>JBAMHX010000013.1:26216945-26236129 GCA_037177515.1 Pseudomugil tenellus | reverse complement strand
GGCAAGCAATCAGAGGGCGGAGACACACTGGGAAAAAGGAAGGACAAGACACCTGAAAAACACAAAGGAAAACAGTTGACAAAATAAAACAGGAATTGACAAAACTTCAAAATAAAACCAGACCTCTGAGGGAGCCTGACAAACAGCTTAAGCAGTGCAAATGCCTGACTCCACTGCTCTTATGCGGAACAGTCGAGACTCCCCCTCCCCTACCTGAAAACTTTAGCACATGATTTGCCCCTCGAAGTGTGTCTGTTGCTGCTGCTGCACTCTTGTCAACAGACGCCCTCACGCTGACAACAGACAGCGCCTCTCTGGCTACTTAGTGTCGGCGGGGCGGATGAGCGATCTGGGAGCAAGGTAAATCAATGATAAGGCAAAACTATAGTTTAATCCATGTTGCAAAATGCATAATATTATCATAGATGTTATTAGGATAGACTGTAAATAAGGGTAGCTATAACAATACGACTAAATTATTGCTTTCGAAAAGAAGATATCTGTGTGGGTAAGTTATGTAGTATCTAACTCGACATTTATATGAAGGATTAAAACTGAACACGGGAGGAAAAAATGTCTTAAAGAAAATGATCAGCACCTCTGAATACATTTTGCTGCAGTTTAATAACTGCGTTCCTGAGAAAGAAAGAAATGGTTACGAGATGCATGACCCCTTTGGAATCAGCATGAAAAGCATGATGTTGCCAAGCAACAAAGGGAGTCAGCTGGTGGGGCTCCCATGTGACCCGTCAGTGAAAAAGAAATGCCCAGAGTTAAGCCTCTTGAAGTACTGGCACAGCCTGTGATGAGCGATTATCCTTCCCTTTATTTTCTAGCGCTACCTGTGACTGGGCCTTCTCAGCTCCTGTCCAGCTAAAACCTAAAAACCAAAACCACACCGGACTTTGTGCACAACCATATAATCACCACAGACCAGCGGACTCAGTCTAATTTTATTTTCTTTCATTCAACATTTATGTAAAGACAGATTTAGAACAAGTTCTTATTTATGTTTCAGTTGCACTTTTTCATGTTGTGCCTCATAAATGAAAACACTGAATCTGTTTAACTTGACTTGTGCAGAAACAATATGATTGCTATGGCAGCCATTTGTTTTATGTTTGAATAAGGAACTAAATATTTTTACTAGTAATCACTTTACTATAGTTTTCTTAAGAAATGTATAATCTTGAATTTATTATTTCTGTACACGCCTTTTTACTGTGTCTTATTGTGATTTGGTTTCTCTTTATATACTTTCATGAAGGTTTTAATGCTGTATCTGCACCTCGCTGTAATGCTCTTAATGATTTATATAAAGCACTTTGAATTTTCTTGTACAAGAAATGTCTTATTCAAACAAATATGTTTTTGTCCTGGCTTGTTTTTGGAACTACTTCTCACTTGTTGCACTTTTTAATTTTGTGTTTGTGCATGTCAACACTGTAATTGTGTACAATTCGATGTTTAAACCGAGTAACAATGGGTGTCTTGATAATCTGTTGTGGATTCTTTCCTATTTGTCCGTCATAGGGTTAAATGTTCTTTTGGGTATTGAGATGCCCCTCTGCTGATCCAAAGTATGCCATTTGTTTTCAGTTCTGAAAGTTTTAGTAAATAACAGTGTTCAAAGCAACAGTGTTTTCCTTTTGCATAACATGATTATAGCAGTCTATCAGATGCCGTGATCACGCTGCTACTGTCTGTGATGATATCTGTTTTGATATTTCACTGGTTTGTTGTAGGTTGGGGATGATCTTTATTATATTATATTACTTAATTATATTATATTTCCTTTTATATGTGATTAATCATAATATGTGTTTAGTTATTTTATAATTTTCCAATAATTTATTTTTTAGGTCTCTATTTTGATCTTATTTTGGTTTAATTTCCCCATCAGTATGGTTATATCCGAATCCTCAGAGTGTCAGGTACATTATGGTTTCATCACGACCGCCGCCGGATGTCAGTCGTGTGAGGGCAATAACAATATTCACAGTTAGATTCTGATATTCGGTATATTTGTTTATATCCCCATACCTGAATGGAATTTCAGCATTTTGGGATTTCACCTCACTAGGTGGTGCTTTATGCACAAAAAAAATCAGATTTTTTTTTAAACTATTTCTCTCATTGACGTCAAATCAAGTGCAAATAAAAGGTCATGACCTCAGGATGCATCCTTTCCTGATGCCATATCGGGCTGGTTCAAAGTTAAACACCAGATGGAGCTTTGTGACTGAAAATCTGCAGCTTTGTGTTATTGTATTGTGTCTGTTTGAGGTTTGGGGTATAGAAGACTGGGGGCATTCCCTAGCCGACACCTCTGACGGCATAGTTTATTAGTTTTTAAACGCATTTCTTTTAAGTATGGCAATTTTTTGTTGTGTTTATATACCATAATTCCAGAATACCATAATTGCAATAAGAATATGAATGTAAACAGTACAATTGATTTTTTTCATTAAGGAGCAAGAAGTATTATATCAGTATCGGTCAGAAAGTCTATTTCATCTCTGAAATGGAGCCAGCTTTTTTTAATAAAATAAACGCAAAAAACGTTCTGGATTTAAATTGCGGCTTGTCATTAGGGGTGATGGTTGATCTGAAAGCCAACTGCTTTGAAAGATCCTATTTCCTGAAAAAGCTCCAGTGGTTGAAAAGTAGCAGCTCACTCTGGCATGTCATCATGTTTCTTGGTATCATTACTCACTGAGAGAAACTTGATCAACGAGCGTGATGCAACTTCCTGATCATTAATGAATCCATGCATTGGATTACACTTACATAAACTGTTTTGTTCGTATTGCTCTTTACCTGTAGATCGTGCTTGGTGACACATAGCACCATGTTCACCTTCAGTAATGCATCTGGATCAACAGGAACATACTGTAAATGATGACAGAACATGATATGCTGCAAACTGATTTAAAGCCATCAAAATCTCAGCTTCAAGTCTTTTTGCATGACTATAGATATCAAAATCAAAACTAAGTCCAAATATGTTGTCCTCTCAAGATGTAACCATGTGGGACATCTTGAGTCATTAACATCTTGCAGGTCTATTTAAATGTGGATAGAACCTAGATAGATTTAAAAACACCTAGATTCTGGTTAAGCTGTAGTAGAAGTGAACAGTAATTAAATATGTCCTCTAAATCCTCAGCACTGCTGTTCACCCTCATTGCATGAGCAATAGGTGAGTAAATGACGTGTGCAGAGAAGAGATTTAGGTAGAGGTCAGGCTCTAACCCTGCGTCGTATAAATGATCCAACATGAAAATGGAGTATTGATGTCATTTCAGCACAGCTCAACCCACAAAGGGGATAAAAATAGTTGAATCTGAGCGCCAATGACGGAACTGCAATCTCCCATCTAGTCCTTTGTCAACACAAATGAGCCCAGCCACAAGAGATGGGAGTGAATAATGTAAAGAGCACGGGGCAGAGATCCTCAGCCTAGTCAATTTCAGCGCACCTCACCCATGAAATATTGAGATGGCATCCATGAGTCTGTCGGTGTGAGGTTTCAGAGTGTAGCTCCTTACAGGATGGCTGCTGCTGGAGCACAGAAATGCACGCTGAAATAGAAAAGTGAGTCTGCGGTTTGGAGTGCGGCACACACATTGTTTGGTAATAAGTCTTGTCAGCAGCGATGTCAGGGAAAGCTAATGAGTCTCCAGCTTCCAGAGTGGAATCATTCTGTATCAGGTGGTTACAGCAGTTTATTTAGAGGAGGGTCTGACACTGAGCAGGGGTGTCTCAGTTATTCTAGACGTCTTTATTTGCGTGACAGAAATGTTCCAGCAGTATCCTGGCATACAATCCACCAAGCAGTGAATGAAGCTTAGAGCAATTAATCTTTTTTTGTTTTTGTTGTTTGTGTATCTATTTATGGAGCCATAAAAAGAGAGTTTAACAGCAAACCATTAGATGTCTTGAAGAACTTTTCTCACTTAAACTCACTCATTTGATGATGTAGCAACTTGATCACATTTTAATTACTGACTCCATTTGTAGCAGTCATATAAAATGTTTGTAACGGTCTTATAACAGGAAGTGAGAAAATGTAATTGTTCAAAATTTGCACATGAAATGAAATTGGTTGTCCTTTGGATGACTGAGCCCACTATGTCATATGAGATATGTTGATATCATGCTATGATCATTTTGCAACAGAAATGTAATGGATAAGAGGAAGACAGTTGGTAGCACCAGTGGTAAACAGCAAAAATAACCCATGCATGACAGATTATATGAGTTGTTTATCACAGTATCAGTCTAAAACACTTTTAAAGTGTTTATATCTTCAATGTGACTTCTGTATCAGATCATGCAATTCAAATGAGAATCACTATAATATTTCATATATCAGAAAATCTTGACTTTTAATGCTTTTTTCTCCACCAGAATTTGCATCGAGTTCAGCCTTTTGCGTTGAATTTCAGAGACAGACCAAATTATATACCATGACATTGTATAAACGAATAGCCGAAAAGCTAAGATACTACCAATCCCATATCATCTCTCTTTAGCTTTACCACTTATGCTCAATATACCAGACTCCTCTGATCATCTAAATGACCCCCAAGAAACCCTCTGAAGGGCTCGATTCACTGTAATATTTAGTTACTGAGAGGAAATGGCCTCCTTACCACTGCAAAACATGGGGTTAGAGTCAAGTGGTAGAAATAAAAAGGAAAGTAGCATTGGGCCAAACCAATGTTCTGAACTCAATAGTCAAAGTTTCAATCAGCCAATACGTGGAATGGAAATGAACAGAAGATGAATCCATGCAGTGGGAATCCATTGTGTCCCATATCTCCTTTCGTACCAACTAAGGCAGACAAACTACAATTTACTAACCAGGGAGACAAACAAAAAAAGAAAGAAAAAAACAATTCCAATTCCACTTAATCCATAAAACTGGAATTGAAAAGCACTTAATGGCTTTTCCCATTGCAGGAATAAAAGCTTTATACTAATCAAAAAGAAAATAGATTGTCATATTGGCAAGTTTCTCAACCCAAAGAGCAGAACAGATACTTCAGCTGCAAGTACAGTTAAATTTATTGAGAAAGCTTGAAATTATTAATAACTGGCAGAGCATAGAGTACGGCAAGCAGGCAGACAGATATGATGTCTCAGCTCCATGGGTTGAATGTATTCAAACTGTGGGTGAAGTTTGTTATTGGGGTTGAGTCATGGCTTTGTGGCAGGGGAATGAGGAGAACCACGCATCGGCAGCAGTAGAAAGATACTTTGGCTTCGGCAGGTTTCCACAACCTGGCGCTGAATGAAGCTGCAGTAGATAAACTGCAGGGATGATTAACTGATATTGTGATTCAGGAACCAGCCAGAGCCGAGACAGCCGTGTCCAAACCTAAACGAGTAATACATATGCGCATAAGAGAACAGGAAACAGACATATGCGCATAAGAGAACAGGAAACAGAAGTAGAGGAATCAAAATATCAAACTGTATGTTGAACCAAACACATATGAAGCTTTTAAGTTACTGTTTTACGCTGTTAGCACACATTCAGTTTCTTTAGCTGCATATAGAACACAGCATAGCATCTTCTGATGGCTAAATCCAGCAGCATGATGTCACAAAGCTCAAATCATGGATGTGCAGCCAATAAATCTACAGCAACATGCTATCCTGTCACTATGGAGCAAAATCTCATGGATGATCCCAACATGTTTTTGAATCTACAACACCAGTAATGAGGAATATATAAAAAAAATAATCCAAGCCAGTAGGGCTTGTAAGTGTTTTCCAAGAATTCCTATCAGGCAAACATCTTCAAAGATCCATTCAGCAGCTGATCAACAGAATAATCTCTTTGTGCGTTAGAGTTGGGAGATGGGTGTGAGTGGAAACTGCAACACAGGAGATTGTTATTTTCATGATGTTAATAGAATATGGGAGCAATTTTGCTGTGGCTGTTAGGGGGAGGGTGAATGTAGAGCAGATCTTTTAACTGTGGGAGAAAAGAGGTCATGAGAAGCTTGTATAATGAGTTTCCTTTGAGTGGCTACTCTAAGGGAAAGTATGAAACGAAAAGTCAGACCGGAAGGCAACTTTTACCTTTCTTGAATGAAAGACTTTAATCTGAGATGAATCATTTTGATCTACAGTAGCTCTGAAGAGGCCACAGCACAAAGGGGAACTGACTAAATAATTCTGCTCTGCCATGCATGTTCAGCTCTGCAAAGACAGTGCAATGCTAATTCAAAACAAGCTAGCATTTACTCATCACACCTCCTGCTATCTCTGCACGTGCTACTCTCAGATTGCTCCTCTCTGGTGTTTTTTAATAGGTCAGCAAAATCTCCTAGAGAGTTGGTGATGAGCTTCATTATAAAACCAAGCAATTACATCCTTCCCAGCTCAGAACAAAGCCCGGAGCTCCCTTGGTTTATTTCGTTAAGATAAGACAGTTTGAGTTGGGATTGCAGCGAGGTGTAGCTCAGAGGAGAGGCTAGGTGGCATTTGGCAAGCAGCAGGGGAGGCAGATGGATGACACCGCCTCACTTTGGGCTTCTTTCGTATCTTTCTGATTAACCTCTGGAGCAGGAAAGCGCTGCCGAGTTCAGCCTGACTCTACCTGCTGCTGACAGGCTTTGTCGTCTGAATGATGAGAAAGAGCGATGTTCTGTTAGCGGCGTCCCTGTACACGAGTGTGTGTGTGTGATTTTCTTCACTTGTGCAGCTGATTAGTCGCAGGGAGGATCCGTGGAGTGGATTAGCTCTGTGCTCTGCCGTGTCGCTTCTGATATGCTGCTTAGCAGGGCCCCGCTGGCGTTCCCTGGTCCCTGAGCGCATGCCTGACGGAGGCGCTTAATCCGTGTAATTGCGTTGATGAGACACTCAGCAATTAAAAAGTTCTGCCTTCACAACCAGCAGCTGAGAGTTGCCCAAAGGGGACGGAGGTCATGCTAAATTATTACATAGAAAGCATGACTCAGCAGACAAGACCTTTCTCCTGAAAGCACTGAAGCACACCTTTTGTTCTGCAAAACCTTGACATTAAATGACCATTAGACCCGAGAGCAGGGAGACGAGGCGCGCAGGCAGAATACATCAGATGGCGAGGTCTTGATCAGCGCTCTCATCATAAGTCTTGATGATGGCTGCAGTGTCACTCGTTCACAATGCTCCTCTGTCCTCTAATTGCCTCTCAGCCACATTTCTCAGCATCTAATCATCAGCAAATGTCATCCGAATGAGCTGTGTGCTTGTGAGGGACGTAGATGAGAAGCCCTGGCTGCCGCGTAGGGCTGGGGGAGGTGACCTTCAAGGGGAGGGTTGGGTAATGAAATCACAGGGAGGAAGCCCTAATGCCTGGAAACCCCTGTGTCAAGGGCTGACACTAATGACCGCGTCCTAATTGAAACAAATGCGCCAATTAGGTAATACATTTCTCACATCCACTGTCTCACACTCGCCAGGCTAATTTGTATGTGTCCCCTTCATCTTTTCTTCCTCATATCCCCTCCCTCTCCCTCCTCCCTTCTGCTTGTTGAATCTTTTCATCGCAACCCGAGTGGTGTTTGCGGCAGACAGACAGCTAATGCGCAATGTGGCCCCCACCACTGTGGAGGTCGGCTGGTGACACACGCTAATTGCCTCTTTCAAGTCACAGATTTCCCGGAATTACATTGAAATAAATACATGAAAAGTTGGCGGGTGGGGAAGGAGGAAGCAGGGGGAGTGCATGTGGGTGTCACCGCTAGTGTCACCCATACAGACAGACGACTTTAATCACGAGAAATTAGACTACATCCCCTGCTCCTCTGTCTCTCTGTCATCTTATCTAATAAATGATGCTGGGCGCTTCACCTCTGATGAAACCCCTGAGCAAGGCCGTCTTTTAATTGTAGCAAAAAAAAAAAAACTTTTGATGGTCTGCTTTTCAGTTTTCGTCAAGATGGGTACAAATAGGCCCGACTTGCTGTAGCTGCACTGCACCTGTTTCCTCAGTAAAATAAATGCCCATTTGCTTTAAATATGTGTAAAAGAAACATGACTGAGAGTGCAAAATGATTACTTTGTTATGATGTTCATTACCATTTATATTTGTGTTAGTATAAACTTGCCGTCTATCATCTGTCTGGACTGAGCGTCATTTTTCTTTGCCCGGTCTCTGTATGCCCGCGAGCACTTCCTATTAGCATCCAGCCTGAGTGTTGCTCATTGTAAATGGTGCCTGTGCGCGTCCCATAAATCTATCAGCCCAGCCCATTCTGCTATGCTATAAATGTAATTTGCAAACGCAACGATGCAGCTCTCTTCCCAGACTAGAAGCAGTAAAGCGTCACTAAGTTTGTAATTCATAATTAGTTTTCCTCTCAGCTGCTGGTAATTGGTTATAGTGTTTCTTCTGACTGCTTAATGGTGTTGTAGCAGTGGATGCTGCGCTTCCAGTTAGGGGCTAAGCAGAAGTGCTGGGATGGTAAGGTGCAGCTGACCACCAGATATGTGTTTTAAGCTTTTAAACTTTTTTCAATGGGTTAAAGAGTGGATGAAAAGACTGCAGTTTAATCTGGGTCACACTCATTTCAGCTATTTTTTCAACCTTTTTTTAACCTGACCAGACATGCTGTGCAACTGAGAAAGTCCAGGAACTGCGACGGACTGGTGACCAGTCGAGGATGTACACTGCCACTTGCCTGCTAATTGCAGAAATAGGGTTTGAGCAGTTTGAGAAGACAAGATAACAAGACATGAAAAACAAAAGTTAATAAGGAAAGTTGGACAAATTAACACACAGTGGAAAATTTGGGCTGTTTGAAAAACTGCATAGTTGTTACACCCTGTATATACCTCATATTAGATTATAGCATAAAGGTTCATTTTTTAGCTATTTTATTACAAGCAAAGTTAAAAAATTGCAAAACTGTATTTGCTCTGACTTTGCTAATTGTAGAAATTCATAAAACACACATGTGTTACATATATGTAAACCTCTCTGTATATTTACTAGCTTGATGAAGGAACTGATGGCTGCTTGGATTCGCAAAGGAAGAAAAGGAGTTAGCTTAAGAAAAACTAAACTAAATCTAAAAATACTTGCTTTTAAATATGCATAGAGGTGATTGTGATGCATTTGTTTGAACTGTAGTTTGTGGACATCCTACATATGCATTCAGCGGAGGGCAAGAGGATTGACAACTTTAAAACGATGAAACGCTCCATTACTTAGATTCTGGAGGAGTCCGCCCTCCCTGCTCTGGTGTTTGGGGGTTCATTAGGGGTCCCCAGGGCTGTGGGCACTTGACAGCTAGGTGGGGGTCTTGGCCGCTTTGCCGCTGCCTCTGTGTCTATTATGGATGGTTGATGGTTGTTGCCGCCCTGTGGTGGTGAGGCAGTGGTCCTGGGCTCTGGGTACCGAGGGTATGCTCTCCGCCCTTGGGGATCGGGGTGTCAGCCGGCGCCAGGCAGGGGTTCTGGACCGGCCTGGTCTGCCACTGGGACAGAGGCTTTGTCTGTGCCCTGGTGCTTGTTTGTGTCCCCAGGACCAAGGGGAAGGGGGCTGAGGGTTGAATACTTGTCTGTTGTGGAGATGGTCGGGAGGTGCCTACTGCCAACAGCGGCTCACATTCCAGAGGGGAGCATGCCTCCCCCTCTGGTCTTACATGGTCTAACATCCTTGGGCTCCTCACTCTTCCCACTCACCAGCACACACATAAGTAAGGACATGGGGGGAGGTTTGCTGGGTGTGGTAGGGGGAGCCATTAGGGTGGCCCTTGTTGCTGCACTCAGTAGCTGATTTGCTCTCAGTTTTAAGCGCACTTATACATTAACACTATTCACAGATGTCCAACATGCAGCTGTTGAGGGGTGGGTCATGGAATGTGTGGTGGGCGGGGCTGCTTAGGTAACCCTGCCCCCAGCATCGTGTGGTCCTTGCCCCTCAATTTCAACTACAGACAGCCCACATCTCACAATCATCAAGGTGTGGGGGGAGTGTGGAGTGCCAAAGGGGTCTCACAGGGGGGCAGGGGCCTGGCGGAGAGAAGAGGGATGTGTGTGAGTGGGTTTGAGTAGTGGGGGAGTATAGGGATGGCAGGGAGGGAGGATGTGGCTCAAGTCGGGGTTACTGTACGTACGTGGGTGTGACAGTGTGTGTGGAGCTATGGATGGGGGCACTGGGGCTAAATACAGATGTGTGGGTGTGAAGAGCCTGGGGATTGGGGTTAGGAGGGGTGTGGTGTGTGTGGATGGGTGGATGTGTGTGTGTGTGCGTGCATGCGCCGGGGGAGAGGGCTGGATCCTGTCGGGTGGCGGGCTAACTACCAATGTAAGAAAGTTTTTATATGTGCCATACCAAATCGCCAGAAAGAGAAATGAAACATGTCCACGTCCCACCACTAGACGCCAGACATATAACTCAGCCTTCAATAATCACAACTGTAGCTATTGGATGCAATAATCTAATACACTGATGTTACCACAATATATAAAACTAAACATATATTACTACTATCATAGTGTCTGGTTTATAGTCAACATGTATTATTTTTTACAGGATACCTTATTGTGTGATGTGTTAAAGCAGGGATACATTGTGGCCCCATCATGGGACCGAGCTGAATAGCCTTACCTTTAACTTTATTTACGTATTTATTTCTTAAAATATACCATGTCCCACATTAAAGAAAGCAGAATTATAGTCTGAGAGCTGTGTTGTGCTTTGCCTTTAACATGAAACCTTCAGCACCTAAAGGGTTAAGTCTCCTTGGCAGCAAGGCACACGACAAACTGCTGTGCTGTCCAAGGTGCTGAAACTACAGCTCCTGCACTGGATCAGTCTCGCTGAAATAGAGTAGATCCCCTTCATCTGGGTTATCAAAAACCCTCGTGTCATTATCAAAATCACTTTAATTGCTTATATAATAACATTGTAAATACACACATGTTAATACAGATCAGGGTCAGTATTATTTATGATCCTACCCTAAGCCGTTAGCAGCCACAGCAGCCTCCTGTTTAACTGCTTTTATTAGAGTTTTCAGTATCAGATTAAAGACCTACTCAGTAAGGCAAGACAAAAGAGCCATAGGGGGAAATGCAAATCCACACACGGCTTCAGAAGGAGTCCACATAAACACACACAACACAATGACATAGTAACCCGAAGAGGATTATTTTTTAGAGCTTCCTCTCAGCTTCATAATAACTGGAACCATTTATAATACTTTATTATAGATTCTATGGTGCAACACAAACAGGATGCAGGTCTGATATGATTGCCTTGCTATGTTGTGTCCTGCTGGTTTAACACTCCAGTCTCCCTTGTCTTGGCTTAGTCCTGGACTCAGACCTGAATTTTAGAAGTTACATTTTTTTTACAGTTGTGAATTCTGAGTTTTATCACCTAAAAAAATATAATATTAAAAAACTGCAGTATTTTAAAAAAAACGCATCAATGCACTTCTATTCAGTGATCTAGACTATTGTAGCTGCAGTTAGTCCAGATCGCTGCTGCTCCAGTCCTCACGAGGACCAAGAAAGTGGATCATATAACTCCATTCTTCACATCTTCACACCAGCTTACTGACTGACTGACACTGACTGAAAATTCTTCTCTTAGTTCTAAAGCGCTGACTGGTTTAGGACTAAAATATCTGTAGCCTTTTCTGGTTTGATAAACCAACCAGATCCCTCAGGTCATCAGGGTTACGTCTACTTTCTGTCCCCCCCATGTGGAACAAACTCCCAGAAAACTGCAGATTTGCTGAAACTCACAGCACCTTCAAATCACGGAAAAAATTTTGTATCTATTTATCCAGCTATTCATTTCTTAATGGGTAACTTTTATTTGGTGCATTTGATTCTTTACTTTATTACTTAATTTCTTTACTTTCTTTTTAAAGTTTCATTTTAATGCTTTCTCTGCAAGTCACTGTAACAATTTAAATTTTTTATGTAAAACACTTAATTGTCTTGGACATAAAATGTGATTTTGAAATAAACTTGTCCTGGCTTCTCCCACTAAATGATGAGTTGTTAAATAAAATGTCAGAAGTAGTTTGCACTTATAAAACCTGGCCGGTCTAACAGACACAACTGTAAGCTTTTCTCCAACTCATAAAGAATGAATGTTTCAATCAAACCTCTAGTCTTTGCCCTTTATTTCTTTCATGATGCAGGTGGAATGGCTGAAAAACGAGGAAATTGTGAGCTCTCTGACCGATGAAAACATCGACACCCGAGCCGACTACAACCTCATCATCAACGAGGCGCGTCTGTCTGACTCCGGCAACTACACGTGTCTGGCCAGCAACATCGTAGCGAAGAGACGAAGCTCCACAGCTTCTGTGATAGTCTTTGGTACGTTGTCCTTGTGGCTGCTGTTATTGCCTGTGGCAACACATCAGACTGTATTAATACAGTGTTTACATGGCACTTCAGATCAATTTGTTTGGTTTCCTGCACCTCTACACACAAGTGATTAAGAAATCCATCTCAGTGTTTCCACTGAAGAGTTATGTTTCCTATTTATTCCAATGGATGTATTATTCAAACAGTCAATTTACTGCTTCTCATTTAAAATCAATGTGTACTTTATGAAAGGAAATAAGCCATTGTGTCTTAATCTCATTTAAGGGAGTGTTGCTTATTAAATATTTATTGGCCTGAAGCCTTGAAGAAATGTGGGCTTGTTGGCTTGGGTAGCACAACTAAGCATTTAGCTTCCAAACCACGTAAGACACAGAGATCATACAGTAAAGTGCTTTAGTCACCGGGCTAAGTGGTCGACTCCCACCTGCCGACTTGCATGGATCTGCGTCGCTTTTAGAAATGGCATTTCTGCTTAACTGCTGTTTTCTTGGCTTTCCACAGTTGCATGCCTTTATCTTAATTCAGGAGCAGGGAACATTGAACTGGCAATTAGGGAAAAGGGAGCTGTATATTCACCAATCTGCTCCTGCTGTTATGCATTGTTGCCTTGCAGCGCCTCAAGCCTGCAGAATCATTAATAGCCCCAGCTCTTGTTTGACTATTTAGCAATGCCAGAAATCTGAGGGGGTGGGGGTGGGGGGGAACAGAGCAGAAAGCAATATGTGTTGTTTGCACTCACTCAATTCCTTTCTCTTCTCTAACTGTATTGAACTCTGCAGTAAATGGCGGCTGGTCTCTGTGGACTGAGTGGTCACCCTGTAATGTACCGTGTGGGCGTGGTATCCAGAAGCGGTCCAGAACCTGCACTAACCCGGCACCCCTGAATGGTGGAGCCTTCTGCGAGGGAATGTCTGTGCAGAAGATCACCTGCAACGCTCTCTGTCCCAGTCAGTTTCACTTTTCATTTTCTGCATGAAACAAAATGTCATTTTTGTCTTCGTGTCTGAAGTTATCAAGAGGCAGATAAACATGTAAAGCAAAGGAAATACCATTGAAAGAAATTATTTAGATTTAATTTTACTTTTTATTGGTTGAACTTTTTCCTGATTTTAAAGGGCTTTGGACTATTGAACATAGCACCCGCAGTTACATATGAAATATTTATCACTTGTGGATATCCCAACTTAAAGAGCTTTAATGAGCTGAAATCCCTGCCTTATCAGCGTTACAGATGGCCAATGATATAGATTTCAACATTCACCCTATGCAAGTGGCAGGGGAGAACTGGAGCAAAAAAGAAAAAAAGACCCTGGTTATTTTTTTCACTCAAACTGTCCCATATGCAATCCTGCACACCATTAATCTTTGCACTCAACTGAATATGAATATTAACCACACACCTCCCTAAAGCCACTAAAACCACGCAGTGAGTAAACTGGAAGAAGTGAGAGTAAGATACTTTTAATACTTAAAAATGAGATTACATTAAGTTCTTAAAATTAACAGATTTTTTAATGAAATAAGCATTGATACTCCAGCACAATGTAAATGATATAACTGATATAGAACTCATCCCATTGTGTGACTGACAGAGACAGAAAACAGAAATAAAGATTATGGCATCAGGACTACTAGTAACCAGGCTCGGTAACCAGTCAGGTTTACTCAGAGTTCTGCACAGACGAAAATACTATAGCAGAATGAGATTTATGGTATTTGGAGTCAAAATGAATACATGAATTGGTAGAGGGCTCAACTTGCCCAATGTTGTGTAAGTAAAAGGTGATCTGTTCTGCTGTGATGCTAAAAAGGAAATCCTGCCAACAGCCATAAGTCCTTTTTAATGATACATATCAATTACTTTAAACAAAAAATTACTCGTGTTACTTGCTAATTTGTTTTGTACTCATCTGATTAATACCCTCAAATTCATTATGTCTGAATATGCACATGCGTAAAATAAATATGTAGATTGTTTTCAGGTCTTGACACCTGCATGACTCAGTCAGATATCTTTTCTGTCTACAGCTTGAGTTATCTGATGGATGGCATCAGGCTGAACAGAGAACCAACATTTCCTGTTTTTCAGTTGTTTGAAGAGTAAAAATAGAGATTTTTAAAAAAAATTACAAATACACTTGATGGCTAATAAAAATACACATGACCTTAAATACTGATGAACCCTTTCAAGGCTGACCTCAGAAGAACTGGGCAAAAAACTTTTAAAATATAAAGTCTTTATTTGGCCCTGTAACAAAATCTGAAAAAAGCTTTTATTTTTATGGTATTTTTGCCATTTATTACCATTTGATAGGTCAAAAGTATTATGGTTTAATTTTCTGCTTTCTGGTGTTCACTAGGGGGCAGGAGACCAGTATCATTGTGTGTAGAACTAGATTTTGAATGAAGAATAAAGTAATTAAATGTTTGTAGCAAGCATGATATGTTTGGGTTTATAAGGTTAAGAATTTAAAAACAAAGGATTTAAAGAAACCTTCCAAGTAGAGTGTCATAAACACTAACAGGATTTCTACGGTCATGAAAAACCTGGAAATGTTATGGAGTTTTAAAATACAACTTCCAAGCCCTGGAAAAGTTATTGTAGATATTTATGTTGTCAGAAGTTTTGGAAAAGTCATGGAAATATATAATGTTTCATCAAATGTCCACCTAAAATTGAAGTTCCGCTATAAAATGCAGATTGCAAAGGACCGTTTCTATATTTTGGTGGTGAAAAAAATTTACTCTGGCAGAGCGCATGCGCCTTTGAACTGCAGGCATGCCCACATGTGTAGAGACCACCTGCGTTTCCTGTGTGCATATTGCATATTCTGAAATTAAAATGTGAGAAAATGCACTCATGTGCGCCTGTCTGGTGTTTTTTGGTTTTACAGTCACCATACTGTACATTTTTGATGTAAACCTACTAGAGCCTAAGTCACAATTTTTTTTAATAGGGCCTAAAGCACTGACCTCTACGGAACACAGGATAAAACATCTATTTAACCCCCTATTGTGTCTATTTTTTGGAGATCGGTGCCTACATCCTATGGGCCCTACCGGAACGGGTTAAGATCTTACGTAGTGTCATGATAATCAGTTTTTGTTGGTCATTGAAATTCTGTAAAGGTTTTGGAGAAGTCATGGAAAACACTGGTGAAAAAGTGTAAGAACCCTGCATTAAGAACACGACAAAATGTGAGCAGTGGTCTTAAGATCAAGATGACAATGAAATATCGTTAGCCGAAGTAGGGTTGTAAAAGTAAAATGGTAATTAGCAAAGAAACCTGCTAACAATGGTTAACACCTAACAAAGTCTGAGATAGTATTCTAACTAGTTTGACATCATCACTGTTGCAAATAATTTCGGAGAAAATAAATGAAGAGCCCCAAAGCATTTTCCACAGACAAGATATAAGTTTAAACTTAGCCAGCTAATAATAGCTGATGCTAAGTTAATAATGTAGCCTAGCACAATGGTAGAAACACATTCATCGTAAGTTTTTATTATTTATTGCTTAATGTAGAAATAATCTATTAATATATTCTTCACTTGCAAGATAATGAACAAAGTGAACTAGAAACAAATATATTTGGAGAGATTAATAGCAAATTAAGTGGAGTATAATTTGTTTTATTCAGCAGATAGTGTACCAAAACCATATATATTATACATGGTTCAGTCAATCAAAACTTTTATTAGCCTTTACTTTAGTTTTTATGTGAGAATTTTCTTGTTAATTTCCTGTAGTACATTTTCTTCTAATAAAATATAAAACTTATTTGGCCATAAAATAACAGTAATCACAAGTTTTGCTTTGAGAAGGTAACATAATGGGTGAAACAAATATAAGAAATCAGAGGCGAAGGAATGTTTACAAAAGGAAGAACAGACAATGGAAATCAGACATGAGAGAGTATGTTTAGAGTTATGAACCATATATTCAACAGCTGTCTGACACAATTGCTACCATTTCCAGCTGTCTGCTTCTCAGTCTCTATTCCCACAGTGTACTCATAATCAACAAATGTAAAATGAACATATGTTGGAAATGTTTTTTATTCTTACTAAGTTACATGTAAATGGCTTGTCACCTCCATGCAGATGTGGAGCCCCCGCAGACACTGCTGCTCATGTAGCACTCTGCTGTTGTAACAATGGAGATCCGGAGCCAAAAGGAAAGTTAGCAGGACTTATTATAAGATAAGGAGGGATGAATGAAAACTTGTAGGGAAGGGGAGGAGTCCAGGAGGGTTGCAGGGACACGAAGTAAGAAGGCAGGCTGTGGGGTATCCAGAACAGGGAACGTAGGAGCAACAGGAACAACCATGTGTTTTATGTTCATTCAATGTCCGACGAAAGAGTGACAGTGAGCTGAGGGAAATAAAGCTGTGAGGGGAATCGGGAACTGGTGCAGGTAGTAGGGGATAACGAGTCAGGTGGCAGGTGATGGCGATTGGGCTGATAGGCTGGAGCAGGGCGTGACAGCTGTGACTTTACATATTGTTTTGTTTAACAAAAACACTCAGAGGCTTGGAAGCAGGGGTTTGGGAATATGCAAGGTCATCCAATGATGCTGCCTTGTGCCAGTTTGGAAGGTGTCAGATGCCTTTTATGGCAGCAAAGACAACCAGGACGGCTTGGGACAGAGATCTGTAATGGCACAAGAGACACAGATGTCAAAGACAAAAAAAATAGCACAGTAAATTCTAAAGAATATCAATGATGCCAAACTTGCATCAATCCACGTTACTTTTTTTCAAGCTATTTAACTTTTCAAGTTTCTTTTACAAATAGAGCATTTTGGAGCATTTTGACTGAACTCTCAAGACTGCAGCAAGTATTTGTTATTATATATGTATTTTATTATATACTATAATTGCTTAGCAGTAAAGATATCAGCAAGCAGCCTGCTTAGACAAGGATTCAGTGACTCAGTATGATTTCCTGAGACTGCTTGTATCCATCAGGCGAGCGGCAGGGTGCTTCCTGGACATGTCTGACAGGAACTGTGTTCCTTTCATTTGAATAATGGTTTGTTCTTATTTCTTCGTTAAAAGTAACCATGTCAATGTGATAGAAAAGCAAAAGTAATCATAAACAGTAACATTGATGACAATAACAAGATATTTGTATTGATAAGTCCACTAAGGACACATTGATGTAACTGTGAATCAGTTCCAGACATTTTTTGCATATTTAAAAGCAAAGTCTGAATGTTTTAGACACAGTAAAAGCAAAACCATTTAGGCAGTGTGATGTTATATAACCACACTTCTTAACCTTTATATAAATGTTTAGGTGTTTTGTGGAATATAGATGAACTCATAAAATGTGTGGCTTTTGTATTTGATGTTTGCTGTTTAAGCAATTCCTATAATAATCTGTCAGTGACATGCCATCAAAACTGTCTAAAAAAGTAAACAAATGAATTAACTGAACTTAATAAAATCAAATTGAATGAAAATACTTTATTATTCCATATTATTTCTGGTTGAAAACCACAGTGTGTTTCAAACAAAACTTCTAATGATTATTTAGCTAGTCGTCGGCCATCTATAGCTGTGTTGCTAGCGTTTGGAACATTTTGACTGAACTCTCAAGACTACAGAATGTTGTACTGGATGCGCATATTGTTGTGTTTTCAGGGTGTTCACTCAGAGAGCATCAACATTGTGTTGGGTGCGCTTCATGAAGAGTGCATTTTGGGTGCACTTTGCTAGCACAACTAGCTAAATCAACCCTCCATATACATACAGAAAGCGCAAAAGATGTCATACAGTACAACATCTTCAGCACCTGATGAAAACTAGCCTTGTCCTGGAGATTCGACTGTTTCATAAAGGATGTGAAGAATTGTCCATTACGTTCAGCAACTTGTGCAGCATTCTTCTCTGGCTAATTAGCTCCAGAGTTATTCCCATTACAAAACAAGTTTTCTAAGTCTACTGCTGTGATGCTGCTGCCTGGTTATTTGTGTTTATGTGCTGCTGCTGATTATAGTTGTTAAAATAATCTTCCATCTTTAAATGAGATATTTCTGAAGCTGCATAATGTTGCAGAATGTTTGTGGCAGTAACACTGCTAACATATATATGCATGTATGTGACTTGTGAAGCTACAGTGTACACCCAGAAATTGTTTTTTTTTTTCATATTAACTATCATGTAAGAAAATTCCATGCAAAAGAAGAAAAATAAAAGCTTCCTATTAAAGCAGAGATATGCAGCTGTGTCCCGGGACTGTGGCCTGGAGGCCTCGCAGCATCATTGGTTATATGCAGAAGGAAAACAAGGAGGTTTTACACTTTTGCCTGGGTTGATCCTTGTTAGTTGTTGGAGGGAAAATATGTAGACTGAGTTGAAGCGTAGGCTGCATGAAATCCTTTCTGAACTGCTGAATGACAGGTTTGATCTGATTTTGACACATCTGAGGCAGGTTTGGTTTGAAGACGGGAGGTGCACTGAGAATGGATGAGGACGGAGACTAATTAATAAGAGAAGGCAAAGACAATAATGTTGGAATGACGCACTCGGTAAGGGACAAATTAAAAGTCAATACAAACTGCATAATGCAACCTGTACACCTGGGGCAACTACAGGCAGAAAATTAGACCTTTGTATCTTAATGATGATGAAGTTAACGCAGTGACTGGTTTAGGGCTTTGGATGCACAGTTTCGAATAAATAAGATGGAGTAAACCAATATTCTACTCTGAATGCAAACCAATTAAAAGGCGAATTGTAACATTTTCAGAAAATATAAACCTGACAAAACAGGAAAAATTTATCAAGTCACAGTCTTTGCATAAAAGCTAATATGATAT
>JBAMHX010000013.1:26193662-26206969 GCA_037177515.1 Pseudomugil tenellus | reverse complement strand
TTAAATCAGGCCCCATCAATGCAGCGGAAGCCACAGCCACAAATCAGTGAGAATCAGCGCCATCTGCTGACTAAACTCAAAGTAAATGTTTTACAACAGAAATCAAGATGAAGAAGAAACAAAAATCACTTTTAACACAACATTATTTCTTTCAAGGACAGCTTCAAAATAATATCTTTACCATCACCAGTCAACATGGTCGTCGTTACAAAGCTAAGAATGAGAGCATTGGCTCATACAGTCATCCTCAGCTGTATTCATATTTTTACATTAAAGAAGAGGCACTCAATTGTGTCAATTGTTTTTGTTTTATTTTTTGGTATTTTAAATATGCAAAGAAATAGGTAAAAAAGTTAGCTGCCATTGTCATACTGGAGTTTGTCATTTAAGTTCAGGTCTCACTATTTACAAGGAAACAGGATTAGTTGTTTTGTTGATAACTATTTTGTTGGACTTTTAAAAGACTTAAGAGACTGCGGCTCCAGACTATTGTAAAAAATTAGCAGAAAATCTCTTTGCAAGATGCAAAATGTAAAGAAATAAGGGGCGGCTCACAGTTTTACACACTAGTGTAAGTATCAGAAATCAATGCAGCAGAACAGTGTATATGTTTGTTGATTTATAGCAGGCAGATTCCCCCTACAATGCAGTTTAACTGCCTACTGCCTCTGATTGTGCCTGTTATTTAAATAAACTTGCACTTAATACAAATACATGAATACCGGATCGTATTCCTTACAGGATGCCATTAAGAAATAATCCATTCTGCAGCAGCCTGACATCTACATGTACCTAAGCAGTGTGTACACAAAGGAGAATCTAATGACCTACAAATCACTGGAAGCCGTTAATGATGCGTTTTGTGGGCATAAAAGTTCTGTAACATTCAGTGTCTGAAACATCAGAGTTTTGTGTTCTGAAGGCGGTTTTACCGAGTCAGACCCCGCCGTCAAGTATCCAAAGTCAATTTTATAACGGGATATTTTTTGGCCATCAGCTGGAAGGAAGGCGAAATAAACGATGCGCGACTATACAGAGCACATTTTTATGGAAGCGTATAGACTGCGATCTACAGTATTTTAATCAAACAAACTGTCCTCCGCGCTGGAAGACCTGTGAGCGGCTTCTGCCTTCACCTCGCAGGGGCCGTCTGCAAATTACAAAACAGATTTTTTCATCAAAGGCTGATCTATTTAAAGCTTTTCCAGAGGTCCTTGAAATCGTTCAAAAGTATTATTTTCAGTTCAAGAAGTTTAGAGTTAAAAAGTGAGATCACAAATAATGTTGAATACACAACACCCATCTTTGGGTTTTTTGTAAAAATATTTTTTCGGGGTTGTAATTTGCAGATGGTACCTGCAAGGTGACGGAGTAGAAAGCTTCTTTGATTAAAAAATAGTTGTAGATCACATTCTGCTTTTAAGTGGTTATAGTGTGTCTGTGTTATAGAAGCAAAAATTACATTTATAAGTTATTGAAACAGAAAATCTGTGGATCTCTTTCCAACTTTACCAAAGTCCCTTTAAACATCACGTCCCCACTGTCTCCTGTTAATTACATTTAGACATTTAGACATCTCTCAGACCCACTGCACCACATTCTCTTTATTAATAAGCAAATATGGTTTATATTCCACCTTTTCAGCGTGTAGCCTGTTGTTATTATGTAGGCATGGGTCTCATGATTCCATAATAAATGTATCAGGTTGTAACGTGATACACGTTTTACAATAAACTGTTGCGTTATATCGTGATAAGGTGCTGATTTTCTTTTATTTTGGATGACAGCTATACGCTTCAACAATGCACTCTGGATAGTCGCGCAATGTTTATTTTGGCTTTTTTCCGGTTATCCCGGCTGATGGCAGGTAGCTATAAAAACGTCTAATATTTTCTTTATGGCTGCTTGCCACCTGGTATGGAGTAAAAACGAAGATGTGTACTGTCTTTACCCTGGTTTGTACATCCCACAGAACAGCAAAAAGGCATTTTTGAGGCTAAAATACTGTCTCAAAGTCAAGTGTTTTACATAGAACAAGCAGCAAAACAAATCTGTTTTGGGCCATGGTTGCGTATGTACCATGAATCCGTCTATAGTAACTAATGGAACCTGGACCTTTAAGCAGAGCCAAGAAGTGGATTCTAAAAGTTGCAAAAATTTTAATTGCCTCCAGGTTTTTCATTTTTTTTAAACATGCTGTTTATATAATACATTTTCTAACATCTTCATAAGACTTTAACACTAATTAGTAGCAGAAATCAGGTGAATTTAACCAAGTAAGAGCTGTTTTAATTGTAGCCATTGAACTTGCCATTGGTTTAATGCTAGCTTAAAATGAAACTCTTGCTTGTGTGTTCTGTCTTTCAGGTATGGAGAGCTCCAATGATGTAGCTCTGTACTCCGGCCTCGGAGCTGGCATCATCGCCGTGGCAATCCTGGTGGTGGCCGTCATGCTGTACCGGAAAAACCACAGCGACTATGGCGTGGATGTCATCGACTCATCAGCTTTGACTGGCGGTTTCCAGTCTTTTAACTTTAAAACTACCAGACAAGGTAAGACGGAGCCCCATCAGCTACGTGCTAACATAATACAGCAACCACAAGGCCAAAAGGCAGCGTCATGAAAGCCCTTTCTGACAGGACCCGTTCTGTGATTGATGGGATCTGTTTGCATCTAAAGAAAGGCATGCGGCCTCCCTGTCTGAGTAAGATTTATACCTCCATAATCATTGAAAGGACCTGTCCTTCTATTTTGACAGACCTGCTTCTCTGTTATTTTGCAGTAAGAGATAATCAATCTTTGATAAACACTGACAACCCCCTTCCCGGCCGCCACCACCACCCCAATCGCCCTCTAGACCACACATTTGACTGTCAGGCACCCACTCTCCTCCATCAAATTACAGCGGTCTAACCTACTGATGGATAAATGTGAGGGGTATGGAACAGTGAGCATCAATTCAATTTTTGTTGTGCACGGCAATAACTTCTGTTGCTTATATGACTGCGGCTGTCCCAGCCAGCCTCACTACAGGCATTCATATTACTCCCGCTGACACTTCTGGGTTACTGCAAGTGATAGCCACGGTGAAGACAGGTGATCCATCCCGCTAGGAGCTGCTGCCCAGAGCCCACACTGCGACCCCAGCCACCCCGAGGCCTTGGGATTTGGTCAGGCTCCCCCAGCTACTGTCAGGAGATTGGAAAGATGTGAGGAGCATGGCTGAGGAGATGGTTGAGGGTTGCGCTCAGCAGGTCATCAATCCTATTTAAATAGGCCAGGTCTCCACACAGCTGCCTGCTGAGCCCTCCACTGGCCACAATCACTCCCTTCCATTTTCCTCAGTAGCAGCCGGGTCGATGCTCCTGTGTATGTAGAGCACCTCCTTCCTGCTCTGTCCTCATATAGTACAGCAACTCCAGTTTGTTTTCAAGAAAGCTAATGAGGCCTTTTATTTTATCCCATATGTGTTGCAGTTCTGAAGGTAACATTGCTCCACTCTTTTCATCAAGTTCTCTTGGGTGGGAGGAATAAAGACCTCTGCAATTATGGACTTAATTGCATATTTGAGGCTCTTTTGTACCTAATAAGCACCTAAAAAAGAGAGAAAAATATGGGTATTATAAGGAAATTAGCAGATACATTTGTACAAGTCTCTGCTGCTGGAGTGTGTGAAAGGTAGACTGTAGACTGAGTCTTGGACCTGACCCTGTCTCTCCACATTTCTCCTCCTGCTGAGTGATTTTTAATCAGAGCCCCAATTCCAAACCCATCCCTCAAGGTATTCAACCTGAAGTACATTTCATTAACTTCTCTCATCTCACCGCTGCATTCCATTTTCGCAGCGCCATTCTTAAAGATGCACACTCAGGCGATAATCAGATCATTCTCCACTCGACTGCAGGGGTGAAAATTTGGCGTTGATCGAATGTCAGCTACAGAGGGCTAATGTCCACTGGGCGGCGGCTCTGACCGAGAGCCTGAGCATCCGCTGAGTCGGTTGTCTGTTTGCTGTCAGTGAAACAGGCGTTTTGCATTCTTTTTTTGTTAGAACGTTACCTTTATAGCAATTACCTCCCCCATCATAGGTGATGACTGTTTGTGTCTCTGATGAATGGAGGTTCAGTCAGGGGGAATGGCAGCCTAGTATCTGTCACAGGCGGGAGTCCTGTAATGATGTGGGTGGAGTATACTGAACTGGAACTCTTCACTGTTGGCTTGAGATAGCTTCATGCTTTTTTCTAAATAATATGAATATAAATAATGGGCAGAAATAGGCAGAAAACAAGATATTTGAGGATAAAATCATTTATGTTTTGCAACCTGTTTTATGGTTGTCACATGTCACATATGATAGATCAATTTAGCGACCAACAATCCAAACGTAAACTCTAAGCTTTAATCTTCAAAAAGCAAGCTGACGAAGGCCCTTTGAGGCTGAAACGCGTCGGCATGTTTTATTGGATTAAGCCATGTCACAATAAAGGCTTTTTAACTTATAAATCCTCCAGAGTCCCTCAGTAATTTTTTGTTTTTAAACTATCTTCCAAATTAAATTTGTGGCAAGTAAAATGATTTAAGAACCAAACAGGAGAAAACCTTTAATTTAACTAGAAGAATTATTTTATCTTGGTTTAATCCCAAAAACGGCATTACTAAAGCAGGATGCCGCATTGTTAGTTTAGCTTTATTCGTATCCTTCTGACAGACTGACTTGTAAAAAATGCTTTCAGATCGACACAACTCTGGCTGTGGCTCAGACTCTCAGAGCCTTGGTGCTTCCCGGTGAAACAGCCACGTGGTCATTCTAGTTTACTGGAACCAATGTGGGCTTATTTTACTCTACAGAAGTAAATATAAATATTTTGAAGATCTAGTAAAAACATGTGATGGTTGTGTTTCTGCTTAAATCTGAAACACATGGTCTTTTTTAGCATATGCATCTCTTGTGCTCCTGAGAGTTGTGTACTTTGGCTTCCTGCGGAGGGACCATACGATGCTTTATGTTGGATTTTAGTACAGGTGTTGTAGATGATGCAGAATCTGTGGTTGGGGTTGTTTTGTTTTCTCTGTGGTTTATTTCTTTGGTTTTCTGTTTTCTTTTCTTTTGGTTCTTTTTCTTACTATCCATTCTAGTCAAGTCTAGCAATCGCATGCAAAGTGTGAAACACAAACATTTGTTCCAAACAAACAAAAAGTTCAGATTATCAAGGGGACTTTTATTAAGTCACTCTTCATAAAGCAAAATTGCTCAGCACAACACAGCACCCATACTGTCATTCTGCTTGATTTAATGCTGGGCAGTTTAAAAAAATGATGGTTAAATCATTGGAACCGGGCCATTAAAACGCCCTGTTTCCCCCTAATAAACTATATGTTTACATGGAACATTTTAGGACCCATTTTTGGTCAACGTAAGTTATTCTATCTGAGCTTCACTTTGAATGGATGGTGTTTAGTCAACCAACTGTCTTCCCATGTGGAAGATGCAGGTGTGATAGGCTTATTTCTCAGTTATAGGTGCTCTGGTATGTCCAGTAGCTAAAGAAATGTACATGTACGTCCAGCTCTGTTTTCCCAAGTTGTTTTACTGCAGTACTTTCCTTCTCACTTCTCTAAGCTTATTGATAACGTGACCTGGCATTTGGATACAAAATACACACTAAAACAGTTGGGTGAATGGGTGAATCTAGCTTTTGCCCACTGATGACATATTGGTTCCAAAGAAGATGTTATTGAAAACCATTTTTTTCCCCCTCATTCAAAGCAAACTGCTTTTTCAGTCTGAATAATTCAAAACAAAGTTTGGGAACCAGCACCAGCTCAACACCTAGCCATTGCGAAAGCAAGAAGGTCCAGATCCAAGTAACGTTTGTCAGAAAATAAAAAAAAGGTTTTCTATACTGACTTTTTGGTATTTTTATTTTTGAAAAACAAAGTCAGCATTATTATTTGAATGACTGAACTTTCTTGTCATTTTGCCAGCGTCCTGGCTAAACATAACTGGTTAATTGGTTTAAGGATAATTATTGTGCGCTGAAACATTTGTTACCACACAGTAAGGTGATAAATGTTTAGGTGTTTAGTGAGTAATTTAGATATTTTGTTCTCAACTGCTTCAGTTTAAAATTGTATTATAAAAAACGAAATCATCTTTAAACGTGAAAACCGGGCTGTTACATGCACCCTATTCACTGTAGCTGACATCATGCTAGTAGCAGAGCGGTTAATAATATGCAAACAAACAGTCCTAGTTTCACTACATTCTGTTAGATGGAAAATTACAAGAAAAATTGAATTTTGGATTTTAAAAATAAAAGAAAGGGAAACCGGCACACTTCAAAAGCTCATCACAGATCCCCCCTCTGTAATTAATGATTCCACTAAAAATAAATCAACATTAGCCCCCTGCGTTGCACCCCTCGCCAGGCAGCAGCTGGGCAGCAAGGACTCTGTGACTTCACTGTTTTCTTGGCAAAGCTGCCAGATCGATGTGGTGCGCTGCTCGCTCTGTTTGGCAGCGCCGTCACATTTAATGGCCACAGATGAATACCCACCTTCCCTTCTTCCACTAAAACACACACACACTGGGAGCTGAAGGTCTCCCCTCATTTACAGAGCAGACCTCTGCAGACCCTCCTGCTTCTCCTTCAGGAGGACAACTGGCCGTCCACAGGAGCTGACTCCAGCAGATGAATTATGGAGATCAAGCTGTGTGTGTTCTTGGTAATTAAATCTAACGCCCTGATCGTGCCTTCAGTCCTGAACCTTCTGTCCAGGCTGTGCTCTGCATTACCTCTGATGCACCGGTGACCTGCCTGGGCATGCTGTTTTAATTGTGTTGCAGCTGCAGAGGCCCCAGATGTGGATAGTAAACCTACTTACCTGATAGCATAAAGACATTTGCTGTATTTTAAATCCACTACTTCCTTTATACAGTCACGTTGAATGCAATAACTTCTGTGCTTCACACGGAAGGCTGCTGATAACGGCACGCTTTCCTTCCTCTTATCAGGAAAATGTGCAAATCTTTACATGTTTTCCAGCTTTTAAACATGATGAGTTTTTTGTTTGTTTGTTTGTTTTTGCTTCACTTAATCAAAAATAAAAGTAAATAAATATTACACGCGTGATCCTGTTTGGCTGCATTATCTCACATGAGTGCTGTTAAGGAAGCACGGCAGCTGAGCTTTGAGGCAGTAATTAAATGAATCCCCTGCTTGTTAAGCCCCCCCTTCAAGCGGGGCTTTTAGGTGACTGTGTTGCTGTGTTATCTCTTTATCTCTTCAGGCAACCCGCTGCTTCTCAATTCCTCCATGCAACCTGACCTAACAGTGGGCCGGACGTACAGCACGCCCCTCTGCTTCCATGACAGCGCGGACAAGGAGCTCTTTGACCCCCTGCCTGACATCAAGGTCAAAGTTCAGAGCTCCTTTATGGTTTCACTGGGTGTGGCTGAGCGTGCGGAGTTCCACGCCAAAACTCCCGCTGAGACCTTCCCGCGAGATCTAAGCCGCGACTACAGCAGCAACACTATGGACAGGCGCAAGAAGGGCCTGCTTACACTCAATGGACCCCTGAGTGCCAGCAAAGGGCAGTTGAGGACTGGCGGTGTGTTTGGACACCCCGGAGGGCGCCTGGTGGTACCAAACACAGGTGAGCTACACTGGAAGCACATAAGAACACAGACTGAGTTTGTTAGCTGGGGGAAAAAAACGCAGTTAGTCTCACTGTGTCGGTAATCAAAAGCAACATCCCACACCGTTTTCTCTGTTTCCATAATGACAGGATGCAGTAACTTCTCATTAGAGGAGCCCGAGTCGTGGATTAGGTGCATCCTTCACAAAGAAGCGTCCTCCACCGGCTTTACTTTCACTCGCTTTGTTGTCGTCCTGTCTGCTGGGTGTAAATCATGAAAGCACACTCTGCCTTTGTTGTATTTCAGGAGAGAACAAAAAGAGTAAAAACTGCTGCTGTCAGTTGAATTATTGTAAATTAATCCCAACACTTTTATTTTTTATTTTAGAACCAAAATGCCAAAAAGATGTGACTCAGTTTAATATGAAAAAAACAGAATCCATTCATATGTCTAAGCCTGTCACAATCCCACGTTTTTTTTAAAAAAATTTAGCCTTTGTTTCATTTAATATAAAATATAAGCTCACTTTGAATTTGATGGCATGAATACTCTGACTGGCCACAAATACAAAACAATATTAAATAGGAGGGGGAATGTTTTACCAGTGATCGGATCAAATGATATCAGGTCAGTAACATGACTGGAAAAATGCGAGCATTTCAGAGAGAATGAGCCTCTCAGATGTAAATATGGGCAGAGGTTCACCAGCCTGAGACAAACTGCAGCTAAATGAGGAAATAAGTTCAGAAAAAACGGTCTGCAACATAAAATTGGAAAGACTTTGAAAGTCGCCTCATCTCCAGTGTGTCATGCTTAAAAAGCTTCAGACAGTCTGTGTGCATGGGACAAACTGCACGCTGGGGATTTTGGGGTCCTCGCTGCATTAAAACCAGATGTGATTCTCTGATGGAAAGATTGTCTGTGAACACAGTTCGCTCTGAAATCCATAAATTCAGATTAAAACATGAAAGAAGTCATGAACATAATCCAAACACTGCTGTCTATGAGGCCGAAACTTGTTTCCCTGTATACACATCAGAGTTTTACACCCAGCCATTAGCATGGCTTTCATTAGCACCACTCACATCTTTCTGGTGCCACAGATGTTTTAGCGCTATGTGGTCGACACCTCAGCAACATCCAGAAACTCCGGCCTGCCTTCTGTACCTTCTTATTTATCTGAATTCACCATCATTTCTAAGAGAATCATCCCTTTTAACGTCACCAGATGATCCTCAGGATCCGCTGCATGTGTTTTCTCTCTCATTTGCTAACTGAAGGTTTATGTGTTTTCCACCGGGGGTGGAAAATAGTAAGCAGGCTAATGTCAATATGTCAAGCTGCAACTTCTGTTTGTTGTCTGAACTTTGTGAAGCTAGTAAGTCAAGGCACTAAAAAATCATTTGTTTGAACTTGTACCTGTTGCGAAACATGTTTACACAATTCACAATTTACAGATGGGAGTTTTACTTGTCATGTAAATAGACCTTTAAGCCATTTCAGAAATGAGGTCGGTAGTTTTGTCTTCTAAATAAATAAAAATCAGCTTGTTTCCCCAAAATTCACTTTCACTGATTTTTTAAAAACAGTTGCCTTTTATGTTATTTTGTTCAGCATGGCTCATTTCCTTCTACTTTAATTTAATTTCAGATTAATTTTGCACCGTACTCTGCATCATCCACCAGCCCCTGGATTGCATCATTATAGAACCATATTATGGGTTCTCCCAAACAGTGTTTAAATATAACAACAATTTTAAAACAAATATGTTAGCCTGACATATTAGGGTGAGAAAAAATGTTAAAAATATAACTGAATGTTACTGAAAATCAGTAAAAGCTGCTCAGAACGCTTATGTCCAAACGACACAGTATGCATGCTTTTCATGCAGTGCGTTCACAGCTGAGCTGAGATCATGTTCCCTCCATCTAACCTACACATGAGCACGATAAAAGTAAAATAAAACAAGTCCTGCAATGACAAATCTTTTACTTTTGCTCCACATGCATGGAATAATTTTAAAATACATGTTACTACAAAAAAAAAAAAAAAGGAAAAAAAAAACTTGCTTTCACCTGGATCGCCAGTTTAAATCTACTGGTTTCCTGCAGAGCTGCATGCATACGGTCAGTTCAGGCACCTCCACAGCCACCTATCTCCAGAGATTAAGATGTGATCTGTAATGTGAACAGGGTCTGCTGCAGTCAGGGCACTTTATGTGCACACTATAAAATCTTTCTGTAACTGCACTCATACAGTTATATGCATGCTAAAGCAGAAAATAATCATATGGAAAGAAATATGAATTTAGCAGAACTTGCATTAAACTGGAATGCGAGTGTATGCCACACTTATAATGTTGCAAACTGCTTCAGCATAACTCCAACAAACACTTTTAAAGTCCCACAGGTTCTTCTTTCATACATTTCTACAAGAAGCTCATTATTTTTAATAAAACCCTGCCCTGAACACTTTCCTTTATATTCCCAACACTTTCTCCAGAACACTAGTGTGTCCTCTGTGAAGTAAATTGTAATGTCTGGTTTACGTTTTTAGCTTATGTAAAGAGGTTTTCCAGGCATTTCATCCAGAAGGTTTCCAACCCACAAAATGTAGAAACTCTAAATGGTAAATGTACAGTTAGTCATCCATGATAGTATCATTGTTTATTATATTTTCATATTATTAAAAAAAAAAGATAATTCAGTGGATTCTCACTATTCACTGGGTAAATGGTGAAATTTTAACTCCAGTTACAAGGGCGACCAGTTAGGCCATTAGCTGGGTGACTCTGCTTAGGTCTGACGGCTTTTAACTTTTAACCACACGGCTGTAACAAGTCAATTTACAGATAAACCTTAGAAAATGTTCCGAACTGACAGCTAATGTTGATGTGTGGCATTTAGGTTCAGTGGATACCTGCATTATTGATTCCTAAAACAACTTCTCCCGATTTTTATGGGGCTCTTCAGCTGCTTGAGGCAGCAAAGTTATCAATTAATCAATATATCAATTTATTTATATAGCAGTTTTCATACAAAGAGCAGCTCTAAGTGCTTTACGTAATAAAATCTAAATGTTGGAAATAAATGAAGATCATATTATGAGTGTTTTATCCTCTACATCGTCTGGGAGCATATTTCCAGGACCTTGCTATGTGTGTGTCAGTAGACACAGGACACGTTCTCACAGGAAAGATATGCAGTTTTTACATTTCTATGGGACATTTATATTACACTTTGTTATTAGCGCTCATCCTGATCACATCTGGTTTTCTGTATTTGACATCAAACTCCTTGCAAGATCAGTTTTTCTTAAGCTTATGTTGGTTCCTTTTTTATAGGTTACGTTTTTTTTTCAACTAAATATGAACTAAAAGACAAAATTAAAAACAAGCCTTCACATATAAAACAAAGAACTCAAAAAAAGGTAAGTACAAAGACAAACATCCAATCACTTTCTCTCCTACACTCACAGGTAATGTTATATTCCAATGATGTTGTCCTTTATTTCCCCGCTAATGGACACTGTTGGACTTCACAGATGACAACCTGACCAGCAATGTGTGTAATATAATGGTTTCACAAACTTTTTAATGTTTGTGAACAACAGATAAACTTAAAAAATCCATCCCTGCTTTGTTCTGTATGCCAGCAAACCATTCCCCCCTCCATTTAAGTGGTAAATTCCTCCTCATCGTCATCATCATTCATCCCAGGTCTTCGCCAGGCTTACACAAGCAGACCAATTACAGCTACTTCCTGTCAAATTTTCAACCAATCAAATAGCTTATATTGATGGCAATGTCTAGTGCCAGCCCAAGATGAACAAAACCTAATGAACGGTGGTGCTCAAATGTACTGATTCCCTCAGATTAAATAAGGGAAACTGGATTCCTGCCCTGCCTCCCAACACTGGGGATCACGTGCGCACTTTCTATAGAGTAACCTGCAGACTTTGCAAATCTAAATATAGTTATCATTAATGTATTTTGTCTCTGGCGTATCAACTGAAAGCAAAGCATCGTACTGAAGCTAATACCCCAAGGCTCGCCAAACAACACTGCTTGAGTGTGGTACTCAAGGCTGCGTTACAAAATCTGTAAGTGAAAAGAATAATACAGGGAAGAAGACTATAAGTCAATGTCCATGAATGATTATTATGTTACAGGTGAGAAACTGCTCACGTTTACTGCAAATAAAAACAGATTAAAATCAATTGCACAATGTTTGTATTAATTTTGCAATAAAGTCTTTTTAACCATTTTTAATAAAAAATTCTAAAAATTAATCGCTATTAATTGGTTAATTTTCTTCATCTATTGACAGCCCTAAAAAAACACAATTCATTGCATAGAAACAAATAATTCCATAAAGGTTAAAACAGGTTTTAATGAAACAATAAAGAAAAAGAAGTGGCCCTGATGGAGCTTAACCTGCATGTTACGTAGGAAAATTCATCCCACTCCTTATGACACCTGACTCATTTCAACTGATATTACAAAAGCAGTAATACATGAGCACAACATCCTGTCGGTCTGCAGGCGGTGCTTTGTTTTTCCTCCCGGTTTCCTTCAGGCCAACTGGGGGTCACATTGTCATCATGTCCTATCGACTCAAATAAGCCAATTGGATGAATCTGCACGTACTGTAAAAGTTCTCCACGAGGTCAGCACCTGGTTAACGGCCACTGTTACAGCCTTCTTCGGTCGTAGTCATGAACGTGGTGGCGGCAATAAGCCAGCTTGGAATAGAAGTAAAATCAGCCTCCTGGGGTTGTCCTGAGTGAAGAATCGGTTTGCTTCGAGCACAGCAGTCACGCAGTATTGTCAGCTGCTTTGGCAGAATAGCCAAGAAAAGAAAAAACCTTCTGGCTCCCATGATCCTTCTGGTTGCCATAGTGATATGCAACAACGTTCCTTTGGTCTGAGCATAAGCAGTGGCTTCGGATCACATTCATGGTGATCTGAATTTACAGTTACACTTTAAGATGTTCGATTAAACTTGTATAAGAATCACACTTTAAAAATTCAACAGGATCTATTTTTGTAGCTGGAACTACTTTCTACTGAAAAAACAGCGTCTCTGTTTATTCAGATGAAGTGCTGTGATCATGTGAACATCCTGAATTTACACTTTGCTTCCCAAGCTCTTCTTATTTTCTCATTTTTTTCCAATTTCTTGCAAAACGCAAGACTTTTTGCCCCTAAATATTATATAAAATTGTGGTAATTCTTGATATTATTTAAAAAGCAAACACCAACATGAACATTGAGTGACAGTAGATGATATACAATTTTAGATGTTGGCTCAAATATGATAATAGTCTCATGGTAATGTAAAATTGTGAAGCATAACATTTCCGCTAAAGTACAAAGATCATCCTTTGTGTTTAGTAGATTACATAACAGCAACGTGTTTATTCTCACTCAGGCTTCTGGTGTGGTCAGAAGAATCTTCCAGGCATCAAACTGCATTTTTAAGCTGCTCACCATCAGTAATACTGGATTCTTGGATGATTTACTTTCATTGAGACTATCTTGTTTCTATGCTATCAATCAGTTTATTACATCAAACTGAGTCCTGACAAAATTATTATTATTATCGTTATTATTATTATTATTATTATTATTATTATTATTATTATTATTATTATTATTATTATTAT
>JBAMHX010000013.1:26173971-26187418 GCA_037177515.1 Pseudomugil tenellus | reverse complement strand
TCCATCCATCCATCCATCCATCATCTGTACTGCATAGTGCAAAGGGTCACGGGTAGCTGGAGCCTATCCCAACAGTAATTGGGTGAGAGACGGGACACACCATGGACAGTTTGCAAGTTGGCCCCAAGTCAAAATTAGAAATTTAAAATAAAAATTTTCCCTTAACACAGAAAGCCTATCTCATCTCGCACCCAGCAGGCTTTACCAATGCAGGCGAGATCTTGCAGAACTTTCTCACTCTTTCCCTCAAGCCCACACACGCTGACAAGCCAGCTTTTTACCCCAGTGCCATATGAGCCATTTACATCTGCCCAGGGTTCAGGTACTACCTTTTACTGCTAGTGATGCGCTTTTCTGAGCACATAGTTTTATGGAGGAACACAATTCATTTCTGATTTAACCACAGGAATATTTACCAGCAATTTTTAGAGGCCTCTAACTCTACACACTATTTGTCCAAAGAATGAAAGATAAGTTATTAAAGTTCTCAAGCGTGTTGACTTTAAAAATTAGTGCAGGTATGAAGGTAATTCTTTTGACATTGCCTAGAAATTTGTTGCTGGAGCACATAATGCTGAACATTTGTAATTGACTGGTGGTTCTTTGTAGTGTACTGTGAAGTGTAAATTGTAACCCACCTGTTTCTGCTAACTCAACATTGAAACATTAATCTCATTGTTTCAATGTGATTGTGTTCCAAGGTGAAAAGAAAAAAAACACTCACAACCTGTAGAAATGTCTAACAAACATGTTTTCCCAGTGCCGCATGCTCTGACACACTTCAGGGATCTTAATTAGGCCAAATCAACTCCGTTCCCCAGTTCCACAGAGCTGAATGGAAATACAAAACAAGCAAGGCTTAAAAACACAAACTCTTTCAGCTCCTTGGAATAAAAAAATTCTGGGCTGATTAAGTTTGGCTGCTGTTTCTCAAAATGTTCCTGAAGACTCCCACTCACCTCTGCAATCTCACCCAAAACAGAGCTGCCAAGACATGCAGGAAAGCTAACAATCTTTACATCCTCATCCCGTCAGCGACCGGCCGTGATGTCTCGTTTTTTCATTTGATCAGATTCCATTCGGTGAATACAAACCAGCCTTGAGAATTGGATTGAAACTCTCTTTCTATTCATTTCCAGCTGTGACAGCCTACCCGTCAGACTTGAACCTGGCTTTAAACCTATCAAAGTGAACTTTAGAAAGAAATGTGTCATGTAAGTTATGACAGCGGGATGGAGGTACGCCATGTGAAGTTGTACAGTTTTGTCCAATTCAGACTAAACTGGATGAAGTACTGTATGTGAAAAGATGAATCTTGGTTCAGTCTGGTGACTATATTTGGCTGTGGGTCATCATTAGTTTGAAAAGCATTTACATTATCGGTATGTGCTTTCATGGTATCAATGCAGCATAGCCGTGTGACTCTCTAATGTTGCCTGTTAATAGATTTATTCACAGTAGCACTAGTCCTTTTCTTTTAAATGACTGGTATTTAGGTAAATATTAAGTAATCTGGGACAAAGACAGTGAAAGACATATGATTACACGTTTAGATTCTTACCTATATATTATTGTGTGTAGTTACTAGTTGCAGATGTCAGAAGTAGAATAAATACAAGTACTGTATGTATCTGTGGGCAGTAGTACAGGCAGACATACAGAGGTTAGATGTACGTGACTCTCCCGGTGGCTATTTCAGTGTCATTGTGTTTACCCCCAGGGCTAGTGTGGCAGATGGGCCCAGCAAGCATGGCAACCCATCTCTCTCTCCCTGTAGGGGTCTTTTCAGTGTCACGATATGACTACATATCCAGAAGTCCCTCACAGGTGGTAGTCCGGGCTTTGATGTCCCAGCTGCTGCAGAGAAACTCAAGTTCATGCTGTGTAAGCCTGAGGGGCTCTGCGATAGAGCCCTTCATTTAGCCCACCGACTTACTTCACTTTTCTTTAGGCGGCAAAGTCAAACCTCCCATTCTTGAATGTATTTTCCGTCCCTTCTGCTCCAAGAGTCAATATGTAGTTATGTGCCCCTCTTCGTGTGAACGATGCGGCTCTCTGGGGGGGAGTCACAACCCAGAGAGACTGTTTAAACTATGATGAATACAGTGATGAATGAATAGCAGGGCACAGATGGACAAGCATGCAACAACAGAAGACCGACGTCTCCTGAGGCCTTTTATCTTGGCATTACACACATTATGTATTCTGATCACAGCTATGTAATGACCGTTGGATGGACTCAACTTCCCCCACAGGAGATGGGTTTCTACGCTCTTCCTTACAGAGAGCCACAAGGATTTTCAGTTTCCTATGAAGTGGCACTGTTTATTCACACCGATCCACTGGAGCAAAGTCACAAAAGGAAATAGACCTCGTAAAAACTGCGCATTAACAGAAGAAGTGACAAGGCTGTAAATTGCTTTGACAGTGCACAGAAATAAAAAGGTTTAAACAGTGGCAGAAGGAGTGAGTTATACCAACCATAATGTAGAGTCTGCTTCTTTCAGATCATATTCAGTCACATTTGATTAATTTTCTATCTTAAATAAAAAATACCTAATAAATAAATGTGAAATAATTACTGGAATAACTTAGCTATGCACAGATACATGTAATGACATTTAAAATGATTGACGGAATTTAACCTATCCCTCTGGATTGGATGGAAAATTCTGGTAGTCAAGAGCTCTCATCTTGCTGGTTTTTCTGTTTCTTTAATGCGATACACTCCTGCACAGGCCTGTTAATAAGAGGTGGATTTGAGTTAGGTGTGTTATATTAAGGAAAGGCTAAAGCTGCAGGATGGTTAATCTGGAGGACCGTGGTTGGCAACTAGAACCATACTGTACATTTCCTAGTTGAGTATGTCATGAACAAATCATGATCTGGTTGATCTAACCTTCATCCTGCATGTCAACAAGTTATCCTTAATGTGTCAATGGTTTTTTTTTATGGGAGTGAGTGTTCTTCACAATTCTTCACCTTTAACAGTTAGAAATTATGTCTTTGTTCATCATGTGACATCCACTTTATTTTGTTTGTTTGTTTCACGTTTTGCTTGTGTGTCTTGTCTGTGTTTCTTTTTAAATGGTCCATAAGTCCAAAAAAGAATTAAACTGAAATTGAATTGAATTAACTACAAGCTTACTTCCTCTGGTGACAAAGCTAGCTACTGACTGCCAATTTGTGGATGGACTTTCTAATGAATGTTTCACCGTCAGATGTGAAAAGTCATGGTAGATTATGCTATGCTAGCTAAAAGGTTGAACAAAATCACTACTGTCGATTTCCTTGAAGGAGTGATATTTATACTCCATAAGCATTGAATCTCACAGAGCAGCACAACATCATTGTATTAATTTATGGTGTATGCACTTGCAGCGCACTAGTTCTAGCCTACTGTAGTACTTACTGTTCATTAAATGATGGCTCATACCAAACCTTACATTTCAGCAAATGTCCAGCAACTGAAGATATGACACTGGTCAAACGTTGAACAACTCTGAGCCTTCCAGGTCCTCCATAAAATGCAATTTTCTTGGCAGGAGACACATCAATAACCACTTAAAAATCCTCAAATATCAAATTCCAAGTATTTCAATATTTTTAGTGTACTTGTCTTGTCACATTTCCTCCAAAGTGAAACATACTCCTCTCTTCTGGACTGCTGCTCATTCACAGCTATGATGTGCAAAGTAAATTGTGGTAGTAACACAACTTGCACAGGATCCAGTAGCCTGCAAGCCAAATGGAGTCGGAGTTGCCTTTATAGGACAGCGCCTGTGACGTATGTAGGTAATGAATCAGCACATCGAAGTGCATTGACTATAACCTGAGACACTTTGCACCAGAGCTTAGCAAGCGTAAAACATTCTTTTGCTGTTTTTCTCTTCATATTTGGCCATCAACTTATTAAAGTTGCACCTTGCGGTGGAAGTAACATGAGTAACAAGTAACATTGAACATACATTAAACATTAAAACATGAAGGGAAAAAACATTAAGACATATAGACATGATATAAGGTTATAACCCTGGGAGAACCCCTCCAGAGATCTGTGATCACACAGAAGTCTGGAACTATTCTGCCCTAGTCAGATAGGGGAGCTTTGTTTAAAGACTTTGGTTGCGTGCGTCGGTACAACAACAAGCCTCAGGTCTTACCTTAAACATTTCCCTAATGGAAGGACGCCGACCTTACAGATGGTTTACTAAAGGTCAGAATGACATCAGTTAAGGAGCCTTATGGTCGGACCTTTCAACTAGACATTAATTAAGAGCAAGGTAATTAAGCTAACACATTAAATTCCTCCCCACATTCTTGTGCAAATGGTTAACTATAAGGACTGGACTGAAAATTAGTGAAAAAAAAGCCAAAAGAAACACTGAAAAAGCTTCACAAAGCATGACAAACATTGTTCAATATGACTGTCATAAATATACCTGGAAGCTTGGCTCATTAAGAAATGAGGAATGGGACAACTGCACAAATGATCAAACTCCTTCCTTTTACCTGCGCATCATGCAACCTTTTCTGCAGCTGAAATGCATTTAGTATGTATGAACCAACAGATTTTTTTTATAATTGATCACAGAAAACCTACAACTGCCTTCATATTTTGTTATACCTACCTACCACCTGAACTACTTAAAAACATCCCAGATTCCAGCCGACGTACCAGGTAGCTGCTTGCCTTCGGCCACAGCTGGGCTTTTTAAGTGCATATTTTTTTACGTGGCTCTGTGTGCGCTGGGGGATGTTTGCTGTGGACACCCATATTTTTCTCTGTTGTGCTTGTCATTTTGCTGACTGTCAGTTACCATCTGCATCCGACCAGGCCAGAGGACATGCACAGAATTATATTTTCTTCTTTTCAGCTGCAACGTCCAGCCCATCTCTGCCCAACCGACTGATCCCCTACCGCGCCTTCTCATGAAAGCCTCACTACTTAAATAAGACTTCTTAAGACTAATCTGTTTCTATTGAAGACAGTTTTGCTTTGGTCAGACTTTTTTCATAATGCCGGCGAGGATTTATAAACACTTATTGGGAAATAACTTCACGATGAAATCGACTTCCATACGAACGTCATGAAATACTTGAAAATGTGGTATTTGCATCTTGTATGGTAAATTCTCTTATTGAGACTCTTCCAGTGAATATTTGTTTCTGAAAACAGGCCAAGATGCCAAAAGTCCTGAAGTGCCTTGGGGATTGGTTTTACCAAGTATGAAGGCTACTGTCAGTATAACAGCTGCAGTACATAGATGTAATGCAGGTCCTGCTTTGATGGCTGAGCCCATGTTGCCTCCAGTGGTTGACCCTGTTCATCCGTATATCTGGATGTTTCACCGTGACATGTTCTGCTTTTACTCATTGCATTTACCTTTAATAGATCTCACATCACCAATCTTTTCTCTTCTTTCTCCCACCAAACGTGACATCAAAAATCTGATTCTTCTACAAGTACTGCTTAGTCATGTGACATGTTACACTGCTTTAGTTTAGTTTTATATCATAATCTTTCAGCCTAAGTGACTCTGCAGTTAACATGTGACAATTTTTTTTTTTTTCCTTCTTTTGGTACTTTTTTCACTGCTTTTTGTTACATGTTTATTCAGCTGGTCAATCCATATTTGATATTTTAGGATTGAACAACTGTGAAGGCTTGTAAAGGAAGCTTTCATCTGAAGCAAACAATACTACATGAATCATATTGCAGATGGCTGATGCATAGAGCCGGGTAAGTCCGGTTTGCAATGTCAAGCACCAGGAAGGCCATTTGAGAAGAGACTAATCACAGTATGCATACTACTCTTATAGTAGAGTGAATAATGATCATTCTGGAACAAATTACGTTTTAGAGCAGATTACTGGGAACAGCACAAGTTGTTGGAAGGTTTTAGGGCTGTTATGTTGTAGAAGATCTGTCTGTTTGGCTTTTCAATGTATAATTCTGTCTGCTTTTTCATTTTGTAGTCTCTCTATTTCTCTTCTGTTTCCGTGATTTTTAGTGTTTTTATCCTAGTAAAAGTGACTGAAATTATTTTTTTAAGTATTTTTACTATATTTAATTAACCTTCCATCCATCATTTTCTTAACTATCATCCAATCCAGCTGGAGCCTATCCCAGCAGTCACCAGGTGAGAGCTAGTCCATCACAGGCCAATATTTTATCAATATTTATTGAAATGAAATGAAAATTAAATAAAATTGTGGTATTTATCTGAGAGGTAAATTGAAATCTTGTTGTAGGTAGTTGTTTTGTTTTGTTTGTTGGAGACCATTGCTGTTGCTGCAACTTCTTGTTAAAACAAAAATGAGAGATGCAGGGGGTGGCACATAGCCTACAGGTAATGAAAATAATGGCATTAACTGCCTTACTAACAACAGTAGTTGTTGGTTTGGGCCTGTCACTTGGGACAGAGGAAGCCCCAAAATGAGGGACCGGCCTAACATAAATTACTGAAATTGCCTTTTGGGCTACGTGGTGGTCATGTGTTTTGACAGCAATACTCACATGAAGTCAGAACAACAGAAGTCAAGTCAAATCATAGGAAACATTTTCATATATGGAATTGACTTAACTTTGATTTCTTGTTTTTAAACAGTGTACAACATAAAAGGACTCTTAACATGACTGTTATAAAAAAAAAACAGATTAGATTTTATAAAAACGTTGTTTTAGTTTTATGAATATTGTTTTCGGTGTTCATAATGTTCTGTCTGTTTTCTCCATAGTTTTGTCTTATGTAGATCATAAATCCTAGCTTGGAGCTGGGCATGGTGCTACATTATCCAGCGTGGAAGGAAACCCAGCAGAAGGGCTTTTTTGGCGCTGGTTCATGATGTTGATTTGATATTTTAGTAGCTTAAAAACAAATATGAAATATTTTCAGCCAGTGTTTTCATGTTCAAGCAATGACACCAAATCCATAAAGAAAATACATTTGACCATCGTGTTACGCCAGCCTTCCTCAAACAACACTTTTCATTTTAAGGTAACTGAGGATAACTTTTGTATCTTTACAGAGGAGCTTGTGTTCATGGTTTTTTAATTTAAGATTTTAGCTTCTCAAGAGTTTGTGGCTGTTGTTTTCTGATCCTCCTCTTCATTATACTCTGTATATTTTCAAGAGAAGACAGATGACTCCGGGCAGGCCAGTCAAGCACACACAATATTTGTATGTGGAGCCATCCTGTTTGAAGTTGTGCCGAATGAAGTGTGATATGCAATAACCCAGGGAATAACATAACCCTGATGGTAGTATAGTCTCTCCAAAATTACATCATCCCAACTCTGCATCAATTGTACCTTCACATATATGAATGTCGTCCATGTCATGGACACTGATGCGCCTCAAACCAACAAAGATGCCAGTTATTGCAGCTTTTTCTGATATTTTACACATTACCTGCAAAGCAGTTTAAATATGCATTCATGCGGCCACATAACATGTCTTCTTTCTTCCTATCCATCTAAGATTAGCTGAAGACCTGCAGAGTTATTTCACTCCAGTTTTAGTGTACATTTCCTAGATGCAGTGGCATAATGTGTTAAGTAAAAATGGTTTTCTCAGGTTCATCTGAGCCCATATAGTTATACTGATCACATGCCAGAATCATCCTTATCATTTTCTCCATATTCTGCTCTGTTTTGCAGAAGACTGGAGTTCTTTAAAATGCTATATTAAGTTATTAATCATTTTTGGATCGTTTTGAGCCATTCTTGATTGAATTAAAAGAATATTTGATGGATACTCCTTTTATATAACAAGGCTGATTTATCCTTCCTTTTGTAACTAACTAGGTATATCAGTTTAAACATTACTGCTGTCATACCTTCATCCTTTCCTGATGTTGGCATGGTTCTTAGACACTCCATCCACGTAAGGGCAGTGTTTATCTCTGAGGTCTGATGTCAGTTTTAGATAGAACAAACACAGTGATGGCCGTGGAGGTTATGATTAAGTACATTCTCAGAAAGAGTCATAAAACAGGCAGCACAATAGACAGCTCTGGTCTGTGCGGTCATTAAATACATTGCAGCTGCTGCAGCTTCTGCGTTATTTTCACTTGTTGCAGGTGATGAAAACAAAACAAACTGAAACACCAATCCATTCATTAAACATAAAGTTATTTTTTAGCAATAATTTATTCATTCTTCCAACCTTTTCCACTTATCTCAGGCTGTTTTGTATTAGTTTATTATCACTGAGCCAGAGGAAAGCTCATCAGGATCACTGGCATTATTAGCATGTAGCGCAGTTAGCAAAATCATTAAAAACTGTTTTTCTACTGGTATCTAATCAATAAATAAAATAATAGCCATGTATTTTTTTTTTAACAATGAGCCATATATATTTTTATCTGCTGTGGGTTCATGGCAGCTGCCACAGCTGTGCCACCATTTTTACTACGGTGTCTCTGAATAGACACAAACTGGGAGTGAAGTGAGAACTTTAATACTGTAATATCAGCTGTGTTTGTTGCCCAGTGCTTGAGCGCCACTTGATATTAAGAACACCATAAATACACTAAGAAGACAGGACATAAATTTTACCTTCAACAGGTCTGAGCAGAACTCTTACTCTTTAGCCTGGCTGCTTACACTTCCTGTGACAGACAAGAGGACGGCGGTACTTTCAGGTCTCAGGATTACACATGAAGTGGTGTCAGAGCTTGTTTAATAGTCATTACAGTGCTTATACCAATCAAAGCTATGTGCCTTGTGTTGTTTGAAGTTATTGTTAATGTTTTTAGGGTATTACGCAGGGTTTTTCACAAACAGGAAAGGTTTAGTTTAAAGGAGCTATAAAAGCAGAGCTGGAGCTGGATATTGCATTGACACAGAAAGCTTTACCTCGCGATACCTTTTTGATTAATGCGTCCCGGCGGCACATTAGGGGTCTGCATCGACTCAGAGTCTGACAGAAACAGTAGGAATAAACAGGTGGGAGACTACAAGCAAATAAAGGTGAAGCTAATGGAGCGTGCTAATGTGTGCATTCATTAAACTCGCTGTCTCTGCTCCTGACCCAATCTGCCACTTTGCACAAACTTTCACAGTCCCCGAGGAGTGAGTCATTCCACACTTTAAATAATGCACCCCGTTGAGGAGAAAAAAAAATAGCATCCTCATACGCTGTTGGAAGGCGGCTGGACTCTGGAGTTTGATCCACTGGCTTCATGAGGAGCAGGTATTCTACTCCTGCTACACTTAGGATTAATGGAGCAATCAGGCCGGGTGCTGTTGGCTGAGGGATCGAGAGCTCTCTCAGCACGAGTCAAATGCTGTTCGCATAGAAACATACTGTGAAGTCACAATAACAGCGATGTGATTGAGGTGGTTTTGTAATATGAATATCTTGAATACCCGTCATCCACTCCTCCACACACCGCCCCAACCCATCCCACGCACTCCCGGTCAGACGTTGTCGAGGCGATAATTGGGAGGTCTGGAGTGGATGTCATCACCCAGAGAGGAACGTTTACCATCAAGATGTTCTAAGAGACAGAAGCAGCATGTCGTTCAGATAAAGCTGCTGTAATAGGCGAACTCCTTGCATAACATGTTTCCTCAGAAAAAAAGACAGAAAAGTTTCCCCGAGATGGAGGTGGGTGTCAAAAGTTGAAGTATTATTACACAGGCTTTTAAGACAATTAAGGCAGTGTGAATCACAGCATAACAAGTAAACAATCAGTTATTCTTGAGTGCAATATGAAAGGATGTTTTTATCTAAAGCGGCGCAGAGAGAGCAGGCGTTTGTTGCATGGCTGCTGTCAGCAGGAGACAAACCCTGAACCACTGAGCTGTTTTTGGCATCCTGTATCCTCAGCAACATCAGTCAAACTTCAATCTTTTTTACAATAATGAGACATGCTACACCTTATCCCCCAGATAACAAGAGAATAAGGAGGAGATGCCATAACAAAGGAACCCTTAAATCAAAGCAAAGTGGTTTGAAAAGGTTTGAGAAACACGTTTAAATGTGTAATCCTCGGCAGAGGTTCCTATTCCTGCTCCAGGAAGTTAAAATCCCGTCTAGCAGCTGTTCCGACCAGTTACCACACCAGCTGAATTTAATGAGCCCAATTTGTTTACCAGTTAAACCAGCCTGTTGGTCAAAAATGTACAGGTAGTTCTAAGAACATGGCAGGACTCTGATCCTTGGTGTAGAAGCTTCATTGATTTTTATTAGCAGTATTTATTAGAATCCAGTCCCCATGCTATATTTTAAATTGTTTAGTTTGGCTAAATGTTACAAATAAACCAGCTTCCTCAGGTAAACATTTCTCTTCATTTATCCTCAAGAAAATAGACCAAAGGTTTACAGGAACCGGACAGACTTCATGGTTTGAATGAAGCCTTTTGCTTGTTTGCTAGATGACGCTTGATTTCTACGAGTAGGATTTTATTGCAGTTAAGTGAGAGTTTGGAAGCCGAGCGCTGACATGTGGTGTTTATGTGTTGCTTTTCAGTCCCAGTTTGGGACGTGTTTAACCATCTGACAAAAGAAACAGAGAAATGTGTGAATGAATGGTATTAGTAAATACCCATGCTTCAATGTTTTCGCAAAAGGAATAAAAATTGGTGAAATTTGGATCTTTTAAGCCTGTATGGGAACAAAATAGCTTATTGCATCAATATAAGTCTGTACATGCTAAGGTTAATCAAACTAAAGTAGCATTATCTGCATATGTTAACGTACATTTGAACGCTCATGTAGCTGGCAGCTGAATTGCAACTTGCGTGTGTGCATTGGCCTCAGTGCTCTACACATGTTCAGCAGTTCCCTCACTGTCAGTGTGCTGCTGGTGACAACAGTTCATTAGCACCTTCTACTTCAATGTACTTATAATGTCCCATCAGAGAAGATTATCAGTAAATGTATCCTCCTAGCTTCTCTGAAAAGTGGTTTTACATACAATGTCAAACTTTTTTTTGCTGTTTCTGTAAAATTGAAGCATGAAAAACTGCCAACACATGATGTTTTCCATTTTCCTGTAGGTTAATACAAACACGAATGTAGAAACTGTCACATCGGTTTTGCCGTGGACCCCTGATCTCATTAGGTCTTCTTCTGCAAGACAAACTAACTCTCAGCTAGCTAGTAAATGTCTGTGCTAACGTTCAGACCCTGGTTTAGACATAAGGAGCATGATCAGTTATAAGTGGATGCCTGTGGATGATCATGCTTCCATTCACTCCTTTTGAACATTTTACTTGTATTTTCTTCCTATTTTCTCATTAATAATTTGCAATATTTTTGGGAATCAAATCAATCATCACCTGCATCCCAAAACACAACCTCTGGCACCTTAATCAGAAAATACTGTTTTGGTTTTTACCACAGCCTGATGTCAGCTTGCTCTAATTTTCTAGCTGTCTCTGCTCATTTAAAATATCATAGAACAGATGAAGAAGCTATAGTTCTGATCTTTTATTAAACTCTAAGCCAGAATTTAAATAACATTAATGTTTGTTGTTGAGTTAAAATGTTCTCTATAAAACATTCAACAAGGACTTCTGTGCTTTTCCACAAACCCACCAACTTCTCATATGAATGAGGTGTTGTGCTCCAGATCTGTCTCAGTCACAGAGCGCTTACAGAAAAGGTATAAATGAATATCAGAAATGCAAGTATTAGGCCTAAGTTGCTGAAAGCAATATGCAGTTTTGAATCCCGTCTGCTTACGCATCATATTTAAGTGTATATTAAAGCTGCAACTTGGGTTCGTTGAAGGGTAGAAAGCTTAACAAAGCATCTCCTTCATATCTGTGACTTGTTATCACTGTTAGCAGCTTACAGAGCTTTGTTGAGGCATTGTTCTCTGTGGTGATCCCATCGGCTCCTTTCCTCTAAAACCCAAACCTTCGCTGCCACCATCCGCAGAGACCTGTTTGTTGTAAGCCGTTTTTAATGAGCGTGCTTGCAGCTCGCCGATAAATCGCAATGACTTTTTCACCTGAGCTGAAACTAATTCCAGCTCCCCCGCAGTGTAACAATGACCTGATCTGACAGAGCAGTCGTCCACGGCGCTCTCACTCGAAGGAAGTCAGACCTGGAAGTGTAAGCCCACGGGCATGTTTAGTTTGCAGCCCACCACTTTTCATAAGCTCTGCTTGTTGGCTGCTTGGTTTCCATGAAACTGGAGCACAGGTTCAAAGAGAGAATACACAAACACAAATCTTCACAAGTCCTTTTACAAGTTGAGTCAAGTTTAAAGTTTTATGGCTCAAGAACAAGGTTAGTTGCGAGTCACTTTCGGCTGTAATGATTAATCTGCCATCTGGTCTGCTTAACACACGGCATTAGGACGGCATTGTTATGGTTTCTGGGTTTTGTTAGTTTTGTTTTACAGACTTCCTTGTTTCCTGTTTTATTTTGTAGTTCTTCCTGTTTTGTCCTATGTTTCTGTTCAGCTTCATGTATTTGTGTATTAGTTTCACCTGGGGTTGATTTTGGTAATTGTTTTCACCTGTCCCTCGTTTATTTCATATGTATTTAAGTCACTTGGTGTGTCTGTTTGGTTGTGGGATCATTAACTACATTACTACGCAAGTTAGTCATCAGTCTTTGTTCCAGTGTCTGTGTGGTAATAAATCTGTTAATCGTCAACCTGACTGTCTCCTGCTTCATGTCCTCACCTGCATTTGGGTCCACCACCTACCCATTTCCTGACAGGCATAAGATACATACTCACCCTTTATCTACCTGCATCTTGTAACATCTCAGATCTTTAGCTTTATCTATCAAACACTGTGTTTTTTCCTCTAGACGATTTATTCGCTTTACTTAATTAAGAAAACGTATAGATGGCTGTTGCATTTATTCACATTACTAAATAAGCTGATAACAGAACTTAACCATAATTTTTTAATGTACACAAAATTCCATGTGGAGCTGCTGAGAACTCTTCTAAACTAGAAATGCAACTTATATATGTTTTTCTGATTGTAGAGAGGAGGGCTGAAATCCTGCGCACTACTGGAGGAATGACCAACTGTCCCGCAGGTTTTACACATTTATCTGCTGCAACACACTTGATTCAAATGAAAAGTTTCTCCAACAGCTTGTCAGTGTCTGCACAAGCCCCGTAATGAGTCAGGTGTGACGCTGCAGGGAAATGTCTAAAACCTCGCTTTATTTGTTAGCTGATCTCAGTTTAATCTACATTTGAATTTGTTGTTTTTTTGTTCTCTTTATTTTGATCTCATCAAGCATCTTTGACCTAATGGGAAGTGGTATATAAATAAAATGTTTAATTATAAATATTAATATTATCATTAAACCTACAGTACACTGACTTAAAGGTTTTGAAGCTAAAGCATCAGAAACTGAATGACAAGATTGAAAAAAAAACATTTTTATAATTTATTAGGATACGGTTGTTACAGGTCTAATATATTTAGCTAAGATTACTAAATCAGCAACACCTTTAC
>JBAMHX010000013.1:26153008-26166189 GCA_037177515.1 Pseudomugil tenellus | reverse complement strand
GGGAGGTTCTGATGGAACAGGAAAGAGAAAGGGGGAATATGAATGAACTAAAGATTTGTGTCGCTTTGAGATTTCCCTCTAATATTAAAAGGGCACAGAAATCTTTAAAGCTTCTAGGCTGGAAATAATGACTTACCACTGAGATTTAAACTAAAAAGACAGAGAGAGATGGTTTGAAGATGCATAACACCTGCAAATGCACCATGCCATTAAAATACCCCCATTTCAGCTGCCATTAAAATGCATATGACTCACAGAAGAGTCCTCAACACTCCCAGCTACAGTATGTTATTATTCATTGCCATAATGCGGTGTGTTAAGCTGTGTTTATGAGGATGCAGAAAGCATAAATGCAAAACACATTTACATAAGATATTCACATGAGTCTCAGCACCTGATATGAATGTAGCTGAACAAAGTAGTAGTATTTCACCAAGCATATGTAGATGATGAGCTTTATATGTCAAAAGCAGCTAAATTGGGCCCAGTGGATTTCAGTTTAACCTAGTTCTATTGATTTTTTTTTCCATCGTTGTTAAACACTAAGCTGGACCAGACCCTTCAGGTTTGATGAACTGGAATATCTCTTGTAAGTTCCTGAAGTTCATTTTTTTATTTTGATGGGAATGATTAGTCTAAATCAAATCTTCAAACTGAGTATTGCGAGTCATGCGCAAATTTCATGCTTCTTTCACAATTCTATGTTTATCCTTTCATGTTATATGTTGGTTTTAAACTTCAAAAGTCTTGGACAATACAATACGTATGTATTATTCTTCAACAGGTATTTTGCTGTGGTAGTTTGTAGCATCTGCGTTGTTGCCATTTTCCTGTGGTATTCCAAGTTACTTTTATTTCTCCACATCTGTTATCCTGTCCTCTGGGAGTACAGTGTCCTTCCTATTGACTATCTTCACTCTCTTTGTTACCATTCGTACACATTTCTCCAGTACAAATGACATTCCAATGTTTCTGTCGATTCTGTTGATGTGAATCAGTAAGTCTATGTCTCTCATTCTTAGTGTACAGCTTGATGCTATCCATGTAGAAGAGGTGACCTCCTGCATCTCCTTGGTATATGCATCATTCGATGGAGACGTGTGCATTTGGCTTGAAGTTGGCCTTCAGAGTGGTCTGTGAGAGCTTCATTGAATTTGTAACAAAGGCTCTTAGGGCCGAATTTACTAAGATCTCATTTTGCGTGTACTAATTTGCGTGTGGCAATCAGAATTTCGCATGTGAGGCAGGGCCGTGATTAGTACGTGATTTACTAAGATTGCTCACGCAAATGACAGTGGGTGCAAAGTGTTGGAGACACGCCTATTTAAATGAGGATTTAGTGTGTGTCATGGTTTTTAGGATGGCAACTTTACAAAACTGCAAGCGAAAATACAAGTTTGATCCGATGGAATTAGAGGTGTTGGTGGAAGAAGCCAATACAATGCCCAAAGAGCTACAGAAAATAAACCTGACAGAAGCTCAAAGGAACGCACTACATATTCAACGAATTGGTGTTTTCGGTTTTCTGTATATATACTCAGAGTTTGCAGGAGGCACAAGCTGCACATGAGTGCAGTCAATTGCTCCTATAACACCGGGGAATCCAGCTACCTAAACAAACCTTGTTTTATCTAATTCAAAGTATCTCGAGAGCTTGGAAACCTAATAAATGGCGCGATCCGGCGTGGCATTGCATTTAGGAATTCAGTCAACACATGTAAAAGACGTGACTGAGAGATCGCTGCTGTGTTGGCTACTGTACGCTGGAATGACCCTCTAGACTTGCCAGGAGTTTAATTATTGCAGGTATGCATGACTTCTTCTTGTGTCTGGCTCCAAATCTGCACTGAGTTCCTCCAACAGTTTTCTGTGAAGAGTTTCAAGTGTTGTCTTTTATGCCGATTGGACAAAGATTAGGGGAAAAGAATCAAATCTCTGACGTGCAGCATTCTACTCAACACATACAGCTGAGCTTTATAGCATAAAGACTGCTATCCTTTTTCTTTTGTGTTGAGATTATCACAGCTGTTTTATAGGATTTATAGAGCAATATGCCAGATATGGATCACAACATCTGGTCTCAGATCACAGTAACATAATCAAATAAATTCAGAGACTTAAAGTACAGTTACTTAGCTAATGCTGCAGTAAAAGAAAGCCAGCGGTAAGCATGAACATGTGCATGTGCCTTGTCATGCATGTCGTTAATGCTAACGTGATTTTTAATTGGCGTTATGCCAGTTTACTTGTGATTATTCATGAGGGAGCAAACACATTTCCTCAAGCTGTTTGTTAGCACGTTGTTTTGTCTCACAGCTCCTCATTAAATTGCATCGTCGCATGGATTTCATGGATTTTGTCTTGATAGGTTGGAAGCTTAAATAAACTATATATTTAGGTTTAAAGGTATGAAGAAGGTGTTTCAAGTCAAATTTGTTTTCTATAATTCATCAAATTATTTTGATAAATTTAATGTTATCATTAACTTGAACATATTACCTATATGATAAATATAGTTTATATATCTGCATCAGGTGTTGTCATAATTTATTTCCAATAAATTGAGGTTTACATAAAAGAAAAGGGGAAATAGATTATTTCATTCTAGTTGGAGATAATGAAGAGCTTTGTAGCTGCTGTCTCATAAATAAAACACACTGTGTTGTTTATAATGACTATATTTTCTTCTGCCATGTACTTGCAGTATCACTCATGTTGTAAATGGTTCTCGGGAGAATGCCTCCAACTTGTGTGCTGCTTTGTGATTTATACCTGTGCTGCCTTAACTACATCATTATTCAGGACCACATTCACTACATGCAGAAGTTCATTTGCGGTAATGTAGTCATGATATGTTCGCAGCTCCAAGTGTGAGTGTTTAGTTTTACAGAAGACTTATGCAGCTCTACATGCTATCACAGGAATACTTGAAATGTTGTGTTGAATGCAAGAAAGATTTTTAGCAGTGACTTTTTTTTAATAAAGCCAAGTCAAATGGATCATCTGTGATAAAATGCAGCACTCTTGTTGAAATGGACTTTTATAAAACTCTAAATGCTATGGTGTAAAAAGATCTAAGTATGTTATTGCTGTTTTAAATCATCCCAATTTTTATAAACATTGTCACCCATTCAGGATTTCAAGTTAATGGAAATTTAAAGAGGAATTTACATCCTCTGAAAACAGTGAAGAAGGAAACAATTCGTTTAATGGTGTGAATAATGCAATTTTTTCTACAAATTATTAATCTACCCCAGTGCTCCTCAATTTCTGTCCTCAAAACACTCTGCATGTTTTAGAGGCAACCCTTCTTCAACACCAAGGAGCATCCGTGTAATGGGTATAATTGTGCACTGACAAATACTCCACAATTAGAAGCTATTTTTTTCTGTAAATAATTAGTCGTAAAAAAAGTGTTAATATTTCACCCCTAGTTTAATTAAAAAACAATAAGTTCTTATAATCACAATAGTAATAAAATAAAATAAAAATTAAATAAAAGTGCATTTTTTAATGCTATTTGAATTTAGGATCAATGTCAGTGACTCATTGACATATTATCAATATATCGATGTAGATCAATGTAATGTTACATTCCCTTTGAAACATTATATTTTTTCGTATGTGTTTTGCATGTTTAACTTAAGCAAAAAAGGGTAAACATGTGAATGCAAAGAAATATGTATTGGGTTTGTAATTTTCTTTTTTTCTACCACTATAACCCCACCCTGCCCCTAATTCCCCCCACTTCCACCCGTTTGGAGCGCATCAGTCCTGTTTAAAATAAGCTGAACTGATAATTAACTTGAATGTGAAAACGATGCAGACTACTCAACCGTACAAGTAAACACAACTAGAACCCATTTCACCCCCTGGTCTTGTTTTGCAGGGGTAAGGTGACATGTTTTTCAGCTTTTAAGAAAAAAATGGCCATTTAGCCATTTAGCCATCTAGCTGGACCCCAGCTTTCAAGGAAGGCTACATAAGCATTACTGCTTGTTCCCTAAAGAAGACAGGCACCTTACATCTGAAAAATGAAGAGGTAGGCCCAAATGTTGCATCCCAGGGGAGGAATTGGACCTGGGCCCAGATCTCTGCAGCAGCACTGAAGCCTTCCCTAAAACCTCAACACTTCCTTATTTACTGAAGAGAGAAATTGTTTGCATGTCTATGAGCATAATTTCCAATTCTTGGCCAAATTTAAGGCACGGAGTTCCCATCTGTGCACGCTGATCACACATTTCTGTGCTTGAATTATGATTCTGTGAGCACTCTTATAACGTAACACTATGAAAAAATGACACATTGCTATTTTTATCTTTCATTCCACTGAATGGATCTTGGCTCTGTGGTGCACCGTTGTTGTTGATGTCAAACACTTCTTGACTCAGCCTTGGTCATAAACACAAGTGCAAAGACCACCCCACACACAGTGGTTTTTTTCTATTTCTATGTCTCTACAACTTCATCCATCCTAGTAATAATAAACAGCAGAACTCACCCACGTCAAAAGGATGCTGTCTGGGTTAAAAACAAGCAAAGAGCCAAATGAAAACTGAATGAAGGAGTGACCACTTTCACATCAGGTCTTTGGTAAACAACTTCACAAGAAGAACAAAACTGTCATGATACCTGATTAAAACTCTCAAATATCTTTCTACGTTTATCAACTGTAAAAGTCTTTGGCTGTCCCAATCCATGCACTGCACGCTTCAAAGTGCGCTGACGTCATACTGGCGTAACTATCACTGTCCCAAATCTAAGTGTACTTAGGGTCCACACTTCAAATGTGCACTTCGTTTGTGGCCGAATTCGCTTAAAACAAAGTGTTCATGCTAAGTATCTTTTGCGATCTCCAATTACCCAGAAGTCATTGCGCGCCAGATAGAAAAGAATTAGTAGCAGTCAAGGGCTGGAGAGGACATTCTTATATGCATATAAGCACATATTTGTTTCAGCAGACGAGCACAGTGTACCATGACCACAAATGAATTTATTTATATGCATCTGATCGGGATTATTTTTCCCTTACGTTGATCTTTTAATTTAGACAAGGGCGTAAATAAGGGTGATTTTCTTTGTTTTTATATGTATATGTGTGTGTGTTGTGTGTGTGTGTGTTTTGTGAACTTTGGGATCATTAATTGATAAAAGACAGAAAGTTGCTAGGCAACGGAGGTCTGGACTACACCTTTGATGATTGTACTCTGGCTGTCAAGAAATATTTTCAAGTAAATTGGAGGATTAGAAGTAAATTTGACAAGCTGTCAGTGATACTATCTGAGTTTCATAAGAACTGAACTTTTAGAAGTTAATATTTCCCGCAGTTTCACTCCACATACAGTAGTTCCACATTACGGAATGACAGAACATAAGTATGTCTCAAGTATACATTAGTCTGACTGTGTTTTATTTTATTTTTTTTAATGGATTTTTTTCCAACATGACATTCTAAATGTTGGTATCTTTGCTTTGCTGTTTTTGTGCCCAAGAAATTTTTATTATTGTTGTACATCTGTAAGTGGAGATTCCTGCTTGAATATGTAAGTACTGCATTGTTCAATTACGTTTTAGAAGAAAAAAGTACCCTGTGTGTTCTTCTTTGCAGGAAGTGATGTCAGTGGAGGAGGAGTCCACATCCTGTTACTGCCTGATGGACTCAACCAGCTGCCACCTGCTGCTAGACCAGCCTGGTTCGTACGCGCTAGTGGGCGAGCCCCTGACACAGGCTGCTGTCAAGAGGCTGAAGCTGGCTGTGTTTGGGAAGATGGAGGCTGGCTCCATGAGCTACAGCCTGCGGGTCTACTGTGTGGACGACACACCTCACGCCTTTCAGGTGGGTCATGAAACGCCATGTCGTAGGCTTGTCAATTTCAATTTTATTTATAAAGCATGTATTCAAGAGCTCTTGTTGCCCCAAATGTAGTCCAGTGAAAAAGTAAAAACAATTATATAGCAATGCATAATTACAAAGTTGAGATAAATGTTAGGCTCAACTGGATTTAAAAGCCATTGGAAAGACGTTGATCTCATTGACTGTATAATTAGTGGACAGCGTGTACATCACGTGACCCATAGGTTTCTGAAGAGCGGATTTGAAGCCAATAGGTGGGTCAAATCGCCGCCATCTTGGTGTTTCAAGGAGGAAGGCGAGCAGGAAGTATGCAGCTGTAACCCCCCCCCCCCCCTTCCAGAGAGTTGTCATGACGGAAAAGTGGCCCTATTAAAACCAAAAAAATCTTTTGGAGCCACTCTGTAAACATGTTTATTTCAGCTGTGAAATTGGTCTATGGGCATTCTTCTCTATTGCAGACAGTTATCTAGTGGTGGAGGGGTGAACTGCAAGTATTTCAACTTGCTTATTGGCGTCACAATCGGCAGCCATAGATTGCCCAACAAACCAAAGACTTAAGAGATCATGGTTGGATTAGCATATACATGTATATATGTATGTGCATATTTCTAACACCCTTTTAAAAAACACTTTTGATCACAGCACTAAGTTGCTGATTAAGGTTGGAAGACTTTTCAACAATCACTCAAAGGTTTTTAACAAAAGGCCAAGTATAAGAGGTCAGGGGATCTAGGATGCTAACAGTACCATTCAGTATTCCATGTTTACCAAGTTTAATTATACCGACGGATATCCTTCATGTGAGCGCGATAAAACAATTTTCACAATTGGATTTTGATACTCTGTATACCTGTTTAGGTCCCCAAGGGGACCACCTGGCTCGAATTTCACCATTTTATGATTCATGGTTTCCTCACTAGGTGGCGGTTTATGTGCAAAAAATCAGATTTTTTACTATATTTCTTGAACCATTTACAATTGGTTTTAGATACTCAGTATACCTGTTTAGGTCCCCAAGGGGACAACCTGCATCGAATTTCACAATTATTGGATTTATGGTTTTCCCAACCAGTAGCACTTTATGCATGAAAAAAATGATTTTTGGCTACATCTCTGGAACTGTTTGTCTAATTTACCAGTTTAGTCTTCTTTTTAATGAAATGTTCAAAGTTGAACATCCAATCGTTAAAATCATTTATGTAACTAAGAAGTTTAGTTAACAGAGTCAGTTTTACTTTTAAAGGAAGATAAACCTGCATGTCATCTGCAAAGCAGTGATTTCAAATGTCATGCTGTTTTAACATATAGACCCAAAGGCAACATAAATTTATTCTCAAGGAGTAGTGGGTTCTTTGGCCTTTGGTTTCATTGTGCTTGGTCTAAAATGATTATTACAAGTGCAGAGCTAAATTAATTGGCTGTATACAACTTTGAAAATAGATGCTGGCTGGGTACAGTTGCACATCCCTGCCTGTGAATTTACTATTTGCTCTGTTGCTTTTTCATGGAAGATTATTCTTTATATACACACAGAGCAGTGGCAGGGCTGACCAGTTTGTTCAGAGGGGGCAGAACTTTATTAGAGGCCTATATTTGAGGACAAAAGGCTACAGAGGCATTCTAATATGTGCTGCTTGCCCATTTTCCACCCATGACGCAAGCGCTGCCAATGCTGTTATTGGCTTCGTAGCGTAAGTCAGCCATATGTATTGGCTTGACCCCTTTTCACTCACTAAGTAACACTGCAATACGGCACAGAAGATAATATAAATGCTTTAATAATCAGGTTACATTATGTGTATTGTTCCATATCAATTAATAAGGTCATGTAGATTTTGCATAGAGTTTGATAACTTGACGATGTGCGAACAGTGTGCCATTGCTCAACGAGCAGTGCACCATTCCACAGTGCACTCATCAGTTTTTCTTTTCTCTTTTTCAACATGAAGAAAAAAAGTATTCATTGCAGCCTCTTTCCGTAGCAGGATTACCACCATCAAATTTACCAAATGTATTTCCTGATAGTTGAGTTCTGTGTCAAAATGGCATTATCCTTTTGTTTTTGTATTTCTTAAATTATATGTAGGATCCTCCTCACATTATCTTGGGTTTATCGCCCCTTTATAAAATCTGATTGGTCTTCAGATATCAAATCTGATAGAAAAGTTTGAAATCTGTTGGATATAATGGATGTGTATATCTTGTAGTTTAATATTGATATTTGTCTATAATTTTCTGTATATTCCTTGTTTTTACCTTCCTTGGGTAAAACAGTAATTATTGCTTCCCTCCACCATGGTGGGAGTTTGCCGTTTTTAGGTGTTTGATTAAGTGATGATAGCAGCAGTGGATTCAGTTCCTTTCGGAAGATTCTGTACCATTCTATGGGAAATCCATAGTTTCCAGGAGTTTTGTTGGATCTAATTTTTTAATGGCATTTTTCAGTTCTTTTTCTGTAATCTTTGCATTTATTATTGCATTTTGTGATTCCCCTATTTTCGGAAGGTCTAATGAGTTCAAAAAAGTTCTAATTGTCTCCTCATCTGTGGCTATAGAGAGTAGAGATTTTTATAGTAGTCTTCAATTTCTCAATCTCTTCTGGTTTAAACACCTAGTTTAAACATTTTGGCTAGGGGGTCTTAAATCTTATAGATTGTGTTTTGCTATTGTTTATTTCTTAGTAATCTGGCCAATGATTTAGTCATCTCACCTTTCTAGAACTGAATTTAGTTTTTTTCTTATTCTGTGGGGTTTGAATCGTCTTTACTTGGCAAGTGATCACGTTTATGCTGTCATCTCTCACGCAGCCCAACCACAAGTCACCCGAAGCTGCTTTTAATACCAAGTCAGTTTGGTTTTTATTAGCCGGTGTACTAAAATCATATTTTCTTTTACATTAACTTCATTTTGCCATCAGAAAATGGTCCAAATGAAAATGTGGATTATGTCTTATTTTCTACATTCTTATAAACCACTAATTTAGCTGAACACTCATCTCTTTTCCCATATAAATTAATAGAACCTACTTTAATTTGTTGACCTGTTTTCTCATCACATTCAGGTTAAAATTTTTACACATGTCCATCAAAACGTCTCCATAATTAAAACATCTTTGACAAAACCGCCAGAATGCACAGAGTGATGGCAGATTTTCAGCCTGGAACAGCCTGCAAAGTGCTCCTCCTGTGCTTTTAATACTGCTGTACTGCCATTCAAATGTTAATCAATCTTTTTTTTATCTTGTTTGACTTGATTATATTTCAGCTGCCTACTGTTATTGAGTGAACATCAGGGAAATCACACGTCCTTTGGTCCCCAGAGCGATTTGACAAACAGAGGAGCTGAGTTGAGCCGATGCGTACTGAGCATAGCGGCGAACTGACTCTTCCTCCCGACCTCCTCTCTGCCACATCGTAGCAGCTGGCTTTAACATGCGTTCTGGGTTTTCTTTATGAATTCCCAGCCTGCCGAGCAGATGCCAGATTTTTGCACGTCCCTTGGGCCCCTGTCTGCTGTGTTTGTTTTCCGAACTCCGGTGGAAAGTCAATCACAGGATCCGCTCTGCTTTCTGTGATGCAGCACAAACATTTTTGAAAGGGAGACATTAACTTCAGCTGAAAACAAGATGGCTCCATGGTTCCTTAAATTAGCCGATAAATGTTTACGCCATGTTTTAAAACCTGATTTGTTGTGTGTTTAAACAGGAAAGACAGGGGTAAAGTACTGTACTTTTGCCTAGGAATGGGCCAAAAGTATGTCCCTCCAACATTATAGGTCCATGTCCAAGGACACTCTGAGATGAGCTCTGAGATGTTATTGGCTATACTGCGGATAAAAACTTTCCGCCTGGAAATACCATCCCCATTAGGATTCTTTTGGCAGACATTACCGCCCAGCATAGATGCTGCAAAAAAGTAATTTACCTCAACCTTTAGTGTTGCCCAAGAACCGCTTTTGAACTCTAACACCAACCAGAACCAGTCCTTTCTTTGAAGTTGTTGGAGATCATTTGATATACCAAACAGCAAATGATTACAGGCTGACAGAAGTCTTTATAAATGGCATCATAACAGCTTAAGATGAGAGAATAGCACACCTTCAAGGCCCTGTTCTGCCTGACTGATTTGTGAGAACTACTTATAGGCAAATTGCCAATAGGATCAAGCAACCTACTGTTCCCTTAATGACTTAAACTTGCAATTTCCAGATCGGCTAGTGCAGTCCTCATGCTTAGGTCACAAGCGTGGCCTCGCTAATGAGGAGATTGCAGGAGCCAAAATGAAAAGCAGAGAAGAGCGGTCCATCTTTCAATTTGTTCCTTGAATCTTTCACATGTGAAGAAAACCAAAGAAACAAGAAAAAATTTAGATTTTAAGGAATTGTCCAAAAAATATATGTATTCATTATAGTTTTTAAAAGAATCTACAAAGTAGAACCTGATTGAAGTTGAGTCCCACAGTTTATCACATATTAGACATATATTTTACGTAATAAAAAAAAGGTAATTTTAACCCTTTATCAGTCTGATCAATATTTTAATTTATTCCCCTTTTTTTTATTAAAAATAAGTGGAAATAAACCAGCTATGGTTAATACTGGTTTTGGCATGTTATACTGAAAGTATTTGTTTTCACATTGCTGTTTCACACATTCACCATTTCACTCCACTTAGTTTATCACTAATTGTCACCTTTTGTCCAGCACCCGAAAACCTTAAATAAAACATTAAATCTGAACCACATGACTTAGTTTATGGGGACTGTTACTATCTTTTAATAGTTTTGATTTAATTAAATGATTCCACATACATTTATTACTATTTATACACAACTTGAAATTTGGGTTTTGTTGATTTTAAACCTTTCTTCTGCACACAGTAAATGGAACAATAACAACAATGTGTCTAGGCTTACACAAGTACTTTACTAAATCTTATTTTAGTTGGATTGCAGAATCCCTCAGCTGTATGGGATGATCTAAATATGTGTGTCAGGACGGTCCAGTCCACTTCAGTTAAAATGTGGCTGATATCACGACTCCAAGTAACCCGAGGAAAAGCAGTGTCACTTACTCGCAAACAGCTTAGAAGAAGGCAGATGCCAGAGGAGGATCTTACATTCATGTGGTGTTACATCTAGTGTTCATCTTTCATCTGTGTTTCACACACAGCTGATTGTTTTCACATTTACAGCAAAGACAATATGAAATATGCCGTGGGCATGCTTTCCTGAAGCACTCATGTAAACACATATTCATGGCATGCACAGTCTCTCAGGATCAATCAGCATGGCCTGCCATTAGTCACAGCTCTGCTCAGTCTTCCCTTTAGTCAGTGAGGTGGCTGCAGACAGGCAGGCCAGGCGCCCAGCCTTTCAGCAGGACACTGAGCAGTGATGACAGATGAATACCTGCAAGCCACTATCAAAGGGCTCTTTCATCATCACAAATTCAATTTGGGAGATGGACGCCTGCCCCCAAGCACCCCCTCCCCTCCGCGTCCCAACGCGCGACCTCGCCGCGCATTACGCCGAGGCTTCAATCCGTCATGTCAGAGCTGCAAATGCGATGCTAATGCGCGAGCGCAACTTGTAGGATTTGTTCAGTGGAGCCTGGATGTCACTCCATGACAGCCTGCTTCTGTGTTAATATTTGAGATGAGTCAATTAGTGGATGTGACGGTGGGAAGGATTAGCAGCAGGTGTTTGTGCTGATATGCAAAGGTAGTGTACCTTCAAAGGAGACGAGGATTTCCACACGTCTTTTCTCTCCTGCAGGATTCACATTCTATCAGGTTTTCCTTTCCTTCTCTTTCATTTTCCTCCTCTTCTTTACGTTCTTTGATTCCTCTATTTTCCCTTCCTTAGGTTTGCAATCTGTTGCTTTTCCGATTGTTTTCCATTTGCTATCCAGCATTTCCCTTACCTTTCTTACTTGTCATCTTATTTTTTCTCCTTCCATAGGTCCATGTATGTGTATGTTTCTGTTTCTTCTTCTTGCATCTCTCATCTGTCTCTCTTTGACTTGGACTTCTGCTAAATGTGTTCTGAAAATAGCATTTGTTGCATCTCACACCTTACCTTTTACTCTTTTCTATACCTCATTCTATAATGCTGCTGCGACATTGACATGGGATTAATGAAGTACAAAAATTCTTCTCCTCAGGGAGTGGTGACCGCAGAGAGGAGCAGAGGGGGTCAGCTCCTGGAGGAACCAAAGATGTTGCCTTTCAGAGCGAACACCTTCAGCCTCCAGGTGTCCATCCAGGATGTTCCTCAGTTCCTGTGGAGCATCAAACCCTTTACCACATGTCAGGTCAGCACAGCAGAACTCGCAAATCCTCAATGAATGACACAAACTAAATCTAAGCACTAATGTGCACTTTGCTCGCTGCTCTTGGATTTATGTCAGTCAAACTGTTAAATCTCTTTACATACTTGCCACTCATCAGTTTTTCTTTTCTCTTTTTCAACAAGGAAAGAAAGAAATATTCATTAGTTTAGAAACAGTGTGAGTTAAATGATCATTTAATAGGAGCAATAATGTCCCATGTCTAATGTTTTATTGCTGGATTATAGTTTCGCTGATTCCCATCAATAAGTTCAGCAGTAATTTCTTAGCCCCAGTTGGACCTCTTTCACGGCTCTTTTTAGGGGAGAAAAAGGGGTCATTATTTCTAAGTGTCTTCTGAAAAACTGCTGATTGGTTAAACTCTGAATAAGAGTCATTTAAAAAGTAAGACTACAATTTATCTGAAGTAAACGCTTGCAGACTGCTGCCATCAGTCATGTAAAGTTTTGCGATTTTTCTTCTGGGGCTACAAATAAAAGAAAATCATAGTGTGATGAAACTTCACCGTAAGTGTATTATAAAATATAATAATCCCACCTAAATGTCCACCTGTTACGGCAGAACATGCAAATTTTTGAGCCACTTTCATGTGAAAGGGTTTATGTGATTAATAATAATTACAAAACTATCAAGTTACATTTGTTTTTTTTTTTCAATGAAAACATTGGAGGGACTATTTTCTTATATGGGAAGCATAATATACTGATCAAAAAGCAACTGTTAGTCCTGTTTAACTACATTAGAACACTTCCATTCAGCTTACACACTGCAACACATATCCACTTGTCAAACAAACTTTGACATATTTTTATTTTTATTTTACTTTTTAACTTTTTTTTCTTGTCCAGCATAACGGCGGGCAAAATGGTGATCAGTATGTATATGGGCATATATATATATATATATATATATATATATATATATATGAGGCTGCACTAAGCCTACAGCTTTCCTGTCACACCTCCACTCTGCCACCCTG
>JBAMHX010000013.1:26136100-26150194 GCA_037177515.1 Pseudomugil tenellus | reverse complement strand
GTGATTGATAAAGTGTTTTTCATTTTTATATATATATATATATATATATATATATATATATATATATATATATATATTCCTCTTTATAATCTGAATTCTTTATTTATTTTAGTTAGATCTTAATTCGACAGAGTCTCCATGTATTTCTGGACACGACTGGAGAGGACAGAAAAGAAAGCAATAGAAAAGGAAAGAGAACACAAACAGAACATAAAAAGGAACCCAATCTAACCACCCATACTTTGCCATCCGTCACACCTGTACAAAAAATAAGGCGAAAAAAGGATCTTATGAGCTGCTGCAACAGAAACAAATAGGAAAAGGAAGAATGGAAGCTCCTGAATAATGTCAAAGAGCTTCAACATAGACGAGCATTACTTCTGCATTCCTTCATGCCATTTCACTCTTCGAAAGTGCAGTTTTAGCATAAAGCCTGCCGTCATCCTCATTATTCTCCTCCTGACAAGCTGAAGACAGACGTGACTGGAGATTAATAGCTTTGTGTTTGTTTTTCCTGCGAGAGCATTAAGATGCAAACAGTATTAAATGTGGATACCGTTTGGTGGCTCTTGTTGCTATTCGCAGCGCCGTATCCTTCCTCTCTGCTGGTGCTGTTTAAAGATCTGAATGTAGAGTGAAAGTGTTTTAAAAACACCCACCCTCTCCTCCGCCTTATTTATGAAGGCGTGTGGATGACAGGCAGGCTGAACCAGCCTGCTATCATGGAGCAGGTGCAGAGTAATAGCTGAGCGTGGAGCCCATACATCAAGTCAACTTTTAGTGCTAAAGAGCATCGCAGGTTTCCACGGTTTCCCTCCCTCTGCCTAAGCGCTGTTATCTGTTGCCATGAGCTGCATGGGCCAGTTCAGGCTGGAATAAGCACACTGGTCTTCACATGAAACCGTTTACAGGTCACTTTTAATATGCAGATAGGAGTCCAACAGAGGTCATGGATATTTCCCAACCGATGCGCCCGTTCTTCACAAATTAATTATACATCAAAAGTACTTCATCCTCCGTATTCCCTGCATATATCGCTGGCAGAGCTTTGTCCACAAGCTCCTCTCATTGTTCCGTCCATGGATTCAGCTTAAATTAGTAAACTGTATTAGAATGTCTTTATCTCCTTAACGCGTATTTTCACACATTTTATATCAGAACTGGAATCATGCAGACTTAAAAGCGAAAGTCTTTTATCCTGCAGGTTTAAAATGCTTTTGCATGTTACAGTTAAAAACAAGGAGCTGAATCAACTGGTATGTTAACATCGCTGTGTACTGTGATGTCTTGTTTATTATTATATATTTCTTTTCCTTTTTTTTTTTTTTAAATTGTGCCACCACAGGAATTCTCCTTCCCCCAAGTGTGGTGCAGCAACCAGCAGCCCCTGCACTGTGCCTTCTCTCTGGAGAGATACAGCCCGGCCACCTCTCAGCTCTCCTGCAAAATCAGCGTCCGCCAGGTCAAAGGTCATGAGCAGATTCTGCAGGTCTACACAGCTGTGACTGAGGTGAGGCTCCGCAGCTGCAGGAGGTGTGTGTGTGTGTGTGTGTGTGTGTGTGTGTGTGTGCGAAGAAGGGAGGATTTTTCTCGCTCAACCTTTGTGTAACCTTCCAGGAGCATGTCCACTGACAGCAGGAGCAGCTCTCCTGAGCCTACACTGTGTATTAATAGACAGAGGAGGAAACTGTTTTTTTTTCCCTCCTTTATGTTAAACATGGCAAAAAACCAACTGCAGGGACTCGGCTTGTCTCCTGTGTACTCGGTTTTGCAACCTTTGTTTCTGCAGGGAGTGGTCATTTGCACACACCTCCACCTGGTAGGGAGTCTTCCCTCCTGGTCTGAGCAGCTCCAGAGGAGCAGCGAGCCATTAGAAATCCTCAAGAGCACCTTGGCAGCGGTTGTTAAGATGGAGGCTTGCTCACAAACATGCTTGTCCTCCATCAAGGCCACAGGCAGCTATAAAACACGTGGTCACACACAGGAGAAATATTATTTACAATTTGTTTTTATGGTTTGATTTCTTCCTCATGATTAGTTCAGGTTCATCAGATAGGAAGATGAAATGAAAGAGTTTATAGAGGATGCATGCAAAATTCAATTCCCACATTCAGCTGCTTTATAGCGGCTTTCCGTCAGTGTTGGCCCTTTCATCAAGTTCCATCCTGTTTTGTCACTGTTTTACACAAAACAGAACAGCTGACATGAGTAAATGCTAATTGATATACGTCTCTGTCCACAACACTCGTATGCAAATGTTCAGAGGTGGGAGCAGCAAGATCAACAGCTGGTGATGCTGATTATGCAGTCGGGTTTGATTAAACTCAACTAGAAGAAAAGGACACAATGAAATGATGGGATTAATAGAGTCTTAGTCACAATTGAAACTAATGAAAACTGTAGAAAGCATTACAGAAAATGGCTTTTCATCTTCTGCTCATCAACTCTCGCAGACCAGGCGCCTGCACAAAGCAGCTTCAGGACATCCAGAGTGTTGGTTTAGATTGTATTTGTTTGTTTTAACTCACCTGAACAAATGAGATGCTGGTTCTTAGTGTTTCAGTCAGCTTAGGTTTTTCAAATCTTTATCTTTAGTTGCTGGAGTTGGCATCCATGTATGTCCAGTACGCAGAACATAGCAGTGTCAAACAGTTAAAGCAGTGATTGAAGAATACAGTGATGCTTCCTATACAAAGTCACGCATATATGAAAACGACTGCAAGAAGAAAACGCTGAACATTCCCTCTCACAACAGAAGTGCTCTGACGCTATCAAAGTTTCTACTAACTTACAAAACTTAGAAACCCAGAGCACTTGGGTTGTGACAGGGAATATGCAGCATTTTCTTCTTGCAGTTGTTTTTATATGAAGCACATTGGACCTGTTGGCCACCATAAAAGAGGACAGAAAACAAAAAAAACTAAAACAAAATGTTGAAGTTGCCAACACTGACTGTTTAAAGTTCTCTGTCCCACAAATAATCAGCAAAAAAACCCCTGATGAATCAGATCAATGAGTATCAGAGAATCAGATCAACTTCATCATAAAGAAATGAATATTTCATAAGATGGATGTAGATCTAAACATTATCACATAGAGGTCAGGGTATACAGTTAAAATACTATAAGTGGTAATAAGATGTAGATACTGTTAAAGAAGCTTTTAAATTGATCATAATTGCTTTTACATGTCTTTTTCTCCAACTTTATCCAAAGCAGGTTGAATTTCCAGAATAAGTTGCCATGATGAACTGGCTCTAATTTGCCTTTAACAGATGAAATAAACAGAAAAAAGATGACCAAAACAAAGAAATAAAACTAAGGAATTTTTTTTGTATTTACTTCAGGTGGTTTTTGACTCTTTCAAAAAAATAATGCTTTGATTTAACTGAACCTAAAAAACTTTTTTAATCAGAGTTTAAGATGATGCCCCAGCAACTGTTTCCAGTCGGAGTTAGCATGTAGCTAGCATGTAGCTAGCTGGAATGTTTTCACATATAATATTCCAGATATTTCCAGGGATGATAGTTAATCCATCTAGCCTTTTTTTCCATTTGTAAATGTTTCGTGAAACATAGATAAAGTTTGAAACTAGTGCTTACTAACTTAACCTACATGACAGATGAGAAATCCGTAAGCAGGTTTTCAGGACAGCTCACAGCCTTTGGCTGTCCTGAGCTGAGCTGTATGACCGGTACAGGTGTCTAACCCGCACAGGCTCCTGGGTCCAAAGGTCCATCTAATTATTTTCGCATATATTTTTGAAAATGTTTTATTTTGTACAGTCCACCATGTTGTCAACTGCAGCATTGACAGGACAAAAGCCTTAAATTATAGTTTGTAATGCTTGAAACAACACTGTGTGAAATTTCTGTTTTCCACTTTTTGGATTTACAGGTGTAGTTTCTTCAAAACTCTGTCTTTTAATGACCTATTAAGACCCTCCTTTTGGAGCTGAACCAGTTTTTGTCAACATGTGGTGACATCTGACCACTTTAAACTCTGTATAACACCTGGAACAGCTAGACTTTATCGTATTACCTTTCATATAATCTAATGCAGATGTTAGTTCAGTGTAATTTAATCTATAATTTCTTGATACTGTAAATGCTCTTTAAATCAGTCTGCTATCTTCTATAAAAGTTTTCATTTTTTTCCCAGAATTGCAGGCACAATTCCCCTCTACATATTGTGATGAGCAGCATAGACAACAGCTGTACAACTCAGACTGTACACCTTTATATAATCTTAAAACCAACTGTACCAAAGTGTCTGTATGTGTGTGTGTGTGTGTGGAGGGGGGGATCCTCCATCCCTAGACTCCTGCTGCAAACACAAACCAGAACTTCATAACACAACACAAACATAATAATGAGTACTGTCATTTAGCTAATACCTTTTGTGTTTGTACCTGCTAGCGCAATAATCCAAGGTCTGTTTTCTGCCAGCAAGATTAACTCCCATGAGTTCTTGCTGTTAAATTCACTCAGAATGGTACAAGAGAATATGATTTTATTGTCCATAAGCCTCCTTTAACAGTTGTTGCAATCTTTGGGTGGAGTAAAATGAAATAAAATGATACTTTATTAATCCTCTGGGCGATAGAAGAAGCTATGCACTCAGGATTATTCATTCCTGGCTTGACTTAGTGGCTTCTCCTCAGCCTGGCTTGGTTACATGAAACCCGCTAACTAGCATACTCTCACGAGGCTTGGTCAAGCACCACTTTCTTTTCGTATCCTAGAAAATTGAATTGCACTACAGTGAAATAGACCCCAGTTAACAAAGTCATTTCTTCTACTGAATTACAACTTAGGTAGACTTTTTTGGCTTTGATCCAGTTAGTGAGATTGTGCTTTATCTGTATTTTTAACTGTGAGGATTTAAAAAGATCATTTCAGGACTGTTTTTTTTTTTTTAAAAACAACTATTGAGTTGTTTCCTCGCCAAGACACCAATTCTGTTCAGTAGCAGAGGATCGTGATGTCCTTTTCCAATCCTTGTTTTTTTTTTCTTTTGCAAAGTTTGGTGCCCAAACCTTTTGCCTCCAAGGGCCAAACTGAAAATGATCCAGTGAGCCACGGGCCAAAAAAATGGAGCTTTTTCCATCAGGGCAAATAAAATGTTACATTAAAAATATTTATAAAAATATGCTACACAAATGTGAAATACACCAAGGGTTAATTTTTTTTAACAGCTTTTAATTATTAAAGCTGATATGAACAGAAACACCATGAGTGTGCTGTTTATACCCATACAGTCCTGTATAAATTTCTAGAGACTCAATGGACATAACTAAGAGATAGTGTTATTATCATTCATCATTTAGCTCTGAAATGTATTTTCATCAAGATCTGTAGGGTTTTAAATATAAACATTGACCAGCGGCCCAAGAGCAAGGGCTAGCGGGCCAATTTTGGCCCAACTTTGGGCACCCCTGGTTTAAACAAATGTGAACGGAGACACCATGTATCATTATGCATGACTTGCGATCAACTTGGACATTGTCATCTGGTTATCTTTAGTACTTTCACTACTGCTGCTGAATGACAGGTTAATGCTACCGAGAGGGAGTTGTGTTTTACAGTGTCAGCAAACCGAGAGTGGTCACGTTCTCCTTCTGTTCAACCAAGTCATTCAGCACTCAGTCGGAACAATGACTATCATGCTGTGGCTTCCGTGAGTGCAGCTGGAGGTGTTATCCATTACAGCAGTCCGCCACTGTCTCAGTCCATCACAGTACCATTAACAATTAAACCAGAGCAGGTAACTTTTCTTCTACTAATAAACATACCAGCAAAAAAAAGGTACTACTTCAGTATCTGCTGTGGCTTCCAGCCATTTTTAGCTCATGGATTATAGATTACAGCCGGAGAAAGTTTGGCTTTCTCTCGGAACAAACACAAGCCATGCTGCTTTTAAGAGTTGCTGACGAGTAAGAAAAACATGTTGCTGTTGTTGTGTTTGTTGTTTTGGCATTTTTCTTCTTTCTCTTCCAAGAAGACAATGAAATGCAATGCTGCTGCCACCGTCTGTCAGATATGACAGGTTTTCTGCAAAGTTTCATTTTCTATTCAGGGGTCTAACTCGCTGCGTGCACAACAACAGGACACACTGATACGCCGCCTTAAATCTTCTATTAAAGGACTTAAATGCTGCTTTTTAAAATTTGTTTCACAGGGTGAAGTAGCAGATATTTGAACAATTTCCAGCACTGACTGCTTCTAAATCACTGCAGCTTCATCTCAGTGGTTTGCAGTTTATTCCCAGTTGTCCTGACCCAGTAAATCCTCTTTGTCTGCCTCCCTAAGCAGGTTTAAACAAACAAAGATCTGCATTTGCAATTCTCCACTGACCCTGTCCTGATTGCACTCTGGCTCCTTGTTTCTGTTCTGTCAGGTTGAAAAGGAGTCGGTTCCGTTTTTTATGCAGACAGACTGCACCGTCACATCCCAAACGGGGCCCAAGGCCTTCAAAATCCCCCTGTCCATCCGCCAGAGGATCTGTGCAACCTTCGACACTGCCAACGCCAAAGGCAAGGACTGGCAACTCTTAGCCCAGAAACTCCACTTAGATCGGTGAGTTTACATGTTCCTTTTGGGGGCCAAATGCGGGTTCTTATCAGGCAAAATGACATTTTTGCCTGATAAATGTGAATTGAAGTTGGGTAACAGTAGGTTTTCTGCAACAGTATTATTGTGAACGTGCAGTAATGACAATGAAATCCTCCTGTGAGAGCTGATGACCTGTAAGTGTTGCAGCTATTTCTCATCTTTTCCCAGCAGCAGGAGGAAGGATTGATTATCTTACAGGACAACAAACTAAGTGACTGTGTGGTCTGCTAGACACTGGAACACCAAATACCCCATGGGTTTGTTCAGGCCCTGATATCCTATTTCTCTTTTAAAAATAAAGATTTCGATATGAGAGGCATCTCATTTCAGCCAGCGATATCTGTCTGATGTGTCTGTAATAAGAGCTCATTACTTGATCACTCTTCTATCAGAATATGCATTTATGAAGAGGTGCATCACTAGAATTCACTCAGACAAGTAGTTTTCTTCTCTTCGCTCGCTTGTGGCACCTATAATTTTCTGTTAAGTGCTTGATTAATGAACAAGTGGTACCTGAAAGTACTGTGGGATTGCAAACTATCCTGATAAACTCTCCTCTCTGAGTCAGGCGGCTTTGAACGGTGTCTGACGTGACCATTATCTGCAGCCTTTTATGCCGCTTGCTGTTACCGTACTCTCATTGGAAAGCAGCTGCAGTGATGCACTGCCCCCAGCTGGACATACTGCTCAGTGATACAGGAAGGCATTGTACCTCATTGGCATGGCAACAGGCTCCCTTTTCTCTCACTTTAGCAGAACCTGACAAAGAAATCCTGGCAAACTTTGTTTGCCTGTAATTACTTGTGAGTTGTGGTGTTAATTTATTCTTAATTAGGATTTTAATTGCCTCAAAGGTCACACTGTTTGCTTCAGTTCTTGGTAAAAGCAGATGTTGGTGTTTGCTCCTCAACAATTAAGTTCAATTTATTTTTTAAGGCAAGCAGATGGGATTTGATTTTCCTAAACCTTTAAAGTTTTACTATTTCTGATTTTGAATTGATGTTTATTTAAAAGGTTATGTGAAAAATGACCCTCTTCACTTTAGATTTAAACACCGGTTATTTTCTGGCATACAGTAACTGTATTCTGTAAATAAATACATGCAGGAACACATCAAAACATGTCCGTATATCAATGGAAAGCATTTTATTAAAAAACAAAAAAAGTTCCAAAAAGCTTGAATGGCAGTATTTGGTCAGAGCAGCTTTATTCCTAACCCATTAAAGCAACTAAATAAGTACTGGAAAAAATCAGGAAGAAATGAACAAAAGCAAAAAGGCTGGAACAACATTAGGAACAATCTTAATATTGATTAGATTAATAGCAATGAATATATAAAGATCAATAATGAATAGCTAGTTATAAATATATAAAGTAAAAAAAAAAGATCAGAAGTGGTTTGATGTAAATGTGCAACACCAGGAGTTGAAGGATGAAGCACATTCTGATTCTACACTGCTTCATTAATGTTGAACACATGGAGAATCAACTCCATAATAACTCATGACACTGATTTTCCGTCCAGCACGTTAGTCATTTTGCATAGTTCAACCTTTCTTCCTGTTTCCCTTCATTAACTCTTTAACAGCCTGTGTCATATTTGCTCCAAACAGGTTCTGAGACCTACTGCAACACTGTGCAGGAAAATCTTTGCTCAGGGGACTCCTGACTCTTGTCTGCCCCCTGCTGGATACATTTTATACTACAGTAATCTTCGCAAATAACATAGAACATAACAGCACTTTTGCTATTTTTTTGCTTTTTTTTTTTTGTTTTTATTGTAATATTTTGTTAATGGACCAAATAATTAATTTAAATGAAGGGAAATAGAACTTTAAGCTGATTATGGCTTGGGCTCGGCTCATAGACTCAAGGAAAAAAGATGGATGGAGTCTCCATGACGACACTGTAAGGTTTCTGAATAGCAAAAATTGGGCAGTTCCCATAATTGCCGTCTTAGCTGCATCACACATGCTGTTGCTCCCAGAAAATACAAAAAAACGGCAAATAGGTGGAGCTCAGATGGGGCTGTAAGCGCGGGGGTGTACATTTATTGACATTTATCAAACTCTGTGGTGGCTGTGTCTCAAAGCTAATAAGCTAACTGAGCAAACCGCCTAACAGAGTTGGTAACCAAAAATTCCGATACACTATTAAATAGTTAAAAAAAGCACATCAGTGCTTAACTCTGCCTTCTTGGCAGCAGATATTGGATACTTGACAATCAAAAAGACACGCCCCTAATTATACAGAATTTTAAGATTAAATAACATTTAAATGGTTGAGTTATGAAAAATAATCTCCATCAGAGCTGTCATGGAGGTGAACTCTACCTGTTAAATCTAAAATGTTATTTTGTACCAGGCTGTAAACATGTTTATTTCTGCTGTGAAGTTTATCTTTTTAACATTAGTCTACGGGGATTTGCTCTGTTCTGAAGCACCTTGTGGATGAGAGGAGAACTGCTATTTTTAGCACTTCAGCATAGGTTTCATTTTTGGCCAGCAGAGGTCGCTGCTTAGTTATGACTTTAGGTATCTCATTGATGGATGACTGTCAAGACGCCATTCTTGTTGGTCCGAAGACATTTTTCAGGTCCTGTGTCAAGTTTTTGGTTGTGAAATGCCGCTATATAAATAAAGTTGAACTGAATTGAATATTTGACACACCAAACATTGTGTTGGGAGGCTTTTATATGCCTACATAATTCATAGTTGAGTTTTATGAGGCTTAACTAAAAACATTCCTTCTGAACATGTTCAAATACAAGAGCTGGAGTAAAACCCAGAGAGCAGCTTTTTACAATAAAGTCTGCCTGCTTGGTGGGAAAATAGTGCTGTATGTATTAGTACAAAGGCATGAAAATAACATATAAAGAATAAGATAGATAGTTAATGAAAGAAATAATAAAATGACAGGAGTTAGTCTTTCCAGCAGGGAAAAAATGACAAATCAAATTTGATCAACAGAAACGGTAAACTGTTGTAAAATGTTTCACCATCATGTCTGAATGAATCAATTAAGGCACAAAGCCACGCTAATAAATTTTCTCCATGTAGCATGTCCTAATGACGGGTACTTTGGCATCCATCTTGCATCCTGTCTCTTCTCTGAGCCATGCCCTGCCAGTAAAAGTTGACTTTTGTCATTTTCCTTGCTTTCTCTGTTAACATCCTCATGAGTTTGAGTTTTTTTTTCATAGATATAAATCAGCCATGGTATGAAGGCAAACTAGGCAGTGTGTTGGTATCCTGTTGTTAGTGTGGGATGTAGTGCTGTAAAGCAAAATGAAAGCGATTCCCAACAGTTGTGCTGTGAGTTTTCTCAGCTTCGAAACACTGCGGGGCAGCAACTGTGCCAAGAATGTACATAATATATGTTGATGTGCCATCAAAACTAATCAGAAGCTCAGAGTTTTAACAGTGTTAATAGTGTTGCTTTAAGAGTCCTGTTGGAGAAAAGGGGAGAAAAGATTATTAATTGGCAGAACTGCCCTGGAACATCTGTTCAAATGACTCTCTGGTGTCTTGTAATAAGCTGTTGTTGTGTAGCTAATTGGATCTATTGTCTTTTTGTTCTGCATGTGGAACCCACTGATATTCTCATTTCCCACTGTGACCGTATCCAATGATGGAAAGAAAAGTCTTTCTGTATTGTCCTAGTTTTAAACTAATGCTCTGAAAACACCAGAATCAAAAATAAATTGATGCTGCTGATGAGTTTTGCAGCTTCATGGTTGTCTAAAGATCCATATAGGGGTTTTTTTATTTTATTTTTGTTTTCATTTATTCATTTTTTATTAAATTTTTTGCTTTTTCTCACACATGCAGTTAAAAGTAGGGTTCTAAATAAACATGTGTGTGTATTAGTCTGCAGCTGACACAACCAGTTTGGGTTTTCGACTGAAATCTATGCACTTGTTCTTCTTAGCTAGTCCTTTAAAACCAAAAGGTTTGAAAATGAACTGATTGTTTTCTGCGTAGAAACATCAAAACAGATTATCTTTCTGATGTGAATGAAGATATTGTGAAAATGAAATGAAGCAACTTTAAGCAGGTTCTGCCTGATGCTCTGTTCCTCCACAGGAACCTGGGCTTCTTCGCAAAGCAGCAGAGTCCCTCTGCTGTCATACTGAGCCTGTGGGAGGCTCGCCACCAGGACTCTGCTGATCTTGACTCTCTAGCCAGCGCGCTGGAGGAGATTGGCAAGATCCAGTCCAAAAGCTCCCCAAAGGACCAGGACGAAGCAGAGCCGGACATCAATCACATCCATGCAGGCAGTCTGTGTGGAATAGGAAGGGACGAGGACTCGGCTCCTGAATACACAGGCTGACAGGACGGACTGACGGACTGAGGCGTGCATGTGTCTACGCACGCGGCCAGCAATGGGTGACGCTGCGGCGATGCGCTGGGAGGTCGAGAGGTTGTTAGTGGGCGGACAGGGCCAGCGGTCAACATGCCGAGTGATCACAACAGGCCGAAGTGGGCCAGCGCCTGCTGTGGATCTGCCCTGCTCTGCTCACAATCTGCCCGTAGATGGACTGTAAATCTTTTTCTGCCTCTCCACTCAGTTCTGAAGCTCTTTTTTTTAAAATTGTTCTTTTATTTTTCTGTATTTTGCGTTGATTCTTTTTCATCCAATATCTTTCTGTTCAAACACTAACAGGACGAAGCTGCATAGAAGTTTTAAATTCAGATGAGGAAAAACAACTGTGGGGTTTATTTTATAGTTGTTTTTTTTTTTTAAATAGACACCTCTTTTCTTTGTTTGATAGCTACTTTTTTCATCCCCATTTTCTATTCTTAAAGGAAAGCTGCTGTTTTTTTATTTATTGTGACGGATGTCGCAAAAGTTTTCATTTTTGTCACAAAAAAAAGAAAATGGGGAAAGAAAAAATCTCACTGTAAGTAAAAGTTTAAAGTAAGTTTGTCATTTGATCATTTGTAAACAAACTAAATGCGCTCATGTTATCAGGAGGGACGGAGCTGTGGCTGAATGTGTGCGAGGAAGATTTCTAACTGCGACTTTACAGTCCGTTAGCTTCCTGCGCTGGCAGACGGACAGCGAGGAAGCTGTAAAACATCCCTTCCTGACACGGCGGGGACCTCATCTTATCACCCAGTTCCCACCAATAACAGTTGCCAGACCCCATATCAGACCCTTACACACCCGACTGCTCATACAGCTCCCTCCCTCTAACACACACACACATGCAGAGCTGAGTGGTGACATGTCATGGCTCCAGAGGTCATATGTGTACACACTGTGTTCAACAAACACAAGAGGAGAGTCGATGCTGTCAGACGCGTGTCGTAGTCACACGAGGGAACAAGAGGAGATGTTTCAGTAAATTAAAAGCAGTTTTTTTAATGTGCGAAGCTGAAGTTTTAAATGTTTTGTTTAACTACCAGTTTGAAGCATTCACATCTAAATGAATGAAGGGAACAGTTGAGACGTGTAAACAGGACACTATTATAGATGCTACTTCCTGCTGCTGTCACAGAAATAATCACAAGGATTTTAGTTGTTTTGAATACATGATTTCCCAAAGCTAAAGATGGCTAAAAACTCTAACGCTCTTAAAATGAGTAAAGGTTTATTTAATTATGTCTGATTCCAACATAACAAAAAACATGGAAACTAAATTAAGCAACCAAAAAGTCTGGCAACAACAAAAATGCCCTGAAAGTATAAATATTATTTATATTATCAGGATTTCTCCCGGCAGTAAAAGAAATGGAGGGAAAGGCTGCAGGGCATCAACTTGGATATTACAAAATGATTTTGGACTCTTCTAAACCTGAATGGAACATTTTAAAACAGAAGATTTAAAAAAAAAAAAAAAACATCTAGCAAACGTTTGACAGAGCCCGGCAGGTGTTAGTGGGTAAAAAATCCATGTGTGCAGATGAGCTGCAGGTCGCGCTTGCAGGCGGTCAAACCAGGGATCTACTTGGGAACCTGGACCCCATGTGATCCATGTGAGCGGGTCCTGATAAAAAGACCTGCCAGATTCATACACATTCTATAAATCCCAGTTTCTGATTTGCAAGAACTTTATGCTGTTTGTGAAAATCATTTTATGGAAATCTTAAATGATGTTGCAGAAACGTCATCCAGCTGAGGCATTTCGCCTCTAACTGCCGTTGATCTGGAAAAAAAGGAAAACATGACACCTCAGACTAATTTGGACAGAATATCTGCATAAGACACAAGTTTTGTAAAAAAAAAAGTGCTTATGTCTGAACCGGAACATAATACACTTGTAGGATATTTAAAAAGGAAGAAATGAGAACGTATTCAGTGTTTTTTACAATGTTTGCAAAAAGCCACGTCTGTCTATTCCAACCTTTATATGCATGACGAGCTCCTTCCCCTCACTAGCAAAAACCAGATCAATCAAGGCATTATCACTGCATACACTTTTACTATCTGGATTTTATTCTCCTCTTTGCTGAAATAGTTAACCTTTTTCCTCGAAGCTTTTGTTGCCCCTGGTCCATGCCGTGCTCCCTTTTAGTGCACAGGATTTGCAAAACAGAGGTACTGTGCTTTAAAAGGTTGTGTACAAAGCTGGTGATAATCCTGCAGGTGGGGAAACATATTCAGTGTGTTTTCTCCCTTCACTGCAACCTTTTATGCCTGTTTACCTTCATGTTGTTCTGTGGGATCATTTCAAGTCCAATATGAAATCTTGTGTTTCCATAACAATGTAATTTATGAAATGGTCGGAAGATAATGAGACTATTTGATACTATGATTTTCATTGCACTTCGTTCACGTGACAAAGAATCAATTGACAATTTATACTATACTCTACAAAAAAAAGGTGAAATTGGCGGGGTCAGTTTGGCCCCTGACACCTTTAGGGGGACATTATGAGGCTTCACAGACTGTCATTATTTTTCTTAACCGAAAACATCCAGTACTGATTACTTGATGTGTTTGTTTGGAGGGAATAACTCTTCCTCGGACATACTTTCCCACTCCAACACACCTCATCTGCTACTCACATGGAAACAAAACAAAGCAAAACAAGTGATAACACACTGATGTGCGTTAACTTTGTTTCAGGTGGGTTCATTATTGGGGGATCTTTAGAACAAATGATTGGTGGTATTTAAGATTAATTGTGAAATCATGTAATTATGAGATCCTTTGACAGGAAATGACACTGTGACAGTAAAATGTGGGAACTAACTCGAGGCTACATGTACCGTAGATGTGTTGTTGTTTAACTTAAATATTGTGGCATTTTTCATTAAGGGCATGCACAACTCGGCCAAATGATTTGAAACCAATGAGAGATATAGTACTTGCTGTCCTGTGGGGGATTTTTTAAACTTCTATGAATCAGCATTGGATGGGGGGGGGGGGGGGGGGTGGATCATTCCCTGTAAACCTTTTGCAGAGAGACAACATGTGGAAACCTACGAGTAAGTTCCACAAAATAGTTTCTCCTTTTTTTTTTTCCTTTTTCC
>JBAMHX010000013.1:26096661-26109198 GCA_037177515.1 Pseudomugil tenellus | reverse complement strand
AAAACTCTAGCGGGTCCACCAGACCCATGAACACTGGCTAAGTAACAAAAATACTAACACCACACAAGGGTTAAGCAGAAGGCCTTATTAGAGGCCACACGCTCAAGCAAAAAGGAAAAAATAAAAAAAAAAAAGCAAAGAGGAACACCTAGGTAAGACAAACATTTTATAAGATGTAGGTTAAAATATTATGGGTACTGAGCCAATGTGGTGCTGTCCTTGTGTTTCCTCCATAAGTGCTTTATGTGGTTCTGAAAGTGCACTGCCTGTGTGAGCCAGGCCTGCCTGCAGTTACTATTATGTAGAAAACCGACACTGAATTTAATTAATTGTTTTTGTGTTGAGCCTAATTTTTTATCCGGTGGTATTTTTACTACCACTCTGTGGCATTGTACAGAGTACAACGTATTCAAATTGTCTTTTGGATATGGATAGTAGATGGATAGTGATTATCTTTTTTTTTTTTTTTGTAGTTTAGGTTTTGTTCAGATAATCAGCCTTTTTTGTACATGTAGCATACTTCATACTTGAATATACAGGCTCAGTATGTTGTTCTCCTAGAACAAACACTTAACTGTTGTATTGCTTGGAGTTGTGCTAGAGTTGTATTGTTGGAACTAAATAGAAGCTAACTCTTTTAAAAGACATCAAAGAACAGCTGAAAGAACAATTGAAGTCAACCTAAGAAATACAGGGAAGAATAAAAAAGGTTTTTTTTTATTTACTTTGTCTTGATACATTTGAATCTGACATTGTACCACATTTAGCTGTTTTTGAGGGTCTGGTCACCCTGGACTCTCATGGACTAAAAGCACTGAAGTGATAACATGGTGTCATGCCCTGCTCCGGACTCTGTCAGACCAATCACCATCACCTGCCACCAGACCCGTTATCTCAGATCACCTACACTTGTTCCCGATTCCCTCACAGCCATAAATCCCTCATCTCACCAGTCTTTCCTTTGTCGGACATTGAATGAATAAGTATTCACGTCTGCTTGTTCCCGCTGCCCCTGCCTTCCCTGTTCTCCTGGATACCCCACAGCCTGCCTTCCTGCTCCTTGTCCCTGCAACCTCCTGGACTTCACCTTCCCTACAGGTTTCATTCATTACGCATTACCTTCCTAATAAATCATTTTAACTTCCTTTTGGCTCCGGCTCCCTCCATTGTTACACACGGATTGTTCATTGTCTGTCTATGAAGATATGTATCCAGTGAACTTCATATTTGGTAAGAACAAACATGGGACAGAATTGTTTTAAAAAAATGTCAAATGTTAACCTATGTGCTACACAAAGTAGTACAGATTCAGAAATTCACACCGACTGCTGGGTGGTAAACAGAGAGAGGGGAGATTAGCTAAATATGGAAGAACCTGAGCGATGAGGACTTACTCACCTGTTAAATCTGTTTCAGTCTCCATCTTCTTTTGAATTGCAGTTGTAAAATAGAAAACCTGCATGTAGTTGATTTGTCCACATTTCTATAAGCAAGTAGAAAGCCAGCAGTAAGCAACATGTCAGGTACATTTCTGCTATTGGGTTGTCTAATGTAAAAGTCCAGCTTGGACAACATTTTCTTCTGTCTGAGCTTGTTTTTGCTTGACTTGAAGGCCAAAATGAAAACAACGGAATCTAAATTCAGAAAAGGAAATAAAATGTTTTTACAAAGAGACAATCACACAGTAGATAATCATTTCCGAGTAGTTTTTAGCATGTTGAAATGCCCCCCAACTGACCAAAATGCTTGATGATTTGACTTTTACAATTCTTGCAATCTCCTGCTGCCTCATCAGCAAGTTGAATACAGTTTCCTGTGATTATTAGACCATATGCAGCCCAGCTGCCACTCCACAGACTTTTTTTCCCACTTTATAGTAACTCCCAAAATAACACAAATGCCTGAAAGTGCATGGAACTGAGGACAAAGACCCAAACCCATCAGGGTCTGTGACTGGGAACCAAGATGGCTCTTGGGATTAAATCCAAGGGCAAAACCTCTCTTGGTTCCTTTCAAACAAAACACTTTGAAACTATTTCTTATTTCTGCAACACAGAACCTGTAGCACAGGAGAGATCATAGTGTGCCCTCAATTTCAAATCACCTCTTTATAACTATTTTACCTGCACATATATATGAAGAAAAAATTAGATTTGCTCCATAATTTCCTCACACAATTCCCACCACAGTGCTTTCTAAAGGATGCTGCTTGAATAGGAGCTGATTGTGATGAAGGCGATGATGATCACCACATTCAGGCCAAGGAAACAAAAAAGGAAGCTGCCTGCCTCTTCTCATAGTAACAGCTCTGTTAATAGTAATGAAAGGAAATAGAAAGACATCCAGAATTACGTTTTTACTCCTGGATTCTTCCATAAGACTTAAAGGACAGAGCTGGACAATCAGGTTGCTGTGAACAGGTTTTCATTTGCCTGTTTCCTTCATCTTCATCATTTTGTAGAAAGGCAGAAAGGTCAATTCAGGATTTCTGATGCACAACATCATCCTTCTGTTCCCTCGCATGACATCACAGACTGGAGCCTTGGCTCTTCACTTTGCTTCGGGACAGAATTGTTGGCTGAATAATCCACTGCAGAATAACTGAAATGTCAGTTCCAGCGTGGTTGCCAGGGGGGTTTGTATTCCCTGCTCTGTCTCAGCTCACCGTCTCCGAGGAGGATGAGCTGCTGCATTACTTGTTGCTGACTCGTTCTGACAGATGTAAATGTTTCAAAGATCCGGGTATGACTTAGCTCAGTGGGAGACACTTTTAAAATATGATGACGGAGTTTTGAGGGGAATTTACACCAACCCACTGACTTCTGCCACCTCCAAAGTAAAATCCCAATACTTATAGACATATATTGTATAGACAATAACTCAAATTTGTATTTACTGACTAACTGCCATCCTTAAATCTGCTTCTCATTCAGAGTGAAGTGTAACTATATAAACACCAAATTTGCATTAGATAAATGCAAACCAGTTTGATTCCAACACTGTTAGAACAAGATGTCAAGAAGCTTTTATCTTGATGCCATTGTGGACAGTTGGTCCTGCTTTTGAGGCGTCAGAAATAAGCCGGAAAGGTTTAAAGTTCAGGTAGAAGCTGGAGTTGCTTCAGGTGAATCTGTCAAATTTTACATCACATTCCCACTAATGCACTGGCTTGTGTGAATGGGAAAGTATGACAGATAGAGCTCCGAAACGAAATGAATGTAGTACCATTACTGTTTAGACAGAGGCTCAGACACGTTGGCAATGCAGGTGCATTCATGTGACAGAGAACTTATGATACACAGTTTTTTAATCATCAGTTTCTGTGATAAAGGCAAACATCTTGTCTTAAGGAGGTACAAATATTAGAAAGTACTAGCTCAGATGAACAACATAAACCTTATCTCAGCTTTATGTCATCATTCAGTTGTGTTAATGCAATGGAGGAAAAACATCAGCAATGATCTTACAGAAACTAATGCTGCTGCTCATTAATCTGAGCAAAGTTGCAAATCTCTTTAAAGTACATCATTCTACTATAAAAAAGATTACTCATGTCGGAAGAAAGTTGCCTTCCAAGGAGCCGACTTCCCAACAGAATTCCATCTCAGGCTCTACAAGTCTCAGCTCTACAGTTTTCAAATTCATGACAACACATTAGGAACAGACTGAACAAGTCAGGTTTATTTTGAGATTATGTTTTCAGATCTGATGTAAACTAAATTGTTGTTTTTTAATATTTAATATGTCTCGATAGCAAAACTTTGGAATTGAATTAAGATTAACTTTGTTTCACAAAAGTCGACTGCCAAGCCCGCGTGAAAATGTCTGCATGAATTATAACCCAAATTCTTCAACCTGGTCATGTGATTCCGATTTTTTTTTAAAAAAAGTTTGTTTTTTTTTGTTTTTTGTTTTTACCAAGTAATTTGTAGATAACTTCAAATTAAGCCAATCTAACATGTATTGGAAAGTTTATTTTTAATGCCCTGACATTTACATAGTCTTCTACATCATAAGTCTGAATGATAACGACATGCAGGAGAAAACTCAGCAACCATCTATCAAAGTATCACTTTCAATATAAACTACACACAGTCATAATTACTGATAAATGTCGACAAACTATCAGGTTCTTCTATAAGACACAAAATGGCAGAATAGAAAACAGCTGTTCTGGGTGATAAAGGTGTTCAGACATTTATGCACTGTAACATCTAATACTGCTCAGCAGTGGGGAAAAAATAACTGCTGCAGTGGAGCAAATAATATGCTGACTCATTCTGCCTCCAGGTGGAGCTGAGAGACAACAGATCTGGGACTACAGCCAATGGTCAGCCTGAAAAGCAACCTTAAATTCCATAGTTCATAAACACAAACATTCTCCAAACTACATAATGAGTTATCTTATTTTTGTTTCTTTTATTTACATTAAGAATTTTATTAAAGAGATGTTATTTAATGTTTGTGTACTTCTCCAACGTTTCTATCCTATGTGCTGCAATGACCTCTTCAAGAAAATCAATAAAGGTTTGTTTGTGTTTTTAAACCACATAAGCTGTTTCATAAGATCTGAGAGGTTAATTATTATCAGCTTGTGTAGCTCATCATCATGGGTAATTCTGTCAAATCGAATAATTAAATAACTATAAAGTAGCGTGATTGCTCAGTGAGTAAACTGATCACTAATAAAACCACATTTCCCACAAGGCTTTGCGGTGATAACACGGAAATGGGTCAGGTAAACGTCCTCTCCTGAAATGAAAGTGTTTTACCTGTAAACGTACACTTTATTGTGTATTTCTTAAAGTGTTTAGTTCCTTATTTGTAAGAGGGCTGTCTGTAAATAAGGTACACAATTATATACTTTTTATTTTTTATCAAATTTTGGCCTAAACGCGTATGCTAGTGTGATATGTAACATGTCAAAATACTATGTAACTTCACGTCATTAGAAAAACAAGCAAAGCTGTGGTCGCTTTGGTTATGGAGTAAAACCACGCTGCATTGATGTAATAGAAGATTCCCTTTTTAAATGCGGCCTTTTATTTGAGCTGAAAAATATAGGTTTATGTCATATGTAATAATTTGTAGTGTTGCAACTAGCAACACTGCAAATAGCTTCACAAATGTGAAGCTAATGAGCCCTCTGGCAGGTTTATGTTAGTGGTTTAAACAGTGACATTTTATGCCTTTATTATTCTGCGCTCCTACTGATGAATGTGGCCCATTATCATCTTGCATCCTCATTATTGTCAGGCAGCAGATGCAGCCGGGTGGACCCTCATCTTCCAGCTGCTCCTCCACCTCTGACTCCTTCCTCCTCAGCCGCCTCAACAACACAGCTGCATGTGGAAGTGAGACTCTGCTTAAACCACAGAAACACGAAGTGAGCGCACACAATGCAGTGGGTGTCTGTCACACATTAACCAGGGCAGATCATGAGACAAAGCAGTTACTCTCACATCATGCGGAGTTCAGTTTAGTGCTGCAGTTCTGCGTTGTTGTCATTTGTCTCGAGCTGTGGACAAGGTAGGGCATCCCACGCTGGTTCACACTTCTGATGGTTGCTACTTAGACAGATTATTTCTGCTGGGATGCTGACATATGCAAGGGTTCATTGATAATTTTGATGTGTTTTATGTTTTACTTTCAAATTTAGTTCTACTTGAATGGTTACTTTGGTTGAAAAATCTTCTGCTGCTTAGATTTTTTGGAAACATCCAAGTTGTAAATGTTCGATTCTGATCTGCTTTATATCTCAGAGAAATGACATCGCGCTTTCCAGGAAGTTACCGAGTTTACAGGCTTCTGTCTCTGTAACCATGACAACACCCTGCTTCTGTTCATAATTGATAGATTGGTTTATTTTTTTGTTTTTTCTTTTTCTTTCAGCTCACATATCTGTCCAGAATGAGGTCTGTCCTGCTCTTCTACCTTTGCTACCTGCTGTGCATTGGCCTGGGCATTGCCTGTGTGGTGTGTGTGTGCATGTGGAACAGCCAGTGGCGCGGGGGTTTCGCCTGGGACGGATCGACCCTTCAGTTCAACTGGCACCCTGTCCTGATGGTAACGGGTCTGGTGGTGCTGTACGGAAACGGTTGGTTACTTTCTACGTGTCTGAAGGTTCTGCTTCTCACTTTTGTTCCTCTCTGACAGCAGGGCGCTTTAACATAATTACACAGTACCGGCTGCATGGACCCAGCGTATAATTTGATGCACCATTTCGGCAGCCTGTGTGCAAGGTGTTGTCTGTAGCGAAACACCTCAGTGTTCCCATTTTAATAAAGGTTTTATTAGATGCTATAAAAGCATAAATCGGTCATTAACTTTTGAATTATTTTGTATGAAACAATTTCAAGCTAGATTTCTGGATGAAGACGTAGACTGTGCGAAATGGAAATGCTCTTCTGAGAGCCCATATGGTTAACATAATCATGGTGTTATTGTAGTTTCTCGTGTTTTGCTGTGTCGGGACTAAAGGAGCATGATCGTTCAACAGTGATTGCTGTACTTAGTTTCCACACACTGATATTTACCGTTTCATGATGTTACACCATCATGTTACTCCTAAACCCCCAGAAGCAAAAATCCAAACTTTCTTTTCCTTTCCAATGCCCTGAACAGATGTTTACCCAGATTCGCAGAGTGTTTTCACAGCTGGATGTCTTGTAAGAACTGACCAAAGGAAATTTCTGTATGATTTTAAATTGGAAAATATTTTTTGTAACTTATTGTAAATTATTTCACCAAGATTACCACACCCAGAACTCATTTTACACCAAACCCTGGCGCCCTCACCTGTCATTGGTTAGTTCAGATCATTTGGTATTCTACAAACTTTTCTATCTGCCGTTTTCTCTCTCCTTTAACTCGTGTGTGTTACTGACAAAAATTGGAGGTTTGTTTATGTTATTTAAAATTCAATAGGAATAAATTGATTGATAATTTGTGCCTGATAAAATTTAAAACAAATGAACAGACATCTATTTTTATCGCATTCTAGAAAACCTTTGAAATGTGGTTTGTGGTACATATAGTTATATTAGTATCAACGCTGTTGTTCAATGCTCTGCTAGCAGGAACTTCACACTTCTGCTTTACTTTATAGACAAAATTTGCATGATGTGAAGGAAGACCAAAATGAAAACAGCTGTATTTTCCAGCTCTATTATTCATGTGTCGTTGTGGCTCTGGCTGGATTTAAGAACACAGTTTTTAAATTACTTAGTTGGAAAATATGATCATGTAAGAAATAGTTGCCAACAAGCTGCTTCTTTTAAAATGCGGTTATTTAAAACATTTCTGCTCTTAGATTTTAGCTCTAAACCACCTTTAACCCACTGACATTCAGTTTGTTTTTTTTTTTTTCTTATCGGGGCATTTTTGCTTATTTCAACAACTTTATTTCAGGACAGATTTGATCAAATGCAAAGTCAGTGAGAAGAATTTAAAGCAGAATTAGATTCTGAAACATGAGGGCTGTACATAAAGGTGAAGGATGCCTCACCACTTCCTCTCATTGTAAAAAGCAAGAACTGGCCTCTGTGTATTCATGAGGACCATGGAGATGGAAAGTTGTGGTCTTGCGAGCTTCACAGCTTTGAATCTAAGCATCTGTAGCCCATTTTTACTGCAGAACAAGTAGCTAAATAGTTTAAACAATGAAGAATCACAAAGTTATGGTATTAATCCTACACATGATGATTAGAATGATGAACTTTTTGTGCCAAGGTTTTGGTAACTCAGTGCTGCCACCTGCTGATCAGAAGAGCTTTTAAACACATGGTCTATCTTAACACTATCATCACTGTACAAGTTTAACTTCTTCAAGGCTGTTAGGTTCAGATAATTTTGTGTGTTGTTGAGGCCAAAATATATGTTCAAGATGAGGAGACTGGTTTTGAAGTGAAAATGATCAACAAAGTTTAATGAACAAGGAAGAAGATGAAACAAAGAGTGACATTCAGAAAGGACAAGACAGACAAAATACCGGATTGCAATCCAGGAGGATGGCTTCAGGATCAGCTCTGGCAGGAGTCTGAAGAGATTCTTCCCAGTCACAGAGGAACATCTTCATTTAAGGATATTTCGCAGAATACAGAGACACTGTTGTGAATAGATCGTAAACAACAGATACAGACCACGTCACGTCTAAACAGATTAAAGGATGGTCAGAGACTAATTAAGACACAGAAAGTAACATTCTGGGATTTTATCAAGCAATAGATAAGATCAGAACAAAGTAACTAGGCGGCGATATGATATTTCTGCAACAGTGTCTTTTTCTTTATTTAATGTTTTGTTTGGCAGGGATTTTTGTTTTCTGACAAACTTTGAGAACGTCAGCACCTTTTTGTGAATGAAATATTGGTTTAAAAGGAATCTAAAAGAGAAGAAAAAGTTCTGCCGGTACATGTTTAAATCATCAGATGAAGTAAAAGTGTGTCTCTGATGGAGACCAAGGCTGCATCTGTTATTCATTTCAATTCGGCTTTTATTTATACAGTCAGTCCATGACAGAGTAGTCTAAAGGCACTTAATAAATATCCGGCTCTATTATATAATCCATTGCAAACTATTGACCTTTCTCTTATTTCCGGCCCCTCTTCCCATGCTGTATGCACAGAGCAGGGGACCATAGTGGGGAGAAAAACGCCCTTTTAACAGGAAGGGAAGCCTCCAGCAGAACCAGACCCAGGAATGATTATCGATGATGGTGATGATACAACCCTCCAGTCAGGGTTTCTTCTAAAGTTTCCCTTTTTAACAGACACATGCAAATCAGAGCTTTTCTCTCCGCATCAGTCAAGCTAATCTCAGTCAGCTTCATTTCTCAGCATACAGTTCGTTCACACATACTAAAAATAATTAATACATTTATGTCGTTCTTCTCAGGGAAGTAAAAACACTTAATCCGGAATTAATTTTTTACACATTTATGTACTTTTGATGGAGCTACATGTGTAACCACAGCTTTGCTGGAGCCAACTGATGGAAACGGCAGCCAGTAATTACCGATAACTCTCCTCACCACTTCACGATGTTGCGCCATCATGTTACTGCCGAATCCCTGAAGCGGAAAACCTTACTTTATAGTTTTCTTTTCTTCCTTTAAATGGCCAGGATAGTTTCCCTCTGCACACTTAGAGCGAGGGGTTAGGTTTGCAGGTTAAAATTTCTGTTGCTTAATGTCACTGCATTTGGATTTCTTATGCTCTAATGTTTTACCCCTTTTACATCAGACAACATACTTTGGTTTCACTAATAGGAAACCATCCTGATGTCCTTCTATACATACTGAATGTTGATCAAGGTATACACACAGGCCTTAATCTAATTAAGAAAAGTTTGCTCTATTTGGCCATTTAAAGTCTCTGAATCCAACCAACACACCTCTAAAAGCCTAATCAGCAAACTTAGCTTTATATACGAATAATTGTGATCAACCACGTTAATGATACACATCACAAAATCTGAAAGAAATGCGCACCATGAATATGTAGATCAAACTCCAGTGAATGAAACATAGTGAAACAGATTCATGAAGGATTTCTTCAGATATGAAGAGGCCAGTGAGAGAGAAAAGTTCATCCATTATGTAGTCAAAAGGTAAAGAAGCACTGCTAAGCAGAAAACTGTGTGTGTGACGGTCATGCAGTGTGTTTTGTGCCTGGTCTCTGTAGGAGCTGTGGTCTACCGCATCCCTCTGACCTGGGGACAGAACAAACTGCCCTGGAAGCTTCTTCACGCCGCACTGATGCTACTCGCCTTGATCCTGTCAATCGTGGGTCTCTGTGCTGTCTTTGACTTCCACAATAACAATAAAATTCCCAACCTGTACTCATTACACAGCTGGATTGGAATTGCAGCGACAGCTCTGTTTGCCTTGCAGGTATGAACCTTTTACATGGTAACAACAGAATAACTTCATTCTTCCCACCATTTTGAATTGTCCCTCCTTTTCTCTGGTGGCATTGCAGTGGGTGGTGGGTATGGCTGGCTTCCTCCTGCCCTGCTCCCCCATGCCACTACGTAAACTCCTGAAACCCATGCACGTTTGGCTAGGAGGCAGCATACTGCTCCTCAGCATTGCTGCCTGCATCTCCGGCATCAACGAGAAGCTCTTCTTTGTTCTGTAAGGGCTTTCTCTCTATTTGGATTATTGGATTTCTTTTGCTCATTATGAATTTTATGTTATTTCAAAAATGCATTTCCTTTTTTTTCCATAGGAAAGGAAATCAGTCATACTCTGGTCTTCCATCAGAGGGTGTTTTAGGAAACACATTAGGGGTTTTGATTGTTGCCTTTGGCTTGGTCGTTCTCAAGATTCTGGCCAACAGCAGATGGCAGAGACCAGACTCCAGGCCTGAAGATTTAGTCTATTCGGTAACAATATCACTCTTGTTCACGATACAAAAGAAATAATTAAATTTCATTTAAAGCAAACATTGAATAACTTATTCTTTGTTTTTTCACAGCCGTTACTGCAAGAAGAAAATTAAGACTTCAACGCTTCTTGTTGCACATCACTGAAGTATCTCGGATCACAAGGGGCCAAAACAAACTACTCTGAATGTAAAATTTGCTCTTTGACCTGTGTGAGAGTGATCTGTTGATGTTGTAAATATTTATTTGAAATGACAGTGTATTTAAGACAGCTTTTTTTTCCCAAAGAATAAAAGAATGTGTGACACATTGCTTGTTCGCTTTGCTTGCTGTCCCATGATGCACTGCAAGCCAAGCATCCTGCGGACAAGCTGCTGCAGTATCTGTGTAAGGAAGGTTAATTTCTTGTCACTTTTAAGCTAATGACTTAATGTAGAAAGAAGAACTGAACATGTTTGTGGTTGTCCTGTTGCCATGACTCAACTTCATCTAAACTTTATTGGTCAGACCCTAAAGGAGGGAAGCCCAGACTTCCCTCCCCAGCCACATCTGCAGCTCATCGGGAGAGATCTCGAGACGTTCCCAGGCCAGGTTGGAGAGATAATTTCTCTAGCGTGTACTGGGTCTCCCCCCGGGGCCTCCTCCCGCAGCGACGTTCCCAGAACACTTCTTACCCTATCTCTAAGGGAGAGCCTGGCCACCCTGCAGAGGAAACGATCGCGATCTCGTTCTTTCGGTCATTAGCCACAGCGCGTCCTGACCATAGAAAAATTAGATAAATGTCGGTTTTAGATTATCTAGCAACCCCCATGGGGATCCTGACCCCAGTTTAGGGCAGCTATGACTGAGTGTCACCTTCCTGCACGCCTTCCAAACAGGTGGACAATGAGGTGCTGTGTGGTGAGTGAGAGTAGAATTATATTTACAAAGTATTTTCTAATACTAAGCCAGTACTGCGATGACATAATCGTTTAAATAACAGTTTCGTAATTGGCAAGTGAGATTATTTGTTTTATCGCATATCAAATGGCCAACATGCTTACATTATTGCCAGGTGTTACACAGTTGGGAGTAAATGTGCACTTCATTTTAGACCTTTAATTTTTGCATATTTGACTTGGCTACTGTGAAATACGTGATGACAGATTGTAATTTGAAGAGCTGATGTGGACATTTTTTACTGTCATAATATGTAAAAGCAAAAAACTGATTGGATCTAATTTTTCTGACACAGTTGCTTCACTGAAAAGATATTGGCTTGTTCATTTGAGCACTTCATACGAAGCGTAGCTTCTGTTCCGGCTAGTTTTGAACGGTAAAAGCAGAAACTGAGGATGATCCTGTAGTTTTCATCTTCATCTTCCTTCAAAAACTTCAAACTGTACAAAAGGTTTTTCTATCCAAAGGATAAATCTCAAAGCAAAATGTCATTTACTGGGTTTTTTCTCATTAAGATGCATGACTGAAACATTGATTTTAAATAAATCCGTGTGCAGGAGTTGACCTTTCTTAATTAAATCTCCTGCCATTAGAAAGTGGCCAGTATTTGTAGCAGACCCGGAAACTCCTCCCTCTCCCCCACATTCCTCACAGCTGCAGCAAAATGTTTTCCCTTTTGTCTTTACAGTGCTTCTTTTGATTTATTGAGTGCTCTTTGATGATTAAATCATCTGAGGCCCACATGAAAGAGTCTGTCAGAAAGCATCTCATCAGATTTGGGACCATCTGCTTGAAGGACTTCTGGGGAAACCATGGAAACCGCTTTTATCTCCCTAAAACTATGATGAAAGCAAATAATCTCGCAGTAAACATCAATCTCTTATCATCTTGTGATATAAGTAGAAACTGGCTGTGCGTTTTATGTTTTACTTTTTTGTTGTTTTTGTTATTTTTGGCTGTCATATATTTATTTCTTATTCTATCCTCGTAATATTTGCTAAATATTGTCTACGTATACCATTATTTCTTGAAACAACTAAAAAAATATCTATATATCTCACAAACATTGTTATATATCTAGCCAATGTTGCTTTTCTGATCTATGATGGACAACAATAGAGACTTGTGCAATTCAATTCAATTTAATTCAATTTTATTTATATAGCCCAGTATCACAACAAGTTGTCTCAGAGGGCTTCACATGCAGGTAAT
>JBAMHX010000013.1:26078852-26092788 GCA_037177515.1 Pseudomugil tenellus | reverse complement strand
ATATATAAAAGAGAAAAACAAGGAAGAAAGCAGAAGAAATATATATTTTCCGTACAGCTCGGCCACAGTTTCATATAGCATAGCTCTAATAGACACTGTGCATAGAAGCTTACATATATCATTCTCTGTTTTGGGAGAAACGGCACCAGTGGTTTCATATTTCAGGGTTTCTGGTTCAGTGATTTTTCCCATTTCTTTCTTTTTTCATAATAAAGTAGAACCAGATCATCCTACACAAATCACTGTGCTTCACTAGAAACTGAATTCTCTGCAGCTACATGTAGTTTTCTGAACCTTAGGTAAGCAGGAAAGAAATCCTCTTTTCTGCACCTTGAAGTTAAACTGCATTAGAGTTGCTGTTAAAAAGCCAGTTCAGCTCTTTAGCTCTGCCTCCACACTGACCATGTTTGTCTAATGACAGCATTCCTGTTTGGATTGACACATTTTTAGGAGAGCCAGAGGCTTTGGGCTTAAATCCATCTGTTCATTATTATGTGAGCGTTGACTCAAGCTTGTGTAACTTCTGCCACGTTACAATGAGGAAAGGACAAACGCTCCAGTTGGTAGTTCCTCCATGTGCTGCCAGATGTTTTCACGCTGAAGTGAAAGACAGGCACATGTGTGGAGGAGTCAGTGGATGATATCAGCTGTGTGCAGTTTTTTTTTTTGTTGTTTTTTTAATTTCTTTTTTCGCAAATGATTGAAGAAGTCTTCATCTTGGAATTACGCCTTACTCTTTCTGTTAAAAGTTCAACTATGGCCAGACAGTACATTGATATCATTGTAAAACTAATTCAAAAAGCCTTTTGAGTTTTTGAACAACAGAACAATAAGGATGTTTTTCTGTTTTGTGAAAAAAACTGCTACATGAAGTAATGATTGTTTTATTACACAAACACATTGTGTTACTTGTCAAGAAGAAGCAAAAAGCAACTGGGTTTCGTGAATTGGGTCTTCACTGAAGAAGATGAAAGCACAACCAGATGTTTCAGATCTGCGGCAACACATGCTCAACCCTCTTGTCTGACGTCTCTCCAGATAAGATATAATATTCCAGATATTCTTAGTCATAAAAGTAATTCCTGAAAAAAAAGCTCCTGCATTGTCCTCATGCAGATGTCCACCACAGTTGTTATTTTTTTTCCTTCTCAAAGTTTGTTAGTTGTTAGGAAAACTATGACTTCTGATGAATTATGCAATTGCAATGCCAAATTCTGATTCTCATTAGCAATTTAATGTAGCCTATACCAGGATTCCCCAGCAATTTTCCACAGCTTAGTTTAGTAGTGTCAGACCAGTTTTTGGAAATGTGTCTTGCAGGTTTTTAAGAGGCTGCTGTGCTAGTTATGGATACTTTGGCAGCAGTGACAGCAAGCTAGCAGTTTATTTTCTTTTGTGTAATTTTTAATCATGCATAGTTGATATACCACAACACTGAAACCACTTCTTACATAGTATCTAAAGCATCTGTAGCCCACCACATGGCTGTGGAACATGTGTGTGTGTGTGTGTGTGTGTGTGTGTGAAGGGGATGGGGTGTCCTGTGGTGCCCCTACTGGAAGCGGTGTATTTTGGGTCCTGTAGTTCGTTAGTTTTGCCACATCTTGTAAATTCTCCTACATGGTAGTGTGGAGACAATGTCTAGGCCAGGGGTCGGCAACTCCTGTCCTACGGAGCTGCACTCCTGCAAGTTTTGGGAGTTTCCCTGCGATGGCACAGGTGACAAGCATAAAAAATTAATTAACAGAATTTGCTTGACATCAGCTGTGTCTCAATTCAGGGTCTTCATACTTTGAGGTGCGTAACCAAAGTACCCCTTGAATATGGGCAACATTTGGTGCGCCAGTATGACTAATGCGCATTGCGCACTTTGACTCTAGACCTCGAAGTATGCAGAGAATTACATTGGATTACATTACAGTCATTTATCAGATGCTTTTCTCCAAAGCGACTTACATCTGATAATAAGAAGAACACAAGCACAAAATCAAACAGTAGATGACATCATAGATAAGTGCAGTCAAACTGCTGTAAGTTTAGTTGGGCACAGGTGTTGCCTGCAGTGTTAGAGACACAGATTTTTTGTTCCCATTGTTGTAGAACCAATTTTTCACAAAGAGCTAGAAAATATTTACCAAGTTGGTATAATTTCTATTTATTGCAACTAAGTGTGGAAATGCTCCTTAAAGAGCTGATTCTTTGGCCTGCTCTTGAAAGTAGATAAGGACTCTGCAGAGCGAACAGTTTGGCAGTTTGTTCCACCACCGAGGAACAACAGAGGAGAAGAAGCTCGCTTGCGATTTAGCCGCACGTAGTGATGGTAGTGCTAGGCGTCTTTCACTGGCTGAGCGTAACTGTCGAGAGAGAATGCAGCTCTGGATTAATGAGTCAGAGTAGAAAGGAGCCATTTGAGTTAATGCTTTGTAAACCAGAAGCAAAGATTTGTATTTGATGCGTGCGGCAGCTGGGAGCCAGTGAAGTGTGATTAGCAGTGGAGTGTCATTAGCTTGTTTTGGTTGGTTGAAGACCAGGGGTGCTGCTGCATTTTGGATCATCTGCAGAGGCTTTTCCATCAGTACTTACTTTCATGGGCTCTACTCGGCTCTACCAGGCTTCATGGTATTTCCACTACAGATATTGCGTAAAGTTACTACTTTTGCAGTACCTGCTTCCTTGATGTTCCAAGTGGGTAGAGTTTGGCTCAAATCGTGACTACAGACTGGAGTAGTGATCGGTGATCAACAGTGGTGTACTTTCTGCAGCTCTGATTGTTGGCAGCTTCATAATATCTCTGACTGTGGCGGGACATTCGGAATGTCTCCCACATTAGAGGGCCCCGAATTTTAGTTGAAAACCAGTAGAGTCGAGTAGAGTTGAGCTGATCAAGTCGAGTAGAGCAGAGTAGGTACTATTGGAAAAGGCCCAATAGACCAATGATTTGCTCTTTGGAGTTGATAGGTTCATTGTCCAGCTGGAAGAGGACACTGTTGCCATAGAGGCTTTTCTTTGGTCTTTAGTTTTGTGATATTTCTCTGGTTATTACAAAAGTGTATGCCAGGACTCCAAATTTCCTATTAGAACAATGTTGAGCGAATCTTTTGACCAAGTTTAACAAAATGTGATAATATTTAAGTGACAAAAAAAGCACAGTGAGACTGATTGGCTTAATTGTATGGATTTTTGTAACAACAGATTTTGTGAGTGTTTTGCTTCTTGAGGAAAATATTAAAGGTTTACTCATGAAGTTTATGCAAAGTACAACATCAACATGGAAGAATTAAATGACTGGTTTAGCCTTGATATGGAACAGAAGAACAACACAATAATATCATAGTGAATAGTTTCTTGTATGCGTTGCTGTTGGGAGTTACCTTCCCAGTTTAAAACCTAATTTTCTGTGTGTGAAATGTTGCACTAAGTGAATAAATCACATTATTTGCAATTTATTTTAATACATCTGCCATGAACAATAATAAGCCACAAAGTTTTAATAGAATTACTGCTGCTTTCTTTTTTTGTGTGTTTTCATCAAGTTCCAACAGAAATGCTGGCCACCCACAACCTACCCCGCTGCGCTATCATCCTGTTAGTGGTGTTAAAGCTGGTCCATGCCCAGTTTGAGCACCTTGGGTACCCGCCAGGCTACGGTGAAACAGAACAGGAACAGTACACTGCCCCAGTGCTTCCGCCAGACACGCCCAGGATTCAGCTCAGACTGGCGGGAGACAAGAGGAAACATAATGAGGGCCGTGTGGAAGTTTTCTACAACAACGAGTGGGGCACTGTCTGCGATGATGATTTTAACATCCATGCTGCTCAAGTGGTGTGCAGGGAACTGGGCTATTTGGAAGCTGTTTCATGGTCACCATCTTCAAAATATGGAAAAGGAGAAGGTACTTTATTCCCTTGCCTCTTGTCATCATGACAATCACAATGAATTGTTACCAGATTTCATGAGGTTATATAGTAATGTAAAACTTCTAATTTAATTTTTTGGTATTTTTATTTCTCTTTCTATATATTATCCAAAGGGCCCGTATGGTTTGACAACCTCCAGTGCACCGGCAAAGAGCAAACATTATCATTGTGTCGATCCAACGGGATTGGTGTTTCCGACTGCAAACACAGTGAAGATGTAGGTGTGGTTTGCAGTGATAGGAGGATCCCGGGATTTAAATTTATCAACACACTACCCAACCATGTGGAGGTAAGGTTGCAACAAATCTTTGTATTTCATGTGAATTGTTGTAATCTTAAGTCTCTGGAAGAGCAAATTTAAACAAATTATCAGATACAAAAATTGTATCTTAGGAGGAATTCACAGTTCACTCATTGGCTGTCATGGATGTCTTTTGATGTCTTTTCAAATCTGAATATTCACTGTCAAAGACATCGAACGACATATTTTGTGGTTTCTGTATACTATTCGGCCAGGTCCTTGCATTAAACCCAAAATGCACACTCCGAGGTCACAGTGTACAACCAACACGCACCCACCACGTTGTGAATGTGGATGCAGAAAACGCCTGACTCCATATCTGTAGTCCCAAAAAACAATATTCTGTTGGTTGCCAAAGATGAGCCAAAATGCTCCAGAAAACTGGCAGTATGAGGCTCTTTGCTATGACAGTTGCTGGCAGGTGATGTGTTAATAGACTTAGTTCAACTGGAGGTTGTGACATTCCTCCATTGTGTTTGCCCTCACACTGAGCTCAGTCACACAAATCAAACCTTTTAAACAAGGCCTAGGCCATCGGAAGGTGTATATTCTCAAACACCACCAATCCTCCTATTCATCCTGTGATTTCAGGACAGAATGCATCCTAAGGTCATCACCTTTTTGCTGCATAAAGCGCCATCTGGTGGGGAAACTGCAAAGGCAAAGCAGAGAGGCTGTTTGAACCTTTGCCACTGAATATAGCAACTCTGTTCCTACCAGACCTGCGACTCCTGACAGCTGCTCTTTCTTTGCCACTTGGAATTTTTAAATGAACAACAATGCAGAGACAGCAGTATAGTGAAGCTAGAACAGGGGTGATAAGCTCTCTTTTGTACGTTTCGGGTCTTCTGAACCAGTTGGAGAGGAAACAATAATGACTGATTTACTCCAGCATAATTATAAACGCATAATTATATTCCAAACAAGACTAAATAAAAGCAGGAATTTCTGTTTGAAAGAGTTACTTGAAAATAAGAGATTGAACTTTTATCAACCGCTATAAGTTATAAAAACAGGACTTAACAGCTCTAATTTTTAACATTTAACAATTTATTAACCATGTAATTTAAACATTTCACCGTTTAACATGTCTAAAACCCCAGATTGCTAATGGTCTGTTCGAAATACACTGCCAGGTTCCCAAATCAACAGTTGTGTTTACCCACAATACCTTGTGTTAAACCCCCAAAACTATGCATTGTAGTCTTCCTGCGTGTGGTTTACTTGAAGCAAACCGAGACCTTCGTTTTTAGGAAGACCAGAGATGGATCTGCATCAAAGTTCAGTTGCAAGTTTACACATCTCTAAACAAACTGTGCACTGTTTATGTAGTGCTGAATGATGTTGAAGAGGTGGACACATCTTTGTAACTCGTTTTGAGAAGTAGGAGAGTTAAGCTAAGTGTGGGAATCCTCCTTGAAAAGCTGGGTCTTTAGCTTGCTCTTAAAACTAGAGACTCTACTGATCAGACAGTTTGGCAGTTTGTTCCCCCACTGAGGAACAACACAGGAAAACAGTCTACCTACTGATTTGACAACATGTATTTCTGCGGCACTAGGCATCTTTCACTAGTCCAAAGACATGCACCTTGGGGATAGGCTGATTGGGGACTCTAAATTGCCGTTAGGTATGAGTGTGAGTGTGCGTGGTTGTTTGGCTGTGTATGTTGGCCCTGTGATAGACTGGCGACCTGTCCAGGGTGTACCCCGCCTCTTGCCCTGTGTAGCTGGGATTGGCTCCAGCCCCACTGTGACCCCGTTCGGGAATAAACGATAGAAAATGGATGGATGGATAGTCTGCAACTGGAAGCCAGTGAAGTGGTACTAGCAGGGTTGTTTAAAGACCAGACACACTGCTGCATTCTGAAACATCTGCAGAGATTTAACTGTCCATGCTGACAGCTTTCTAGCAAGGAATTACAGTAGTCAATGCTTAAAATAAACCAGAGCCTGAACCAAGAGCTATATCATGTGTTCTGTCAGGTAGGGTCTGATCCTCCTGATCTTACAAATCGGCAAGAATGTGCAACTGAGGCAACATGAACCTTAAAGGTGATTCTGTGCTATGGCACAAAGGTTCCTGGTAGAAGACGTGATATAATCTAGCTGCACACTTATTTGCAGAGGTATAGAAGTATTAGATGGACGTAAGGAAATAAGGAGGTAAGGAGGTAATGAAATCTTTCCTGCTTTTTAGCTATTACTAAAAATAAGTATATCCCAGCCATAAAGCAGCCCATGTGCCTCATTTTAAGCTGTTGAAGTGTTGGAGCACATTTTTGACAATGAGGGTATTAAAGTTGAAGCCCAAGGACCAATCTACGCTCCCTTACATCCATAAAGGGAGACATCCATTTCCAACATTAGCATACGTCACTGCCCTTATACTTCCATGTGTTTTTTATGTTGGCATATTTGTGAAATCACTTCATCCAGTAGTGAACAGTGGTGAGTTCAGAGTTATCTTCTGCATTTTACACAGGTTGGTAGCAGTAATTCATTGCCACAATGTTGTTTACAACAGTCTAAAACTACCAGCAGAAGTAGAAGAATGAAACCACAAAGCTTTTTCTGCTGTTCTAAACCTCTGCATTGTTGTTTTTTTCTGTTCATTGTGTTCTCCTCTGGTTTGCACGTTTCACTGGTTGTGTATCGACTATACAACCACTCATTATACATTGAAAGTTTTATCCATCTCCTGCGTTAGTTACATGTGTAATTTCGTCTGTTTTAATGGGCGGCCCCATTACTTGACATACAGCATGTTTTCCCAGGAACATCCCTTTGAGATTAATTCTAAAGTCAAACCAACAGTATAAAGTGGAAGAAATCAACCGTAACTTCAGTAATTTATGTTTTTAATTTTTATTTGCCCAGGTACTTTAGAATACTGAGAAAACATCTCAGGAGTGGTACTCCTAATTCCCCTGAAAACATGAAGTCTTTCCCACTTTTTAGCTGGTAGCAGCATTACCCTCTACAAATCAATAACCTGCTCCACATCTTCTAATAACAGTCCTTTCTATGTCGCCTGAAGGCAGCATATCAATGAAAGTGAAGTTAAAGGGATAATTGTTAAGGATTTCATTTGCAGCTGTCAGTCTGTCTGGTGCTTCAAACGTCCCATTTTAATCCCAGGCTGACCAGCAATCTCAGAGCTAGCTACTAGCACCAGCAGAATGTTAGCTTTCTGCTCGGTATTCAGCCCTCACACATTCCAATGTTATGAGGAAACTGCAGTCTGGAGCTAATACGCTCTTACTAACTCCTCTACCTCTCTGTGGGAAGATTAAAAATACAGCTCTCTCTTTCAAGAGCTGACAGATACCAGAAAATAGTTTAGTTGTCAACTGTTAGTGTGCCAAGCTAACTATAGTTTATTTACGCTATTAACTTCTAAGATGAAGAAATATTCTCCATTTTCCTTCTGTGTCCAAAAATGTGTTCTGTTTTAGAGGGTTTGATGCTAACTGATACAGTGGTTCAGCATCTGACTCCTCTACTTTTCTCACTAATTCAGTTGATGCCGTATAACTAAAGGTGTTGTATTCCATGTCAAACCTGTACTACTATCATCCACAATGCAACTATTACATGATGTAATGTAGCTTGAAGCTTTCAAACTTCCTTCCAAGCTAGCCGCCTTAGTGTGTGGCCCTCTGCACAGGTGTAATAGTGTTTGTATATTCTTTCCTGTCTGTTTCTGCCCTTTTTATAAACTTTACATTGGAATATTAACATGAAATTCCTACCTACTTCTCTCTGTCTTCAAGACGTTTGACAGCCTGAAACTGACAGAATATAGAAAATGTAGGAACAGACTTATTCGGAGTAAAAATGTTCTGTTTTCCAGACATGTCTGTAATAATGAAGGTCTATAGTGAACTTGTTTTTTTTTCACTTGAATATCCATGGAAAGTGTTATCAGTCCTGATTTTTTACTTTTAGACATCCCTTTTTTGTTCCCCTCTATGGTACAGAGCAGTGATATCTCATTTTTTTCTCCCTCACCTTCCAAAATCAAGTTTGGTCCTAGTAGGCTCACTGTTGAAGACATATCGTCTCGGGAGCACTGTGCGTTGGTGGGTGTGGTCAGGAGTCAGTAGGTGTGTACGTGGACAGGTGTGTCTGGGTGATGGAAAGTTTTAAGATACACCTTCACTTGGGAAAACATTTGGGGAGTGGCAGCTTGGGTAGCCATAATTTATTTCATATGTCAGAAAAGCTTGATGTTAATCCTGAAGGTCTTTAAAGGCCTTCAAAACATCTTCAACAGCCACGCAGTCATGACTTTTCAGATACCAGATGTTTTCATCCCAAGCTGATTTACATTCAGGTGACGTTATTGACTTAAACCAGCTTCCTCTGTTAAAAAAAAAAAAGTGCTACGGCTAATTTTTCACATACATTCACTAGAACTGTCCCAAACCTTTGAATCCGGCTCCCTGTAATGCTGCAGAAGTTTTCTGTGCAGAAGTTAAAAGACAGGAAAAATAAAGGTTATAATTCTCCAGAGAATGTGTCTGCAGATGTCTAGACGTCTGGAGCAGAAAAAAATCTGACTCAGCTTTTCCATTAACTAAAAGAAGTCACATGGACCCCCAGCATGTAAAGCCCACACTGCTGCAGAGATCTGGCTCTGTCATCTGAGAGCTAGCAGCCACAATCTGGTGTGTAATGGCTGCCATGACGACATGTCGCTGGGCGGGTTTCATGGTTTAGGATGATTATTAGGCTCCATGTGTGGAACCGCTCAGGTGATGCTTTACTCAGTACAGCAGCTCAGCCAACAAAAACCTCAGAGGAAATACTTAGAGAATGAGCTAAGCAGCCTCACGTTGCTGACCTCTGACATCAGGGTTCAGATTACTTTGTCCATGTTCTTTGTCTTCTCACAGACTATAAAGAGGCTTATACTCTAAAAACCATTTTTCAGGCAAGAAGTAAACATGCCATTCCATGAATTTGTTCTTCTGCGGTTGGAGGTTTGCATGGTTTCCTGCAGCAGTACATTTAGCATTGTCCCAGTCATCGCCACTGTAAACAACACACACACTGACAGCCAGTGGGTATTTCTGCATCTATGTTTACTATGGCATCTTTCCAGCTTTTATTTATGCATCACTGTCTGGCATTGAGGAGGCCTGTTGTCCTTCAGTTAAACCAAAGTGATTGCAGAGGATTTCTGAGGTCCAAACTGCAATCATCTGGATGGATTTCATTCCACACAAACCAGTTCCAACATTATGGAATTCCAAGGTTTATGAATTGTGATGTTTGGCAGCACAAGCTGAGCACAGCATTATTTATCTAAATTAAATGAAAAGTCACGCATTCAGAATAACATTCATTCATTTGAACTGGCTGTTAAAACGCGAGAAAAGCAGCAGTTAGAAACGTTCGGAGTAGTTTCCTGTGAAAAAGCAAAGTTTTAAATGGGGACTGGTGGTACCGACCTGCCTGTCAGCAGCCTGGGCAGAATGCATGTATGTAATTAAGGCTGAGTATTATAATTGGAGCTGTTTTTACTGCAAATGTGGACAATTATAAGTCATCAAAAGCTTCAGAGAAAAGATGAACAAGACATTGTCGTGTTGGTTTGGCAGTGACATCATTGCAGACTTGTGGAAAATACCTTTACTCACTGTGAAACAGATGAATCAGTGATGTAAGGAAGTGATGCTAATCATATCTATTTCGTCTTTATTTTTTACAGTAGACAAATTCATTTTTATCTGTTGGAAACTTCCTCTTTATCCTCTTTAAAACTGTTATAATAAAGATGTTACTAAGGGTTTAAGAAAATACTGAAATTTCACACACAATTTTGTGTGACAGTATTATAGCAATACTCAAAAGCACTGTATCCTTTTTTTATGAACAACACATGTCTACTGATGAGGAATATTTTTAAAATTAATCGTCAACATAAAAAATATGCCATATTTAGTGTCATATTTATTTGTTCTTACTAATTAAGCTGAAGTCAAGCATGTAACAGCTTTGTTTACTATACAGTGATAGTTACCATTAAAAATGTAATATACTGTTTTGCTTAAACTCTTTCAGTATATCAGAATATATTACATTGTTGCCCCTGAAATGTGATGTACATTGTTTGGGCAGATTATTGTGGATACACATCCCTGGACATTACTGTCTCTTTCTGTGTTTGGGAGCATAAACGTAGAAAATCCTGGAATAAAAAAAAACACACATCATTTGGTGAATGTTGGAGATTTGCAGGTAAAGTCCTGCTGGGAACTAACACCACCAGACTTCTCACAGCGTTCTCCATTATCTCCACATCTCCGTTCTGGGAATTTCAATCTCATCCACTCGCTTTTTTTTCATTAACAAAAAAAATTGAATAGGAGTGTGCAACAAAATCAAAGGCAAATTACAGAAAGATTGAATTAGTTGCTGTAAGTAAGTAGTAAGTTGTATAATTAATTATATAAAGATTTATTTACATTTTCATTATCTTTATATTCACATTATCATCTTTGTCTTCACACATTCTCCCTCCTCCTCCTCCTCGCCTTCTGCTCCCTTAACTCTAACAAAGAAAATTCAAGCAGTCATACCCCCTCATCACCACCAACCCCAGAAAAAGCAAAGTTTGCATTTTCCATTTTCATTCCTGCATGTAGTCATTTTTTTCCATCTGTGGCTTTAAGGTCAAATCTTCCACTTCTCTCCATGTTGTAGTTCAGCTTTACATTTTGCCTCATCAGCCCTTCAGTGAGTTTATATGACAGATTAATACATGGCCAATCTTTATGTCACATCCTCAAAAGGATCTGGTTTTCTTTTTGGTCACATAGCTGGTAGAAGTAAAAGGTTTTACCCTGAGGCATCGCATTCCCAGCCCATATCTCAGCCGGATGTTAGGCCTCTGGAGAACAGAACATTATGAGCGCTCTATCTGACATCGCGAAGAAGAAAAGATCTTATTTGGAAGAAGAACTTTAAAAATGTGATTTCTGGATTATGTTTGTCGTCTTTTTTCTCTGTTAAGTCTCTTAAGGCTAAAAATAACTCTGTTAATGTTGAAAGAGCAGAGTTTGATCACTCATGTTCTAATTATGTTGATAACAACTTTAATTAATGATACATTATATAAACCTTTGATCTACAGGGGCACAAAGTCGCCATCAGAATACTGGTATACCGAGTTTTCCATTGGTATCTACATCTCCTGCCTTACAGCTAATGATGAACAACGTTGGTTAAAACTTCAAAGAAATAGTTTATTAGAGCTGACCATCCAGAAGCACGAACAAATACGTTGCAGGTGGATGAACAGGATCTATTATTTCTCTGTATATCTTGGCAGCACATTGATTAAATGACAGATGAGGTAAATATAAATACAGGTAACTGCAAAACATGCTGCATGCTGGTGCCACCAGTAGGGATGGGCGTTCGATTAAAGTGTCTTAATCGATCATCATTAAAATTAACGATCGATTATCGATTAATCATTTATATTTTGTTTAAAATTAAGTGTTTATGGGATATATTAAATTGTTGCAAAGCAAAATACGATGACGTCACATGCGCAACCCTTGTTTACAACATGGATGCCCTCAAAACTCTTAGCTTTATGTATTGTCCAGGCGTTTCGTGTTTATTATTACACGCACAAATACTACGGCACATAGATGTCCTCCCGGAGGAATCGCCGGTTAATGTCCTCACATAGAAGGACAGTCTACTGTCAAGCGATCACGGGTCGATGTTGTCATAAAAGTTGCTGCACACTGTAGCTACTACTGAGCTGATGAGGGTACGAAAAAAGGTTTCTTTTCTACTAGCCGGGAGGGCTAAGATATGTGGTTTTACAAAAACCCAGCTAGTGTTCGGGAAGTAGCGGAGCTTTGGATGAAGCCAAATGTCACCAACCTTCCCAATGAACTTGCAGGTCCGTTGGGTAATTGTTTCTGTCCGTTGTGCATCGCAGCTCCTCCGTGCTAACACAAAGTTGATGCAGGTTGAGAAGAGTGCTGGAGGCGCCGCCACTAACCAGGGTTGGATGTACATTATTTTAGTGGGTCATCATTTGCGTTGTGGACGACTTGTACTTGAATACCGCTTTGCAGTGCTGACAGTGAACAGAATCTTTTTTTTTTTATTAAAATGGTCTCACGCCACACTTCGCCGTGACCTCTTTATGATCAGACTACCTTTGAAATACACTGAGACTCGCAGGTAACCGCTCAGGCTGGTGGAATTATTTTAAAACACTGCCCTCATGTGGTAAAGAGTTGAATTATTCCCACATAGGAAAAATCCATTGCTTTCTATCAAGACTGACTACGCAACAGGACTTGCATTAGTTTCATCGATTTAGAAAAATGTCATCGACTAAAATCTTAACGATCAATAAATCAATAATCGATTAATTATGCTCATCCCTAGCCACCAGGCCAAACCAATTGAGTCTCCATCCGCACCAGTATTTCCCATTCCTTTTGAACAGATGCTACCTGTTAAATGATGCGTCCTGGCTGACTTCTTTTTAAATATGCGTTATTGAAATATCGCCAACCTTTTTTCAAGCGAAGGAAAAATTATCGACACTGTGGCATTTTCTCAGACATGAATCATCAGCTCATCTCTGTGTCGACATGGCCATAATCTAAATCACCTTGGTAACATGAAGGCTGCAGCTTTTTTATTCATCCATGCACCAACACATCAATTCAAATGATTCAGTCATTGTGAAGAACTTCATTGGCTGATCAAATCAAATCAAACTTTATTTATAAAGCACTTTTCAAACAAGTACTGTTATACAAAGTGCTTTACAGTAGAAATTAAAACATTAGACAATTAAAAACAATTCTGAATGTCCATAAATCTCCCTGCCATAAACACCACACATACACACAATCATATACAGACATACAGCAACCACAATTAATTAAATTGAAAGCAACTATTTAAGAAATAATAATAATAAATGAATAAATGAGTAAATATATAAGTTATAGGCTACATTAGGCTAGGTACAGATAGACCAGCTGAGACAGCATAATCAGAGGAGTTGTCTGCACAAGGAGCAGGAGGTCACCTGCAGCCACCGGACACCAGATCGCCGTCCAGAAAAATGGTCAAAACCAGACTCCAGGACCAGCGAGTCAGAGCCCAGCAGCCACAGCCAACCCCAGTTCCCGGTGCAGAGACTCCTCAGAGGAAACACCGGAAATTCAATAACTGAAAACCAGGTTAAGAGAAATAAAGAACCTAAAAATAGATAAATAAATGACTACAACTAAAAGAATAAATACTAAGTATAAATAATAAGTAAAAGCTAAGCTAAAAACGTGTGTCTGCTCTTAAAAACCTGAACATTCTCTGCAGCCCCGAGGTCCTCCGGCAGACTGTTCTAAAGTCGGGGGCCGAAGAACTGGAAAGACGCCCCACCATTAGTCTTCTGCCGGGAGGAGCACAAGGACCGCGAGGGTTCATAGAGTAAAAGCAGTTAGTTAGGACACGTGCTGCTGAATTTTATAATAATTGTAGACCAGAAGGAGTCTTTTTGGGAAGACCAGAGAGCAGGGCACTGCAGTAGTAATGATGAGTAGTAATAAGTAGGAAAACCAGTAGGCTGATGACATATTCTTCTAATATCGTGGATGGATGGATGGATGGATGGATGGATGGATGGATGGATGGATGGATGGATGGATGGATGGATGGACGGATGGAC
>JBAMHX010000013.1:26042174-26054078 GCA_037177515.1 Pseudomugil tenellus | reverse complement strand
TCTTCTTCTTCTTCTTATTATTATTATTATTATTATTATTATTATTATTATTATTATTATTATTATTATTATTATTAGGACTCGTGAGTAGTTTCTAATAAAATCAGTCATTTAGTTGTGGAATTAAAACATACATAGCACAAATTTACAGCAAGTAATTGCTACCTTACTCACTAAGCTTAGTTAAGGTTAACATTAGCTATTTTAGCTTAAGTTTAATATTTAACAAAAAGAATAATAATACATTGTATTTTAAAGTGCCTTTTGTGTCATTCAAAGTCACTTTACAATAAAGCACAATAAAACAACAACAAGCAATAAAATACAATATAATACACAGGGATGTTGTCGATAAAGAGAGAAAAACTGTCAACTTTCGAAAGTGTAGATTTGGTTCAGATAAAAAGAATTTCTGTTTTCACTGTTTAGTTTAAGAAAGTTGGAGGTGAACCAGGATTTAATTTTGGATAGGCAGGCAGAGAGGGAGGAGGGAGGGAGTGTAGTGTTAGGTTTACTGAAGAGGTACAGCTGGGTGTCCTCCGTGTAGCAATGTAGAATGGATGAATGAATATTAAACTTATGGAAAATACTGCCATGGGAATGGAGATTGATGATGAAGAGAAGTAGCCCCCGGACAGAACCCTGGGGCACACCAGATGTAACAAGTGAAGGTGGAAGTGGACTGGGACTGAGACACTTAAGTTGCATGAACTGAGTCCAGCCTGAGCGATAGGAATTAAACCAGTTAAGTGGAGTGTGTAAAATACCGATGGAGGACAGTCTATGAAGGAGAATTGAGTGAGAAATTGTGAAGAAGGATGAGATTACTGAAAAAAAAAAACAGAGTCAGCAGTCTTGAGGAGGTCGCTGGTGATCTTGATGAGAGCTGTTTTAGTACTGTGAGGGGCTGAAACCAGATTGGAAGTCCTCATACAGGAAAATTTGGGTCAAGTGGGTGATATTTATATGTAAAAATACAATGAACCCTGTTCAGTTTTGTACATATAAGGAACTAAAGTTAATTTTGTTTTTGCTAGCCATATGTAGATATAGAACATCATACATTTCGTGACCTCAAAATTGAAATAAACTATATTTATAATTATCCATTACAGTTAGCTAGCTGTTTAAGCTAACTTGCTGTCAGCTAGCATGTACTAAAGAAGTAATTATATATAGTAAGACATTAAATTTATACAGTTAATCTAATCAAAGCGCTATAGTTAGCTACTTCAATTTGAAGCATTCAGTAGCTTACTTCTGATTAGGCAATTGCATCTTTTCTTTTAAAAACACAATTTCCATAAATTATAATTCAAATTTCTTTAAATTTAAAAACAACAATTATTTTTAGCCAAAGTTTTGATTTAATTAATGTATTCATTAGGAAATGGTGCAAAATGACTAGACCTTATTTTCACGCAAAATTGTGTGCAAGCAGAATCTACTGAATTTCTCTGAATGCCTGAAACAGACTATAAATTTAGACGTTTTTAAATTATCTGAATGTTTTGCAACAAAAGTGTGGATACAATAATACTTGGCCAATTACAAATATGTTAGCACATACCATACAGGTCTGGTTCTTAAATATAAAAATAAATGTAAATAATGTTTAGATATGAAAAGTCTAACTGTGTAGTTGGTAAATATTTGTTCCTTCTGTTGCATTGCTAGGTGGCTCATTAAGCTCTGAAACAGAGGAGACATTCCCAGGTCTCCTCAGCAACCAAGTGACCCACAGGTAAAGACCAAGTACAGGAGAGGAGTCGAGGAGTTATTCCTTTCAGCAGGGAGCCCATCTGAAGCCCACCAACCACTACATCAGGGATGTACAAAATAAGTCATCAAACGCTGCTGTCCTTCAGGCTTTCAATGCACCAACACACATATTACTCAAATTAAACGGATCCAACAACCCATGAAGTCCTGCACAATGACTCATCATGAAGTCCTGCACAATGACTCATCAATTTGAGCATATGTATTTGAGCAGGGAAAGAAAAAAATGCGGAACTGTGGCCCTAGAGCTGGACACCCCTACATCATGCTCTCCATCCGCACTCCTCCTGTCTTCCTTGCCTCGATCGTAGCATCTCTTTTTAGCAACAGAGTTCTTCTTCTCCCCTCTCTCCCTCCAGCAGAAAGAGTATTTGAGACTTTCTTCTGTTCAGACTGAGGCAGCTTGAACACTACCAGTCTCCCTTTGAAAAATAAGGGAACGGTGAAGCTCTTTAAAAGGCCTTTTTAAACAAGTGATAAAGTGACAGCTACTTTGAACAAAGTGTAGCATTAGGAAATGTCACAAAGACGTGTCTTTATAGAAATGCAGCACTTTAAAAGAACCTTGCTGCAGTGTTTAGATTAGTTTAGTTTCGGTTTTTTTCTATTTTGTCAAAGCTCTCCCCCGAGAGTTTGGATGTCTGTGCCAGATCACCTGAAAAACTGATAACAGCAGCAGCTTTGGTGTGGAAATCCAGGCTATTTGGATTTACTACTTTTTCATTAGTTTTTATGATGTGCCTTTTCCAGTCTGGAGTCCAGACACAAGTCCCATTACACAAGCATTTCTGTAAGAGATGTAAGCTTAAGGCACATCTGCACCACCCACCAGGAGTTGGCACAGCTGTGCAAAAGCAATCTCATTCGCCACCATTCAGAAGTGAAACCTGCCTGACTCTATTGTAAGAGGAATTTACCAGAAGTAAAACATGACATGTTAAAGAATCATCCTGAAAGCATCAAAGCATTTCCTATAACTGAATGAAGCAACCTGTTGTCACATCTGAAAGAAGAGTTGCACTACAACCCGAGGAGTTGGTATTATTAAAGTGTGTTGAACGTATTCTCATATAATTTAGGAAGAAATACCTTTTATATATTTTTTATTTCAGAAAGTATAGCAGCATTTGTATTTGAGACTAATATGGGATTGTTTTTATTAGATTTTTTTTCTTTTATTATAAAAAGGTTAAAAATGTTGTTTTGCTGCTCTCTAGTGGTTTAATTTCCGGTAAACTTGATGGACAAATGGAATCTAGATAGCACCCTGTGATATGGTATTTTTCATTTCAGTATGTTTTTTCATACTTTAGTGGCTGTTTATTGTGATTTTGCAGAAATGGAAGAAGGAGGTGGGAAGATGGAGGAGTAAAAACAGCCAAATAAGGAATCCTAAGTTCCTTTTCTCAAGTCAGACGGATGTCAGCATACATGCTACATATTAAAGCAGCCGCTTTATGTAGCAGGCTTTTTGCTTGGTAGAGATTTAATCAAACTTTGTGTTTCTTCTCTGAGCTTTTGTCACTCCTACTTTTGATTTGTGTTTATAGCACTAGAAGAAATATGTTTTTACAGTCACTGGGGAAGAAAGGACAACAGGAGGGTTACATTAGCAGAGGGAAAATTAGCCATCTGTGGTTTTCTGTGTGACAGAAAACACTTCGAACCAAATGTTAAACAGATATAAAACCTAGAAGAACAAAAACATTAAGTAATCAAAGTTTCTCTTATGAATTTCATTAGATTTGCCTCATAAAGTAAATCCTAGCAGGTATATATTTATTTACAACAGGTAAAATGATTATTTTCTTTAATCTAGGTAAAGGCCTGAACACACAAATATACTCTTTTGTAATTCCTGTCTTGCCGTAATTTGTCATCCTGCTTGTGAATCAACTGATTGAGTTTGCTAGCTGACTGTTATTTATCCAGTTATTGTTAGCTTAGCAGCTTACAAAAGCTGCACTTATAGAGAGAAAACTGGGTCTGACACCCAATATACGTATACTCATGTCAGTGTGATAGCATTAGCATAGTTGTTGCTAAGTAACAAGATACAGACAGCAAGATAAAAAAACTGTTGTGTAGATAGTTAACTAGCAAGCTGTGAAACAGTCTAACACACAGCTAACATAAATATTATTTATCCTTTCGGTGCAGTATGTTAGATTGTGCAGTTTTAAAGCAAGTTATTTCAAAATGCAACTATCTATTGTAGTCCAGTAAATTAAACTACTTTCATTTGATTTGCTAAGAAAATATGTAACACTAAAGACTTGACGTACAGATTTTCTTGAACTCATTTCATTCTGTGTGCATTTGCAGTCTCCAGCCAGGAGGACTCTGTTACATGATGGTGATGAGATCACTGTAGTGTAACATGCTGCCAGTGTTGCGGGTTTGTGCTTGAGTGCTTGGGTCATGAGTTAATGTGTTACCCCAATATGGGCATTATATCTGAGGCCCATTTGAGCCTGTGTGTGTCCTACAAGACCTCTAATTTGGAAGTGTGTGCATGGGCTGCATCAAACCCACCTGCGCAGTCAATTTTTGGCTAATCCAAACTCACGGAAGCCTATTTATCACCCAGTGTGTCCTGAAATAGCCATTTTCACTGGGAGAACAGTTGGCTTCCATCCTGCAGTGGCACAGACTCCACCAACTCATCAAACAGAGAGCACATTTCATATTAGCAGATATGTTGTTTCTCTTTCCTGACGTGTTTTTAAACTATGTTACTGTTACGTTTTTATGATTCCATTCCTTGTTTTATTCTTTTGTATCTTAATGCGTGTGAATTTAATTTTATTTTACCTTTTGTTATGGTGCTATCAAACTGGTCTTCTGTTTTCTGAGGGCACAGTCCATGTTGAACAACTGCATTGCGTATACTAACTGTATACTTGAATTGAGCGTACAGAAAATGAGTATAATAATAAAGTAGTTTTATGAAGCAAACAAATATCCCTGTTCAACTTTCTTTTTTTTTACATTATTCCATGTTTTATGTATCTCATTATTTCTCTGACTATCATCTAATTTTCATGCGTCTAATAATCAGCGTTTAAGTTTATCATTGATTTTTAGATATTGATTCAAAGTGGATTATAAGGTTTTATTTAAGTCCTGCTTGCTGTAATGGATTTTGTGGAGCCAAAGATTTCATCTGACTTCAGTTTGTTTGTTTGCCTTCAAAATACATCCTAGTATGAACAAATCTTTCTGAGGTACATGTTTCCCATGTAGAGCTGTTTATTTGTTGTTTTGATCTACTAGATCTACTAGATGTACTATTAAATAAATTGCAGCTTCACACCCAAAATGAATAAATGAACCATAATGATTGGATTATTCAGAATAGAACATAGAAAAAAATCCAATTTGAAAATGACACTTTTCATGAACAATCTTAGCTAAAGTCCAATTTGATTTCAACAACACATCTATAGAAATGTAATATTGGGGCAAAAAGGCTGCAAAAGCAACATGCAGAAGCAAATTCTCTTATGCAAGAATATAAGCAAAAATGTGCAAACAGTTAATGTTTTATCATCTGTTGCACAAACTGTTATGAAAAGATTCAGAAAGCACATCTCAGCTGGAAATGAATAATGAATGATCTTCATCTCTTCATGACATCTATTCACCTCCTCCAACTGGAAGAACACTTCCAGATATTATCTGTGAACACAATTTACCAAGTTATCCACAAATCTTGATTAAAAATGTATCATCCACAAGAGGAGGCATATGTGGTCATGATTCATACATCTTATCATGTGTGGGCCAATATTGATCTTATAAGGAAACATTCCCAGTAAAATGGTTTTAAGCGCTGGAAAAACTGGAATTAATGCAATTTAAAAAGCTTAAAACAGAACCAAGACCAATAAAATCTGCTAAAAACAATAAAGTAAAAGTATACATAAGTACTATTAAGCATAAATAAACTTTGATGACAATAAAAAAAATACTTAATTGTTTGTGATTTAAAATATAATAAATAATAAAAAGAAGTGATCAAATCTGGAAAAAAATAAATGAAAAAAAAGAATAAAAGTAAATGTAAAAACTATTATTAAATTGAATAAATAAACAGATAATTAAAAGTAAAATAAAATATATATATATAAATAAATAAAAATCAGCTGTAAGCTAAGCTAAAAATATCTTGAGCTTTTTTTTAAAAAAAAAATCTCTATGGTCTCCGCAGCTCCAAGTCTCTCTGGCAGGCAGTTCCATAAATGAGGACCGTAGTTGTGCAAACAGGTTTCACCGTAAGTTGGTCTTCACCGTTAGAGCAAATAAAAGGCCGGTACCAGAGGATCTCATGGGTTCGCAAGGACTCATTACTAAAAAGGAGATCAGATAAATAAAAAGGCTCAAGACATTTAAAAGCCACTAAAAGAACTTTAAAATAAATCCTGAAATGTACATTAACTGATTCCCGCCTTCTGGTCCTCGTCAGAACTCATTACGCCGAGTCCGGGAGTCACTGTTGGCTTGAAACAGGATCTGAATGGAAGGCATCGGATATTTCACCAAGACTAACGCAAGACAATGACTTATTTCATTGAAAAGTTTACATTTGTGACTTACCTGCCAGCTGTCCAGACATTTGAAATTACTTGGTGCCCCATAAAACACAAAATATCACAAAGACCCTGAACTGTAAAATAATCCATCAGAACACAGAGACAACAGCTCCCAAAGATCCAGCAGCTGGTCTGGTCAGGATCCAGATGTTTGCAGATTGCTGTTACAAGGATACTACAAAGAGATAAACAATATAATGTCTGTTTCTAGGCATGTTGGAGCAAATGAAAGGAAGATACATTTACATATTTCACTGTAAAATATCTCACTTCCAAGATCTGATATGTTGTCTATTTTACATTGCCAATGAAATGTTGCTTAGTGTTTGCAAAAAGGCCTTTTATATCATTTCATTTCATAAATAATTCCATGAATCATACAAGCTTTTTCCCATACAACACCCAACAAACTAAACTATGTGTTTGATGTGCTTCGTTCTAAGAATCTTAACTCAAAATATCTCACACTAATGAAATACAGAAATCATTCAAATATTTGTTAATTGAACCAATTCTCCTCAAAACGATTCTTCCTTTTCCCAACCAGTTGGATTTTACGGTTTTCATCTGTATTCTGTCAGTATTTATGACTGGCAAAATCTCCTGATTAGTAGCATGCATGCAATGCTTTACATGTTGCACCGGCAGGCACTCATCAGAGTAAAACAAGCTATCTGAGGTTATGCTTGAACTGCTACAATCCAATGACTCACACAGAGAAGTAAGATCTATTATAAAAACATGAAAATGCTTTCGGATATAAAGTAGAAAACATTCATCAGCTGCACAAAACAGATGGGAATAAGCTGATTGCCTTTTTAACTGCAACCTAAGTTGTGGGACAACACTGACCCCTTGTGGCCTCAAACTGACATTGCATCGTTTCTCTCTAAGTGAAGTTCATCAGTTCTCTACAGTACTTACAGGCTGTTAGTAGATTCTAGTAATACTGGATGACTACGCAGATCAGCCATGTCATGTCACAGTTTAATTTCTAATGAATAGAACAAGCACGTGGGAAGAAAACTTCACATAAACACTGAGCCACACTGAAACAATAGCATGATGCATCTACATACCATACAACCCTTTTTTCCCATCTGCCACAAACAGATTTCCAAAACCACCAGCAGATGGGAGGGATGTTTACTGTAAACTCCAGTTGTTCGTTGTCTGCCAGATTACATGACATAAAATATAAAGCCGGTGAATTACTGCTGTTATTTAGAGCCAAAGCAGTAAGCTCTTTAAGTTAAGACTGCTTTCTCTGTAAGAAAGAACAAACTGTGGATGTTGGAGTGTAGCCAAACATTTCTCTCTTTGGGAAGTTTGTGGAGCTGCAGTTTAAATGGAGAGAAATCCCCAGACTTGAACTTCCTCCTGTAAAGGCTGTAGTCATATGTGTGATGCGACTGATGGTTAGTCCTCTAAGATGTATCCTGTTTTCCACACACTGGTATTGTCTCTGTATTGCAGATTGTGTTTATGTGGTGTACACAGTTATTAGCATGTCACCAAGTCACTAATCCAAAACATTTTATTTCAAGTTTCTGATATAAATATTTTCATGTTTTGAGACATTACCTTATAAATTTAATAGTGAACCTATTACAAAAATACATACATACATAAACACATACACACACACACACACACACACACACATACATACATACATTAACTGTCAGAAAATTCTAATAATGGAAAAAACACCAAATTTAACAAGAATTCCAATTCTAATAAAGGATAATTTTATGGCAACAATTTGTCATTTATACAAAAGTACTTGTGCTCTTCCAAAGATAATGTGATAAAAGGCTTAAATTGATGTAAACTATTCCATTATTTTTAAAATAATTTGATATTCCACTTATAAATATATGACAGTTTTTCTGCAGGTCTTCCTGGATAACAGCTGCAGTCTATATTAATCAGTCTGTCCTGTCTTCTCCACCCGAACCAGTCGAGGCAGATGGCTGCCCTGCCTGATCCGGGTTCTGCCGGGATTTTTCCTTCCCACTGTCACCACATGCAGCTCAGGTTGGGAGATTAGATTGAAGTCAAGATTTGATGCAATCTGTTGGTTTCCCTTAGCGAGGTTATTTTTTATGAATTGGCTCAAATGGATGTCTGTGAAGTTCCTGAGACGACATTGTTGTGAAGTGGCGCGACACAAATAAAGCTGAATTGAATTGAAATAAAGTTCTATGTGGTCAGGAATCTCCAGTTTAAATATTCATTATTTTACTTTTTTTAAAGTTATTTTTAACTTAATTACGCTTTAAGTTTACGTTTTTCCATTTATTTTGCTTTCTAAATGTCCTTATATGTTTAGTTTCATTGTGAAGCTAGTTGTTAGCTTAAAAGCTTCACTGAGCTACACTGAGCTTCATTTTATATTCAATATCCATTTCTTTTCGTTGCTGTTAACTAGTAAAATAGTTTGATCAGAAAAAGAAAAGAAGTTAATGTCTGACAAATAACTTCTGACTAAACACACGTTGCTTAGAATGTACAGATTTTTAATGGTTAACAGATTAGTCTTATATGAAAATAATTAAGTTAAAATATTCCTGGAGTGTATTTCCACCTAAACTTTACAAAAGCTAATAATTATTTTTATTGATGTTTCATATTTGTCACACTTTGAAATAGTAAAAACTGCATTTTAACAAATTAAGAAAACTGAAAAATAGATATGATATATATAACTAAAAACTTAATTAGTTAAGTTGTTATTTATTGTTCTGATTTTAAGACATGTATGTATGAGGAGCTGTCTTTTAAAACCTGTCTGAAGCCAATTGAGTCAGTGTACAAGCAAGCTCTCAAAATATACCATAAGAAGAAAAAAACACATAGTCACTGTAGATTCCAAAGAAATCATGACTTGTTGAACTGGGAAAACGTGATTCAATATTTAATCATGAAACAGAAGAGAGGCCCAGTCTGAGTCATCACTGTTTGGGGTTTAAATTCCTCCATGGATTGGCCTCTACTCTGCAGGAATTTAGTAAAAAACTAACAAGTCAACATGAAAAAGTTAGAGGTGACTGTCTTTTGGATAGTCAGTGTTTTCATATGATGTCTCGAAAACCTGCATTACTGACGTCTATGCGACATGAGCTGCCTCGTGTCTTTTACTAAATATTTACCCTTCAACTTCAGCCTGTTGAAAAAAAAAACCAGACATACCACCCCGCATGCAATAAATTACAATGTCCAAATTATTTATGCATTTTATTATGTAACACGTGTTGGACTTTTATCCTATGAAGCTAAAAGTATCACATCTGATATACAGTTTCTGAGACATTTTGCATCACTTTATGGTAGAAACTTTATTTAAAACATTGTTGTACACCATATGATACTGGTCTCCTGTCCCCCAGGAAACACCAGAAACCAATTTTAAGCTATCACCAGAGGCTGCGCTAGACTTTTTTGTCAACAGTCATTTTGACTGACGGGGTCATAAAAATCCCTTCATAATCTATTTTTTTACCCGTTGCTTTAATTTCTTCAATTTGAATAATGACACATTAAACATAATTGTATTTACGGTATTTCTTTTAAATTCAGTCTGAAAAAAGATGAACAGAAAATCACACTATATACTATAATACACTATAGCTAGATGAATACAAAGGCTATCTAAAACCGCTGACTGGCCCCGGTGTAAACAATGTATGACTGGACTTCAGTTTATCGGTGTCTCACACCTTCCTCCTGGTCCGCAGGAACATAATATCAATGCTGCTTCTGTGTAATCAAAGATCTCAAGTAGAATTGCTGCAGAAGCTACTGTCATGAGATTTTTTTATTTTTGCCTCAGACAGTCGAGTTCTCGTGGCTGACAAAGACACATAAAGTTGTGTATCATTTGCATAACTGTGATAATTGATGTTTAAGTTCTGTAGTAGTTGACCCAAAGGGAGCATATACAAATTGAACAGAAGAGGTCCAAGGACTGACCCCTGAGGTACTCCACAAGTCATGGCCGATCGTAACAAAATAACCCTGCCCTTCTAAATAGGACCTGAACCAGTTAAGGACCACTCCAGAAAGTCCAACCCAGTTTTCCAGCCTGTGCAAAAGGATTCTGTGATCCACAATATCAAACACAGCACTAAGATCCAACAGAACCAGAAATGATTCTTGACCAGAATCAGTATTGAGCCTGATGTCATTTAGGACTTTAATTAAGCGCCACTTCACCTAAAGTTTTAAAATCAGGGAAAATCTCTCCAAGTGAAGTGATCAGAAGTTGACAAGCTTCTCTGAATGAAGAGTTTCTCCCATTAAATTACTGGCTTTAATGGGAGAAATTCCACAACATGCGCTCCTTCTGTACCAGCTGCGCCCGTCTGCGACCTTTAATTCAACCTGTTACCTTGTAGTCAAAGGTGTGAATTGCAATCAGTCAAAACGACGGGCAACTTTCAAATTTTTCCGTCACCGCTTTTAAAAATGGTCAATGACGGGAAATATTCGGTTAACGTGACCACTACCTATTACATGGTAACGAATGATAAAAATACACAAAATATTTTTTTTCAGGTTTATTTACAAAGGCAAAAAAATACAACATTTTAAAAACTGGACTTTTCTGTTAATTCCCTGGTTTCTTTTAAAATACATGCTTTCCTTTATTGTTCACTTGTAATATCTTCTACTAATCTTCATGTTTTATTGTTGTATTATGTTGGTGTACCAATTAAACTCTTCCATATTTGCATCTTATGTATATTAATATTCAGTGTCTCTTTTTAATAAAACTAAAATAACCTGAGACTAAAACTTAAAGCTAGATGTGCAGCAGAAATCTTGCTTGATATTTAGCTAAATCACTAAAACGTCTGATCACTGTGTTTGGACAGAAAAAAAAAAGACTGTGTCTTTTTAAGTCCTTCCCCTTCCTGCTACGCATTATAATCTGAGGAAAGTAACTAATGATATGCTGTGCTCTATATTCTATCTCCAGTTTGAAGGTTAGTAGCTGTAAAACTAAAGTTTAGGGCAGTGAATGCATCCCTTGTATTCCTGGTAGCATAAATCATTTTCAGGATGATTTATCAAGCCTTTGTACTTTCTCTTTGAAAATTCCACAGGAGTCCTTACAAGATAAAACTGTGGGAGGAAAAACATGAACATGAATTTGTCTCCTGCTTTGAGACGGACAAAAACCTTGTGAAACTTTTGACAGTTGACTGAGTAGGTTCAGCTTTTCCAGACTTCAGACAAGCACGCGCTATAGTCCAGGCTCACGTTGCAGGTTTAGTCTTCAAAGCAATAACAAGGCAGAACATACACAAATAGTAAATACAGAAGCCTCAAGGAGGAGGATTGCCAAGATCAAGAAGAATGCAATAACTGCACCAGTACATCTAATTTACATTAGCTTTTCTCAAAAGGGACTTACTTGTGAGAATAAGAACAACACAAGCACTAAATCAAACAGTAGAGGACATCATAGATAAGTACAGTCGAACTGCTGTAGTGTATTTGGGCACAGGTGTTGCCTGCA
>JBAMHX010000013.1:26019211-26042074 GCA_037177515.1 Pseudomugil tenellus | reverse complement strand
TTAATGAGTCAAAGTAGACAGGAGCCATTTGTGTTATTGTTTTGTAAGCCAAAAGCAAAGATTTGTATTTGATCCGTACGGCAACTGGGAGCTAGTGCAGTGCGATTAGCAGCGGAGTGACATGAGCATGTTTTGGTTTGTTGAAGACCAGACGTGCTGCTGCATTTTGGATCATCTGCAGAGGTGCAGAGGATTTAAAGCTTTCTGTGGAGATGTATCCAGCTGAGATGAGCCTGATGTGACGCTGAGGAAAGGTGTCCGAAGGCTTTAGCTTTATCCAAATGCTAACAAACAGAGAGCCAAACTAACCTGCGAGTGGAGGAAAGTGGAACACAGCGTTCGCATCATGTGGTGCAGACGAAAGAAGCAAAAGAAGCATTTAGATATGGTCCCATGAAAGCCTGCAAAGGAATGGATGCTTTCAGACATCTGATCCAATCTGTAATGGTTCCAGTTGTTTTAATAACGTTGCCTCAGATTCACAGCTGAGAAACAGAATCCACCCATCTGGATTTATTTGTCAGGGTTAGGGTTGTTTCTGCCAGCCTGGACCAAACTTCTGTTCTGCTGTTCAGGGAGCTGTTGTATTGTACACAAAATGTAGCGAGTGTGTCATTTTGGGGTCATTGGAAAACTGTAGGCCAGGACATTTTTCGGAGTGGTCAAAGGGTTTATTAGCTCATTGGAGTGTCTAACAACAGCTTCAGTTGTGTTTGTTGTTGTTTATGCATGTCAGTGAAGCTGAATATAAAGATACTTTTAATAAAATGTGAAGCAATATCTTTAAAATGTGTTTTTGGTTATGGATACAGTGCCACACACAGCAGCGCTGACAGTAAACACTTACTTCATCAACTTTGAAAAGTTAATGTTCAATTGTTCAAAGTTTTTCCAGCTACTGACAGTAAATCTAAAAGAAAAAGTATTCTGATTATGGTGTTGACATGAGTCCCCACAGCCTCCCGTTAAAGTGAATGTCATACACTCACCAGCTACTTTATGAGATAAGCCACACCCTGCTTGGTTGGGTCCTTTTAAAGCTCCCATATTTTGCTTTATTTGCCATTTTACAATCTATCATATGCACATCTATGATAATATTATGCATTTTGCAACATGGATCACACTATAGTTTTGCTACATCATTCATTTGTTGCTGTGAGGTCTGTGAACGGCTTCGTCCCAGATCGTCTCGCTGATCCACTCTGTCTGTACTGAGCAGCCAGAGAAGCGCTGTCTGTCAACGGCGTGCAGAGCAGCGTGTCTGTTGAGAGCGCAGCAGCAGCCACATGCACACTTCCTGGGGGAGGTGGCGGGGTAAAGTTTTCAGGTAGGCGAGGGGGAAGTCTCCACCGTGCCGCCGGAGCGGTGGACTTATCCATTTACTCTGCTTAACCTGCACTCTTCTTTTTAAAGCAACAAAACTACAAAACACATGGATGAAAATAAAACTACTTTTAAGGTCCAATTAACATAACTATTAAGTTAAAAGCTCATAAAAGTCCATTCTGCATAATATGGGACCTTTAAGCTTCAGATGTGCTCTAATTCTTGGTAGCATGGACTCAAGTGTTGTAAACATTTCTCAGAGCTTTTGCTCCTTACTGACATGACACCATCACAAGATGAGAATCTTCCATTCCACCATCCCGAAGCTGCTCTGTTGGACTGAGATCTGGTGACTGTGGAGCCCATTGCAGCTGCTGCTGTCCAGCTTTGGTGCCTCAGCTTCCTGGTTTTAGCTAACAGGCATGACACCTGGTGGGGTCTTCTGCTTCTGTTTCACGGTTGGAGATGTGCGTTCAGAAATGGTATTTTCCATTTTCACTTGAATCCCTTTTCTTCCTCCTTCTGAAGTTTCATTTTAAACCTCACCGTGTCGTCTGAAGCATGTCTACATGTCCAAATGAATCGGGTTCCTGCCATGTGGTCACTGACCAGCCATTTGTGTTAATAGGAAACTGAAAAGGTGTACTCAATAAAGTGTTTGGTAAGTAAAATCAAACAACACAAAGACCAGCAAAGTCAAATATTTACGTGTTTATTAGCATTTAGATTAACAATATATTTAGATTTCAACAGACAGAAGTACATAGAAAATTTCACCAGTGATTCCAAGAACGATTACATAAAACTTAGAAGACATCAAGAAATATCTTGCAAATATATAATCAAAGATCTACACCTGTTCACAGAGCTATATGAAGATGCCTCCATTACATCACATTCACAAGACATCAGAGATGGCCGAGATCCATTCTAAAGTACGTACTGCAGAGTACAAACTGAGGTTCGAAGGTTTTACAGCTAATCAAAATCCAAATAGTGGATTCTATTTTCAGTAAACAAACTAAAAACCTCATTCGGTCTTCTTTATTTAGGCCTGGTCACCCAGCAAACGAGAATGAAAGATGAATTTTGATCAAAATGACTGTTTGCAAGTCAAATTAAGCCTACAACCAGCAACAGAATGGAGCTTGTTATTGGTCAACAATGAACATTTGGAGGTGAATTCAGTTGAATTTGTTTGTGAGGAAGAGTGCAGATAATTGCAGCCACTCATCTAAAAGAAATAACAGTAAAACGTTGCTGTTCTGGTGCGACCAGGCTTCCAAATAAAGTCAACATTCAAAAACTTTCCAGGCACTGTCAGCAAACAAGAGCACTTTAATACTTCAGTTGAAGGCAGTAAATATAATTATGATATACGAGTCAAAATGGAGAGTAGTTATTATCACTCATGCTGAACTGATTCTGAATTTTTAAAAAATGAACAAAACATAGCTCAATATTTACAGTTTCACATGCTAAATACAGAAAAAATGCAAGTCACTGCATAGGCATGAACTTTATACATTAATAATAAACTTGTTTATTGGACTGTTGGTAGCCATAAATCGAAATCTAACACTTCATTAAGAATAAATCCAAAAAAAAAGTGAATAACTACCCAAAAAATCAATAAAGTAACCAGTGAGGTACAAAATATTTGACAAATCCCTCTAATAATCTCGCTTTTCCTTCATATTAAATGTTTCATCTCTTAATTCAGCTGTAATATTCATTTAAATCTTGACTTTAGTGTAATAAACTTCCATCGTAATAAGTTACCCTGTGTGTCAGCTTTGCCCCTGAAAAAGGAGTCTGAGGAGAAAACATATCAAAGTTCAATATGTCACAAATAGTACAATTCAGAAGTTTTTTTTAGACCCGAATCATCATGACTGGAGAGTCCTGACGAACTGAGTTAATCTATCGTAGACTTCCTGTATGCCCATCACCTGAATACAAACATAAGACCCCACAGAAAATAAGGGCACAGAAAGTGTCACAAAAATGCTTCAACGGTTGCTCACGTCATAGGAAAAAAAAAATCACTAACCGCGTCACAAAATGACGATTTAAATAAGACGTGTGAAAGACAGTTGGGACAGGGACAGATTGTAGAGTCGCAGCATTAAAGGCGTAGTTCTGGAAGGTCTTCAGGGTGGTGGGCTTTGTTGCTGAGCTGCTGCAGACACTGCTGAAAAAAAAAACAAGATAGCTTAATGCCATTTTTACGCTTCTATTTTTAGCTAACCTTTAGTTCCGTTGAGGTGTGCGGTCTACTTTACAAGTGGTCGATGTCTTGCACAAAGTAAAAACACTTCGTGTAGCCAGACGCTCCTACACAAATCATCTTGTTTAACTGATCAGCATCGGTGTGAGTGTCTCCACAAAAGCAGAAGCTATGTCTGTTTGCTGGTCAGTAGCATTCAGGTATGTTAGCACAATGCTAAAGGGACAGACATCAGAAAGGATTGCTGTTCCTCAACCTGGGAAGGGTCATAATGTCCCTGCCTATTTGGAGTCCATCAGTCTGTTTATTCACGTGTGGAAAATGTCTAAGACAGCTGCCAATCCTCCCAGAAGTGGATGTTCCAGCATAAGCAACATAAGATCAGATGCCAAATGCACAGAGAAACTACAGAAATCACAAGAGGCGGATCTCAGACCGTCCAGGTCTCCCGTTAGCGTTGTAAATATTGTACTTGTTACCGGTACAATTAAAGAAAGAGACTATACGTGTATGGCTTGCTTACAGGGGTAGAAGGAAAGAATAGCTTCTAACTAAACACAACATGTTAACAAGGTTTAGTTTTCCAAAGTTTCATCAAAACAAGACACACCATTCCTGGAACAGTGTCATTTAGACAGAACAGTAAATAAAGTTGGAACAGCTCAACTTTCCAGGACAACAGCGGGAGAATGATGATATGGGATTGTTTTGCTGCACACCCTGAAAGAGTTATTCCAATCACAACGTGGGTTTGAATGGAACAAATCATTTTGACAGGCAACAATTTTTTGGAAACATGAAGACATTGCGATTCCCGGCGGAAACAAACGTGCGTATTTATTATCATCTGACCAAATTCAGTTTCTCCTCCTTTGGCGATAATAGTTTTATATTTCAAGTGATGCATCGTGTATCACAGACTAATCAGTTCTCTTTGGGCCCACTCTGTCTTTCACTAGTCAGTACTTTTTTTTGTTTGTTCTTTAAATAAATGATATTGAGTAAAGTGAACAAAGCTGTAACATAAGAAGCCAGATGATGTTGTGTTGACGTACTGCTGAGATAACAGCCACGCACAAAGAAAATTTACCCCAAAATGGTGACCTAAATTCAACTTTGTCCACATAAAACATGCCGATCGAGTCAACTATGAACTCTTCTGTATCTCAAAGCATCGCTCGGTGAAATATGAAATCCTCTGTTTGACAAGCTAAAGCTAAAACTGGCTCATGCAACAGCAGAACAATCCCAAACACAACAGCAAATCTGCAACATAATGACTGAAAAGGAAAGAAAAAACCCGAGGCGTTGACGTGGTCTAGTCAAAAGTCCAGACTTCAACCTGATTGAAAGGCCGTGGTGGGATCTTCAGAGAGCTGTGCAGAAACAAATGTCTGCAAACGTCAAGAAACTGAAGCAAAGGTATGGAGATAATTAGGCCAGAATTCCTCCACAATGAAAAAGAGCGATAACATCACAAAAAAACAGAGTTATTTCTGCAGAAGGAGGTTTTTCACACACTGCTTCTTTATCTTGGGTCTTTGTTAAATAAATAATGACACTGTGTATTTATATCCCTGCATGTGAGAAACACCAGTCACTTTTAGACACTATATGTAGGAACTAGAACCATTCTCTCAAATAAATGCAGCCAGTCTGAAGGCAGCTCTGCATCTCCACTTGACATTTTCTTGGTGTTTAAGAGTGGAAACAGCAACAATCTGACCTGACTGATAGTGGTGCTCGTTGCATTTACACATCTGTTTGCTGTCTGGCCAGAAGCAGCAGGACTGACACAGACCTTAATGCATCCGTTGCTGCATTTCACACAAGCAAACTACATGTAAAGTGTTGAACTTAGGTTTTCAGGATGATTTACAATCTTCTTTAATTGCAGAAAATCTAAATCTTTGGTTTTTGCCTGTTAAGAATAACTCAGAAAACACTATTTCATTTAAGGAAAGAACAATATCTAAATGATAAACCTTATTTATGTCTTTACCTTGTCCAAAATTCTCCCCTGACACTAAATACTATCATGTGTGCAGCCTAATTTTAGAGCTTTTCTGGCGAGCCGTGCAAGCAGGGAGTTTGCACATGTAGCCAAGTAACACCTTATCAGGAGCAGAATGCCTTTTGGAAGAGACGCCAGGACACCGACTTGGCACCATCTGCCTCTGAATAGATGCTCGGCTGTCAGGGACTGAGCATGCCAAGTCTGGTTTTCTCTCCCAGCAGAGGCTGTCCAGCAACCAAAAGGTCCCGCTGTACGCTGGCCACAACGAAGATGGAGGTGGAGGCTTTATGTGCTCTGAAGCAGCCAGACACCAGTAACAAGTTAATGGATTTATTAATTATTTACAGATTTAAGTTCCAATTCGTAAAATTGAAGGTGATCTATTGGCGATCATCCATTTCATGCATGAGTGTTTTCCCCAGCAGGAGAAAAGCATGTAGCGATTGCCCCCCCCCCGTCTGATGGCTTGCTGTGTTTTACCCTTTAACCGTGGCACATATCCAAAGCACTTCTATCAACAGCTGTTTATAAAGTCCTGGCTCTACATTCCTCAGAAGGACGTGTATATGTATTGAGGCCCCTGTGACGAATTAGAAATGAGTTTATGAATCTGTCTATATGTCTGTGTGTTAGCAGGCCAATAGTATATCCATCCACACGGCCCGGTGGGCTCCATTGTGTGTCCAAACACAACAAGGAACATCTTCCTCTGCTTCTACTGGTATCTAAGCTACAGACTCGGTCTGGTCCAGTTACCACACAAAGTACTTTTCAGCATGATGTGGGCCCAGCTCCGGTTAAATGGGCCTGCAGTGTTATTCTGGACCAAAGAAGAAGAAAGGGATTTATTGTAACAGGGAATGAAACAATTTATGGGATGAGCTGTGCCCCTGAGGCTCCTGCCATGAAGTGTGGAAGATCTGCGGATATTCAAAAGCCATCTGTGGCCGACCGTCCTACCGCGCAGTCGCGAAAGGTTTTTAGCATTTTAAGCAAACAGAATGTGCTGCGGGATACAGCGGAGGAATGAAGCTGATTTCACAACAAGGGAAAGGAGGGAAAGCTTTTCCTGTTCAGACACATTTCTCTTTTTAAATCACCGTAGTCATTATGCAATGAGCTGCTGGTAACTTGCTGGGTGACGTGGGGGTTTCAGGCTGGATAAACTCAGTGTTGTTTAGATGTGAATGTGTTAAATGCATCCTGGAAGCCAGCCAGGAGCAGCAGCACAGTGTGGAACCGTCAGTGTTTGTGTATCTGTCTGTGTGTAGACAGATTTACAGACAGTTTTGTCTGTGCCCTGCATCAGTTGTGTGTGTAACACTGTTTCCTGCGATTTGAAGGGACAGTACTGAGTTTTATAGGTGACACCATGTAGCAAAAGGAACAAACCAGGAAAGAAGAGGAAGAACAGCAAAAAGATGCAGGAAAAAAACACCTGAAGAAAAAATAGATGCAGAAGAAGAAGACGAGGAGAAGAACATCAGCGACTGTAGACATCCTTCCTATAAAGCAGACGTACAGCGGAACAGGGTGATTTTATTTATCTTATTTACAGAACAGCAGACAGAGTGTAAACCACTGACTCCAGTTCATTTTTCATCAGATGAAAGTGTATCAGTAGCCACTAGGCCTGGGTGATTAATTGATTTAGTCGATTAATTCAAAGTTTTTGTTTATGAAAATTTATTGTTAGGAAAATTAAAATTTTTTTTGCCTCCCCAGCACCTTTTGGGCCTTCTTACATCATAATAACATCAACGTACTCCTGCTGATTTCCCACAAATCCGCATAAACACATCAACAAGGCAGCAAAGAGGAGCTTGTTCCCATAAAAGACCAGTTTCCTTTATTATTTGGAACTGGTTTGGTTTTACAAAAATGGATTGGAAGCAATAAATGCCTCATTGCAAACAAGGGTGGGAGCACAACAGAGGAAACAGAGGAATTGTGCATCTACGACCTGCTCAAACCAGCAACCACCTAGAAAACCCCGCCATGAAGTTATTTTCACTCTGACCCCTAAGAGAAGACGGGCACGATGGAAAGCCATCACGGATGTGGTCTAAAACTAAAAAGCCTTTATGAAAAAGAATCATTTCTGTTGTTTGTACTTCCTTTTTTAACAGAAAGGGAAAATCGATTTAAAATCAGAAATCGGATTTAGTTTGAAAAAATCTGAGATTTTACTTTTAGGCCATATCGCCAGCACTACTAGCACTTTCAAACTATGGAGAAAAGCATCTGTTAAACGACTAGAAAAATATAGAACAGAAAGTTTAAACTACCCCCCCACCCCTCCTTTCAGCACTGTGCTGAAATGCCATTAAAGTCAAACGGGATAAAAGTTGAAGAACACGACCTTCAGTACGTCCAACTGCAGGAAGAGTTCAGCAGTGATTAGACTACAAGTGTATTCTTGTACCTGCTTTATGGTTAAATGTATGTGCTTAAATGCCTCCATCATAAAGTCATAAAGTCATAACTGATATGAATCAGTGATCGAACTAAGGTGATATCTGTCTTTGAATGCAGACAGAGGAACACACAACTTTCTCTCACCGGTCAAATCAAATGAAATTATTGGACGATTCTCTAAAAAAGATGTCAGACTCACCATGTTGGCTTTTATCTGGACAGGCTTCTGTCTTCGAAGATGGTGATCTCAATCTTATCAAGGAAGTGAAGGAAAAGCAGCTGCAGTGAGGTTTCACACCAACTTTTTTTTTCCTTTTTTAATAACAAAGCAAATATTTTTGTACAGAATGAAACGTGTGCAGATATGATGCAGTAACAAACTGAGGCCTTTAACAACATTAAAAGCTAATTACGGAAATCTAATGTTCCCAATTAGCACCAAATATCTTCAAAGAACAAGGTTTCCGGCTGCCATTAGCTATTGCAGTCTAGCTGTGGGGGGTGGGGAGCTTTTCCTCATCTGTTAACATTACAGTCACAGAATGCATCACATAGATTTAAAGAGGAATGAAGACTCTTCACCGACTCATTTTGGGAACAAGGTCGATGTAAGGACTAAAATGTGAAAGAAAATAAACCAGCTGACAGGCGAGTGTGAAATAATAAAAAGAAACTGATCTCCATGATCAGCTGAGAATAAACCAGACTGATGCTTGGACATGAAGAAACAATCCCATTTACTTACCCGAAACAAACTCTTTCCTCTTTCTACTTTGCCGTCATGCACTTAGATTCATCATAATCTACACAGTCAGCGACTGACTCGATGCAGTTTCGCTTGTTTGCACCAAAGCTGTGCACATTTCCAAGTTTTCCATCAAATTTTCTTTATATTTAGAAAGAACCAGAGTGCTGCTTCCAAAACTGGTAGCCAAAGCGTAAAAAAGAACACAGCATATGTTTAGTTAAAGGAACTTGCTATCGATCGTCATCATTTAGTTTGAGTAACGTATCCCAAATGATTGGGAAGGGTAAGACTTAAAAAGACACAAAAAGAGGTGCTATTTAAAGACAAAATGGCAAAATTGATACATCATCATAAAATTACCAACATGATGATGTTTTCTTGGTAAAATCCCAGCTTCCTGGTGTTTTTGCACCGACGTGTTGGAGAAATAATCCAGATCACTGTCACTTCTTGAAAATGATAAAAAAGAGTGGGAACAATTTTAGTCATATTTCATTATCCCTAATCTCCTTTTGCCACCCAGCTGCAATTAATTGGGTTGTTGAGTCACCCCCCCCCCCCCCCCTTATGCTGCGAAGGCCAGGATGTTGGTGCACCCGCTGATTCTACACAGATGCTATGGATTACATATAACTTTTATCTGATTTTTATAGCACATCCCTTCATAGCGTCGGGTTTCCTGTAAGCTGCTTCCATATTCATATAGCAGCACTTAGAGGGGGGGGGCAGTGAGCCGGTGAATCACAGCTATTAGGTCACCGTGAAAGCTCCTTGTTCCACTTAAATTCACAACACCCTCTCTGTTTCCACTCATCCTGCTTTGTACATAACAAGCTTGATGTCTGAGTGAAAAACGTTCTGCTTTCACTCTTGGCAGCGTTTATTACAAATGTGAGTGTGAGGTTGTCCCGGTTCACTGGCTGTGTGAATGGAACCTGCTTAATGCTGACAAAAGGACTGAACTGATTCGTACGGAGGCTCAGGATACAACTCGCAGGCCTCTCTCGATGGGGTCAGTCAGCAGGAGGCCTCGCGGAGCGTAGATCTTGTCGTTCTGTTCCTGAATATATTTTGCGATCTTCTTCAAAACCTAAAAAAAAGGAGAGATCATGTTTTACAACGCAATATTTCTCTAATTTAATGAACAGAAAACAGTCCATGTGGACTGGAATTTCTACATTGCACCAGAGATGAATAACTTTTTACTTTTTTACTCAGTTTAGTTAAATGCAAACGAGAAATTTCCTGTGTAAGAATGCAGCCAATCACATTTGATGGTAGCCAGGCTTATACTGCCATCACATTTAAACTCTTTTGCTGAACATTCCTACCGAAACCTCGATATGTGTGAAGCAAGCCGTTGTAGCTCCAACAACAAACTTATGGATCCGTTATTGCAATGTCAACGCAATAACACATTGATTATGTTCATTTAAAGTCCACGTTCCACGGCTTGTTGCCATGACGATGACTTTTGTCTGAATGGCCAGACTGCAGCCTTGGTGTGGACGCTGCCTGCTCAGGTCTGGGCTGTTCCCATGGTGATGTCTCTACAGTCATGTGATATTGTTTCCTTACAGCAGAGTTGAGCCACATTATATTTTTATATTTTAATCAAGGTAAGAACGTATGCGGGAGGTGGGGGAGAATTGTGTGTGTGTGTGTGTGTGTGTGTATGAGAGAGGAAAGATGTGAATTTTAATTGTTTTTACTGCATTATTTTGTGCTTTGTGCCACTTATGTATGAAAAGTGCTTTATAGATAAAATGTTACTGATCGATACAGAGGATTGCTTCTCCATCACCAGCCCACCAAAGTTGCGGTTTATTAAAACTCTATTAAAATATATATTTTTTATTTGTTTATTTTATTTAGCTTTTCTCAAAACAAACAGCTTAAAACTGCTTTAAATCAAAATATTTTAAAGATAAGAATGCTGCAATGAAAACCTGATTCTGCACAAATAAAGCTAATTTGATAGGTTTCCTTTATTAATATAACAGGAAGGTTTCCTGTGTTTGTGTTTTAATGTGAAGCAGAGTATCTGCAGAAATATTTGATAGTGTAGCAATGCTGATAAAGATTAAGTATTGCTGGAAAAATCATTACTGGTATCAAATAAAGCATTTTCCCTCATCTTCCCCCCCCCCCTTTTTTGCATTTTAGGTGTGTTTTTGGCTGATTTATAGACATTTTTGCAAATAATAAAACTATCATAACATTAATGCCACCTATTTTCTTTATTAGAAATTAAATGTTAAACATTTGATTCAACGGTGAAGCTAAAATATGAAACTGACTACATGTGAAGAAAACACACACGGACCTTTGACGTCAGGTTTGAAACTAAAACCAAAAACAATCTGCAGAACTATGTTAACAGATTTATTCAGCATTATTCAGGAGGTGGGGGGTGTATACAGATGTGCAGCAGCTGAGGCAGGTAATATACTTTCATTTACAGATAAACATTTAGCAGGGCCACCTCATGCATTTTGGCTTTAGGTGTTTTTTTGACACATGCTCAGAAATGAATGATGAAGCTGCAACGTGAGAGTAAGTGGTGATGGCGGTGTGGGTAGACTCAGCTGGTAAAAGTGGTGCAAAGACACCGTATGTTTGGTTTAGGGGCCGGTATCTCATCTGCAACACTGCTACTGTAGTTTTTACTGATGCGACCATAAAATGAACCAAATTCCAACCTCCTCTATTGCGACTATTTAATTATTTGCCAACAGGCGTGATGAGAAATAAAACTGAGCCTGAATATTTTTTTAGGATATTCCTTTAAAACACTGTTATAATGGTAACAACATTTAGGCACAATATTAACGCACAGAAAACTTTTTTGCACAATAACATCCTGATGAATTTATGATCATTTCATGCCTTTACTTAATATGTTTTCCTTACATAAAATAAAAGAATATTGGATACATGTGCAGGACATTCTAAGCATGTTTACATTCTTATTGCTTTATTTACTTTATTCCGTTTGACATTTTAATTGATATTATGTCCCCGTTACAATCAAAACAAAAGAAACAACAATACAGTTCATATATTTGAAGGTTTAATTAAATGTAAGAATCGATCAACAGCATTTTAAAAGATTTAACTTAACCACTGCTTTGGTTTGATCGATGCATGGTGACCTCTCCTGGATCATTTAGAAGCACGATGCTCGTTTCTCCAGGATGGTGAGAACTTTCATTACAAACTCAAAGTTAGGAATATACTGTTGCATGCTCCCCCCCCACCGCTGCAGTGTCCACAAAATAACAAAGAGCAAGAAAAAAATATATTTTCACCGCGACTTACCTGCACTTTATAATTTTTTGTCTGATCAAAACTGCCATGCAGACGTGAAAACAATAAAAAGCCTGAATGGAAAGCTTTGGTGGCTAATTGCCACCTCCCCCCCCCCCCCCTGCCTCATACAAGCTTTCCAAGCCGGACCAGTCAGACACAACTTGCAGTGAGGAAAATGAATCAACACCAACTGTTCATGACCAAACTGCAGATAAAGAACATGTAAAGATTTGGGAATAAAACACACAGGCTGGTGTGTTAGTCTGAGCTCGGTTTGCTGTGTGTACTAATGTGATCACTGATTGTTTACTGTCTAACGCTCTAAAACATGAGGCGAGATGTAAAAGACTGTCGTGCTTCTCTTCTGCGACATCTCAGCCAAATTATGCCACACAAGGTTCACTAAGACCTCAGGAAATTGTAATAAAGAGATAAAATGATTCCGTCTCGTTTCAGGTACAACACACAGCATTGGTAGAAAGCATCCCACCTTTTCATAATGACTCTCCATACAAAGAAAGACCGTGTACGCTGTGAGGCATCCCAGGCAGCCTTCAATGTACGACTGGCTTCCCAGCTTCTCTGCTTCGGCATAAAGGTTGTTCAGGCTCCGCACCGTCTCCTCAAACTGCTGTTTGTCAATCTGAAATGCACGGAAACAACAGATAAAGCAAAGGAAGCGTAGCCAGGTGTGTAGTTGGACAGTGTGTGTGTGTGTAGACTGAGTGGAAGCCATGTCCTCTAAGTTTTTCTTTCTTTCTAGATAAATGAGGGGTTGAACTTTTTTGGACTGGTCATACATCAGGGGAGTGCTGGGCTTCCTTCCTGCATTTGGAAAGACCTTCTGAAATGATTAGGATGCCTCAGCTGTGCGCTCCGTGAGTGTTTCCACTTATTAACTGCCAGGACACGGAGAAAGTTGGACACACACACTGGCCATCCAGGAAGGAGTGCTGATGTTTTGTCCTTCTCCGGTGGCACACATGCACTCTGAGTCAACTAAATTCTGCTGGCAGACTGAATGGTTGGATTGGGACATTTTCAGACAAGCGTGTCGACAACAGTTCAGCTCATCCTTGTACAGCAGCGAGATGAAAAAAAGGAGCCTCATGTACAAAGGGTTTGGACGCACGAAAAGGATGTGTGTTCTTCTCAAAAGCCAGGATGTACGTACCACATTTCTCATTAAGAAACGAGAGACGAAAACTTCCCACATCTGATCTGATTTGCATCCGAACAAAACGAAACCTTATTCTACCTTATTTTCCTGCAGATATTATCCCATAAGAATAAAGAACACTTTTGGGCGTTTTCTACATTTGGTCGTACGCCATCTTTCAGTATGAAATCCATGCAGGTCTCTGTACATGAGGCCCCATATGTGGAGCTGGGGCCAAGGGGAAAGCTGAAAACGCTCCAGTATTCTGTTCCCTTGTGCCGTAGGAATGCAGCAAAAGCTCCAACACATCAAGAATCTTTATTATTTTTCTACTTTTCCACATCATCTGACTCTGCATGACTCTGTCCCAGGAATTAGCATCTTTAAAGATACTAGGAAAGAACCTGAGCAGGTTTTAAAGACAGTGGATGAATATGATGCTCTCTGAACTGTAAGCTGATAAAATCTGAATTAAGAAACAAATAACAGACACAGCTTAAAGAAAGCTGCCAGTGAATAAAATCCTATTGATTTGTTTGGAAAATGAGCCAAAAAATACATTTGTTTTGCTAAATGTTTCTTCATTTCAACGCTGAAAACAAGAAATCGTACAAACTACAAAAATATGTCAAAACAACACAGCTGCAAAGCAAAGATTAAAGCTGGTTCCAAAAAATAAAGAGGAAATTAAATGCTTACATGCACACACATCCATGGAAATGGGAGTTATACAACAGCTTGGCACTCAACTGCATATTTCATAAAACACAGATACAGCTAATCTTTTATAAAAAAATCTGCTGGCACAACTTTGTGTTTTCTAATACAGGACAAAAGCGTTCACCATCCATCATTTGTCCAGCTGCTCAGTGTCTCTGAGCGTTTGAACTAAATCCAACCGGAAAAATAGGGGAGACCACCCAATCCAGAGGGAAGTGCCGATAAACCACCACAGAGCAGTTAAAAATGTTGTGAAGCAGATCTTTTCATGTGGCTGGAGCGTTTCAAAATGGCAGCTTTCTGTCCTGTGAACTCGGAATTGTTTGGTTGGCACCGACTTTAATGTGGCGTGCCGCCTGTTCTGTCTCGGCAACCTGCTCTTCCTCCTGATTCCTGCTCTTAATCCATTTCCTCTACAGTTCACATGAGGTCAGATTCCAACGAGGACCTCTACAAAGGATGCCGGCGGGAATTTTTACGGTTTTAACATTTATATGGATCTCAGCTGTTTTATGTTTGTTTGATTTTAAGTGCCAAAATGGAGCCTGTGTTTTCCCAGTATGACCCATTAAAATGGATAACATTTAAATGATGCCATTCTGTTTCTAAGGTCAAAAGCAGCATCTTTCCTTCTCCATGGGAAAGAGGAGGATGTCGATTAAACAGACAGCAGGTTTTACTTTGATTCCTCTTGTAAGCTAATGCTAATGTGAACTGGTCGGCTGTCCTTCCTTACTGGGGGACAGTCACCACTTCTGTATTAAAACAGAACAATTCTATTCTCGCTGAACAACATAAAAACACTATTTATTTTTTTCAGGAAAGAAAACTCATGAATGGGATTTATTTTAGGCTTAGTTCATAATAAATCAATAATAAAAATATCATATGATTAATTGTGAATCACTAAAAGGGAAAAACGGCTATTAAAATAGCTTTAATATAGAAAATAAATAAAAAAATAAATAAAAATGTAATAAAATACATTAGAATATCATTCATTCTGAATGTTGTAAAAGAAAATAAGTGAAAAGAATTAACTTTCAGCTGACCGAGATTGTGATTTTATCTCTTTCCTGGATGGATGTCAGCTTCCCGTTTCAACATCTTTGCCAAGTCATCCAGAAAACAAAAAGACAAATTCCACAACAACGCCAGTTAGGTTGACCAGCAGAGGTTCCCTACTGAAAGTTCCCTTTCAGTCCTACCCTGGTCTCCAGCTCCGAGGGGAACTTGGTCTGGAACTGGCACACAGTGCCGTTGGTGTAATCTCGCTGAACGAAGACTTTGGCTGTGATGGCAGCCTGCTGTCTCATGTCCTGCAAGCTGTGAGTCTGCGAAACAGGAGACAAAAACAGTATACAAACAGCAGGTTGGAACCATCTAAATATGTTTGTCACCACTGTGACTTTAAAAGACGCAACAATTCAACAAAACATTTAGGTATTAGAATCTGTCTGTAGAGCTTATCTCACCGAAAACATGACGTTCACTACATTTCCATCATTAAAAAATTCACAAGTTTAGTCTGTTTAACAATTAACTACAAGGAATATGTAGCATTCCTCAGATAAACATAAATGAACAACAAGACCGAAGTTAAAAACATTATAAAAGGTCTGAATAATTTCTAAAATTTCTCACATGGCGCCAAAATAGAACAATAACTGTTCTTCAGCAACATTTCATCTAATTTAACAAATTCCAATTAATCAAAACTACCCTGACCTTTATTAGAACAATTTTAATCTTGCGTCGATTTGAAAATATGTTTCCCTTTTTTCTGTTTTTGCACTGTCATCTTGGAAATAGCCTCAATATCTGAATGTGTCATTCAGCTGAACCCATCAGCTCCGTTTTAAAGAGGCTCGGATGTTTCAATGTCCAGAGTTGCCATTGAAACTGTAAACCTGTTGTTGTTACTGACGAGATGAGCAATAGTTACATGTTTATTGCAGTTGCATCAGAAAACATTTAACCATTAAAAACGACTATGTTTTGCAAACAAGCAGAGTACTGGGGCTAATTTGGTTAATTTGTTCTCTGCTCATTTTCCTACCATCATGGCAACCTTAATCCGCATCTTTTCCTCTTTCTTTTTAAAACTCTTTGAGTGATAAAGCTCCTTTTCTGTCATCTTTCAAACTTCCAAAATGATCACAGTATATCCCAGGAGTATGGCTCACAAAATCTTTCCGCTAATAAACATTCAAGATTGTCAGATTACAGATGAGAACTAGTTCTCAATGTAACAGAACTTGATGTTGCTTTTAGGGGAAAAATTAGCCTTATCTGCTTGTTTTTCATTGCTGCTTTACTTATAACGTAACTCTTTCATTTATACTAACAGTAGAACTGATTAAAGTTGTTTTTCCCATTGTAAAACACACAATTAAGCGTACCATGACGATTTAAAGCGTTTTTAAAAAGCAAAATTCTCTGATATATCCTGTTAGATAGCTTAAGCTAGCGCCTAACCAGTTAGCTATCAGGCTAACGCTACTCAGCTTTTCTTCTGTTAATTTATTCAGCTATTTCAGAAAAATAATCAGAAATAATATCTAATATGGATTAAAATATATATTAGCATATTACTGGCATGCCAAAAATAAACGTCAAAATAATTGTTAGCATACCTCTGCCATCATGAATCTTCGGTGAACAGATTTTAATAACGTACTACGAAATATTCATTCCGGGGTAAACATTTGTATGGCAATAGTTCCGGGGGAGGAAGGTAATCAAATCGTCCAGAGTACCGTTTGGATATATCCAAATGGTACTCTGGACGAATAATCTAATACTATATATAGTATTAGATTATTCGTATGGTTAGTTTTTTCCAGTAATTACAAGGGTTGTCATGCCTTGATATTGCAAAGCCGTTTTAATCCAATACATTTACAAGGAAATTTAGTTATTGCACCAGCGAGTAAACAACAAGTAGTAGAAATATTTTTTTAATTGTACCTTGTGGTATTTGTCTCTTATTGTTCTTTTTTGTGCAAATCTACAGAGCCCTAAGGAGCCCCTCTGGTGCCTGGGTTAAAAAAAAATCTTGATCAAAATCCATACGCTCGGTTTATCAATCTGTTTGATCAATGATATATTACTGATGATCAGGGGTGGGCATATCATCTAAAATATTACACAAGTTTCCTCAGTAGCCTGCCCTTCTGCTGATTCTTGACATCCCATATATAGACCCCATCGATCTCCATACTTTCTCCCAATGTAAACAAACTAACAACATTCTGGAATTTAGTCAACAACAAACTACTTAACGAGTCCTATAGAAGATGCTGCAGTCACACTGCTCTCATTAAAAGAAAAAGTTGATATTGACCTATTTGGTGTCCATAGTGAATTGGAAGTTCATATTCTATCTTTATCAAAATAATCTCTAGAAATCAGAAACATTCACTATCAACTTGCATGAGGCATATTTAAGGTCATCAATAAACACATTTATTGATTCAGCGCTTTTTTTCTTTTTGTTATTGTTCAGCATTTATAGGAGCTTTTCCACCCCAAAAGAACAAATACAGCAGTAACTCTTCAAAAATGTCTTAGAGCATTAAATTATAATATACACCTTTCTATTCTATTGTATTCTGTTCTATTCTACTCTAGTCATTTAGTAGACGCTTTTCTCCAAAGCAACATCCATCAAAGAATAAGAACTAGACAAGCATGAAATCCAACAACATGAGACAGCATAGATAAGTGCCAGACTGCTGCAAGTCTGGTTGGACACAGATGTTGTCCTGTAGTCCTAGAAACAGCCTTTTTTTCTTTTTGCTGTTCTTTTCTTAACACATTTATGAAGAGTTACTGTTGTATTTGTTCTTTTGGGGTGGAAAATGTCTTATAGATGTATTTGGATTTCTATTGTGTTAATCTTTCTTTGTCATATGTTTCCTTTGTATTTTTCAAACTCTTTATAGTCATATATTTATTTGTTTTGTAGACCCTTACTGACTAACCAGACTGAGTCTGAGTTTGGACCTAGGAAGAGTGTTTAATGGTTACGTGACCACAATGCTCACCAAAATGACTTGTGACACCAGAAGATAAAAATGTGTAGATACTGCTCCTGCAGTGCACTAATTTGTCCTCCTAAACAAGCAGGGTCCTTAATTTCCATCTCTTTTGTGATGGGCAGCATGGGGAAGATACACTAATAAGCACCTTTCAATCACAAACAACACATGCGCATTAACAGCACATGACAACGCCTTTGCTGGTGCCTGAACAGTTCTTGCAGGAGTGACTCTCTTATGGAAATGCAATACAAACAACTTGATCTGCTCTGCTATTTATTAACAAAGTATCTGCAGCCGGGTTGGTGCGCTGAGAAAAATATAGTCAGACTTTTTTTTATATCTTGACAAATCATTGTTCTTAAATGAGAACAGTCACGAGATACCACAATAGCAGCTTTAACATGAAGATAAAGGCATAGACGTTAACCTCAGCATGTAGAGCAAAACTTTACATGTTTTCCTTTATTTATTTAGTCTTGTTTTCTGGCTATTCATACTATTTAAAAAACAACAACAACAAAAATTGTTATCTCAAGTGCCCGGTTGAACTATAAATATTCACACATGACAGGATCAAAAAACACTTGCATAGCCAAGTTCATCTTACATCTTCAAGCGTAAGCCTGAGGATGAATTGCATAAGGTCTCTAGAAGACAATAACTTCAAAGCTGAGGTCTGTACACTACAAAAACTGGCTTTAAAAAACAAGAAAAAATCTACAAAAATTAGGTTAATTTTCCTTGAAATAAGATAAAATGTATTGTTCTGTTGGCAGATAATTTATCTTATTTCAAGGAAAATTAACCTGTCAAGAATTCCTAAAACAAGCAAAAGAAATCTTTAAATAAAAACCTAGTAAGTAAGAATAATTATCTTACGTTAAAAAAATAAGCATATGTGTTCTTGACTTGAAATTTTTAATCTTACTTAGATTTTAGTTTTTGCAGTTCTATGAAGTGTGATTAAAACAGCCCGGATTTATTTCTGTTCTCTGGACTGACCGAGCCAAACATTGAGAAACTAGGATAAGCTGTACTACGAAGCTAGTTATCAACTCACTAACTCAACCCAAAATTTTCCACTTAAGATAAATGTACGTTGGTGGTGCTTGGTGGTTCTGACCAATCGCAAACGTGGACAAACCCAGAGCAGTGTATTTTACCATGGAGGAACAGACTATCATTCTTCACAAATACAAGAAACTTAAAAATGTAATCTGGGCCAAAAGAAACACTTTTGCTGCAGCAAAAGCCAGGAAGGAATGTTGGCAGAAAATAATTAACTTCGTTAATGCGGAAGTTTGTCACATCATTCAATATAAATTAATGGGACAATATAAACTGGCCACACTCAGATCACTGTATTACAGCGCCAACATTTCTAGGAATCTGTGTCATTTTTACCAGTTGTGTAAAGGATCTGCTCCCATGTGAGCGTGTTATATATATCAATTCCTCCACCATGAGTGCAGGATAGTTGTTCCATAACTCAGTGGTTCTGTACTTATGTCATGTGTGAAAAGCAAATATAACTATTATTAACATCCATTTTAGAAGCATTTCCAGTGGAGCTAAAAAGATTCAGAAGCAATTAAAGAGCAAATATAAAAATATAATTCAGAGCGGTCTTTATTATTGTATCTGTTGTGTGGATCAAAGGAGAACAATTCATCTGATGACTTACTGTTTGAGCCCACTGTAAAAAACATACTAAAAAGACAGGGAGTCCTCTCGAACTTTTACAATACGACAGATTGACCAGCCTATCTGTGGCAAAAAACTTAAATGCTAGTCACACTGTCTGCAGGAAAGTAAGCACCAGACTACGATGGGTCACGTTTGATACAGACGCTCCAACAGATGACATTTGTATCTCAGCCCATCTGATGTAAATCTGTAGCTACTCTTGGTACAATATGTCTTCAGTACAGTCTAACGGGTTGGATCTGTCCCCGGAGATTCTTTCTGGCTTAAGCGCAACTCTTACTATCCGTGCAGCAACGTCAACAGGATCCTCTTAAAAATGGGGGAGGGGGACATTTATTTTATAAGATCTGGTTGGTCAAGAGGTGATGCTTTTCCCTGATCTTTTATCCGGAACATAACCTGCTCCGGAGCACGTTAGCCAGTCAGCATCTGTTGTTGCAGTTATACAGGGTGAGGAAAGTAAGTCAGCTTCGTAGTACAGGCCTCTGGGCTGCAGATCTGGCTAACCATCTTCATCAACCATCTCATCATTCATCTCACCTGCTGCCAATAATTTCCTGTTATCACGGGAACTCTCATTGGACTCACCAGCTTCGTACTTCCTCCTTCCTGACCAACCAGTGAACCACATGGACTTTACAAAGAAGAAAGAAACTTAAAATCAGGGCAGAATGTTCCGCAGACGACTAGAAACATCGGACAGATGGTTAGCATCAGAGACGTGACAGCTTATCCAAACAACACTCTGTTCAGCTGGTTGTTTGCATTTGGTTATGGGTTATGAGCTTGGATCACAGGAAAGTGTCATGGTTGTTGGTAGGTGCTGGGTGGATTGTAGCGGAATAGCTGGCTGACGGCCTGTATAGGTCCGATAGCGGAGTCCTACTTTATTCCTCTTGTTTTGTTGTGGGTGTAGTGGTGTTAGCTGTAAAGGCACCTATTGACTCACGTGGGTGCTTGATTGGTAAGGTTGCCACCTTTTCTATCTGAATCATCCTATAACTGACACACAAATATTAAACCAATAACAGGATGTGCTTTGTTCTGTATTTTCATTATTTTCCAATTGCCTACACATCGCTGTCACACTCATCAGGACTATGTCTAAAAATAATTAACACAGGAAAAAACCGGAAATACAATGGGCAGCAAAAATGTAGTTTCTGGTGGGACCTTCACAGGCCCTTAGCACCCTCCCATTTCTGTGCATGCGTTGGGAACTGGTTGGGAAGTCATAGTTACCTTGAGACCATGAGACAGACTCATCTACGGTCCTCATAAGACACGCGCCTCTTAAAAATGTATTCTGTATACGTGGTATTATAAGTCCTTAAAAGCGCTTTCAAACATAAAGACAAGAGTGGGAAAAGGTGTATCCTTGACTGGGCATTGTCAGTGAAGATGGTTACAAGTCAAATTGCACCTTGTGTCGGCGAATGTTTTTGGTCGCGCACAGTGGACTGTCCGATATCAACAGCATGCATCAGGAGAGCAACACAACAGACAGGAAAACACAGAAGACCCAGACGGATACGGTTTGGGATAATATGTCTTGATTGATTCAGTTTTCAGTTATGCTCCAACCAAAAGATGTCAGAGTATTTCACATATCCCGAACAGAAACATTTTAGTAGCCTGCATTCAAATTAATGATAATTTATTTAGATTAAGTACACACAAAACACCTTTTTAAAATGAATTAACAGTTAATAAATAAATATAAACATTAATAAACACCTTTATTAAAAAAATTTACTTCTGTTTTTGATGTCAAAGTGTTTTTAAAGGAAATTGTGTCAAGTGATCATTCAATAAATTTTTTAGTTAGTGTTGTTAAACTGTCGTGATTACACAACTTCACCTAAACAAATAGGAGGCAAACAAATACTGTTGTATTATACTGTTAGAGCTCAAAGTACAGATGTATCCATTGTTCAGAAAGACAGTACCTGTAGCAAGAACAGTTGTACAGTTCTCACTTTATTCAATTTATTCTTTATTAGTACAGTTTTTGCACACTCTACATGCAGAAAAGAGTAAGTCCCAGTCGTGCTGTTACAATGTAATTAATCACACTGTGTTAAGTCAATTAATAACACAATAGCTATGTTTTGTGCTAATGGCCCTTTATTTTTTGTTTTTTATATGTTAGTAGAGATCCATATGACAGCTTTATGTAGCCTAATTAGCAACTTTATTTCCAACAATGTTGCACAGCAAAGAATGTATTAATTGCAAATACAGCATTTCTTAAGTTTGATGAATTGCTTTCTTGATCACTCATTTGCTTAAAACACTAGCACAAAAGTTTTGTGCTGGTGTATTGCATATCCCTTATTTTAATTTCTGAAAGATGGCAACCCTAGCGCTTGGTCAAGGGACAGGCTTGGATGGCCTCTACCTAAGGAGGTGGTGAAAAGGAGAGCCAGCCTGGAGAGAAGAAGATAGTAAGTAAAACGTTTGGAAAGCGTGACAGAGCTGACATGTCGCTTAAGAATGTGGGAAGCAGATTGATGAAAATTGATGAAGCAAGAAGAGAGGACAGTTATTTTTTAGCTGAAAGACCAGATTGGAGGTGGATTTAGAGCTGTAAATCCGTTGAAAGTAATTGAGTCCCTGAGATGTGTAGGTGAGGACCTGAATGCTCGGGTTTTGTCAAGTAAGGCGCTTCTTGTGATATGTAATAACAAAAACCAAGTGAAGAAGGTGAAGAACATTGGGAACTAGCAGCAGGAAGGTGGATGTTACATAGAAAGCAAATAAAATATAAAAGGTTTTATTTATGCTGTTTGTGCAGAAATGTCAGAGATGAAGGACAACATCAAAGGAGCGAAGGTGAGTGAGGTAAAGTGGTTTAAAGCTCTGGAAGGAGGGAACCCCAATGCTCATAATAAAACTATTTATTTTAGTCTTAAGAAAATTATTTATAAGTGTGAAAAGATAAACCACTTGATTCGTAGTTTAGCTCGCAGTGATTGGGGAGCAGAAAGATCAACTTTGCATATGATTTACAGAGAAGTTATTAGATCAAGTTTGGATTATGGCAGTTTTGTGCATGGGGGTGTGGCCAAATCAATTCACCTGAGGCTGTACAGGGTCCAGGCAAAAGCTCTTGGAAGCGTTTGCCTGGACACACACACACACACACACACACACACACACACACACATATATATA
>JBAMHX010000013.1:25985972-25999541 GCA_037177515.1 Pseudomugil tenellus | reverse complement strand
GCGCTAAATAACCTGGATATTGAGATAGGCTACGCTTTGAGCGCTTAGTTTATTTTCAGTGCAGACTCACTCAAAACAAATAAATAATTTCAGCATATAGCCAAACCAGATTAGCACCACAACCTCATTTCAAACCAACAGGTTCTCCTAACATTAGTAATTGTACTTGTGCAGGAACAAAATGTCTTTGAGAGATTTGCAACAAAATGGTCATATTTTTATGGCGGAGTAATTAGAAAACCATTAAACGTCTACTTCAAACTGGCACAGGTCACCCAACCATGTCTGCTGGACATTATTAGTCTCCCTTTCTCCCATTTCAGTCAATCACCTGAGGTGACGCCTGCAGTTTCCAGTCAGATTTCACCTGGCCACCCCTCCGCTACCTGGAAGCTGCTCATTTTCATGACAGTGAAAGAAATGAGCCAGTTTGAGAATTTAGCTGCCTAGAAATAATCTTCAAATGGAAAAGAGTTTAGTCAATCACAGTTTCTACACACGAGTGAGTACCTGAAGAATTTTAAAACCTCTTTTTTATAATTATTGTTAATTTTTTATTTTAATTTAATTTAATCCCTCAAGGAAAATGATATTGTAGGAGGAAAATGTCTTAATGGAAAAATAACTACTTTGCTTGACAGCAGAGCTTACAGACTGTTAGAGGTCATTGTTTTTACACACACATCAGTAAACTTGTTGCTATTATTTATTACATGTGTTAAATGTGAAAAGAAATGTAGTGCTGGATAAGAATACTCCCATGTAAATACTACATGCCATTGAACTTTGCTTTATTGTTTGATTATGCTGAATTGATATAAAATCTATCAAGAGTTTGACCATTCTTTAACCTTTTTTAACCTTTGAGCGATCTGTATGATTCCTATTATTGATCAATTACATAACTAAAATTGAAGCTTATTCGTCAACTTCCACAAAGTGCTTGTTGTTGTCATTATTTCTCATTGTACTCTTGGTTTTGCCTTTGTTGTTTTTAGCCCATTGTTTTATTTCTAAAAGTGGAGTGTTAGCACTCCAGCCCTGTTTTGTCTTTCAAGTTTTCAGGTGAACAATTAAACTCTGAATGTCTTCCAAGGAAAAAAACATTCATCATTATACACATAGATAAATTGTACCACTTTTACCTCTGGGCTTCAGGGTGGCAGTCTGGAAGAGCTCCAGACATTTAGGATTTTTGGCAAAGTGGAACAGCATGTTGCTTGAACCACTCATTGCAGGAATGTAACTAAGAAAACTTTAAGTGAAGTATTTACTTCCCACGGCGACTGGAGCTCCTCAATATTTCTACTCAGGTATAATTTAGAGGAAACAATAAAGTTTTTATTCTACAATTAAGATTTTAGGCTAGTTAACATCCCTTTTTAAATGAGGAGACATGTCCTTGTTTAAATGAATCAAAACCAACCCTGAAATATTCTTACCGTTACTGTGGAAACTACCCTTCTGAAGCGGAAATAACAAGAAAACGAGCAAAACAATAACAAAAAACATTCACATTAAAAAATGTTCAAAATCTTACAAATGGATTGCATTTCTGTGGAGAATAAGTTCACAACACAACTCTTCCTCCTGGTTGTCTTTACCAAGCTGTCATGAGGGAGAGATCAGCAGTCATTTTAGATTTAATACAGATTTAATACAAAAAGATTTAATACAGTAATATATCTCTTTTCATTAAGCTGATTGAAAATTGCTGTAGCATTATTATTATTACTGTTATTGGTATTATTGCAATGATATATATACATATATATTATGTCCCTTTACTCCAAACATCACAAAGCAGCAGAGCATTTGCTTCTCCTGATGGTGTTTGTATGTGTTTCATATATTTTCAAAAAGTAAAATGGTTTGCTGTTAGGCACTGTCTGTAAAACAACACGAAGTGTGTCATGAGCCCCCCCCCCCTACACTTTATCTTCAAATGCTGCAAATGATGTGCAAAGTAAATGTGCCAAGTAATGTCACCACTTTGTAGAACATGATGTTACTTACAAGAGAAGAGGTGGTAGCTCTGGGTCTCCACAAACACAAGTTCATCCATTTCTGTCCCTTTCTCTATCTGACACAGTCCTTGGTCATTTTCAGAGCTAATGTCAGACCCTGGTTTTCTTCAGTTAATTATTTCATTTTCATCCATTTCACTTTGAAAATACACATGGCCCTATTTGCTTATTGCAGCTATTTATAGGGAGGGAAAAGGAAAAGTTATCTCTCTTCAGAGGGTATTAAACTAATGTATACAGTGGATTAAGTTATCGCAGACCTAAATGCACAATACATGATTAATAATCTGACATTTTACACCATGATATCATTATTCATCCTGCGGTCATATGCTTGATGACTGGACCTGTTAAGAAGGAAGAAAATAAGAGGCCGACACCAGTAGTTCTTGCTTACATGTAAACGGTAGACACTGCGTGCAACTTGGCACTTTGTGTGAGCTACCCCGAGCTTCACCTTGCTTGGTTTATTTATACACACAGAAAATATTATGTGACATGGTGTGATACTTATGATACTCATTTGTCATGATAACAAGTTAACTTAAAATCCTTTATAACAGGACCAGATGCCAAACATCAAAGTTTATATAACAGGTTCATGCTGTTGCTACTGATATTGTTCGTGGGATGTAAAATTTTGACCTTGTTGTCAGACTAGAAACAAACTTTTAAAATGAGACAGATAATTATTTTCACCCAGTTATAAACTAAATGTTTAGATTCATTATTTCCCCAAATCTCTAATGAATAAGTAATGCCAGGGATGCTCGATTGTATAGTGCACGGCAGCTACACAGTTAGAAGGTTGCTGGTTCTGTGTTTGCCCAATGATTGACTAGCGACCAGTCCAGGGTGTAACCAGCTTCTTACCCAATGATTGCTGGGACAGACTCAAGCTACTTGCAACCCTTGGCTGGAATAAGCGGTACAGATAATAGACGGATAGACAAATAAAGCTGGATTATTAGCATACAATGAAAAAAAAGTATACAATTAAAGCCACAAAACAGTGTGAAATACCATTATTATCTTTTTACCCACATTTTATTAGGAATTCCATACATCACTACTCTTGTCAGATAAAACTAAACATTTCAAATGGTCCTACAATCTAAAAGACTAAATTTGAAACAGTGAAAATGAAGCTGAAATTCATAAAAAAGACTAATGTTGCAAGAGTTTCAGCAGGAAGACTCATACACTTCTACCCAGGCATGTAGCCAATCAGCCATGATGGAGCAATTATAATTTTCCATGACAACCTCTTGAAGGATCTGGTCATGGAAAGTTGAGTCAAGTCCACATTTGTTTAACAGAATACACACATGAGAATTAAGAAAATAATAAATTGTATCTGCTGTCAATTACTAAATAAATATGTCAGCCAGCAGTATATAACACTGTATGTGGATCTCTGCACTCGATGTAACCTGAAAAAAGGGAGCTCACTCATAGATTTTATATTTCACCACCAAACAGAGCTCGCCTCAGTCACAGTTGCATTCTGTTCATTTTCACTAATGACAGATGTAAAACTGCATGTTTGTTCCATTGGGGCAAAAAGGCCTTTTTAAAGGTAACAGTTCTATCAGAACTTTGACCAAATTTCCCAATGTCTGACCATGAGCCACTTTCCCTCCTGGAACCGTCTATAGAGGACGTGCAGCTGACGTCACCAAGTCACCTGACTTTTGTTTATCCGCCATATTGGATGGTCCTCCTGACCGATCTCTAAACTAATTAAACTCAGACTGATTGTAGTGTTTGAGATATTCCTTCTGGTCAAATGATGATTTCATGGTCCGCATTCAGGTTTAGGACAAATGGATTGCAGATATAAGATGAGAGAACTGGGAACCAGCGTTACCAGCGGATTATGCAGTTAACATTTTAACACCTATAAAGACCTGCTTGATTAAAAGACCATGGTAAAGATATGACAACGGGAGTGACGTCATGTTTATGGAAGTAAACATGCAGTAACAGCGGAGCATCTTGTTATTTTAAATTTATTGTCCAGCCGTAGCGACACGTTTTCAAGGGCATCATTTTATAGAGATTATAAAAGAGGAGAGTGCTGGCTTTATGTGAAGCAGTGACAACAGCGTCTACACAGAAAAACATGTGGATACGAAGTTGCAGCCAGGAGTGGTAGGAGAGGGATGTGAGTGTGAGTCTGTGTGTACATGCTAAGTTATCACTGGATGCTTGCCATCCAACATGGTGGTGTAAACAGTGCGGATCATGTGAACGCATGTTCTCTATTGGCCCACATGAGTGTGTGTTTTGGTTGTTTTTACCCATAATGCACTTGTTTTGTAGTCTGCTTCCTGTATTTGGTCCGAGAGCTTTGTTAGTTGGCGAAGCGACTCCCCTTCTTTGATTCGATTCAGAGTCTGTTTGCGCTTTCACAGTAATACCAAACGTTCCCACTGAAACACTGAATAAAGCGTAGAAGAAATGATAACTTCTTTGCTTTTCCCATCTCTTTATGTCTCTGTAAGTGTTGTGTCTTGTTGCTGTCCATTTTCTAACTCCAGATAGCCAAAGCAAAGCCAGATTTAGACTGGAAGAGGGATAAAAAAATTCTCCCATCTTCAAAATTTGGGCTTTGTTTTAGCAACAAGATGCACAAACGGTTGTCATGGCCTCGAAAGCATCTCCACAAACACAGACATGCTTGTTAAACCATCACTGGTAATTTGAAATGTTAACAGAGGTGTAGTCTTGAAAAGGCTTCGGATAATCAGTTGGCCTCTTTTATAACACTCTTCACTGCTCTGGTATGCAGATTGCAAGTTATTGCATAATTTAGGTGATGATCAAGATGAGGTTATATTTTTTTTATTCTGATTTGATTACAGCTCAGCAATAATTTGCAGCCTTTTCCCTCCCCTTTATTGACATTTTTATCTTTGATTTCAACTTCTGCAACCAGCACATTATAGTTATTTGTTGATTACCGTGCCATCTGTCACTTTCCATCCATACAAGGTAATGCATCAAACATTCGGCATGTTGCTGCACAAAGATGTCTCCTGGCTTCAGTCCAAGAACGAGAAATAAAACGTCTAGATGAGCAACGTCTCTGCAGCCAGACAGTTGGAAAACACATCAATTTGATAAAAAGTTCAATTAAGCTATTATTTTAAAATGTATGTGCCTGGTTCCATCTTCATTAAAAATCTAATTAAAGAATTTATTTTTGTTTGTCTTATTTGACCTGTGAAGACTGTTACCATGACAATGCAATGCAAATGAAATTCCATTTAGATAACAGGATTTTCACACCTCAGCCTTAATCAGGATGTGAGAGGTGAGGCAGGGAGATGGGCACACACGTCTCAGAAAAACTGCCTTTAGCTTGTAACTCCTCAACATTGTTAACAACAAAAAGGAGATATTGACTGTATGAAAATTTGCTGGAAGTTGCCAAATGATGTTATGAGCTAATTTACATGATCAAACTAGTACATAGAGTTGCAATAGATGATACAGCGGAGATGAATCATGTCTGAAAGAGGTAAATATGATGATATAACTGCCTAAATATGTTTAGAACATGAAAAACTTGTGTTAACATTTTTATTATAGGTTTTATTAAGTGTTTTTATATTTGTTTATATTTGCGCTTTAATTAGGATTCTACAATATGTTAAATTACATTTATTTATTTATTTTATGTTTTTGTTCACATTCATTAGTTAATATCTTATTGTTAGCCAGGACGGTATTATACAGTAGCAAATTTTTAAGCGTTTTATTTTCATTCTGGTCATTGAGCAGGTCATCATCTCCTGCTCGGACTGTAGCTGAGTGCTGAAAGAGGACTGAGCCTCTTAATAGTGAGTATGGATAAAGGAGGGGCCTGCGCAGCACCATGGCTCATCATTAATAAAGAAAGGATGCATACTTTCGCATGAGCCTTCAAAAGTCTCCAGTACTAGAAAAGGTCTCACGTGAAGGCCTCCACTATGAGATCACTTCCAGAGCAGGATTCAATGTTGGGGCTTCGACGCAACCCTGCTTTAACACACCTGAATGAAATAAATGGTCGTTAACAGGCTGCAAAGAACTTGACGAGAAAGTTCATTGACTTGAATCAGTTGTGTTAATGCAGGGTTGCGTCAAAGACATGCAGGGCAATTATACATGAGGACCAAGGTTAAGAAACACAGCTCTAGTCAATGTACTGACCAAATAACTCTAGCATTGCAAAAAATGCATGCAAGTATGAAAGAAGCAACATATGTTGTTTCCCAAAAAACTCTGCCTTTAGCTTGACATTGTCGAATCACAGCTGTCAATATTTTTTGGGATACTTCGACTAAGTTTGATGCAAAACATGAAATAAAGATTAAAGCTTTGTTGATTTCTGAATATAGGTAATATTTTAATGGAATACAATATATGATATAATAACATGCAGCATGATACAATACTATATAGTTTGAAATAATATGATACAATTAAATGCAATAGGCAACAATCAAATCAAATTTTTATTACATGTCCAAAAGCTTTTCATACAGAAGGCAAAGCAAATTACATTATAAAAATTATTTGTACATATTTAAAACCTTTACACAAAAGAGCATATGACAGCCATTTAAAAAGACACACCTTATTTTTCCACATAATTACATACATGTACATTTCTTACATCTAAACCTACACCAATGTCCATAAATCCCCATCCCTCATTACTGTCTTTTAACTGAATGTAGTTGTGAAATTATCATTACAACAAAACCAATACCATACAATGGGTAAGGTTATATGGAAATTTTAATTCCGAATAAAAGGTTTCAGACAGACAGACAAAAACTTTATTAACCTCCAAGGGAGAAATTCATGTGTCCAGTAACACACACAGACTTGCATAAAACTCACTAAAAGAACAAATAAACGCAATAAGATATTAAAAAAACTACTATCAATATTCTCAGACATTCACAGACATAGTTCTTGTCAGGCTGATTTATTAAACAGCCTGATGACTGCAGGAACAAAAGACCTCCTTAAACGCTCTGTCCTGCAGCGCAATGACAGGAACCTTTTGCTCCGTCTGCATAAACTGCATCACGTTTATTCTCATCTCTTAATTCCGACGTGATGGCGGAAGTGACAATCATACAGCAACTCTCTTCCTGTTTGTAGCATTAGTGGCTAAATGGAAAACAATCTAATAGAAACCATTTTAGCTTCAATTTTTATTCAATTTTTGAAGTATTAGCTTGTCACAAGTATACGACTTCACTATATTGAGCAGCTGAGGACGAGAAGTAAAATAGACGGCCGAATATATTGAAGACGGGAGGCGAACTCTTAGAAAAAAACAAAAAAACAAAAGCTACATTACATTTAGGGGGCAGAAGACTGTGCGTGTGTCATTCCAGCAGAAGAAGGTAAGCATGCGCAGAATGACTGAAATTATCCACAAGAGGAATTAAGGTGAGACAGGAATTATTAAATTCCGCTTTAAAATGAGAATAAACGAGCCAGTTTATTTGGACGTAAGTTTAATTCCGAATTAAAAATTCCGAAGTAGGTATTTACATGGTTACTTTTCATCTGTTAAAAGTGTAATTAAGTTTTATTCAGAATTAAAGAGGAATTAAAACGGGGCTCATATGTCGTATACAATTCGATGCAACACGACACCATATGACGCAAAGCGATACGTCACGATGCAAAATTGCACAACCATACAGTTCAGTCAGAATGGGGGAAATTTGTTGTGGGCTCAAGTGCTGCTATCTTGATCACATTAGTACACCACATAATTCATGCAATACAAAAACCATCCAATTCACAAAGCACAAGTAATTCTGTAACGATGTAGAGTCGGAGCCAAAGGGAAAGTTAACAGGATTTATTATTAAACAAGGAGGGATGAACGAAAACCTGTAGGAAGGTTTAGAGTCCAGGAAGGCAGGCTGTGGGGAATCCGGAACAGGGCAGTGCAGGCAGGAGCAGCAGGAACAGGCATGGGTTTACATACATTCAATTCAATGTCCGACGGCAGAATGACTGGTGAGCTGAGGGATAAAGCTGTGAAGGGAATCAGGAACAGGTGCAGGTGATAGGGGATAACGAGTCTGGTGGCAGGTGATGGTGATTAGGCTGATGGTGTCTGGAGCAGGGCATGACAAATAAATACATTACCAATTACACATTTAGGATACAAAAATGAAGAGAAAGACATAAAAAAGGAAAACAGAACAATAACACATTATACTATCACATGACCCCCATAGCCCCAAGAGAATAATCCAAAGATTATTTTAAATGATTGAAAGCTTTCATATAAACTGGGACAAATGAATTTTATAACAGTTCAGTTTGCACTTTAAAACTTGGTTGGAGTGGTTTGAAATGTTACCCAACTTCCATCCCAACTCAACAAATTAAAATAAATGACATAAACAGGTGATAGTGGTTAGAAAAGGTACATTTTACTGTTTCATGGCAGCCTTGGGTTTACCCAAAGGGCTTGGGGCTCTGTTGTGGTTCTACTAAACCTTGGTGGAACCACTGGAATGAAAAATTCCTTTGCTGTTTCATTTTTATATTTCATCCATGAAACTAAATATGAAATTGCTCTGAGGATTATCCCAGAAACCATAAAGCTATTACATTAAACCAACAATCACCCATCAGGAATGTCTGGAGCGTTAATGAACATGTTGATGCCATCTGACCCCATGTGTATCCTCAAACTGCACGCAGACTTCTCTGGTGAAGGAATAATGATGAAGAGATGAGAAACAGTTCTTTGTTTACATATTTCATTTGTGTGGTCTTCTGTTTTGTCTCCTCTCAATGCCATAAAAAAATTTCAACTTTGTTTTGAGCTGATAAAATCAAACTCCTAAACTCATTACATACTTCCCGCAACACTAAGTTTGAAAAATCCATCGTCTTGGGAAAAAAAAGTTTGTTTTCTCTAAACTCATGAGCAAAGTTTCCATTATAGTTTTTCACAAAGTAATTTGTAAAGTTCTGACAAACAATAATTGTGATTTGCAACTGTTTCTATTGAACAATGTTTAGCACATAAGATAAAATTCTAAAAAAATGTTGTCAGTAAGACAAAATTTCATGAGAATTGTGGGTCATGCTAGGTAGCCATGTAGCATTAATTTGCCTTCTAGATGTAGAAAATTTGCCACAGCTTTTCAAAGCCTTTTTCCTTCACTTCTCTTTCTAATACATTGTAATTACATTGTTTTTCGCTGTTGTTTGTTCCATTCTAGGGGCAATGCAAACTCAGCTATAGACCTGACCAGCACAAACTGCATGTACATTTTCCAGGAATTGCACATTAAAGGTCCTATATTTTGCTATATTTGCCATTTCAGTCTATCCTATGAACATTCATGATAATATTATGCATTTTGCAACATATGCGAGACTATAGTTTTGCCATACAACTCATTTCTTGCTGCAAAGTCTCTTACCCCTAACTGGGAACAGCTTACTATGCCTTGTTCCCAGCTCCTCTCGCTCATCCACCCTGCCTTCGCTGAGCAGCCAGAGAGTCCCTCCTATTTCCCCGCTCAACCTGTGATGTCGCCTCAAACAGAGCGCGTCTACCCCGCCTACCTTGTGTCATAGTTTAGGTGAAGAGCTAAAGTTTTCAGGTAGGGATGGATGGAGTGTCCACAGTGCAGTCAGGGGCTTTCGCTGCCTAAGCCACACCCTTCTTTTCAAAGAATAAAGCTAAAAATGCATGGATGAAAAACAAAACTACTTTGGGGATCGTTTTAATGTACAATTAAAACTAATGGAAGGTAAAAAGGTCATAAAACTTGATTTTTCATAATATAAACCCTCAACCGAACAGTAACGTTTTTTACCGGAGGCCAAGGGAAGCTAAGCTTACTTTCTTTATTTTATTTGTTCATTGAATTTGCCTTTGTGATGAATAAAGTATTTTTCATTTATGTACATTTAATCATTTATACATTTTTTTCTAAAACCATGGCTGTCATTGTTCTGAAGCATTTAATTTTAGAGTAAAATCAAAGAGGATTTGCATTTACGGTTCTTCAAATCACCGTGTCTCGAAACTGAAACAGCGCCTCCTTACTGGTGATACATTATAGAGGCTCGCCGGCTGGCATCCCTTGTAGAAAAAAAAAAGAACAATCAGCCGATCAGATAAAGCTAATGTAACGCCATTACCCAAGTGGGATTAGTTGAGTTTGTGCCAAGGGAAGCTGGTCGTGTCTGCTTCATACCACTCAAGTCAGATTAGTTTGACCATGTGATTCAAATATTAATTACTTAGTAAAACCATTAAGCTATCCTGGACATGGAGGGTGACGATTTGGAGTTTTTAGTGAAAAATAATGTAAACTTATCCAAAATATCCATTGACTTGGTTGTTGTGGAAGAACTGAAAGCCAGAGGAAACTTTACGATATAGTTATTGACCACTTCTCATCAAAGAAAGACACAAGGATGAAATCTGTACTATTACTCAACACTTAAAGGTTTTACTGCTGACTCAATTTGTGTAAATGTGTGTGTGGACATAGTTTTATTCTGGATTTGTGTTACTAAAGTCATATTACTGGATAGAAAATCAGCACTACAACGAGTGTCCAGACAAGGTTGTTCAAACCGTTCATATCCTTTGTCGACTTGAGTTTATTGCTTTATGATGATTAAGTATGGAAAGCTGGATAAATTGGGAATATTACTTTTTGAAAAATGTGTTGGTGTGAAATTTTTTGCATAAATGTGAAAAAAGCAGAAACTCGGGTGTTAAAAGTATTCAAGATTATAAGGTAACAATAGGCTATGATACTAGCTTCTTTTCAGTCACAAAGCGCCACTGCAGCCGGATTTTATGAGAACTGTGGCTTGTGCGCTAAACACTGTTCAATAGAAACGCCTGCAAATTGCAGTTGTTTGTCAAAACTTAGCAAGTATCACTTTTATTTTGGAAACGCAAGTATACAACCCCACTTTGTTCTGTGTGAAAGTGCCACCTTCAAATATATTTAACAGCATTTTCAGTGTTTTTTTCAATTTTTCTATCTTTTTTTTAATATACACATTTAGTCAAACTGTTTTTAAAGAAAAAAAAAAACTAAATCAGTTCAGATTGTTGCTGTTGTTCTACCATTAAGGCCCATTTAAGTTTTAAGCTCAGTACTGATATGGAGCTTATCATCCATTTTCTGCATCCTTTCCATATATAATTTGGTCTGATGAGTCGTTTTTCTTTTAATTTTCAAGAGCAGGTAGAAAACAATGAAATAAATAATTGTGTTAAAATGCATGAACACAAAGAAAATGTATAAAGGAAGCAAAACATCCCTTTTTAACTTTAAAACTCTGTTCTTAGTTGTGTTGACAGCACAATGGCATTTAAAACGTGCATTCCTGTTGCCCTGCTATCTGATGCTGAGAAACTGCACAGAACAAGCACTTTATACATCATTACTTTACATGGTACCGCATCACAGCCTTGTAGCATCACGCTGGCACTTAAACTTTCATTGAGAAGTTAAGTAATGGGGCTTAAACTTCTTTCAAACAGTATGTGAAGTTCAAAAATATATTTATCTAAAGGAACATGTAGTTATTTAAGAAGAGAATAACGTAAACTAATCAGACAAGCGGGGATAAGAAAGTATTAAATAAAAATGCTAAAATTCGACTTAAAGTTAAAAACAATGCAAAGCGATAATAACAGACTTAATAAACAAATAAATATGTTTTTTTTATAACAAAAGAGGATTAGGTCAGTTTGTTATTTTCTATGACAAATTTCGCACTTATTCTCAAATTTGATACCCATTATATCTATTTTACAGTTACGCCCATCTTTATCATTAATATTTGATCGTATTTAATTTGATCTTATTTTATTATTATTTATTTATTATCATTCTGTACTGAAATAAAGAAATGCTAGTCAGGGAGCAAAATGAAAGTTGGGGAGGTTCTAAGAATCCTTTTTACACACTGGGTAATTAAGTGCTTTGACTGACAACAGAGTGCCAAAAGGCGCCGGCGCGCTCTGATTGGCTCGGAACGCATTTTACAATCCTCTCCTGTTTCCAAGCTCTGCACATGCGGAGCGCTTCACCTCCATAAAGTTTGTGTGAAGCCAAAAGCGCAGCAGAGCGGAGGAGCGCGGTGGGGCTGCAGCTACAGGACACCGTCTGTAAACCTCATCCTTCATCTCACCTTTCTCTCGCTACTTTCCGTTTCTTCATGAAGTGAGTTTCAAGGCGCACAGCTGTGATTTGCGCTTAGTGTAAAAAGAAAACATGAGGTCTTCTTCTGCGTCGTTCTGGAGGATGATCCGGTTGGCTGTGACAGTCGCGCTCCTGTCAGCATGCAGCGCATCAGAGTACGAGTACGTGGGCTGGAAGACGGATGCGTACAACGGCGGGCGCAGCTACGGCAAGCCGCCACAGTGCATGGAGATCCCGGGTGACCTGCGGCTCTGCCACGGCGTGGGCTACAAACAGATGATGCTCCCAAACCTACTGGAGCACGAGACCATAGCCGAGGTGAAGCAGCAGGCCAGCAGCTGGGTTCCTCTGGTGCATAAGAACTGCCACCCGGGCACGCAGGTCTTCCTCTGCTCGCTCTTTGCGCCCGTGTGCTTGGAACGTCCCATCTACCCGTGCCGCTGGCTGTGCGAGGCGGTGCGGGACAGCTGCACCCCCATCATGGAAGCATTCGGCTTTCCATGGCCGGAGATGCTGACCTGTGACAAGTTTCCCCAAGATGATATGTGCATTGCCATGACGACCAATGCCACAGAAGCCACAAAGCCCACAGGTAAACCCCCCCACCACACACACACACACACAGCAACTGGGGTTCAAATACTATAAGAAAAGATCGTCTAAGTGTCCAAGCAGCTGGATTTTGTGATCATCTTCAGCAGCTATGTTTTAGTTCTGTAGTAGTTAAAATGATTTTCATTACAGCTCAATTGAACTGGTTTCATATCAGATGGTTCACAATTTATCAGTTAATTTAATTTTCCTTTCTAAAATGGGAATTTTCGTCAAAACTAAGGGTTGTAGCACTAAATATAGTTCAACTTGAACACAAAAGATCTCCAAAACCTTTATTCTGCTTTGAGTTTGAATGCCAACATTTAGCAGCAACTTAAAAATATTCAACATTTAAAATGACTTAATGTCACTTAAAATAGAAATACATTCGATTTGATTTAATTTTAGACATTTTCTTCATGTTCCCTTTTCCTGACCATTAGAATGAAACAGTAGAGAACGTTAGACACTACATGACTGACATTTATCCATTTCGGGATTTAAACTGGTCCTAACTCCATCTTACTGAGTGAAAAACAAACTTTTGGTGCTGTGTAAATGTCGACACCTGTATAGTGAAATGGGCTTTAGAATGTTGTTTCAGGGGTAAAGTTGTGTTTGCAGATGTAAATCCAATCACAAACAAACCAAATACAACCTTTTGGGGAGAAATTCAGCTGTGAAAACTAAGCTCAGAACCTGTTTAAACATTTGTGTGCCCCCCC
>JBAMHX010000013.1:25957304-25985872 GCA_037177515.1 Pseudomugil tenellus | reverse complement strand
CCATCCATCCATCCATCCATCCATCCATCCATCCATCCATCCATCCATCCATCCATCCATCCATCCATCCATCCTCCACACTGCCTAATCCAATGCAGGGCTACAGCTGGAGCCTATCCCAGCGATTACCAGATGAGAAGCAGTGTGCACCCCAGACAGCTTGTCAGTCCATCACAGGGCAAAAACAGCCAAATAATCAAAATAAAAATAAAAATAGCTGGACTTTAACTCACAGCATAACTTTTTAAATCTTTTGAAAAGTAGTCTTTGCAACAGCTATTTGATACTGGATACCACAAAGTGCATGCCTAAATGGATCTAGGAGGTATAGAAGTTTCTATACCCACTGACAAATAAAAAAGTAACTTAAAAGTCCAATAGAAATGATTCATTTGTTTATAATGTGGTTGGAACAGTAATAAGCTAATTAAAACATGAAGAGATTTGCCTTCTGTACCTGCATTGCGTCTGGATCTCTGTCACTGCTTTGAAGAAAAGTCGCTGCAACCTTCCCGCGCTCCTCAAACGACCCTGAATGAGCTGCAGCAGCAGATTGCACAGACTGAGAGACAGCAGATATCTGAAGGAGGAGCAGAGCTGCTCAGTGTCTTGCATTCACATGCTGAGCAGAGTATAAACACCATTAAACTATAATTGTCATGTGGGGAAGCAGTCTAGAAGCTGAAAACTGAAGAAGAGGGCTAGTCTGCAGGAGTCCTGATCTTCAGTAGATACAGAAAGCACATCCTCTCAACAAGTGAAGAGGAGGCAAATGATTTATAGAGCTGTGGAGGGAGCAAGGTGTGGATGAGGTGTTTACATCGTGACAAGTGTTATTAGATGCTTCAGACATATTAAAACCTGCAGCGATGATACTAGACCAGACCCAGACAGTTTCGCTCTCTGAAGAAATTAAAAAGTGTTGGTGATGTTTGTATTTGCTGCTCAAATTATACGAAGAAGATTATTATTTTACAGCTCCCACATCAATAGAGAGGACAGCCCTGCATTTGAGCTCATGAGAATTTCCTCCTTTTTATTTAAAAGTCTTTACTGTTGGAAATGTTTGATGTTAAATTTTCAACAGTATTGTTACTGAAATACATGCAACATTATCAGATTATTTCATTCACATTTAGAAAACAATTATTTATTTTATAAACAAAAAATATGAAAAAATGAAGTATTTATTCTTTTCCTCTTGACAAATTTTCTCTCAACATAGAGAACTTGTTACTCAAAAGCATAGAATATTGATACACAACAAGATCTCACAGAGAAAAAGAAAAGATTGAAATGAAATGCCTTCTGGAAGTTTTATTCATTCATTTATTGTTTCTTTTTAAGATTTTTTTTAGCTTCCTTAAATGTTTCTATTCAGTTTTTCTGAACTGATTTATTTCTCATTGTGGTTGATTTGAGATCAGATTATTGTTATGTTTTCTAAAACCTGTGTGAGTTTTCTGCAGCACATTCCTTTTCCCAGATTGTAACATGCTTCTGCTTAGTCCAAAGCCATTTTGCTCCATTTTCCATATCCCAGGTACCCATTTAGTGTCAATCTCCAACACACAGGGAACTATACCACCGCTGTTCTTTTCTACAGTGGTGAATCTCCCGGGTTTTACAACATTAAAGCTTTACAACTCTGAGCTGCTCCTCAGACAGCATATTCAGTAACATGCTGCACATGGCTTCTGCAGCTACTGCAGGGTGACGACATCATCTTGTAACATTCCTTCGTTTTGACTTTGAAATGTTTTAGAATGACATCCTAGCCCAGACACACACTCACAATGTGGTGCATCTGCAGTTTCACAGTAGCCTGACAGGTAAATGAATATGAGCACAGGAAGCATCCTAAAATATTCACCGACATTACATCTTTGACAAAACGCCTTATTTTAGAGCCTGTGAAAATCATGAGGCTGAGAGAGATGTTTAATTCTGCAACAAAACAAGAGTACAGCAGGAGAGGAAGGTGGGCATGAAGTGGGGGACTTAGTGAGGCTTTAGATAATGCACAGGATGAATTTAATTTAGTTTCTTATAATAATAGATGCAGTTTTTATTTATGATATTTTCACAACCAAACTATGCAATAAAAATCTGGATTTGTGTTTTTTATACTGTCTGTCCTTGTGCCTCCTATCCTCTTTGGTTTGTCTCAGTCCTTCAGACTGGAGTTATTTTTAGCCTCAGGTTCCACAAAGCATCCAGTTTCCTTGGTGCTTTTCACATGAGCTGTAGGTTTAATTGAAGGTGTGTGCTCAGTACAGATGTTCTCAGTGAGGGTATTTGTGGGTGTCCGTAAAGAGCTTTTTCTTTTATTTCTCCTCTTTTCTCATAAATAATGCACTTTTCTTTTCAGAATTTGCCACAAACATTCACACGCATGAGTGCACACACATATTCACACTAGGCTCAGCTTGGCCACAAATATCCACAGCAACTCATCTAGTTATGTGCAAAACATGAATAACTGTTTCATGTATGTATCATTTTTGGAGAACTATTTCATGATCTTTAGAATTTTTATGACCATAGATAAAAGACTCTTTACAGAGAGAAACTTTGGGCCTGGGATATTCATCAGAAGATGCCTTTCACCCCCACTTCAAGACTGCTCCTGAGGATCATAATATTACGTGACTGTAATTTTTTCTTTAAGTTCTGACTCCACAGGAGATGCGGCATCTTCACAGGGGTCCACAGACAAAAACCTTTTTAACAAACATTCCTACAGCAGGATAACAAATCAATTTGGTATCCATCACAAGAGACAAAGAAAAGAGGGGGATGCCATAGTGTCATGCCCTGCTCCGGTCTCTACCAGCCCAATCACCATCACCTGCCACCAGACTCGTTATCCCCAATCACCTGCACCTGTTCCTGATTCCTTCACAGCCATAAAGCACTCAGCTCTCCAGTCACTCCTTGATCGGACATTGAATGAATGTATAAATGTGACAACATCCCTGCTTGCTCCTGCTGCTTCTGCCTGCCCTATTCTGGCTTTCCCACAGTCTGCCTTCCTGCTCCTCGTCCCTGCATCCCTCCTGGACTCCTCCACCTTCCATACATGTTTTTGTTCATCACTCCTCATTGTTCATAATAAATCCTGTTAACCTCCCCTTTGGCTCTGGCGCTCCATTGTTGCACATAGTCTCACCTTGAGCCAAAGTTGTCCCCCTTCATTCTTACAGATATGACCAAGAGTTGAATAAACCCAATATTTTAAGTTTTAACTTCATGAACTTTCTACAAATGTTCCCAAGGACTTTCACAGCTGATGTTTTATCCTCATATCAATCTCACATTTTAAGTTATTTGTTTTGTTTCTACGGTGTCCATTATACAGATTTATTTCTTAGATGTTTTAATTCTTTTACCAGTTGTTTCACCTTTGTGTGATTTTAGGGATTTAATCTGTTTTATGTTTTGATTGATGTCCTTCATTTTTAATGTTAATTGTAAATTTAAAGGTAACTCGGTGAAGGTTTGAAAAAGACTAATATGCAAACGCAGAACCTGAGCTGGACTCAAACCTTCCCAGAATGCTCATTGGCTAGACTGTCTCAAAGCCCGGACTTAAGGCAGAGAGCCGCGCAGTCTGAACTGCAAACAGACAAACTTTGAGTTCATTTGAGAGGAGTTGAGAAGAGAAGTTCAGAGGACAATCAGTTGCCCAGATGACGAGGCACAGAGGTGCTCTGATCACAGGACAATAGAAAGCTATGCTGGACAGAGCACATAGTCTGAGACAGCAATTTCTGTCTGAGCAACCCAAAAAATTAAGTTTGTCTCCTTTTTAGTAACTAAGTTTTGAGTCTCCGATGGAAGTATTTGATTTTTCCACAATTTAAGTTTTTAAGCCACATGCAAATAACTCCTTTTTGGACCCTATTACCATCTTCGGCCATGAACAACTTTAATCCATAATCACCACAACGACATGGATCCAGAGAAGAGAGGCTGGGACACCAAACCCAGACTGCAACCCCAGGACAAGCATACCGGTTCCAACCCGGCGCAAACTCACTGTTTTCACTGCCTCCACAACGGATATAAGAACAGTCCAATCAACAAGTCATAAGCTGTGCGGTTCTGAATGAACCCTTCCCAATGACAATAGTTGGCAATCATTAATCTTTTCGCCTTTAGGCCTTAGTGCGCTAACTCTCTTTAGAAATAATTAATAAATATCACCTTTTATTTAATTTGCTGTATTTTTCGGACTATAAGTCGCTCCAGAGTATAAGTCGCATTAGTCAAAAAATTAGTCATGGAGAGGATAAAACCATATATAAATCACATTTATTCATAGGGCCTACCAGCATATATTATATCAATATCCTTGGTAACTACCAGAGCGTTGAGACGTAACTGTGCCATTAACAAACTTTTAAGGCAGCACGTTGTTCTGGCTAGTGATGCTCGTGTCCATTTTTTTCCTACTGACAGGTTTATGAAATAACCCAACCACCTGATATGAAATACATGCTAAAATATTCAAGTAACGACTTTTAAGATTTTATTTGGTTTTGAAAAGTATGCTTGCAAATAGAGTAAAACTGGCAATTGGCTCCAAGACTGTAGGTTATGCGCTTTGCACCAGTGCATTTAAAGACCCCATGACGCATCACAAGTTTAGGGCATCTTGCCTTCACACTGCGATAATTTGGGAGTATATAAGTCACACCTGACTATAATCGCAGGAACAGTCAAACGATTAAAAAAAGTGTGACTTATAGTCCGGGAAATACGGTATGCGCAATTCTCCCAATATGCTCAATTACGTTCCTTCAACATAGAAAGTCAAGTTAATCATCACACTTACACATCATTGGTTTATGTTTGTTTGTCTTGTTTGTTTATGTTCTTTCCTTTTATTTTATTCCTTAAATTTAGCATATGTATAGACTTTATAGTCTATACACATAGACTATAATAGATAAATAAATATTCACCTTTATTATCTGGTTGTTGTCTGTCAATTCAAACGAGTACTGAAATGGCGTCTAAGACTGATTTATTAAAACTTATGAATTATTCTTTTATTCTTTGATTGAGTTGTTAACTCTGTCATAACATAGGGTTCCTTTTATGCCTCTAGTTTACTAAAGTAAGCAAGAAAATAGAAGGTGGTGCCCAGAGGAAAATGTTTATTAATAATTAATGTTAATATTTCATATTTTATCTATGAATGCAACATGTATTACTAATATAACTATAAATTAGAGTCTTGTTAACTGTGGTAATGTTTGATAATAACTATGTGTTCATGTTTGTTGCAGGTGAGGCTACACAGACAGGTTTTCTTTACGGTTACACCACAGGACTTTACTCAAATTTCTTGTGCAATAAAACTAGAGACAATCCGATTTGGAGATTTGGAATCTTTGTCCACACTGCATCATGAAATATTTCTTTGAACGTTTGGATTGACATATTCTTTGTGTCCTTCTCCTCATCAGCGCAGTCCCAAACTTCCTGTTTGTTTCTCCAGAGCTCTGACAAAAAAATATGAGAAAACAAATAAAAAACCAAACAGTTCAAGTTTTGCCTCATACACTAATGGAAAAAAAAAAAATTGTAGCTTCATTTCAACTTTCTTTTTAAAACCCAGTGAAATGCAGCAGAGCATATCTTCTTCAATTAACATTTGCTGAACCCACTAAAATCTTTAATAGATGGGGATGACATGAGTCATAACATCAAGCCTTTTAATTAACTCATCAGTCCTAATCCTGTTCCCTCCCACTGTCTACATACAGTCTCGAGCAGCTTTAACCTTCATGGTCATCATTATCACAGACTGTTGGAGGTTAGAGGTTAATTATACTGTGTGCCATTATTTACATATTTCTCCCTCTACAGGGTTAATGCACATGGAAGATGGCAGATAAAAGTTTCATATCTTACAGTCTGTCTTCTCTTTCCACTCATTGCACATCATAACTAATGCAACACAATATATGCGACCTGATTTTTTGCAGGTTTGATGCTATCAGTATTATTGCAGAGAAGAGTATTACTATAAATATAGTTTATGTTTAAAGCAGCTGTTTAATGCAAAACACAAGAAGGTGTGATTAAATGCAACAACTAAACATAAAAACTAGCTGGAAATGGACACAAAACAGGATATTAAACATATAACATATTAATTAGATTATATATATTGCTGAATCTTGTAATTTATTGTTAATTTAGTTGTTTTACCGAGTTTCATGAGACGTTAGAGTCCTTTTTAATGAGCTGCTGTGTTCTTTTTTTCTGCTTTGTGCACCTTTAAACTAAGCTAGTATTCTGATTAAATGGACTTGTACTTATAGCGCTTTTCCAGTCATGTTGACCACTCACAGCGCTTTACACTACATAGTATACATTCACCCATTCACACTCATACCCTGATAGGCACATCAGGGGGCAGCTTAGGGTTCAGTGTCTTGCCAAGGACACTTCGACAAGCCTGGAATCGATCTCACAACTTTCATGGTTGAAAGACGACTGCTCTTCCGCCTGAACTACAGCCGTCCATTACATGATTACAAATGAAATTGTTTAACTACTTCTAAAAACTGCAATTATTCACAATCCCATCTGTGCTTTTTCACTATTACCTCCCTTATACATACAAACACAACACTTGCCCCCTTTTCCTTTTTAAAAATTCTATTTTTTAAAAAATTGTTTTCATTGATATGTTTATGCTATGCTAGAGAGGCAGCCTTCCTTTTGCTGGAAAACAGTAGGTTGGGTATAAGCTGCATATGTAAGGCTGAAACAGAGTCAGCTGAGTACATCACCTGGATCTGATGGGTGAAAAAAAAAAAGAAAAAAAAACCTGCATCCAAGACAATCAAATGCTTTAGTACTAATGTTCCAATACCAGAAAGGATCAAATCAGATGTTGATTGCCACATTTCATGAAGAAGACACGCACAATATTAGGGTGCACGGTTGACTAGTCAAAAAGTTGTCTCGTCTTGTCTCGTCTAGTTTTTTCTTATCTTATGTGTATGAAACGGGTGGGGGGATGACCACGGCTTTATAATTTTTCCAAACATATTAACTACACATTAAAAGTGAAATTATGCACACACAACAATACCGGTGAAAAATTTGATAATCTAAGGTCCGCATAGACTGCAATGCAAAAATAGCTCTACAGCGCCACCTAGAAAAAAATGAATGGGGTCCCTAACATCTACTTTGATGTAGGACAACAAAATTTGTCACAGAGGTAGAACACCCCAAGAGAAGCAACCCCCCCCCCCCCCACAGTCTCACAAGTTTTTATTTTCATTCTACAATCAGATACATAAATGTTTACTTTATTGTAAATGTGAACTTGCTTGTTGGAGTGATGTTGAAATATTGGAAAAGCTCTTAACACATGGTAGTCATTGGTTTCAGTGCATTCGCTGAGACAGAGGACAAAGTCCAGCTGCAAAAACATAGATACCTGCATCCATCACTTCCCTTTCCTGACAAATGCTTTAATGCTTTAAATCTGATGATAGATGAAATTATGGAAAACAGTGTGGAGGACTCTGGAGGCAGTTTCAAACATAGCTGCTGAAGAAGCAGCAGCACCCCCCCACGTGCAGTACAAGAATGCGATAACTCCAGTCCAGAAAAATGGAATTCCATCGCTGACTCCTGTAACCACAGTTGAAATCATACCTGAAGGGGTCTCTAAAATTCCACAAAATAACAAATTTCCTGGAAAATAAAACTTAATTTTATTCAGAATGCTCTGAGGTGTACATCAAACATGAAAATCACACCATCAACCATGTGTAGATTGCAATCTAAAGCGGTTAATATATTTCTTTGACAGGTTTTCACTAAACATTTTGGGTTTAATTGGTTGGACTGTAGATCTCCCAGTAATTACAGAGCTCCCAGTTTCTGGAGCGAGACCAGACAATGTGTGGGTGTTGCTGGATTAGACTTTTTCTCTAACAAAGATTTCCTTTTTCAGGGTAAGGGGCGGGTGGGACCACACAGAGCTCTGTACTCCCCAGACGCCACCTGCTATCATTTGTCAGCACTAGTGATAAATAAAATTGGCGTTTTACCCGCAGGCCTGAAGCTGAGATACTACAAGTGAAGTTTTGCTTCTCACTATCACTGTCATTCTGTAAAGTCTCAAAATCCATTTGTGAGGTTGCTAGAGATAAACACAAGCAGCTAATCTTCTCAGCTGTTATTGAATGCTAATAGAGGTCAACTCTCCTGCGCTCACCAGGCCACGGCTGGTGATAATGGATTTAAAGGAGAACCAGGCTTAAATAGGCAAAGGGATCCAGTGACAAACTCTTCACACATAGCTGTCACTTTCACAAGTTTATGTTAAACATGCGCAATTGGCAACTGGCAACTGAAAGAGAGCTTATTAAAGTCCCCTTTCCTGCCTTTTTTGACTTAATTGATTGTGTTCGATGGTGGGTCAGCGTATTTGGGAATGTTTAGGATTTAAATGCTGTGTGACTGCGATCATTACAAAAACCCAAGTGCTTGTTTAGGAAAGTGAGTTCAGCTGTCTGGCATGAAGTGATTTTTTGTATTGTTTGGAATAAAATGGAAAAATCGGGTTGGTAAAACATTTATTGGTATGAGTTACTTTAGTCAAAAACACATTTTGGCTTTCTTGGTTTGTCCCTTGGAGCGAGATTTCCTTAAAAAGCAAATTCCTGTAAACTTAAGCTGCTTATTGATGATTTTTTTACTCATAAAGTCTAAAACTGTTTCAACATATGTTGTTGTACACAGTGTTTGAAAAGCAATGTTAGAAGAAAGTGATGAAGAGTGTTAAGTCCCAGTCTTAGTTACAGCCAGCTATAAAAGCTGAAAACATTCCTCACGGAGGTCAGGTCATCAGAACATGAAACTCAAGAGACAAGGTGGCTGACAGCCAATGCTAGACAGTATCTCTGCATCCAGACAGATTTCAGGATTTAATTCTGTTGTGTTTCCAATTAATTTTTAATTCATTTCCAAATGAGGTATTATGGTATTACTTTTCCATATCCCCATTGTTTTCTCTCTTTCCCCACAGAATACCCTGCTGTCTGCCCTCCATGTGACAATGAAATGCAAACAGACGCCATGCTGGACCACATGTGTGCCAGCGAGTTTGGTAAGTAAGCATCCTTTAAGGACCCACACAACACAAACAACACCAGTCACACACTTTGTGACAAGACAAGACAAACAAAGGCCATGCTTTGATTTTCCCATAGACATTGATGCATGTCACCAAACTGAAAAATCATCGAGGCCTGCCTGATGAAAAAGAAAATAGTGGTGTGTGACTAATGAATTGGGGTCATTTAAAGTCTTCATATGGCGATAGTAAAATGGGATGTTTGTTGGGTGTCTGGATTGACTGTTTTTATAAAGTTTCTTATGCAGATGGATAACTATCTATGTTGCCTTGGGCAGAAATGGTAATATAGATTCATTTCAAAAGCATTGATTTATGATGGGTCTGATTAGATCTTTACTCATTTTGGATCAGAGATTTCATACTCATTTTGTTGTAAACACACAAAATGCCTTGAGGCAAAACATACAATAGAGATTACAACCTGATGCAGACTAATATTAGTAAGATTAGTGTGTAGTAAAGCTGCCAAATTTTAGGAGATCTATTTTAAAGCCTAAGATTTGAAAGGAAATCTGAATATTCCTATTTCAACTTAATGTCTTATTGCTCTTTAAGTTACCCAATTTTAACAATAACTTAGTAAAATTTATACTTAGCCTAAGTAAATATTTATGAGCTCAGCAAACAATATCAACAAATAAGCATTATGTGAGAGGAAATTTGTAGTTTTCCAGCCCAACCAATGAAAATGGTTGGTTAGTTAACTTGATTAACTTAGCTTTAGTCATCCTAAAATTATGTTGGTTTGAAGTTTAGTTAGTTTGAAGTTATACTGTACCGTCTTCTGCCATTTATCTGAGGTTGGTTCGCAGGGGCAACAGCATAAGGAGGGAAGCCCAGACTTCCCTTTCCCCAGCCACACCGTTGGAAACAATTTGAAGTTATATTAGCCTGAAATCGCGTTAGCTTGAAGTTAAGCTAGCTTAATATTTGAAGAACCAATGAAAGTTGAATAGAGGTTGTAGGTACAGAAAAGGTCTAGAGAAATTAAAAATATTATAAAAATAGTTGATATTACTCACGGTTTAAATAATAATTTAATTGTTTGAGCAATAAAATGCAGGGGTTTTTTCTTTTTTGTTTTTTGACGATAGAAAGTTTTAAATATAAATAATAAAGCCCAACATTTCTAACGTTTTCACCTGAAAAGTTGTAACTTTTTTGTTAGGGAGGAAAAAGCAATGAAAATAGATTTTTTTAACAAGTTAGCGCCTATTTATAAATTTTTGTGAGGTATCAAATCATGTGAAACTATTCTGTTGCCAGTTTGCCTCAGTCCAACTGGAAAGGAAAACAACCTTAAAACATCCTCAACAAGTCATGAAAGAGTGTCGAAGGTGATGTAGACATTTCTGAACATGTATAAATTATATGCGAGAAACCCAGCAGTTTTTAAGTTCAGGTTTATTAGCCGTTTACTCCAGAAGGTCCGAGACGCTTGACTTGTACACTAAAATGCTTGTGGTAAAAAACATGATATGTAGAATTCAGCTATAAATATACAACCCCCATAAGAACATTTAAAGCAATGAGCTGAATTAAAAATACTCAGACATCAGCTGGATTCTAGTTGAGGACTTTCAGAATAATGTGCAAGATGAAGACATGATACAAGATGTTTGCTCTCATGTTTTATTTGTCAGCTGAACAAAAACTTGCGGCAGCCTTAATTCCAGGTGCCATGCCAAGCAGACATGTACTACATGCACAGTGGAAACAACCTCTCCACCAGTTTTCAGGAAAAGTTTAGGTTACATTTGTTTAAGGACTTGCCTTGGTGTTTATGCTGTGGTATTGGGCCTTTTTCAGTCTGTATCCTGGTTTTCCAAAACGAGAAGAGCACATAATTGGCCTGTTTAATCTCGGATGAAGACAAATGTTGTTTTGCCTGCTTGTCATAATTCTCCTAACCAGCTGACAAGTGAGGATAAACAGATGGATTTACTGATGGGCTGAGAATGAGACAATGTGTTGTTTATGTTTCAGATTTAACTCAAAAAAGGAATAAATTCCCTGTAATGCACCAAACGTTGCTGGTATGTTAATATTAAAATGGATTTTTCAGAGAAATCAACTGACGACTGGCAGAAATAACAATTTATTTGTTGCTTTTTTCAGCATAATTCAGCTTTAGTTTAAAGAAAAAATTGTAACTATAAATATGTTGTACAGCAACTTAAGCCAAACGAGTTAGTGTCTTGTCCTAAGAAAAAAAAGGAAAATATGCAGATGGAAAATGCCTGGCTTTAATCATGATGTGTTTTATCCCAGAAACTAAAGATAAGACCATCATCGTGATTGCACTGCACTGTTTTGACTTGGCTGAAAGCTGATGGGTTGTAATGGCATGATTTCAGAGCCTGTGTTTTACATCTAAGTTGCAGACAAGCTGTCTGTTTTGTTTGGAGATGACTACAAATGTAGATAGTACAGATAGATGTCTTGTTCTTCTCTGTGGATCGCTCGGATAGGAAACCATGGGGAGGGCTGAAGAATGAATCTGGCTTGAACTAAATCTTTATTAATCTGAACAGACCAGCCGTGTGTAAAATATTCACACTGGCAGTCCACCATAAAGTTTAACTTCCAGGGAGCAGCAAAAGAACTATTCTCAGCTGTTCTTTGTTAACGTTTTTTGTTTGTTTGATTCCAATCGTATTCTTCAGCAATTTGCACATTCAACTTCTCTGTGCTGTGAGTTAGGTGATGACAAAAGCAGCGAATGTGGAGACAAAGCAGCTTTTTGGATGTGGAGTTGTTCTGACGCAGGGGAGAAAATTCTTTTAACAAGTTACAGTGTGTGTTTGGAGACAGGCGCTCCCTGATGTTTCTGAAGTGTTTCGCTATGATTCTTTACAAACAAATACACCAACATTCTATTTGCAGCTATTGGCTGGTAACAGATTTACGGCTCATCCCACTCAACACTTTGTTCTCACAGCATTTTATCCCTGTGCTTAAGGTTTTACGGTACCTCGCTGTGTCTAAAACTCCAGCACCCCTTCAATTAAAATCTCTCCTTAGCCTACTCACTTTGTTGTCGTTGCCAAATTGCTCCCACCCTTTGCTGATGTGGTAAACAACGGGGCAGCTCTGTACTGGCGGACTGATCACTTCAGCTTATCAGATCAGTTGTGTTTCTATTATTGGGAACTGGGAGCAGCACAGACCCTCCTCCTGGGTTTACGATGCTGTGGGAGCTGTCTGTTCATCTGAACCTGCTGTGGAAAGTAGGTCACAACTCAGGAACCACAACTCAAATCAGACTTTCCAGCTCTATTGTCTCCCCTACTTTTCTGTTGTACACATCAGACTACTTAACATCTAAATTATTCCAAATAATCAGATAAAAGCTGTTTGTTCAATGTTTAGTTCGTTGAAGCTGACTATAGTTCATTAGAGGTTTTTGTTATTTGTTTGATCTCTCTTAAATAAAGTTTTTTGAAGGTTTTTGCCCTTTAAATCAGGTTTATCTCATGACCCTGTTTTAGTTTAATAACTCCCTTCATGTGTAATTGAGTACAACAATCAACCAGTCCAGTAACAAACTAGACAATCAGAACTCCTCAGATAAATCTTAAGCCTTACACGAGGACTCTATAGATTGGATCTTTCAATAATAATAATAAAAAAAAAGTTACATTTGTGCTTCTCTTCTTTTTATTGGAAAATAAATGCAAATGCTCCGTTTAAAATTTTATATTGAAATGCTTGTTATGCAAACTTGCAGATAGTGGTTCATTATTAAAGATAATCTTTTAAAACTAAAGAACAAGTATGCTCCTTGTGGTTTTCTAATCTGAAACTTGCATTTTTAGACATCTAAACCTAAACGTATCCATTAATTTGTAGCCTAACTGTGTAGTTTTACTGTCCAACTGAACATTTGCAGGTGATAGTATAAAGTATAATAGTAAATAATCCAGGAAAAAAATGCACCTTTACTCTGTTTTGTGTAAATGCTAAGGTGTAAAGGTTATCTTAATATTTCATGTAAATATGCCAAATATATTAAGTACTAGTGAGAGTACTCAGATAAATATCCATTCATCTACTGTTATACCTCCTCAATGGATATAAGGGTTGTTTAGGAGCTGTAGTTAAGAAAAAACACAATTAAAACATATTAGAAGATAATGACAAACAAAAATACTATGATAGGGATTTTTTAAAATATTCAAAAAGTTTCTCCAGCTACAAGCAAATTGTAGTAAATACTTGATGCCAGCTTCCCATTGTATGCTGTTTCTGAAGAGATTAAAACCTTAAACAACACAAGGTGCAAGAAAAGTTCAGAGCGTCACCAGATTAACAGGGATGGAGGATTTATCAAGATGAAGTCCTGTCAGGTGTGGGCCAGGCCTTCTTGGTCATGACTCACTAATTATGAGTGCTGCCCCTTTTGATTCCTCAGAGCACTAAGCCTTCTCACAGAAAGCGTTTGACGGTGGATGAAATTCTTAATCCCTACCATGTGCACAAGCACAAAGGGAGAGGGAGCTGCTTCGTTGAGTCATTTCAGATCGTTGTGTTGAATCTTATACCACTTAAAACTTAAAACTTTTTATCTGTACTGAACTTTTTCTGGGGTGTGAAAAAATTAATCACCTCCATCATGAGTCCTTCTTGCAAAAGAATATAACCTATCTAATTTTATATTTCAACATCATTTTACACATAGAATTTTATCGACATAGCTGCTTATTTTACACAACACAAAGGGGCAAATAAAAACCTTGAAACGACCAAAGTCTGACTCTTGAGCCCCCCCCACTTCAGACAGCGTAAATGGGGGAAACAGTGAGATTGGAAGGTTAAATAGAGTGTAGTGACAGATCAAGGGTTTTATAGTCAGTCTGATTCAGAAAGAGATTAAAAAGTAGCTGCTAATCGTGACTTAGACTGTGAGTTCAAGGTGTTTGCGCAGCATTATGGAGAAATTACTGTGCTCTGTTGCTAGTCACCTTTATAGAGATCACAAAGGACCAAACTAATTATTTAACTGCAAGAGTCGATGTGTCTGTGTTGTTCCACTAATATAAACTGTATCTGCTGAAGCTGTCAGGCTTGTGAGTGGTTTGATTCAGTGAATTTCAATGTGTTCAATTAGAAGGCTTTAAGCATGAGTCAAGTGGAAGAAATGCATGTTTAAACAATTTTACATAGAGTTGGAAAAGTACATCATGATGAAAAGGGAATCATGCTTGGCATTTGAAGAGATGACACAAACTTGTCATGGCTTGATACCCGGTGATAAGTCATATTTTTCTCTTGTGTCTCCACCACAGCTTTCAAAGCCAAGATCAAGGAGGTGAAGCGAGAAAATCTGGATCGCAAGGTGGTCCCACAGAAGAGGAAGAAGATGCTGAAGACGGGAAATCTGAAGAAAAAGGACGTCAAGAAGCTTGTGTTGTACTTGAAGAATGGTGCAGACTGCCCCTGTCAGCAACTTGACAACCTGGGAAACCAGTATCTAATCATGGGTCGCAAGGTGGATAAGCAGTACCTCCTCACAGGTATCCACAAGTGGGACAAGTCCAGCAAGGAGTTCAAAAAGGCCATTAAGAAACTCAAGACCTACAAATGTCCTGAGTTTGAGAACGTCTTCAAATAATTTGACCTATTACCCAATTCCAGGTAGTATCTCATCCTACATGTGAACTTGCACAAGAAGCATCCCCAAACTTTGCTTTTTATTGTCCTGTTTATATATCTATATATCTTTGTATATTTACTGATAAGCTTTGAAATGTCCAGTGTTCTGTTTTAGTGGCAGGTGATGACAACACAAATGAATTCAAAGGTTGAGTTTTCCTTTTTCACTTTGAGCTTAAAGAACTTCTAGTAAAAGACCATATCACTGATGGTCTTCATTTCCACTAATACACATGTGATGTAGTGTGTTTATTTCACTATACCTCTTGTTAATGGTCCGATAAGTTTGGAATCGTGGAAAAATCAAGACTGAGAAGAAAAAGGTTGATCCCATTTATGTGTTTGTAGCCTGCATACCATTTGCTTAGTAGCATAAAGATGAGCAAGGACACAAAAAACATTCTTTGCTATGTCCAAAAGTTAAAGAAAAACAAAAAAAATGAAAATTTTACTTTTTTATGTAACCTAAGTGTATCATCTTCTTTCCCCCTTTTTGAGGAAATGGTGAGGAGCATAACCAGCTATCTTTGAAAAAAAAATCATTCTGATCAAATAATATTCTGTAATCATTGATAAGGTAACTGACATTAAGCTTTCAAAGCTAGGTGTAGGATATGGCAGACATGATTATGTGTTAACTTAAAACTGTACTACCAGCATATCCAAACATATCCTTCTGTACTTAGAGACAAAAAAGATATTGCATGAGATGCAGAATGCAGGCCTGCATTGCAGTTTTCTTGATTTTGATTCAACAGTTTTGCTAATTTTCTATTTTATACATCCAGCCAGTAAGAATCAGTTTCCACCTTTTTAACACCTTGTAGTCATATATGTTTAAAAGTGCAAAAGAAAAAGTGTCAACAGGTCAACAAAAAAAATGTCAACAATGTTTTTTGGTCTGTTCCACTTTAGTGTCTCTGGTCCCCCCACCCTTTTTTTAAGCACTCTTAAATTTCAGATTTGAATGTCAGTGGCTCATTGCTGCTTATCACATGTACATATTAATTTTACATAAATATGAAGAAAACAAACTGGTGTCACTTATTATTAGGCCTGAGCACTGAAGGCGGTGCAAAGGCATTTTTTCTTCCTCTTCTGGATTCCTTTATCCTCTGACAAAAAAAACCTGCTATTTTTGGGGACCTGAACATGCTCAACTGTAATTTGAAAAGTTTTGTATTTTGGTGTTTTTGTGAATGTGCGGACAAAATTGCGCGACAGCACCACCTTTTGTAATCCCCCTAGAACAATCATCAATCTTCATGAAAATTGGTACACGTTTTACATGCTCGGAAGAACAATGAATTCTCAATGACCTATGGTCCAAACCAATCAAAGTCATCCATTTTGGGTCAAAGTTGCCGTTTCGCCTTTTTTCTCAAGTCATATTTCTTTCGTCCCAGCTCCTAAATCCCAGTGCCACTAAATTGCGTCAAGATACTCAGGAGGCATGTGTAATTAAAAGTTGTGTTATTTCTTCTGATAGAATATTTTTTTGTGAGGGGCGAGGCCTCAAAGTTTAACTTCTCGCCATGAAAAAGAAAATTGAAATAAATCCCACATAAAACAGGATACCTGCACCAAAATTGATAGGTATGATGCAAGACAGGTCCTGAAGAGATGTCAATAATTGGTTTATGAATTAGCCATATTCATAAACCCCCTTGTAGCCGTACAGTTTGTGACTCAGACACCTATTATTTTGGCAACACAATCAGATCCAAATTGGGTCAGATAGTGGAAAACATGTTGGTGAAGAGATTCTCTAAAAACGGGCTGTAACGCCCTTAGGGCAGAACTGTGATGGCATGGCAAACTTTGATATGTCGCTGTCACATCATCAGTCACCATGAATCCCTCAATGTTGGTCTGATCCCCATGAAATTTACTGGGTTTAACCTCCTCAACGACATGAAACTGCTCCAGAACATCTCAAACCTGTTCATGATGGAACAGTAAAAACTTGAGTTCCTGCGCCAAATGTAACCAAGGATAATAATGGTCCAACGCTATGAAACAGGAAATACCTGTAACTCAGCCTTGAAACTTCTTATTTTCACTAAATTGAGAACAGAAGATGACAGTCATGCCCTCAAGTATTTTAAATTCAAATATACTGAACCTCATACAATATGACTCTACACTGCTTAAATATGCAATTGATCAGCCCCACCCATTACATTGACCGACATGAATTAAATTCAGCACAGTGGTAGAACATGGCAATGCACACAAAAGTGCCTCTTGGACATATGGGTTTAAATGAAATGGAAGGCAGCCATTTTTTAAAAAATATTATTGGTGTCATTTTTTTAAAACTTCTAACAATTTTATCATGATGATCTTGAAATTGGCTTGGACACTCTAAAGATATGTGTGATCAAAAGTTGTATTATTTCTTATAATAGAAGAAATAGTTTAGCAGAGGCGGGACCTGAAAGTTTGAAGTTAAAACATCAAGCACATTTTCCATTAGGTCTTACATAAAATACCACATCTGCACAAAACTGAATATGTGTCATCTCAGATCATTGCTAACAACACATTTTTATATCTGGAATGTAGTCAACACTGTAGCCCCGCCCCCTGGCTACAGGAAGTGACTAATTTTGAGGCCTAAGTGGCCTGAAGTGAGCACTTAAATGCCCATATGGGAAGTCTGGCTGCACCCCTCAGGTGTGAAAAGCGTGGGATGTTAGTCGCCAGGGGACGCAGTGGCAACTTGGGCCAAACGGTGTGATAGGTGCAAGGGCCTCCAACGCTGCTTGCGGCTTTAATGTAATCTCAACTTCACAGTTAAGCAGTGCCTGATTCTTGGATATATTGTAGCCTACATGGAAGCCCAACTCATTTCAGGGGTCTTAATAGGCCTTTATTTAAGTTTTTTTTATATCAAAATCATAATGTGCCAAAACTTAAGCTCCATCAGTACTTTGCCATAGAGTTTCTTGAAAATTTGATCCTGAAACATCTGCTTGGTCATGATCTAATCAACCAAACTGCTACTATGTTTACCTTGACAGAGCCCTGCATTGCAAAATATTTTTCTTGCACATGTAATTGTCAGTTTATTGAAAACATCACTGCAATTTCAATTAGTTGTCCATACACAACTAAATATGGCCTCTTTCTAAGTGTTAGAAGCAGGTTGTGTGGGAGTAGAAGCTATCTGTTAGCTTTATCTTGGATCATGAAACTATCTTGCTATCCAGCTGTCAAATCTTTTATCTCTGTAAACCCCATTTCAGTCTTTGCACGAGATGTGTGACATTGTTAAAACAAAGTAGAGTAACAACTGCCAAAACAGATAGCTTCTGCTTTGACAACTCTGTCAAACAGAACCGCTTCAAACTAACAATTTCACGCTCCTTTGAAAAATAAACCATAATGTTGCCAAATCTTTTCCCACAGGCATGATTTTTACCTCCCATTCCTTGAACAATATTTGAGTGTCTTCAGATTTAGGTTCACTTTTGTTTTACAGGCAGTTTGTGTCTCGGTATGTAGCATAAAAATGCTAATCCTGAGTTATACATCATTAAGAGTTAATGCTGACAGTGAACTGCTATGCTTTCTTAACCAGAGGACAGCTCCGTATAACCAGCTTTCAAAGAAAAAAAAAGTTTTCACAAAGTTTTTGTCAGTGGATGAAGCTTTCACATTTAATGGCCATGACTTTCCAGTGCCATTTCAGTTGAACCATGGATAATAACGCAAGAATGTACAGACTATTCCAAATTTTCAACAGACTCTCTTTATCTAGTCGGCACAAGAAAGGCAAAGCTTTCGGTATTTCGGTGATTAATGTTTTTTAATGAGAATGCTTCTATGAGCTGTAATCTGTAATGCCTACAACATTCATAAACAAAGAACATGAAACCAGACTGTCAATAAAAGGGTTGTTAAAAACGAGAAAGTATCAAACACTCATATTTTCCCCATCTGGTTCCAGTAATGGCTTTACTATTGGAAAACATCAAATGTGGAATTTGTTTTCTAATCATTACTTCAGCTTCCTTCAAAAGAGCCACAGGGCCTAAATCCCAAATTTGTCCTATTAAGAGGTCTGCAAGAAACCCATTGGTCTATGTGAAAACCTCAGACTCTCAATGCTCATTGGTTCAAATGCTAAGAAAGTATTAAATTGAGACCAGCAATAAAAGTGCTACACTCTGGTTTCGACATAGTGTCAGTTTGATGGCAATTTTATTTTCTACTGTGCTGGTAATAAATTTATTGATAAGTCACTTGGAACTCATTATCACCCAAATGCTTTTTCAGCAAATTTTGAACTCTGAGCTACTTTATAGATCATTTTTACAACCATGTCAATGTAAAGCATACTTGAGAGTATGTCAGCAATTGTGCTTGACAATGTTTGAAACAAATATACCTATTTACTTATTCAAATTAAATACAAATAAGCCACAGTTGTTAGGAATCACCTTGTTCAGGGGTCGGCAACTCCGGTCCTAGAGAGCCGCACTCCTGCAAGTGTTGTGAGTTTCCCTCTTGCATCAGACCTGACACACATCAGAGTTAATTAGCAGACCTGTGCTGAGCTTCACATCAAACTCTGCACAAGTCTGCTAATTACCCATTGATTTGAGTTAGGTGTGATACAGCAGGGAAACTCACAACACTTGCAGGAGTGTGGCTCTCCAGGACCGGTGTTGCCTACTCCTGACTTATGCAAAGCTTTTCTTTGACATATACCATACATTCACCGGCTGATGGACACACTGCAGGAATAGTTGGGTTCAGTATCTTGTCAAAGATGCTTTGGCATACCTGTGGAAGCTTAGATTGAATAACTGGCACATAACCACTCTTCCTGCTATCCTAATCAAGTGGCAAAACATCATTCATGTTTTTAGAATGTTTTTTGATTGTTGTATCTTTTTAATAAAAAATTGATTCTGTCTCTGTACAAGAAAACCATATTTCATAAAAGAATTCAGCTCAATAGGTGAAACCTGACTAGGCATCTTTGAAAGTCTACATCTGCTTTTTATAAAATAAAAATTGAAAGATAACTACCAATACACTAATCCAAGTAAATATTACCAACATCTTCATGAGATTTTCAGAGAAAAATTGACTGACTCAGTATTTAGTGAAAACAGTCAACATTCATTAAAGGGGGTTAAAATGGATCCAGCCTCGAGTGGCCATCAATAGTATTACATTTAAGGGGTAGTCAGTAGATACTATTAATATTCATTTAGTCATTGATTTTCTATAAATGTTATTTTATGTTAATACCACAGAAAATAACATTTCTGGTGTTTAGGGAAACTGCTCCACAAAAACATTTTAAAAAAGAGACAAAGCTCTCCTGGTATTTAAATCTATCTAGAAAACTTTTGAACACTACTGTTAGTATAATCTAGACATTAATATGAGGAGACAGTATCATTTTATTGAAATTTCCAGTAAAATATTTGGCAGCAGGTTCACTTTTTGCTTTTTTATGTTATCTTAATCAGAGCCATATGGTTTTTTTTCTTAAATAGCTCTCTGAACATAGCTAAACCTTGAGGTTTTAACAAGTGAAGTTGTTTTCTGTTTTCTGTGCCTGTATGTGCCTTCAAAGCTGCAGCCGTTTCCCCCAGCTGCTGTAAAACCATCCTTTATATTTTATGGTATAGCTATATACTGTGTTTTATGGTGCTCCATCAGAAACCAGCAGCTTTTATAGGGTCATTTTGGAGGATTTTGTGTTGGAAGCTCAGTCAGTCATAATGTGAGCTGTCACAAATCAGGAATATGTATACAAATCAGACAATGTACAAATGATTTCCTGTAGCCAAGTATATAAAATATGTCCTCTGTAGCTAACACAAGCTGGTCTCATTTTTAAGATCTTAAAACTGATATTACTACAGCTTCCTCTGTGTGTGCTTACTGCATACATTTACAGACATTGAAATACAGAAGTGCCTTTTTGGCTTAGTTGATGACCCTAAGCCACAGAGCTGGTGGCTGATGTCTCTGTTCTGTCTGCACACTTAGTGAGGAGGGATGAGTTTGCTGAGAGATTACAAACTGGATTCTACTGGAATCCTGAGATCGCAGCTGAAAATGGCAGGTTATTTACATTTTTTTTTTTTTTTTGCTGAATTTAAGTGTTTGTTGTTTGAGGTGCATGCAGCATTTGATTGTTTCTAAAAACACCCATCAAAAGTCATACAAAATAATGAATAACCTGAAAGGAAAATTAAACAGAGATGCAATTGTTTCCTTGTTCACACAACTCCACAAGGAAGCTGGAGGAGGTGTTACTGTGTGTGTGTTTTTTTGGTGTGTGTGTGATGAGTGAGAGGGGAGGACTAAACATGTGGCCAGCAGCCATATGTTTTTGAATAATAGCCATTAGTTTTAAGAGGGTGATGTCATTGTAAGTTTGCTTTTCCAGTAACTATATTCCTGCAGTCCTGGATCACATCCCCGAAATAACTCCCGCTATGCATGATTCCTATTCCTCACTTAGGAAGCTGCACAGATATCTGCAGTAAACATGGACTGATTCGTGAGTATGTATCATTTGTCTGATCAAGAAAAATTACAATCAAATAAAAAAATGTGCTGCATTAAGAATCAGCAGACAAAACTTCTTGCAGCTGTGCTTAATATTTGATTCAGTCTGACTTCATTTTGCAGCTTTCAGCAGGCCGTTAAACCTCTTCCTCCTCACAAAACCTCTTACTGAGACTTATTGTCTTTGTCGGTGGACTAGGGTGAGGATGTTAAAAGCTGCAGCTCTCTGGATAAAGCTTCGCGCTGGCAGTGTCAACATGGCCGTTTTGGTTTGGGGTGCACTTCACTATCAATCACAAGTGACCAGCCACAGGCTGTAAAAACATGTGGTGAGGATTTATGATTGTCATTAAAAACCGTGAAGTCTTTTCAGAAACAGCCACAGAGGGTATTTTGAAGTTGTATTGCAACGGAAGCAGCTGGATCAACTTTAGTGACCTGATCTCAAAGTGTTTTGGATGATTGATTCCTTGGGACAACTGTCTATTGATACCAATTGAGTTTAACAGGAACCAGAAGGTAACATTAATAATTAAATTATATTTAATTTTCAACAGATAACTGGCAATGTAGATCAAATTCAAAATACATCTGCCCTACTTTCCTGCAAAGCATTCACTTGTGTGATTTATACCCACAAAATCATGAATTTGATTAGTTTACTATACCCACTTCCTAAAGAATAACTGTATAAAATTGCTGTATTAAGCATGTGACCCTGTTTGCAACTCACACAAGACACATTTTCAACTTATAAATCGGCCATACAGAGCTTTAAAAGATGTATTAGGAAAAGACTTCATGGCTCTGAACCAACTGAGTCCATCGCTCATGGCAGAAAAGTTCACTTGTTGCTCAATAAGGCCTCTCCAGCTTCCAAAGCCAAGAATCTCAGGTGAATTTCATCAGTTGTTCCCCCAATAAACCACAAGCTGCTCTTACGCAGAAAAGTTATGACCGGGATATGGGGGAGGGTAAACTCAACAAAACTGACTTTCACTGCTATTTTTCTGCACAATTCATCTACCCTCAATGCTTTTACTTGCATCAATATTGCCTAAGCAATGTCCTGGAAAGTAATAAAATTCACTGATATGATTTTTATTTTTTTTCACTAAACAAAACAGGTTGGAACGATGAATGCACAGTGTAGGACAGGATTACTTAAATTAATTTATATGTTTATTAAACAAAGATGTACCAGTCGTATTATATCACACTTTAGCCTACTGTACAATGTAATGTAAAAGTACCATTAAAATTATTTAACGACTGAAACAGGGGAGTGCTAAATGTTGTATTCAGCTTTTGACAAAAGCTGGAACCAGGGGACATAGAATTTATATTTCTTGCAGTGAAAATAATATCCATTTATCCATCCATTCTCTGCCACGCATCAAGAGTCGGGTCATGGGGGCAGCAGCCTATTGAGGGAAGCCCAGACTCTCCCCAGCCACATCTGCCAGCTCATGAGGGGGGATGCCAAGGCTTTCCAAGACCAGCCAAGAGATATAATCTCTCAAATGTATCCTGGGTACTCAAAACACCTCTCCAGAGAGGCATCCAGGGGGTATCCTAAGCAAATGCCTGACCCCCCCCCTTATGGCTTCTCTTGATGTGGAGGAGCAGCGGCTCTACTCTGAGTCCTTTCCAAATGACCGAGCTTCTCACCCTATTTCTAAGGGAGAGCAGAGCCACCTTATGGAGAAAACTAAATTGAGGGCTTTGTCTTCTGGCTCAGCTCAGTCTTTACCACGACAGACCGGCGTCCACATTGCTGCAGACACCGCATAGATCCTGTTAATCTCATGCTCCATCCATCCCTCACTAGTAAACAAGACCTTCTTCACTTGGGTAGTGCCTCATTCCCGACCTGGAGAGGACCATAGCCTTAGATCTGGAGGTGCTGATCCTCGTCCCAGCTGCTTCATACTTGGCTGTGTATCACTTGAGAGAGACCTGGAGATCCCAACCCGATGAAGCCAACAGAACTACATTATTGTGAAAAGCAGAGTCCCAATTCTGAGTTTACCAAACCAAATCCCCTAAACACCTCAAGTGCTCCTAGAAATCCTGTCCATAAAAGTATGAACAGAATTGGTGATAAAGAGCAGCCTTGGCAGAGTCCAATCGTAACTGGAAATGAATTTGACTTGCTGCTGGCAATGCGGACCAACCTCTGACAACGGTCGTACACAAATCGGACCGCTCCCACCAGGGGGTCAGTTACCCCGTATTCCCAAAGCCGCCTTCACTGAAGGGGGAGTCCCAGTGCACTCCAAGACGCTTTCTCCAAGTTCACAATACACATGTAGACTGGTTGGGTAAACTCCCCAATCAGTCTGTGTGTTTGTGTGTGCATGTTTGAGTGTGTGTGTCATTGATCATGATGGCTCTTTGTTAAATTGTGTTATGTATTATTGTGTGTAACGGCTTGTTTAATTTTAAATGAATTTATCATGTAAAAAACTTTGTGTTGCCTTGCCATGAGAAGTGCTTTATAAATAAAGTTTGATTTGATTTTTCTTGGTTGCTTTTTCTTATCATCTCCTTTTATTTTATTATTCATATTTAACACATATATAGACGTTAGACTAGATAAATAAATGTTCACTTTTATCTGGTCATTGTCAGTCTTGATTTCCGGTGGTCTTGATTCAAGTCATTTCAAACGAGAACTTACAAAAAAATAGCGTCCGAGACTGATTTATTAAAACGTGTTAATTATTCTTTTTTTCTTTGATTGGGTTATTAACTCTGTCTATGATATCATAGGTTTCCTTTTATGCTGATAATTTACTAAAGTAAGCTCAAGAATAGAAGGTGGTGGCCCAAGGAAAATATTTATTAATTATTAATGTTAATATTTCATACTAATATTAATTTATAACGCATGACTGTGACACCTGGATTTAAACATTTTTACATGTGGTGAAACTTTTATCTCTACTTGCAGTTTGTTCCACTTGTTAACAGCATAACAGCTAAATGCTGCTTCTCCATGTTTAGTCTGGACTTTGGTCTGGATTAGTTGACCTGATCTAAGAGCTCTGCTCAGTTCATATTCTCTGAACATATCAGAGATGTATTCTGGTCCTAAATCGTTCTGGGATTTATAAACAATCGGGAGAGTTTTAAAATCCATCCTGTGACTGACTGGAAACCAGTGCAAAGATTTTAAAACTGGCATGACGTGTTCAGATCTCTTAGGTAAAGCTTTAGCGGCAGCATCTGGATAAGATGCAGATGTTTTATGCTCTTTTTGGGAAGTCCTGTTAAGAGACCATAGCAGTAATCCAGTCTACTGAAGATGAAAGCATGGATGAGTTTCTACTGGTCTTTCTGGAAGACTAAACCTTAGAGTCGGTAAAAAGCTTTTTAGTTACAGCTTTGATGTGGCTGCTGAAGTCAGATCTGGCTCTATCAGCACTGCAAGGTTACAGACTTGATTGGTAGTTTTAAAAGCCTGAGTCTCCAGATTTTTACAGATGTTGGCCCTCTTCTCTGCTACCAAACAGAATTATTTCAGTTTTAGCTTCACCTAACTGCGGATAAATTTCTCTCATTCAGGTGTTAATTAATCTATGGCTCTGCAGTCTTCTGATGACAAAGACACAAAGTTGTGTATCATCTGCATAACTGTGATAATTGATGTTAAAGTTCTGTTATAGTTGACCCACAGGAAGCATATATAAGGTAAACAGAAGAGGTCCAAGAACTGACCCCTGAGGTTGGCTACTCCACAAGTCACGGCCATTCGCTCAGATTCATGCTGATCATAACAAAGTAACTCCGACCTTCTAAATTGGACCTGAACCAGTTAAGGGCCACTCCAGAAAGTCAAACCCAGTTTTCCAGTCTGGGTAACAGGATTTTGTGATCCTTAGTATCAAACGCAGCACTGAGATCCAACAGAACCAGAACTGATACATGACCAGAATCAGTATGTGCCTCATTTTTTGATGCCCTGTTCCAGCTCAAGACTCTCAGCCTAATCACCATCACCTGCCACCAGACTATCCCTGATCACCTGCACCTGTTCCTGATTCCCTCACTGCCTTATACCATTAGCTCACCAGTCATTCCTTTGTCGGACATTGAGTACACACCCATGGATGTTCCTCCTGCTCCTGCCTTCCCTATTGTCCTGGATATCTCACAGCCTGCCTTCCTGTTCCTCATCCCTACAACCCTCCTGGACTCCTCCACCTTCCTTACAGGTTTCAGTTAATCCCTCCTTACCTTTAATAAATCCTGTTCACCTTCCTTCTGGCTCCGGCTTACCTTATACATGTCATTTAGGAGCAGAGCTATTTCAGTGTTGTGATGAGGTATGTAGCCTGACTGGAATTTATCCAGATTACCACTTTGATTTAAGAAGTCATTGAGCTGGTTAAATACAACTTCCTCAATAATCTTGGATATAAAAGAGAGGGTAGAGACAGGTCTATAGTTGTTCATTACAGAGGCGTCTAGAGTCCTTTTCTTTCAGAGAGGCTTGATGGCAGCTGTCTTCAGTGACTTGGGAAAAATGCCTGTTGCCAGTGAGCTGTTGATAGTAAGCAGGACATCACTTTCTACTCAGGTAAAAACTACTTTTAGAAAGCCAGATGGTAACATGTCCAGAGTGCATGTTCTTAATTTTAAATGCTAAACTAATTCTTGGAGGATTTTCAAATCAGTCATATCAAATTGTGACATAACATCAAAGTTAGCTCTCGGTTTTGGAATTAGACTAATTTTCTTATTTGACCGTATGGCATTAATATTTTGTCTAGTTGTTTGAATTTTTCCACTAAAGAAGTTGGTAAATTCATTGCATTTCTCAGTGGGAAGGAGCTCTGTGCTGAACTGTTTAGGAGGGTTTGTAAGTTTTTCAATCAAAGAAAGTGAGAATTGTTGACAATGTGGTTAATCATCTGAGATAGATACCGCTCTCTAGCCTTGCACAGCTCATTGTTATAACTTTGCAGGCTTTGTTTGTGCAGCTTATGATAGAGCTGAAGTTTCTTTTTTCTCCATTTATGTTCTCCTTTTCTAGATTCCCTTTTTAGATTTGTAACCATTTTGGTATTTCGCTGTGGTGTCTTCTGTTTAATTATGGTGCTCTGGATTCTTATCAGTGCAACAGCATCCATTACATTCAAGATTTTCACATTAAAATGATCCAAGTTGTTGTTGGTAATAGAGCTATGGTCTTGATAAACTCTGCATTTGTCCTCTCCTTAATGTATCTCTTCTTCACCAAGAAGCAGATTTTTTGGATATTCTGAGTGATAAGTAAGTCAAACAAGATACAGAAATTATCAGACAAGGCCAAGTCAGTGACTGAAACACAGCAAATATCAACACCTTTAATTGTTGGTTCTTTTAGATGTTTATACAAACCAAACATGTCCAGTACAGAGGAAAATTCTTTGGCATGACCATCTGTTAGATTAGTGGTTCTCAAACTTTCTACAGTGCGTACCATCTGAGAAAATAGCGAGCTCTCAAAGTACCACCACCATGACTGACCTACACACACTAGTAATTAATTTATAAAGCCATAACATGCATGGCTATTGGCTATAAACAGTTTATAAAGGAAGCATGTTAACTTCTTATGAGAATTAATTACTGGGTGGGCTCAAGTGCATGAACTTGGCAAAGAAGCAAGCTGATATTAAAATAAAAACAAAGGGAAGACAACACTTATTTTAAATATGAATTTAACATTTACTGACAGCATTTAACTACATTTGAAAGACCTGTGGGTGTATTAGAGCATGTTACATTTAAAACATACTGCTTTTTTGTAAAACATGGGAATATCAAAAGAAATCAGTCAAGATCACATGAAGAGAATTGTGGATTTGCAAAAGTCTGGTTCATCTTTGGGTACAATTTCCAGATGCCTGAAGGTGCCACGTTCATATGTCCAGACAATTATACGCAAGTATAGACATGATGGGAACGTGCAGCCCTTGTATCGCTCAGAAAGGAACAGGCTCTGAGTCCCAGAGATAAATGTACTTTTGTCTGAAATGTCCAGAACAATCCAAGGACAAAAGCAAAAGTGCTTGTGAAGAGGCTGAATGAAACTGGTAAGAATGTGTCAATATCCACAGTGAAACGAGTACTGTACAGACATGGGCTGAAGGGATACTCTGCCAGGAAGAAGTCATTGCTCCAAAAGAAACATCAAAAATCGAGATTAGAGTTTGCTCATGCACATAAGGATAAAGAGTTTAATTTTTGGAGACATCTGCTGTGGTCTGATGAAACTAAAATCAAACTTTTTGGCTATAATGATCATTGTTATGTTTGGAGGAAAAAACACCATCCCAACTATAAAACATAGGGGTTGTAGCATTATGTTGTGGGGCTGTTTTGCTGCTGGAGGGACTGGTGCACTTCACAAAATTGAAGTCATTATGGAAAAAGAACAATATGTGGAAAAATTGAGGGCACATCTAAAAATATCAGCAAGGAAGTTGAAGCTTATGTGCAAATGGGTCTTCCAAATGGACAATGACCCAAAGCATACTGTCAAACTGGTTACACAGTAGCTTAAGGAGAACAAAGTCAAGGTTTTTGAATGGCCATCACAGAGCCAAGATCTAAATCCTATTTAAAATTTATACGCAGACTTGAATAGATGTGTATGAAGAAGGCGATCGACTAACCTGGCTCAGTTACACCAGTTCTGTCAGGAGGAATGGGTTAAAATTCCCACAAATAATTGTGGCATGCGGCATGTGTAGTCTAATGCCGACTGGTCGGGAGAGTCACTGTTGTAAAGAGCTGGCAATTTTGGAAAACAAGAGGGAAGACGGAGGTAAGAATATTGTTCATTAATATTGTCCCTTTCAGACTTGCTCTGTTACGCGGACATTGTCTTTTCGATCCTCATGTCTGAAAGATACAGTTCTATGACCGTTTGAAGACCTAATACAATGTCTGCTAGATTACTGGGTAGACACTTTCACTTTTAAGTAATTTGATTTTAGCTTCTTATTAATTTCCATTGTGTAAACACTATGGTTTACGCCATATCTTTTACCGCGCGGTCAACAGTCATATATACTCACATTATTCCTAGTTTGCTTACCTCAAGAGCTCTGTTTTCCATCCATCCATCCATTTTCTACCGCTTATTCCCAAACGGGGTCGCGGGGGGACTGGAGCCAATCCCAGCAGCCAACGG
>JBAMHX010000013.1:25934014-25945638 GCA_037177515.1 Pseudomugil tenellus | reverse complement strand
TCCATCCATCCATCCATCCATCCATCCATCCATCCATCCATCCATCCATCCATCCATCCATCCATTATCTACCACTTTTTCCCTGAACGGGGTCACTGGGAGGGCTGGAGTCAATCCCAGCTGGCATTGGGCAAGACGTGTCTGTTAAATAAAGGTTCAAACTATTTAAATTAGAAGTTAGGATTTTTCACAAGCATTTTAGGAAAAAAAGTGGCAACTTAAAAAAAAAACAGTGTTTGTACAAATAAGAATATTGGGTATTGCTTTATTGTATTCATTTTAAAAATACAGCAACATGCTGTCCCTTACAACTTGTACAAAGGTTTAAAAATAGGACTTTGTAAACTTATGCTTACTTTCAATTCCATAAATGTGTCCAAGAAAGGCAATTTGGCACAAATAGTTTGAGGACCACCTTATTTCTGCAGATTAGAAGCTACACCAAGGGTTGTACAATGTGTAAACTGTGTGGATGGTTGTACTTTCAGGCTTTGTGAAAAACAAATACAAGTTATTGAAATATGTAGGTTTGTCTCCCAGTGATGGACTGTTTAGTTGTCCAGGGTCTACCCTGCCTCCTACCCAATGATTGTGCTTCAAATATCTTCAACCCTTCATTGGAATAAGTGGTACACATGGATGGATATGATTCCAAACTGCCTCAAGATGGTGCTGTTCTCCAACATTACTGTCCTACCAGTTGGATCTCCAATCATAACATTTCATAAATTATGTACATTTTATATACATTTTTTATTTACATGAAAACTACATGAATATAAACAGATCCAACACAAAAAATACAATAGATGGATCCAGGAGTCATTTGATTCATTATCATGAATGAGGGTAAGTGGAGTCAGCATGCCTCAGTCTCAGACATCCAACTGATAGATTGCAGGTTTAACTGTGGACAACTGATTTATTGCCTTTCTTTCCTTTTCCCCCCCATCCCTTACAAACTGTATGATCCCAGAGAGACACTGGTCCTCTATTACAAAAATTCAATGTCCTAGATGAAGTATTATTCATCAACTGTGTGACTCCTCACAAGTGGGAAGCTCTTTCTTAGGTTCATTCAGTCATCATCATCAGTTTTTCCATCAGAGGTGGAAAAAGTTAGGGACATAAAATTTGATTATTCAATTCTTTATTTAGTTTAATTCCAATTTATTCCTGTTATTCTGTTATGTTAAATGTGTTTAGACATAGTTGTGACCATTTCTTTTACCCTTAAGTTTCTTGATAAGGACGTTTTCCATTTTGAAGTTGGAAGATAAAATATGATTTCAAATTTCAACATAGATAAGTGCCAGTCAGTGAGTTCTTTTGCTTAATGCTACTTCCACATGCCAATCCTCAGTTTTGTCCCAAATGGGTGTCAGCTTACATGAAATGAATATGAATTTGGTTACTTTCAGAAATTCCCACCAAGCCATGAAAGAGGAGCTGATGTTAATGCTTTTAAAACACATATGACTGGGTTTACATGAGAACTTTAATTTCACTTTAATTCAGAATAATAGTTAATTCCAGTTTAAACAAATGAAAAATAATCATGTAAACAGTTTATTCTGACTTAAAATGACAATTCGGAATTAAACTTAGTGGATGGTTTATTCTCCTTTTCAAGCCGAATTAATGAATTCCTCGTCCATGTAAACTGTTATTCCACTGAGTTAATTCTGGTCGTTCTGCACATGTTTGTTACCTTTTCCCACCACAAAGATGCACATGTGCAGTCGTCTGCTTCTTCCATATATTTGGTCCCATCTATTTTTCTTCTCTTTCTCAGCTGCTCACAAAAGTGAAGTAGTATACTCGTGTCGAGCAAGTACTTCTAAATTATAATCAAAATTGAACTGAAAACGTTTTTTAATATGTTGTTTTCTAAGTAGCAGATAAGGCAAGAGGAAGGAAGTGATGGTGTATTTCCTGTATGGAAAAATGGGTGACTTCCGTCATCACGTCAGAATTAATAGAAGGCGAATTACGTGTTGATAAATAAACCCTAATTCGAAAAAAAAAAAAAATTCCATCTCAAAGAAGAAGGATTTTTTCCAGAATGATTTAATCCGGAAAATTGGAACATAAGATAAAAGGGTATAAATGATAACAATGGGTATAAAATTATTTGTTAGATGCTACTTATTTTCTGATTTATTGTTTGTTGCACAATTGGGTGTTGCAAAAAAAGAATGTATAAAAAAATGTAGGAAGCTGTGAAAGTAATTTTTGTTGTAAAAAGGGCTTGGCATCAGATAAGTCATTGACTTCAATGCCCTTTCTCAAACTTCGAAAGTTTGCTTTGTTAATCCTGTTTTCAACTCTTATTTTAGTTCAAAATTTAATAATTCCAAATTTAAAAAATCATATTTTAACCATGTCCATTGTCTGACAGTTGAGCTGATGAATGTTAAGTCAGAGATGACAAAATCCTCATGCAATGCTTGCTCTACATCTAGCCATGGATCATCCAGATAACTTGGTTTGAGCCGTTTGGAGATATATTGCAGCCTGTTACATAATAAACAGTGATTAAAGGTCGGCAGGTCTAATCCACCTCTGCCTTTAGTGTGTTGTAATGTTTTTACACTAAAATGTGATGGCTTGTGTGGAATGTGGACAAGTGAGAATCCAGTTATTTAATCCAATTGGAAGGTGGTTTGTTTGGTATGACTGAAAACAGAAAATGAGTACCATTATCATAAAACTCTAACGAGTTTTTGGGAGTAATTCTTGCCTGGAATTGTTTTTGTTTTATAGCTCATAAAATAGTAATCTTGTAACTAACTATCATGTATTTAACTTTTTTTTCAGAAAAAACTGAGCTTTCATAATGTCAATGTTATAATTGGGTCAAATAAATAAAAAAACAATATATGGTGTCATAAAGCAAAGGAAAACATAAATGTATGTATTGCACATTTTGAAAATATTTACAAATGTCTTAGGGATAATTGGGTAAAATATAAAGTTTCTAACGATTATACATATAAGTACAAAAACTGCTAAAATAGCCACTCATGTTATTGCAGCTGACGCCTCTTACAGACCGTTTCTATTGACTTTGCCAAAGATGGTGTATGACTGATTTCTCCCAACCAAAATAAACCTAAACATCTTTGTAGTCCTTTTGGAGACACAAAATAGTGAGGAGTGGGACATCTTATTCCATTTGGATGTTTGATATGTCCTATGATGATATAAAGCAGTGCAACTGGATGTGTAACAACATGTGACAGAGCAAGAAGATCTGATAGGACATTTACTTTGCCAATCAGATAACACTGATTTATTGTGGGCAGTGTACGGTACACCTGTGCACTAATCATGGTGTCTGATGAGCATCTTGATGTGGCAACCCTGTGAGGTGGGATGGATTATCTCAGCAAAGCAAAGGTTCTCACTATCACACATTTAAACAGATTTGTGAGTGATGTTTGAGAGAAATGGTAATATTGTATATCTGAAATGAATTTTAGATCTTTAAGTCCATCTCATGACAAATGGAAGCAAAAACAAAAGAGTTGCATTTATATTTTGTTGATTGTATATTTTATGATATATTTAATGCCAAAGAAAATAGTAGAGTAAACAAAATGTAATTTAAATTACATTTAAAGGACACCTGAAGGCTGCATAAATAATATTTCACCACTCATGTTGGTTAAATAAGGCAGACACCCATGAGGGCTAAATGTAAAGATAAAAGTGGTAAAACTGATTCATGTATGAACCATTGATAAAATTATTGCACAACACAAATTTAAAACTAAAATGCTCCAAACGTAACATAATTATTTCAGTTTTATTTTTACTGATGGATATTATGTTTATTTATTTAAAAAAAAACTATTGTGAAAGAGAAAAATTGACTTTCTGTAATTACATTTTTTGTTGGTCTAAGCATTAAGGAACCAAAACACAAGTTAGTTTAATTTGAAAACTATATAATAAATAACCGGCCAATTAATCGGTTATCGGAATTTTCTTCTGCCAGATATCGGTATTGGCATCAGCCTCAAAAAATCTATATAGTCGGGCCCTAGTTAAAATACAAATGCTTCACACTGATTAAAACATAATTATTGTCCTTTACCAAAAAAGGCAGATTGGGAGTGTTCAGGGATTACCCCAGCCATCATCTCTGACGTCGTAATTTCTAGTTAATGAGTGTGATTGTCTGGGAAAGAGATGTTTGTGAGTTCTGCAGAAATAGTAAAACAGAATTAGTATATACACTTATGCTGTGTTCTAATTTTTTGGCATTTATTCCTTTAATACCTTTGCTTTGTTTTATGTCAGCTGCTAGGAGTTCAATGAAAATTACAAAAAGTGATGTAGAAAGTGAACAGCCTTGTCTTGTGCCTCCCTGCTAGCAGAAGTTGGGAGAAGTTTGATCGTCGCTCTTTACACATCATTTGGGTTGTGGTGTTCATATAATATTTTTATCCAGTCTATGAAAGATGTCCCAAACCCAAATTTGTTTAATGTTGCAAATAAAAACTTCCAATTTCTTTGGTCAGATGCTTTTTCTGAATCTAAAGAGGTGATTGTGGATTCCAGGTTATGCATAGAATAATCTATAATGATAAGTAATCATATTATCTTGTCTGCACTCTTGATTTGAGGCAACATCTGACCGCTGTGACATTCATCAGTGATTATTCTGTGAACCCGATGGACCTGACAGATCAGCCAGGTTTGCACCTGATGGACTATGTGAGAACATAATAGATCTCTCAATCCTGTTGGTTGCAGTTTTGAATTGCTTTCTAATTTCTATTCTGATTTCCTCCTTAAATAACCATTTGTGTTTGTCTGTCTTTTCTGTGATGACTTTAATATTAAGCTGGTTTTTCTCGTCTGGCTGATCTACAGTGAAAAACAGCGGATTAATGATGCGTTACAGCCATCAGATAATACTTTTAAACAGTGCAGAAAAAAGACATCTCTATTGCATTCGCCTATTATGATGTAGGCCCATTTTGTCGAACTGATGTCTTAATTTTAAATAATAAACAGTAATTACTGAGCAGGTACATAATTCTGTCATAAATTTGAATGCATTAACACATCATAAATAAATCATATTGAGCTTAAAGTCTAAACAAAAACAGACACATCAGTTAGGCACAAACCTGCTTGGTATCATTCCTGATTACAGCAAACCTCTTGGTCTGCACTTGTAATTAATCTGTTAAAGCACTACTCTTGGACTATTGTCAGGTGTATATACGTGTTATGTTGACCTGCTATTGAGAGGGAAGAAACTGAGCGAAACGGCTTTAACGGACTGAGCGCATCTCCTGGACACATAATCAGTGTCTGTTAGACGATCCCTTATTGCAAGAACACCAAATGTATAGTGTACTTGTCAGCAAGTAGTACCACTTTTGACAAAAATTTATCTTATTCTAAGTATAGACTACTGGAAACTTCAATAACTTTCTCAACTGTTAAGCTGTGAACTAATTCTATAGTCAATGTAACACACCACATAATTAGTCCTATCAGTGCTGGACAAAGCTGCCTTAAATCAGATCTTTGCTTCCAGCTGGGCATGTGGGAATGTAAGCCACAGTGAGCCAAAGTGATAGGATGAAGCCAGAATAGAGGCAATGAAACGCTCTTGTCCTCTTTGGCTCATGTATCAGTTTGTCCACTGCAAACCTTCATCAAGAGATTTGAAGGCGATGCTGATAAGCAACAAAAGGTCCCCTGTTGTGGCTGAGAAGAGAGGAGTTTTTTTTTTTGTGCCTTAGTTATCTCCCTTTTAGGTTGTAATGAGTATTTGGTGAGTAGTTTTTCACCTGGTATTGTTTTCCTTTTTCTTTCATTGCTCTGGCAGAAACAGTAGGCATTCAATCTCTCTTTTTCTTTCTTTTTTCCACTCTGGCAATTTTAGGCCAAGTGTAAGGTGACTGGGGACAAATTTAAGTAAATGTGTGCCACAATCTTCAACAGAAGCAGTTACAATTACACTGGTATTGCAATGTAAGTCATGAAAAACACCCTTTTAACACCTACAAATACGTAAGCTGGAGGTTAAAATCTGGATTTGAGAAGTAAGAAATCAAAACTAGGATATGGATTAAATGTCTCTGCTGGTTAACTTGCTTCTTTTATCAAACAGCATTTCAGTCACTATCACACACTGCTGTCTGACAACAGAAAGAAGAGGTTTATTAAAAATGAGCGGTTGTGCATGTTAGAGCAGGGTAAAAGGAAATGGATATGAGTGGCTGATACATGGACTCACTGTTTGATTACGTGGGAATTATGAGATTGGTTAATCTAATGTCCCTTCAATTTGTCTGTTCTGAGATCAGATGTGAACTTAGTCCAGGGAGTCACAAAATGAGATGGAAAAAGATTTTAAAAAAGTTAAATAGGTGTTAGTGGTTTTTTTATCTTTCAAAAGATTTTAAAATCTTACTAGGAAATATGTGGCACTAAGGTATCAAATAGATCATAGAAATAGATCAATAGATCATTAATTTAAAGAAAATGTATTAAACATATGATTAAAAAAAGCCTAAACTAATTGTAGGTTTACTCTTTTACACACCTGAACTAATGTAACATCACATGGAATAATATTTATTCTACCTAAATCGCAAATCTACTTGTATTACAAAAGAAGAGCTAAATCATGGCCCAAATCGACTGCTCATTCCAGTGCTCACTGATATAAACCTTCATCAAAATGCTTGTACAATGTATAATGTCGTCCACAAGTTAAATACAAGATTGGGTGAACTTATCCCTGTCTACACTTCATCCCACAAAAATAATACCAGGCATAAGGAGTTTCTAAGAGGTAAATTCAGAAGATTAAAAAGTACTAGCCTTAGCATATGTAGCATAGACCTGTAAATATGGGACAAACTGGATATAAATGTAAAACAATCTTCCACACTAAGAATATCTAAAAGAAATTTAAAATTCTATTTATCGATGCTGACAAATCTTACGGCTAAGGCGTACTTATTGTTATGACTTTTCTTTATTTGTTTATTCGTTTAATCATCTTTCTAGATTCTAAACATGAATTGGAATGTTTTAGTCCGTGCTATCATTATGACCTGCTGTCAATCATTATTTTGCACTTGTGCTATGGTGGTAGGTAGGACCCCAGACTATAAACATTGCGTTTTTGCAAATGCAATTATTGTGGAAAAAATAAACATTAAATTAAACTGAATTGAATCCATCCATCCATCCAATTTCTACCGCTTATTCCCGAACGGGGTCGCGGGGGGGCTGGAGCCAATCCCAGCTACACAGGGCGAAAGGCGGGGTACACCCTGGACAGGTCGCCAGCCTATCACAGGGCCAACATACATAGACAAACAACCACACACGCATACCTATGGGCAATTTATAGTGTCCAATCAGCCTAATCCCCACGGTGCATGTCTTTGGACTGTGAGAGGAAGCCGGAGAACCCGGTGAGAACCCACGCTAACACGGGGAGAACATGCAAACTCCACACAGATAGGCCACTGCCCGAGGCGGGGATCGAACCGGCAACCTGCTTGCTGTGAGGCTGCAGGGCTAACCACCTCGGACAACCCATATATGTGTTTTATGAGGGCCAGTTGCGCATCACATTGCATACACAGCATATTGTTTCTGGTTTTACTTTAAACAGTTCAAATTTATGCTAAGCTCAGGAGTATAGTATTAATTAAATCATTTCAATTTAATTAATCATTTTTGAAAACGGTTCTTGTATTTTAGTATAAAATTAAATTACAGTATTCTATCTCCAACCATTTTGTCATAGTCCCAGCACACTCTAACCTAAACACTGTAAGCGGTACCTTTAAGGATTCACAGTATACTTCTATATTTTCACAGTCTGGCAGATCTGGACTCTTTTCTCCACTTCCAGTTTTGCAGACTTCATGGTTGCATGCCAGCAGGGGCAATACGGTTAAAAACAGGAGGGAAAGCGGTGGGGCTTTTATTGACCACTGCACTGCTGGAGATGAAAAGCATCATGGTCCATGACTCCAAAAAGATTTTGTATCAAAGTCAGAGCTCTCACTGTGGTTGCTGTGGGACTCAAAGGTGTTTGGATCAAGAGGAAATGAGGTGAATAGTACAGCTCTGTCAAACGACTGCACATCTGTGCACTGACCTGAAATGACCCGAGTGGCCTTAGTCATGCAGTTTTTTGCACATTAAATGCTTTCAATAATTGGGATGGCATGAAGCATGTGTGGATGTCTAACTAAAGCTCTGTAGTGTGTTTACAAATCTGTCTTGATTGCACTCAATAACTATCATGCAATAAGTCTGTTAGCACACAGACGTCACAGTTTGTGGATTCATTTCAGCATCACTGAATCAATGTTTCTAGTTTAGTTTTGATATTTTCCAAATATGTGATAGATTCTGCAGTAAAAGGACAATCAGACACAAAAAAAGGAAATAATAGGGCTTTTAATTTGATACAAAAATAATCAAAACTAAAGGTTTACAAAAGAATAAACAAGAAAATGTCTGTAAAACGTAAAAACACAACTCTATTCATCATCAAGACTAGTAGAATGAGACAAAAGGGAAACTGAAGTAGATGCTCATTAGTCACCCCCCCCCCCCCCACCTCCTCCCCACGATATGATGTTGAGCTGTGACCTGATTTGCTGGTCTCAACCTGCTTTCCACTTCTTTGGGGGGGCTGTCCTGAAGATCAGCTGTCCTGGAAAAGGAAAAGTAAACAGTTTAAACCCAAATGTTTGTGTATTTATTATAAATGTAAATACATTCATTCCAAACATCGCTCATATATTGTTCTAGAAATGAAGCCATATAAAAGAAAAGATCATATATGTAGAGTGATGTTAAATGCTGTGTATTGCAAATGTGATGTGTGGCTGTAGATACAAACATCACAAGGAGGGAGAAGAAACAGTCTCTTTGATTTGGCTAAAATGGAATTTCAGCTAATTCTGGCAGAATATCGGCTTTCTAAGGGATCAATCTCCAAAGCTTTTCCACAGTACAGGATGAGCGTCTGGCATTTGAATGGATTTTCACTGATGTCTGGTAATAGTTGGCTAAAGCTGAACCCTCTCCTCCTGTTTGGGCTGATAACATCTGTGGAAGGAATGAATAATTTGCAAGCAGAACCCACCACCAGATGTACAGGTTCATGCAGTGCAGCTGGAAGCTGATCCAGCATGTATTTCTTAATAAATCACCCTGCTGGACCAAGGGTCCAAGTTGGCAGAAGCAGTACAGATGCTGTGTAGCTGCCAATGACAAATTCCAGACTCAAGGCAGGAAATGAAATCTGGAGGCCATGGTTTGATTCTTAATTTATTATTTCATCAAGGGGAGAGCTAATTACCACTGTAATGTGAGAATAACTTCCTCCCTCTGTACAATGCAATGAGGTTAATTTAGCTTGTATAGTTGTCTCACTGCACTTGCTGTCTTCTTTATTGTTTTGCAAAGGAGATTTATATTAAAATGAATTTAATATATTTTTACTAAATTATACTTATTTTTATACTTATTCTTTTATACATACAATAACACACAGAGGCAAATACATTTAAACTAGTCTTTATCAGATCTTTAGGTAAATGTAACATAATAAATACATAAATAATAAAAATAAAAAATACTTTATTAATCCCAGAGGCAAGTCCAATTTTGTAGTCATTTGTTTCAGCTGGTGGTGTTTTTGGAACAAGGCAGGATGTTTCCCACATCACTAAAATTCTTTTCTGACTCGGACTGTTGTTGAACAGGTGCTGGAGTATCAGACATAGTTGTCTTTAGCAGGTCTTGGACACTCTGGGACTGACTGGACCTGCAGCCTTGTTCTGGTTCAGTTTCATCAGTTGTTTCATGACTTGTTTCCAAGAGAAGAGACAGAGTGGAGGTGGAGGCAGAAGGGGTTTCAGGAAGTCCTGATGTGTAGGTAGATGAGGTTGTGTTCAGGTCCTTGACTGAGCTGCAGGGTGATAGAGTGGAGGTGTGACAGGAAAGTTGTAGGCTCATGAAGCTAGCATGTAGGTTAATTTCAGCTAGCAGTTTGTGCTGACCTTCTCTTTAGCAGTAACATGTCCAGGATGACACCAATGCTGGTTAACCAGTACTGAAACTCCTCTTCCCTTTAGTTTTCCGCTGAGTTGTTTATTGTGGTCTGCACGGACCATCTTGAAGTCTTGCACAGACGCATTACAGTCTGGGATATGTTCCGTTAGCACCTGGAGCTTGTCAGTTTTGTTAGGTAGCTAGATTTGAGATGTTATTTTACTGATAATCTTGCATTTGGAGAGCATTAGAGTTGTTTTTGATTGTAAATAAGTCTTGTTGCTATGGAGACTCATCATTACAAGTCTTAAAAGAGCAGAAAAAAATATCCCATGCAGCACAGCTTCTTACCAGCGTGAAAAGTCGTCTTGGACAACTAAAATAAACAGCTCATGCCTTAAAAAAGACTCCTATATTACAAAGAACACAAAAGTTAAGACAGAGCTACCACAGTTTGCAACCAGCTAGCAGTGCATTCAAGAATAAAAAATAAGTTATATTCCACTTTTTTATTAGTTGTTTAACAAAAACAAGTCAGGTTGCAGAAGCATTGTTTGAAAAAGTAACTTTAGTTTTTTTTGTTTATGATCAGTTTCAAAATTTTAATCAGGGATGAATGAATGGGGTTTACTTCCACTGCCCTCTCTTCCTGTGTGCTTAGGAAAAGGCATGTCTCTGCATCTGGCTTCTTATAATCTTCTGAGTTTTCCTGGTTTTAATGAATAAGGCTGAATTAGTTTTTTCTTCAGGTAACACAAGTAAGAGGAATAAGGAATTATCCAAATCCAGCTGTTTTGGATCACAGTTTATTTAGCTTTTATATAGACATTTATGTGTTTCCACATCTTACAAATCAAGCCTCTGATTATTATTGGTCCTATACATACACATCTACTGTCAGAATGTTCAAAAGATGAGTGCCTTGTGAACAGGGGCTTAGAAAACTGTGCTCTTGTTCATACCTCCCACTGGAATTAATAGAAGCAGGACCTGGTATCCTGGAGATGTGTCAGTCAGGAAGAATCCTCTGACACAGATACATGAAAGGCACCTTCAGTGGCTCTGTCTCATGTCTGAACTTTCTCTCCTAGTAGGAGCAGAAAAAATAGGAACTCAGATTTCAATGTCAAGCATTTTTTTCACAGAAAATTAAAAGCATGAGGTTGTGTATATGCGCCTGTCAGCGTGCACGTTTATCCTTTTATTTTATGAGTGCACTTAAGTGGAATGTGTTTGCATGTGTTGCTATGACAACAGCTGCAGTATATTGAGCATGTGAAAGCAGTGCAATGCATGGAAACATGCCAATTGTGTTTTTGCATGTATCCATGAGTCTGTGAACTCATGCAAATACTTTAAATAAGGTACCAAAATAGTTCTCCATAAGAAGACGTGCAGATGCGGGTTCACATGAATAAAGAGAACTGTTTATAAAGTTTGTTCTGAAAGTCTTTTTTCTGTATTCATTATTCTGTATTCTGTATCTCATGTTGTGGAATTTTCTGGTTCCATATTGTTATGGCGTACAATGTACGTCATACATCCTTGTGTCTGGTACAGTT
>JBAMHX010000013.1:25875280-25893892 GCA_037177515.1 Pseudomugil tenellus | reverse complement strand
TCATCCATGTACTCAGGCTCAAATAAATATGGTCGGCCATCAAAATGAAATTCACATCCATCCATGTCTTCCACATCAAAATAGTAAACTATTTGGTGATCCAGCACAAAATCTCGCCGATCGTCTCTCTTTACCTGAGGCCGGAAGCAGCAAAAGTTCTCCTTTAAATCACACATAACATGGTTAGTGTGTAATTTGTCTGTGAGAATTTGATTTAATAGTTGCAACTTAAAAAATGCAAAGTGTAATTTATGATTTCTGGCTTTACAAGCCAGCAGCTGTGAGATAAATGTCAGAAATATGTCTCAGTGGTTGCAGACATTTATCATGGGGTGCAACATAAATTCATTCCCACAGCTGCACATGCATCTAAATTTCAGTTCTGTCTCACAAAGACAGTTGATTGAGGAATGAAGACACAGCTGTCCCTGAGATATACATATGTATCCACAATCACCATTATGAACGAATGAAAAATACTTTATTTATCGCTTTTCAGGGAAATTCAAATTGTAGTTGCTTTTATTAAAGAAAACAATAATAAGAAAAGAAATAAAAATCTAATTGTCTTGTTCTTGCAGCGGATGGCTGCTGGAAGGAATGATCTTCTGTACCTTTCAGTCTTACATCTAACCAGAACAAGCCTGAAACAAATGTTTTCTCACTTGAAAATGGAAAACTAAGGAAGGATGTGTGAACTTCAGTCTCACAGGCGACCATCATGGGCAAACACTGCAAAGACAAAACACTGGGCATGACATTTAGTTTCTTTATTGGCAACTCTGTTTACTAAGACATCTGCCCTCAATCCACCAGTGTGAATAAAAACCGACTGGTTATATAGAGTTAGAGAAAAAAAAGAGAAAAAAGGAAAGGAAGACAAAGACTGTTACACCAGATAGAGACACTTTCAGATGTTCAACCAAAAAGGAATAAACAGACAATCAGTGGCTACACCTGTAAAAAAAAAGGGAAAAAAAGATCTTGCAGTCTGTGTCAGAAAACAAAGCAGGCAATCATCGGGAGCACCTATAGAAAGACAAGCTGAAATAGCATGAATTACAAATTCATTTTTTATATGTTTGACAACACAGGCACAGCAAAAAACAGTAGTTGAATTAGGTTATAATTTAAATCAGCTACACACCATGTTTACTGATGTGTTAGTTTAATGTTAGCTGCATGGAATCAGTGTTGCTGGATGTAAACGATATATGAATGTGGTTTTCATCTTTATTTGCAGAGGATGCACTGGCTGCTTTTACAACTCTTTTCTAGTAATCAGGGAATTAAGTAAACCACAACGCCCCAAATATCAGACAATAGGTCTTGCAACCCCCACAGCCACCTGTGTTGACTATGTGGTTAATTGTATGTTATGTATTTGATATAAATTAGAAACTGAAATAAAAAAGAGAACCCATATAACAAAACTGAACCTTCCCTCCCTGATAGATTCTACAAATTATTTTTATTTCCGGTGGCCGTATTCTGAAGGTTAGGGTTTAAAGAATTTTCATAAATAAGGAGGGATTTTGGGTTGAGTATGTTAACAAGAATGACAAAGAACATAAGAACCAAAATTGAGCTTCTTGCAGAGAGATGATGGCAAACATGGATATTTATCATGACATAGGTTATGACTTTGTTGCTAATGCATGAATTTGTTAACTATAACAGTCCTAATAAAACCCAGAAGTTATTTGATAAATGTAGATTATTTGCATAGTTTTTTCAATGACCTGGCAACCCTCATGTGGTCTCACAGGGCCTCCAATTCCCAACACCCTTCCCTTCCACCCACCCACACACACACACACACACACACACACACACACACACACGTTACTACTGGCTTCTTTTTATTATTTGCTGTCTATTATGATGTAGATCTGAAGATTTTCAGTTTGAAGTAAAATAATGCTAATTGTTATAAATGATGAAGATGCCACATTTTCTTTATCCCTTCCTTAGAAACAAAATAAACACATATTTACAACTTATATGATGAATATACATGGATATGTACTTGCGCATACCTGACAGCTCTGTTCCAATTTACAGCAGGAGCAATAGCTGATTTCAAAGCACCTGAGCTCACCTCACCTTGGCATGGCTGCATGTTGCAGTGGGAGGAATATGTGCGCTTGGCTTGACTGTCTGAGCTGGCTTATCGGCTTTGCTTTTTTGTGCCTAATTCAAGTCTGAAAGAATGGCAGAAGAAAGAAGCAGTGGGATGCAGGTGAGCGAAGGCAGTTATTTCACCCTGTCGGAGCAGATGACACTGAAGGAGGTATAAATAATGCAATTAATCACTGAAAGAGAAATGAACCGGGAGTTAAGGAATCCACAAGGGTACCCGAAGTTCTTTCAATCAAAAGTTTTAAAGCCTCAAGTTTTGCTGTCTGCTCTGCAGATGAAACAGTTTTTAACAGACTGGCAATCTAACTCACATTTATGTGGTGATCTCCGGTCAAGTCAGCATCCCTTTGAATGTTTGAACTCCAGAGTTCAAGCAGCATTTTGGTGACTGTAGAGTGAAAAATCTAATTGATCTTTAAGCCTCTTTTAAACACATCAGAGCGAGCACTCCCCTGCAGAGGGGATCAGAGCGGCTTCTGGTTTGCAGTTGAAAGACTCGTGTGGCTCATGTTAATTTATGCTCCTGCCTTTTTGCATGTATTCCGGTCAAGCTTTACCCTTAAGCCTGTGTTGATAAGTTGCACCAACACTGCATGGCAGTCTCTTTTAAATCTACTGTGTTACTCCACAGGGAAACTAGAATGGAGAGTAAAGACAGAATACACAGAAACCTAACTAGTGTATGTGCACGGCTAGCATGCTAATGATGCTAACCTCCATTCAAACAACACATTGCTTTCATTTGAATGAATACAACAACTGTTATTCTTGCAGCATCATCAGATGACTTACTTACTCTTATAAATAAGATTATTTCCAGTTGTTTAGATGGCTTTTCGGGTTTGGTTAGACATGTTTTTGGGGCTACATCTTAATGTCCTGACACCACAAGATGTGTTACTAGAGCTACAGAACAGATGTTTAGCATTAATAGTTTCCTGGTTGTAGATACCTTGTAAAAAATTAAAATGGTTGCAGTTTAGCTATTTAACTGTCCTTCTCCTCATTCATATCCCACTACAAAATTATGAAAATGAAAGTACTTCAGAAAGTTTTATGCAAGAGTCAGAAAACAACCAGTTCCAGAGAGCAGGCTTGGCTAATTCTCAGTAAAAAAAAAAAAAGCACAGAGTTAATTAACTTTGAGTTTCAAGTTTCAGGTCAGTTGCTTTGAATTGGTCTAATCAACAATGAGTGTCTTTACTCAGGCTGTCTCAATTCAGAGTGTGCATTGCTCGAAGTACGCAAACTACGTAGGCTACGAAGTTTTCTACATAGTCTGCGTACTTCAAAATGTGCCTGCCGTTTAAAATGAGACAGACTGTGTACGAGCATCACAGATGTTGTCCAGACCTCAGTTGCCTAGCAACTTCATATGTTGTTTATCTAATTAATGAACCCCATATTTCACAAAAACACAAAGATAGATTTTAAAAAAATTACAGAAAATTGCAGCAGTACTTTGAATTGTTTTTATTTTTTATTTGCATGTGTGTCTAAATTAAAACGTCACCATCAGTGAAAAATAATTCTGGTCAGATGCATGTAATAAAATTCATTTGTGATAAAAGTGTCTAGGTTCAGTCCATCTGGAGAGAAACACACAAGGAGGAGAAAATTTATTATATGTCATCTATGTATATGTTTAAGTACATACAGTTCATGTAGTCATATAATTTACCCGTGAAAGGTTTTCACAGAACTACAGAAAAATGACATGAACAACAGTTGACCCTGTCAAAGTCCAGATCTCAGCCGCATCTTCTTTTGTTTAACTTTCCTGTAAACACATTGGACGACGGTATTTAAAAACATCTGAATTGTGATGCTCCATTTTTATAACAACAAGCATCACTTTGCAGATTTTGGAGAAGCAGCAGCAGTAACAATACCAGCTGTGGGAAGACTTAGCGTTAGCATTTAGCTGACTTGTGCTACTCTGTCTGCTGTGCTCTTTGTATACTTCACGTCTTCACTAATTGGTTTCCATTATCTTGCATACATTTAGGAAATGAGTTTGCCTTTCAACGTTTATGTAGTCTTTTGTTAGCGCTACTGACCTTGCAGCACATGGGTCGATTGGTTTGGAAGAGGAGGAGTGCGGCTTTGGAGTTAGCAGATAAAATGTAATCATATATTTATCACTTATCAGCTACTGTAATGACTCTCAACAAGTTCATCATGCAATTACCCTGATGTGGCTTTCCGGGTTCAGTGTTGTGCTTTTCCCTGATCAGAATCATACATTTGAATGGACCTTTGGCTCATTTCCCTGCAGCTTTTTTTTGACTGAGCGATGATGTCCCTGGTTATCATTCTGGTATTGCACGACAATATTAACATCATTTTATGAAATGATTCAGGATCCAGGTTGGATAAGGTGAGGTGAAAAAAGCTTAGCTCATACAGTTTTTTCTTTGTCTTATTTTTTATTCAGGACAGTAGTTTGGGATATGCGTGTTGTTGAGAGCTGTTGGACCCAGTGACTGTGCAAAATAAACCCTAAACTCTTGCATGACTGCCAGCTGTCATCCCCTGCTGTGAAATCTCTCCAGAAGCTTAAACTTAAATAGTAGCTTGACTCAACATTCACATTAAGGTCACATGCTGTTATGCATTATGAACAGCAAGGTAGGCGACATTGAGGACATTGTAGCACGAATTGTTTTATTTTTAATATTCACACAAAAAAAACTGTCCTGTGATCATTAATGTTTTAAAATTTTTACTCCAACAGTGGATTTTTTGGTGGTAGAATCAGAAAGTTTGAAGGAGGTGAAATGGGGCTTATGACTGAAGCTCGGTTGGTATAATCTGGATACATGGTTGTACCACCTTGTCTGTAACACTTCATGATGGTTTTGAATAGTTGTGACCTCTCTGTGTCATGCATCCTATGATGTATGTACTGGGTTTGTCATCTTAGGAGAAAGAACATATTAATGGAGACATAGTCATATCTGAGACTTGATTCATCTGAACATTGGAGAATTATTTGAAAAATACATCATTGCTTTGCTTGGGTTAAATGCACTGAGCTGGTGCAAAAGACAGAGTTCACTAATTGTAAATTTGATACAAAGAGCAAGTTTAGATAGCAAAGATAAACTGTAGCCAAAGTAATTATATAATGGCAATGATTTTAATGCCATTTCATTTAATAGCATGACATTTGTGATGCTAGAAGGTCAGTGAGCTGTCTAAATAGCATTGTGTGACTCAGTTAGGTAAGCTGTAGTATTTATGAGGTCCATGAAAGGAAGAAATGCTGACTGTGAAAATATATAATGACTGTATTAAGACTCACTGTCTTTGAGCACTTCTAACTTTCTTTATGTACTCATCTTTTATTTGGGTACGACTACCACTGTAAAGGTCTTCCTTTCATCTGTTAGTGGAAAAAAGGCAGTTGTTCGAATGGGTTATGACTCATCTCTGCTCAACACAAACACTGTTTGAACAGCGTCTGGTGGCATCTCCTCCATGTGAACTCTGATACAAACCTGGGTCATGTACATAACTAAGAGTTGAACTTATGAATTAAATGCACATTTATTTGTCTTTTAAAAGCAATTTGGCACATTTAACAATGAAGGTGTTTGATTGTAAGGTGGCTTTATTCTTCCTGTATTCAAGCCAAATGATTTTTCAGTATGTTAGCAGCTTGTAAAAATGTTTTGAAAGAAAAATCCATCCATCCATTATCTGTACCACTTATTCCAAAGAAGGGTCCTGGGAGGCTGATCCCTATGCCAGCAATCATTGGGCGAGAGGCGGGGTACACCCTGGAGACGCTGTGACAGAACATTGTCTTATTTATTGCATTTGTTTGCCAGACCTGTGTTAATATTTTGAGATAAAGAAATAATGTAACTTATCAACCCAAATCAATCGAATCCAGAAAGTGATTGTGACTCAAATCTTTGTTGTGCATGTATCAGGGCAGGACAGCTTTGTTTACACATGAAATGCATGGGAACACTCAAAATATTGTAAAGATAAATAAAAAAGTTAGTAATAATAATAGCTGTCAGTGGTTATAATTGTACTTCGACCAAATAAAATCCATTTAATCGCAGGTTAAGTTCCAGATAATTCTGAATGTTTGTCACTGTGGGATTTCCTGGTGCACCAATGACAGAGACGTACATGTCAGAGTTTGACCAACTATTGCGACTGTGGTACTATGTTTATTGAGATCCAGTACATAAAATGACAACTAACCCTATCAAGCCAAACATATCATTTTTGATAGTAATAGTTTTGCATCACTTTATGGAACTTTAGTAAAAAACCCAGTTTAACACCATACGATACTGGTCTCCTGCACCGTGATGAACACCAGAAAACAGAAGATGACACTATAATAATACAACATCACATGGTAATAAATCATGAAAATACCCCCCCCCCCCCCAAAAAAAAAATGTTACTTTTTTTTTAAGGTGTTAAAAAAGACTTCAGTGGTTTTTTGTGACCTCTTGAATCTGACCTTTTCCAAACATCTCTTGCATTTTTCTAACTTGAATGACCTTGGAAGACCTTCACATCAACATTTGACATCCTTATCTGTTTAGATTTCCCTCCATGGCAGTGTGTGGTGTTTAGAAGAGTGTGTCAGCTATTGATGAACTAATCTGCATTTTCCATGTCTGTTGAGTTGACCTTTTCAAATATTGATTTTAGAGGGAGAGGATTAGTGGAGCACGGTAGATCAGCGTAAGTACTAGTAGCTGCACTCTGGATTGTGTCTACTCTAAACGGAGACAAAAGAAAGGGCAGATGTCTCAACCTGAAAAATAATTTATTTAGCCTCTGTCACACAGCTGACATAGCATAGCAAATAAAAAGGAGGGATTTTTGTGCAGCTGTGTCCAGAGTTTGACATATTTGTCAATGATGAAATGAACAAATTTCCACGAATTCTTCCTAATTATGTCCCATGCATCATTAGCGCAGTGGTGAGGCCTTCTAATATTTGCAGCAGGTCAGTTTGTTGGAAACTTTATGGATGCTGTTGTCTATGTTGATATTCAAAATCTACCCATCGATCATATTCTGCCATTCTCACAGTCTTTGGAGTTAATTGGATGGAAATATTGGCCATTTGTAGAGCTAACAGAAAATAATATACAATAGTGAAATGAGACTGAATCATAATGTTGCCTGCTGGTAATCGAAGAGGCTGAGAAGAGCTGTTCCACTGAGCTTTGAGTGTAATGAGGGGAGAACATAATCATCGTTAAAGCTACTTTTCCATGCTATTAGCCCTTCTTTAGTCTTAAATAGCAAAACTGTGGAGGAAAATGTCACATCCTTGGAAATCTCACTTGAAATTTGATAACACGCTCAAGGACAGAAAATGCTGTAAAACCTGTTGACACAATGAAAATAGATCCCACAGCTTCATATGTAAGCAGAAAACAGCAGTGCTTAGTCCTTTTATTTAGTTCACACTAATGCAGCTGAGCTTTTACAGTTTAATTATGAGCCTGTCTCACAGGGAAACAGTGGAGTGAAGGAGGAGTTATTAATAGAAATAGTCCCGAGAGAGCTGTTGTAAGGCCGGCCTTTTTAAGAACCAGCGAGTGAGAGAGCCAGATAGGTGAATAGTCTTTTCGGGTCCTTGAAGATGATTAAACGAGTCGTAAACATTCCAGAATCTTTGTGACAGGGAAGTGATTAACCCAAGAAGCGTGTCAAATTGAAAGACTGTGAGATGCAGATTACACTCACACTTAGATTGAATTCTTTCATAGTTTTGGGGACGACTCAATAATCTAAGGCAAGATTTTCATTTCAATATCATACCCCTCTACTACACACACACACACACACACCCATTGCCAACTCACCCAACCTCCTCCTCCTCACCCACACCCTCACTTTCAGCCCTGTGAGGCAGCAACAAAGTGGACCTTAACATTGTCTTCATGTTGGTAACATGTTTTATGATAGTTTTATGCTGTAATCCTGCTGTGACACATGGAAAGAACAGAAATACACAGGATGTGGTTCACTTAGCATTCGGGTACCAAATCATTTGGTGTTATGGAGATATTGCCACTTTCAGACCGTGGTGGTTATTGATGTTATCTTTTAGCTGTTTGAACATTTTGTTTTAACAAAACATCAGATGAGCTGCCATTGCTAGCTTAATGTCCAGTTTTCTGATTTGCCCAGCCCGACCAGGGCTGTGTCTCCATTCAGGGTCTTCATGCTTCCAAGTTCGCAGACTACGTAGGTAACAAAGTGTTCTACGTAGTCTGCGCAGTCCACAGTGCGCCTGCCGTTTGACATGAGACCGACAGTGTACGAGCATCACAGATGTGCTCCAGGCCTTCGTTGCCGAGCAAATTCATATGTTGTTTATCCAATTAATGATCTCAATATTTTACAAACACAAAGATATATCAAAAATACAGAAAATCACCTCAGTACTTTTAATTGTATTTATTTTTTATTTACATGTGTGTCTAAATTTGAATTTCCCTGAAAAGGGATAAATAGGTATTTTTCCTTTTCAACTTAAAACATCAACATTAGTGAAAAATAATCCTGGTCAGATGTATGTAATAAAATTTATTTGTGGTCACAGTGCTGCTGCATCCCAGCTTATCTGCTGGAACAAATATGTGCTTATTAAAATATGAAATACAAAATAAAAATTGAAATATACAATTAATACAATTCAAAATTCAGGATGTTCAGGATGCGTCTGTCACAATCAAATATCTGTTCACATTGCACTGAGAACATGACTTACAGCTATTTTCACACTTTGTGGTCTTGTTTATCTGTTCAGAGATTCTGGCTTTATGTATGTAATGAATGATCACACTGGTTTAAATGTAACATCCCAGCAAGCCCCACGTTATGGGTGAGTTGGGTGAAATTATCACAAGGTTTATCCCTACAAACTTAATCCTCACTATTTTATGTATCACAAAGAAAACGATCCTTTTAAATTGGAGAACTAAACAGAATTTTTGCATCCAGCAGTTTAGAAATCTCTTATTGGATCACACCAGTATTAAGACAATGTCTGCCTCTTCAAAGGACCAATTAGCTGAATTTCACTCCCTCTGATCTCCTGTGATCAGCTCCATCACTTAGTCTCGGTGGAGGACTATTACCTTGACACTTTGGGGCTCTGAGGTTGACTGGGGTCCCCGAGGGCTGTGAATGCCTGGCGGTCTCCTGGATGAGGGTCTAGGCTGCGTCGCCATGGGGGCGGCTGCGTGTCTAGTCCGAGGGGTGGGGTGTGGGTTGCTAGTGGGTCGATAGTTTGAGTCACCTCAGCGGTGAAGGATCCAGCCTTCTGCCTCAACACAACAGATCTGAAGCTTTGTTTTTACCAGAGGAATCACTGGAGGGTTTTGTTTTGGTTGATGCAAAGATGCTCGGTCGAGTGTTCTCCCAGTTAAACCCAACAACCTCCCTTTTAGACCCAATTTACACATAGTTTTTTTTTAAAAACATTTTATGGTTTCTTTGAGCCTGAACTTTTCAACACAACATTTTTAAACCATCTGCTTTTAGGGGCAATTGGTCTTCTTGTATATTAGACATAAAGTCAACCAGGACAATACTGAAGTTTTAATTGTCGGTCCTGAAGACAAGAGAGAGAGGGGGGCAGTAGTGTACCCATGACATGGACATAGAGAGAGACGAGATGGACATTTAACAATAAAATAAGAAATAAATAAATAAAAGGTTGTTTCATTTTATTGGCTTTTATTGAGTTAATTTGGACGTTTGCCATGAAGTGACTGAGTTATCTAAGTAATGAGAAGGCAGTTTGTCCAATATGGAGGTTTTTATCAGCTTCACTTTCATTAGAAATAATCCTAAATTCCACTAGTGGAATTTGAAAAAAGAAAAGCTCTGGGGAATGGAAATGACATATAATGTTAGGACCTGTCAAAGAGAAAACCAGGAAATGAAAAGTCTTCAGGCTTTGCAGGGATGAACTTTGCAGAGAATTATAATATATTTATCCTTTACATTTGTTTCTGACTATCCTTTCAGCTGTTATTACATGTTAGAAATACGTTGACACACTGGTGCATCACTAATGCTTCCTCAGGTTTTCTTCATCTAAGTTCTTTTTAATAGATGTATATATTTTAAATTTAGGAAATACCAAAAAAACCTTACATTACAAATAACAAACAGTACATTTTTAAGTAAAAAATAATCATGTCCTAAAATCTTCTTGATCAGTTAAGCTAAAGGGGATAAAAATACTAAAAACCTCCAACCAACAAGCTTTTCATCTAGTAATCGTGTAGAGTGTCCAATAAGTTTCAGCAGTGGGTGGTTGTGGCACTGCTAATTCCCATCTTACTGTCAGCAATGCAGGATGAAGTGGGCCCATGTCTGGACAAGTCCAACGCTTCCTGTGATTTATGTTCTGATTAGAGATGCTGGTGTTGATATGAACTGGTTGGAGGGAAGTCTATTTCCAACTCAGGGTATGTTGGCAGGTAGTGGTGTGACAAATGCAAGAGAACACAGGGCATTTTTAAATCAGAAGGTGCGGAGGCAGTATTCAGCCCCTCCCGGTGCTGTGATGTAGAATTTGCTGATGGATTGATCCATCCCAAGTGGCGCTCCGTGGGAGCACGGTTGCTCCTACGCCCAGTCCTGCATCATTTGTCATTCCATGTTCATGCCTCCATAAAAATTCATACATCAGCAATATAGGTGTTAAGTTTGGTGTCCTTTCTCCAAAGCCCGTGCCATCACACATTTCAATGCTCTTTCTCCAGCTGTTTGGGAGACTAGTGGTACATCAGGAAGTCAACATCAATTTATTTACAGAAATAAATCAGAATCATCTCTTAGTATTAAGCATGTCCTGCTATTTGCCACCCATTATTTAACAAGTGGCTCATGTTGGATTTGTGTTTGTTTATTTGTAATAACAAGGATAATGTCTAAGTAACTTTAAAGATTTATTTATTAATGATGGAATCTAAATAGTTTAGTAATGACTTCATTACTTTTCCAGACTGATGGAAAGTAATCATGGCTTTTCTACAATCATTGCTGATGTCTTTTCTCTTTGGCAGTGAGTTCATACACATGCAAAATGCGGTAGAATTGTTCCTAGTTAGATTTTATGAGAAGTCATTTCATAAAAGCACTCACACAAATGATCCAATGAATGAAGTTTAGCAGCTTCTGGGTGTCACTTTTTGACTTAATGCATATAAATGCAGTGATGGTGTACTCTTATTCTGGTTTAACTTTTGTATAATAATATGCAATCTTTTGTTTTATGTTGATGCTGTTAAATTAGGATTTAATGACATAAATCTAAGACCTGTGGAATTCCTTAGCAGGCGATGTTATATTAAAGCTAACACAATGCATCATATTCTGTTGTGCAATAATAGTGCTTATATAGTACTTATGAGTCACAGCACTTTAAAGTTAGGATTCAACTGTAAATTTCCAGGGTTAAAAGTTCTATGGGATAACAGTAGAGCCCCAAGTATAGCCAGAGTCAAAAAGAATTATTTATTTAGCTTGTAAAGAGGATTTCCATGTGATTTTTATGTCCTCCTAACAAGGCTAAATGCATCATATTGGAGCCAGTCTGGGATTACACATGAAGACAGAATAACAATAGCTGGCCTTGATATGTTTCCAGCAGTCAACTCAGAATCACTCTGCAGTATGAGGACATCGGAATAGACAATGCCAAACAAATATGGGTCTCAGCAACAGCAAGTTAGCTTATTTCACAGCAGCATGTCAGCAAGGGAGTTTAGATCAAAAACTGTGATTGACACTGGTTCATTGTGGCACTGTGTCAACTTTGCTGCAGGGATGATAAAAAAGGATGATGCACCAGACTGCAGCAGGCCAGCTGAATAAACAATTGTATCACTAATGTCTATGTAAATGCAATGTATAACTAATTAGATTTTAGTTTATCAGATAATGCGTTTTAGATGCAGAAATCAGAATGCTGCCAACACATCTTTATAATAAGATCCTGCGTGGCCATTCCTGCTGCCAGGACTAAAAACACAAGATACTCAAATTCTTTCTTTAGATGCATCTAACAAGAAAAAGATGTATACTTAGATGGATATATTTCCTTTTATATAGGTACGTGTTTGGCAACATGCTGGAGAGAAGTATCTACAATAAGTGATGCTCTTGACTTTGTCACAAACTGAATGTTTAACTGCTATTAAAGTCAGTGCTAGAGACGATGCCAAAATAAGCAGACAGAAAATAAAATCCACTCTTGTACGGTCTGTTTGAATAATGGGACTTAAAACCTGGTTCTGCATGGTGATTTTTGCCCCCTGTGTCAGTCGCTGTTATTCACGGTGGTTGGCCTGAGCTTCTCTCATGCAGTGTGGAGTTGAACAGAGAAGAGCTTGTATTACGTCCAAGTTCAAGGTGACTTCTCTTTAAATTCAGCTACAGCAATTCCCAGCATCTTACGAAAAAAGATAAAAGATGTTGGAGTTTTGGCTATTTTTTTCATAGTTCTTCAGGGAGAGATGGTACTTTTTAATACATTACTTTGTTAAGAATCATCACTACAGTTATTAGGCGCAGCAGGCTGATATATTTCAGCCTTTAGGATCCATCAGGGGTTTAGGGGCCTTGCTCAGGAGTTTCACCGGTGTTAGCATATGATGGAGTTGAACCCAAGTTTGCCTTTCCTCTGTAACCTTATGACTACCACTCCTCTTTTCACATCTGCTCCACTTCACATCTATACATATAAATGTATGGACAGCAGGGAGTTGGCAGCTGGCTGCTGGCATTTCAAACAGCAAGTAAGAACTAGTTTGGATTGAGTTCCTGAACCAAGAACACCTTTTTGACTTGTCTTATTGTCTGGATCCATTTTGAAATGGATTTTATTCATGAACATTATTCAAACTCCCAATGATTATATTTTAAGAGCAAGTAGGACAAGTTTTTATATCCAACAAAAAATTGAGCTAGATTCTTCAGATTGCCCAGTCTGGTTTCTGGGGGAGTTGTGTCTGAACCCACACAAGCGCTGATCAGCTCATTGATGTGGTAGTAATGCAGTATGGATTTTTCTTCAGCTCTGATTATATCAAGTGAGTAGTTAGCCTCCTTTCATACAAGCACGTCATTTAAAGGTGCTGTGTAGTTACATTTTTCTGTCAGCATTCATTTTTCTAATCAGTCTTTTAGTTTAGTCCTCAGTTGAAAGACCCCAATGCAAATGTTAATGCATTGACTTAACGTTCACAAGTTCAGTTAATTCTTAGTGAGCTAAAACTAAGGCCCAGTTTACACGACAATGGCAAAACATTTTATCAGATGTCCATATCTTTAGACGGAAAGAGTGTTTTGGAGGGTAAAACATCGCAAAACGCCTTCCACAGTGGAAATCCTGACAACCCTCCACCATGTTGTTCTTATCTAAACGGTTGACAATGCAAAATTGCATTGCAGTCACATAAAGATGACGACATAATCACAAGCAAGTTAAAACAAACACAACATGGCCTGAACTTCAAGTCACGCTAGCAGTAAAAGCGATGCAATTGACGACATTCATCACACGGTCATTATTCTGGCTGGTGCGCTTCGCCATATTGTTTTGATTTGTCGCGTTTGTCTAAAGAGGAAATAGAGAGGTAGAAGTGAAGGCATTTGGTTTTGGTGGTGGTGCCACCTACATACTGGGCATGCATACTGCAACAGGAAGTTAGACGTTTTGTGCACTTTTGTGTCTCCATGTGCATGCAGATTTCCCCAGCCAAAACTGTCGAATAAATGCTGAATTAATACGAAAATGAAATGTTGCTTTTTTTTGGCTTCGGACTGTTTCTGCCTAAACATAGCCTAAGAAACAAAAGCAGCATGTGTAAAAGCAAAACTCTCAAAGAATGAGTAGCTTCTTTCTCACATCTGAGAATAACAGTAACAACCAAAAAAACTGTGTAGTTCTTCTTAGAACATGAATGCCTCCCTAAAAATGTGTCAAGTTGGGCTGGGTGATTGGGTCTACAACTTATATTTTTGGCAGTTTTCCTATGCACACATATTTGATATATATATATATATATATATATATATATATATACATAAAGACCCAACAAAACTTCTATAGACATGTCGAGTTTGCTCAGTATATCACCCAGCCCTACTTTCAAACTACTGAAGCTATCAGCTTTATCATTATTTACTTTAATACTATTTCTAATGTACTAAAAAGTCTTCATCATTTGGAAGTGTATAGTTTTCATATAGTAATAAATATTAAGTCCAAGCTGGCTTTATAGCTGAGTGTCTTTAAACACAGTCCTGCATGCATAGCTTGACGTTTTCTGCTTTACTTTCTGTTTGTGGACGTGCAATAGAACTGTGCAGGTTTAGCATTTGGTGAACATCACAGTGCGAGGAGGCAGTATGACTACAGACAGCAGCCAAGAGAAAAACTCCCACATTAAAAGCATCGGCTCTGCTAAGATATGATTTAATGAAGAGGCCATTGAAAAAAAGAATGAACTCAAAAGTTGCCTTTATCACATTTTTTTTACCACAGGCACAAAGAAAATTTTTCCCAATGTGTCAGTTTGTAAGTTTTAAGTGGATTGCTGAGAGGTTTCTAGATCATTCAGTCAGACATTGTGGCATCAGTTTTTCTTATAGAGTTTCGTGAACTGTTACAAGAAGTGCCACTTACTCCTCTGCCTCAGAGAACGAACCCTCTCCCTGCACTATGGGGTAATGTTGCAGTGGCTATAGAACACTACCTGACATATTTATGGAGGTGATGATGGTCATAATTATAGCCTACAGGTAAATGGGTTGGATGCATTTCAATCAGGCGGTTCCTCTTTTTCAGGTATCTTCTAAAGCATAACTCAGCTCTGTAGCTCTCGGATGGGAAATCCATGCTTTTCACAACACAACAAACAAACCACTAAACAGCCCTAACTGACTGCGCGGGTAAATCAAACCCCACCATGGTAACAAAACGATACCTCTGCAGAAGCTATCTTAACACAGAAAAGTGATGTAGCTCTGCTAATTATCTTGTTGCTTTTCTCCCGCCGTGAAATAGTTTTTCCTCATTTCAACCGTTTACTCAATAGTGTTATAGATCAGTCTGATGTTTTTTACTCTGGATCAAAAGATTGAAAGAATTCAAAGCTGATTTCATTATTTCATTCAATACAAAAGGCTTTTTTCTCCTTCAACTTGAATCATAGCGACCTGATTGATTGTCTGACTCAACAACAAACAAATGTGCTTTGCAGACAGAAGATTTAGAAATCCCCTCTATGTATGTTTCATTGTACTTCTTGTAATATGATATGTTTATGCTGAAGAAGAGAGAAGTGAAGAGGAGAAATAGCAGACGAAGATACAAGAGAGAAAGCAGCTGCAACCAATGATCAAATAACAAAAAGAAGAAACCAGACAACCAGCTGCAATAACTACAAAGAAACTTAATAGAAACCATCATAAATTCTCAGAAAACAAAGCAAGCAATCATCGGGAGCTCATAGTGAAAGACAAATGGTTATTTTTGTACTTAGATAATAGAAGTAGTACTCTGCATTTCCAAAACACCATGACTGGTGTTTAGTGATTTACATGAGGACATGATGAACTTTCCTCTTATTCATCTTGTTTATTTGAAATAAGTAATGTCGACAATTTTTCATCTTTGTGCATCTTTCTACATGCATAAAAACAAGACATATGTTAATCCCTGTCCATTTGATAACATCCATGCATTCAGTTTTTAGTTTCTTATCAGATGTGTAAACAACCTTTTTTTCTACTTCAAGCAGCAGAAGTCTGAATGCATGCCAGCAAGCCACACCAGCAAGACAAATAAGTTTTTTCAGCTTCAATCCTGACTATACAGGATGACTTTGCCTGTGGTTATCTGTCTATGTAATGGAACAGGCCACCCGTCTGCACTGCTATGAGCTTCTTTTTATTAAATTTGATTAAACTTATTTATAAAGCATTATTCACAACCAAAGTCATCTTGAGATCCTTAAAGGAGACAATAAACCAGTTCAATATGGGTCACAGTCTAATAACACTCCAGTTCATTAAACCCTGTTATAATTCAACTCAGTTCAGCTGATTCTAATTGTATTTATATGAAACATATTGCAAACCTTTTCTGCCATAGAAAGTTTGATTGATACCTTCTGTTTATTACTCAATTTGTTTTCTAATTAAAACAACTTGTGGGATCATCTGATTATATAGTTTCAACATCACTGGACATTTTTGTTCTACTCAGGATTTAGTCTGCACAACTAAACCGGTTTAATTGTTACATTGTTACACTAAATATGTTCAACAATATTCAGTCGACAAGTCTAATCTCCCAAATCCTATCTTTCACCTGTTATGGCTATCAGAGAGACAAACGTTGATGACCTGCTGGTAAGAAGACTCCTACTTCACCTTCAGCAAACTGAGCTCTATTTATCAATTCAGTCCGTTATCAGGGATCAGCTGGGTGCAATTCATTTGATGGCCTTCACCTACTTTTAATGGGACCTTTAAACTAAGCCTTTGGAACAGGAGTGTGTCCTGTCCATGTCAGAAAAACCAGTTCAGAGTTGTCTTTCCGTTTCACTGCAGTCCAGACTGATGAATCGGAATCTTTTAGTCCAAGCTGCTACTACATTTTCTAGCTGTTTGTGTTCTGAAAGTATATTTTAACAGGGAATGGAAGTGATGCACTTAACAGGGCAGTTTCCATTAGGATGGGATTGTGCTGAGCAATTACACCCTCTTCTAACAGGTCACCGAACCCACTCCCATTACCACGGAAACATGTTTTGTTGACAGCAGGTGTAAAATTATACACAGTACACAGCTATGATACTATTGTTGTGGTATCAGAGCTTCAACATTTAACATGCATTAGCTTTCTGACTGGGATGCTCTTATTGTTTTATGAGAAAATAGAAAACACCAGGTTGTTAACAAGCTCAACCAATGAGAAGCAGTCCCAGATTAACTCTAGCTACCACCCCAGAATAATACAGGTACAGTCAGCCATTCAACTAAAGAATTAACTCTAAAAATCTACCAATATGATACCTTGGAAATACTGCAAACTGGATCCTTCAAGTAAAAGAGCACAAGTTAATTTACTACTTTTACATGTTTGATTTGGTATGTTTGAGCATGTCTTTCCTAATGCATTTACACTGGTGTAGCACAGCTGTGGTGACCACAGGAATGAGAAACTCGTTGTCTAATAATCTTCCAATGCCTAGTAATGTAATTTGGGACGGCTCTTTTGTGCCATTTTTTCATTTACCTCTCCAAGCTGCCTCGTAATAAGGACATCTAATGTGTCAGGAAGTCATTTAAAAATGCTGAACACCAGATGGATCAACCAGGGAACCAGATGCATCTCTCAGGCTCTGTGTGCATTTTCTAAAATACATTATTTCCTGAGCTTGTTTTTATAGATTAATTAATTACATATTCACATTATAATATGGGAACAAATTATGTCTCATTGCAATAGAATACTAATAACAAAAAGCCTAGAGATGTCATTTTAAAATGATTTCTTTGCCAAGTTGTCTGTCTTTTTATTTAATACACACAGATTACTTGAGTTTGGAGCCTTTTTATGGTTAAATGACTCATAGGTCAATGTTCACACTTAATTAAGAAATAAAGAAAGATTAAAAAAAAAAACCGGTTTTGCTCCATCAGTCCATAGAGAAAAAAAAAAGTCAGAGAGCCTGAAGCACATTGCTCCACAGCCTTTAAAGATTATAAGACATAATGAATGGCATAATCCTGCATTTCATTTATTCAATATCTATATTTTGTTGTGATTTTGATCTGTATCATAAAGAGTAAAAAATAAGTCAGCAATATTAAACTGTAAACTATTGTAGGGAATTGTAAATGTGTGTTCAAATGCACACAAAAAGTATAAATTGTAAACAAACAGACAATAAATTTGCATGTACACATAATTACAAGTACAAAAACCTTACATTACAGGAGATTATATGCGTTCTTTTTTTTCATTAAACTTAAATTTATAAAAAAGACACTAAAAATTGGTACTGCTCATACAAAAAATAAATAAGGGTATACATCTGTCCTCCTATCTATCTGCAAAAAGCATGTGTATCAGGTGTTTGGTGCACATGTATTTAATGATTTGTAGGGAAGTAAGGATGCTTTGTGAAGTTGATGCTTCAAGTTATTAAAACGTCAATCGATGTCGAAAATAAAATCGACGACCAAAGACTTGTTAATAAACTCCCAGATGCACATTATGCAAAGTACGTAAAGTATGTAACTTGGCACGCTTGACCCGGACGTCGTTATTGGGTATTGTCAGCAGTGTGGCAGCATTTTGGCTTTCAATTCAATTCAATTCAATTCAACTTTATTTGTATAGCGCCATTTCACGACAATGTCGTCTCAAGGCGCTTCACA
>JBAMHX010000013.1:25831210-25854306 GCA_037177515.1 Pseudomugil tenellus | reverse complement strand
TATATATACACATATCCAACAGAATGCCAGAAATGTAGTGGTTCTCAAACAACCCCCAAGATAAAATACATTGATGTGTGTGTAGCCCGCCCTCCATCGGCCGAGGGATTAATCATTTGATATATAGGGTGTGTGATCCTGCAGGCATCCTCTAAATGTAAGGCTGGAAAATTGTCAGAATCTTCATAAATAAGGAGAATAAAGGGGTTTTTGGTGGATCTGGTGCACTGCTGTGATAAGCCCACTACACTTCTCTTATTAAAATAATGCTGAATTAATGTTTTAAAAATTAATTAGGTAAAAATTTTGTTGTTTATGTTTGTTGTAAATGTAAGCTACATTTTTTATTTATTTTTTTACAATTATTCCACAACCCCATGTAACGAAGGACACCGAGACTCGAGGGAATTTTAACAGATTTATTCAGAGATCAGAAGTAGATGTCCTTAATGCCAGGCAAGGATCAGAAACCAGGAAGACAGAAGCAGAATCCAGGAGACAGGCGTGGGTCGGAACCAGGAAATCAGACAAGTCGGAATCCAGGAGACAGGCGTGGGTCGGAACCAGGTAATCAGACAAGTCGGAATCAAGGAGACAGGCGTGGGTCAGAACCAGGGCATCAAACAGAGCGTAATCCATAGACAAGGCAAAGTCCAAGCCGGAGAAATCCAAACACTAATATCTGCAAGGCAGGTAGCTGAGTCGGTACCGGGAAGGGGAAGAGAGGAGCTGGCAGTTATGATGTCCGACAGGTAAAGAGTGGTGAGCTAAGGAATATATAGAGGTATGTGGAATGAGACGCAGGTGTAAATGATGATTGATTGGTAGACTGGAGATTGGCTGCGTGTGAACCTGATTGCTGAGGGTGTGTCCGTGGTGGAGCCTGGTGCGGGCGTGACACCCCACAGGGGGTCCTGACCCTGGGTTTTAGAACTACTGCATTAATAAGTCACAACTTAAAAGTTATTAAAGTTGATTAATTGGCTGATTAGAGTTAGTTAGCTGTAATTTTCAAGTACTGTGTCTCTTCCATTTACAGAATTTGTTTTATTAGTTTTCTTTTTAAGATTTTTTTTGCGCTAGCAGCCTACCAATAGGCAGACAGAAAAAAAGAATTTGGACCTGAGCTTATCGCACCATAGTAATAATAAAGTAATAATTGCTGCACTCATTGCTGATTGGGTGATATCTAACCTATCACCCAAAACCTTTGGCTGCATCATAAGCAAACATTTTATCTGTTCTTTCATTCTGGTCTCACCTATTGCTTCTTCTCCAGGTGGAAACTCTGTTATAAACAGCTAGTATGAAGCAAAGCTGTGTAGAAAACAGCTGATGGTCAGTTAGCAGGTCTTTGAAAGGGTTAAATCATAGAACCAGATTAACTAATTGTTTTTAGTAGGACACAGGCACACTGGGTTAGTTAATCTTCCAAAAAGTTTTGTTGAACTCTCCTATCCAATTTATAAAACAAATACTTTTGTCCAAAATATAAACCAGTTGCATGTCAAATGAACCATTTTGAAACTGCCAGCTCCCAGTTTATATGTGCACCTGTTCAGAATGTCCCACACAACGCGTTTCATTTTGGGAGCAATTTTTAGTCCTTTGAGCCAAAAATTTCTACCTTCAGTTAAAACCAGTGTGTTGAAGGATTCACCGCTTTAAAAAGGAGGAAGTGAGGTGATTTCACCTCCCTCTATGACATATGTCATGTTTGTTTTCATGACTGAATAATGAATTTGCTAAGTTAACATCCAGTATGAGAGCAATGGTAGATGAAGGCCATGAACACCAGCAACATTAAATGACCTTCAGCTGGTATAGGTATCTCATGGTGTAAAAGCTGTGGCTGTTGTTCTGCAAAAAAGTAACTGGAAATTCTCACATCCGTTAAATGAAGTTGTGTCGGCTTGTGCTTCTAAAGAGAGTTAGGTCATGAGTTAGGTCACACAGGAAGCAACTCTGGTGCTGATTTGATCCAGTTTATCAAAGCATGTAAATTTGTACGGGTCTCAACATGTTCATCCTTCCAACAAACCATTATTATTCTACATCTCAGTAATTTCATGCTTTTCCCTTTATAATTACATGGTTGGTCAGAGGCCGGATGTGTATGGTGTTTATAGTAGAGCAATGACCTTTAATGTTTCATGGTGTCATATTAAAAGCAATTAGTGTGAAAAATGGCTGAAAACCAGTTTTCCATCCCATTTTGATCAAAAAATGAGACTTTAAAGGGTTGTATCAGCCCTCCATACATAAGCAGGAAGCTACCAGTTTGAATAATTATCTGCAGTTCACATCCCGTTCCAGTACATCAAAACCCAGTTTCTGCTTCAGAGTTAAACCCTCCTAAGAACTCTGTTTTTCTTGTTGCTAACCATGAGGACATCATTTCAACGATACTTCAGTTTAGCTTTGCTGGAACAATCTGTCAAATCTTGGCATCTCTTTCATCCAAATGTACAAAGTGATCTAAAATGAACAAAACCAAACTCTCTGGGGTAGTTTAAGTAATTTGTAAGAACTCAAAGGAGAAACTGTGTGCAATGGCTCTGATTTGAAGTTTCTTTGCATATTTTATCCAATGCTGTATTTCAAGTACATGACTTTTTGTGGTTAATACTTGATATCTGTTTATTTATTTATTGTTATTTCATAGGGTTTTGGTTATGCTGGTGGTAAGATAACTCTTGAAATATATATTTCTAATCCCAGGGAGGTATTACCTTCTAAAGAAAGGATGCCCCCCATCCATTTTTTAAAATAATTTGTGTTTATCCTCAAAGTCCTAAAAGGACAAATAATGTAAAATACCATGCATATTTTCCTGCTGTTTGGGTTTACGTTATTGAAATATGAAGTAATTATATCCTCAAACACGGAGTGTTGAGGATATGGTTTCACCCCGACCATTGCCGCCAGCGAATATCCTTTATGTGAGTGAAACAATTTTTACAACTGGATTTTGATACTCAGTATACCTGTTTAGGTCCCCAAGGGGGGTGACCTGGCTTGAATTTCGCAATTTTGGGATTCATGGTTTTCCCACCTGGTGGTGCTTTATGTACAAAAAAGTCTTATATTTGACTATATCTCTAAAAGTATTTACAAGTTCATTTTGATATTCTGCATACCTGTTTAGCTCGCCGAGGAGACGACCTGTATTGAATTTTACCATATTTGAATTTATGGTTTTTCCACCAGGTGGTACTTAATGCATGAAAAAATAGATTTTTGGCTATATCTCTAAAGCTATTTCTCTTATTGACCTCAAATCAAGTGCAAATAAAAGGTCATGACCTCTGGATGCATCCTGTTGCCATACCAGGCTGGTTCAAAGTTTCAACATCAGGTGGAGCTTTCTTGCTGGACATGTGCGGCTATACTTATGACGGTATAGGCTTTGTTTTTTTTCATGTGAAATGGCATGATGGTGCATTAGACGGTTTTTTTTTTGGCAAAATCATACTAGTGTTTGCATTTATCACACATAGTGCACCCGCTCAACTGCTCTCTCCTATAACAAACATATGAAGATGTAAACTTGCCTATAATTTTCTCCTTCACCTGCTGAGTAGCAGCATAACACCTGACAGACTGTGAGCTGAGCTTCCTCTCTACCTAAAGCCAAAATCCAAAGTTGGTTTTTGACTTAGAAAGTTTATTGCACTATCAAGTTTATAAAAATATTGTCGACATATTAACCTGCAGTACTACCAGACTGCAGTTTTGTTGTAATAGCAAGCTCAAAGAGTTGCCTGATATTAGAAACTTTTTTTGTTTTATTTGATTTTTTGTCTTGTGTAGCATAAAGGCGGGCAGAATGGTGATCTGACTGTTACTAAATAATCTAAAAGAGATCTTAGTGACTGTGTCATCATGCAGAGTGTATAAGGTGAAAAGTGCTCGCAGGAAAGTGATCATGCTCAGGCAACCCCTTCCGCTCAAAAGGTCAGAAGTCGGCCAGGAGAATCCCGAGACCAGGACAAACTGTAGCCAGTCCCAGACAAGAACTCCAGACACCCCTCCACGAAACCAGCCCACCATCCACCCAGGAGGCGGAACAGGGAGGTCCAGGCCAGAGCCCCCCACACCTTGCTGGGGGCAGGGCTACCTAAGTAACCCCGCCCACCATACATTCCATGCCCCGCCCCTCAAGATACGCGTGTTTGAAATCTGTGAGTAGTTGTGTTAATGTATAAATGCGATTAAAACTGAGAGGCGATCAGATACTGGGTACAGCAACAAGGGATACCCTAATGGGCCCCCCCACCACACCTAGCAAACGTGACCGCCACCCATGTCCCTACTTATGTGTGTGCTGGTGAGTGGGAAGAGTGAGGAGCCCAAGGATGTAAGACCAGTGGGGAGGCACGCTCCCCTCTGGAATGTGAGCCGCTGTCGGCAGTAGGCACCTCCCATTTCCCAGGGCCTCCGGCAGCAAGCCACACCAGGCGCAACTGCCCCCCCCACCAGAGCCCGCAGTAACCTCCACCGGGGTGCCACCAGCAGGCCCAGAGGGCACTTACCCACCACACGTGCCAGCGGCGGAGGAAGACCTCCAGCCCATCTCCCTAGGCCCACCAAGGGAGCTCGACAGTCCCTCCCCCTCAACCCATTGTCCCATACACACCAGCTTGCAACCCCCCCACCCACACACATGCATTAGAACCTCATTGCATGCTCCCATTCCTCAAGCCCCAACAACACCTGACTCCTCCATACATACAGACACACAATCATCCCCCAACCACACACATTCCACCACAATTATGCTTTCCACCACCCTCTCCCTGAAAAGACACGGTCCTTCCAATACATACCCACCAACCTACATACACAACCCTAGACACCTATACACATAACCACCAGGCCATTCTCCCACACATACACACACACTGGCAGCCGCCCCACCAACATAAATGCGCATACCCATCACCATACACAACCCTAGACACACACACAAGTCCGTGCACACCATCCGCACACAACAGACACATGCAATCAGCAACACATGCAACCCTCCCCCTGGTCCCAGGGCCACAACCGAGCACCAGGGCACGGAAAAGCCCGCTGTCCTAGCAGCGAGCCCAGAACACCAGCCGGGCGCCGGCCAACACCCCAGCCCCCAAGGGGGGAGAGCGCACCTCCAGGCCCCAGAGTCCCCAGCCCACCCCGAGCACACCCGCCACGAGCCCGGCGGCCCCGCCCCACCAACACAGGGCGACACCAACCACTAACCCAACCACTGCCCCACCACCCAGAGTAGACAGAGAGCCGTGCCCGTGGCAAGGAAGCCAAGACCCCCACCACGATGACCGCCAAGTACCCACAGCCCAGGGCGGCCCCAATCCAACCTCCAAACCCCAGAGCGAGGAGGTCACACTCCTCCACCAGGACTAAGTGATAAAGCTAATCTCAGGGGACCAGAGGGAGTGAAATTCAGCTAATTGGTCCTTTGAAGAGGCAGACATTGTCTCAATACTGATGTAGTCTAATAAGAGATTTTTAAACTGCTGGATGCAAAGCTTCTGTTTAGTTTTCCAATTTAAAAGGATAGTTTTCTTTGCAATACATAAGATAGTGAAGATAAGGTTTGCAGGGATAAATCTTGTGTTAATTTCACCCAGTTCACCCAGTAGGCATAACACAGGTCTTGCTGGGATATTACATTTACACCAGTGTGATAAGTCTTTAGGTGAGCAAGGCCACAAGGCGTGAAAATAGCTGTCAACAGCGTTCTCAGTGCAGTGTGAACAGATGTTTGATTGTAACAGAGCCATCCTGACCGTCTTATGTCCTGTATAGTGAGTTCTGTGCAAAAATTTGAATTGAATTAATTGTATATTTGAATTTGAATTTTGTCATTTTAAATGTGATTAAACATATTTGTATCCATTGGGTTTCATTAAAGTTTCTCAATAAATCTGTTTCCCATTTTTAAATTGGGAGATACATGGTTAGATAATAATCTATAAATTTTTGATAATAGTTTTGGTGCATTAAGATTTAAAAATTCTGCTGTCTTGGTAGGTAGCTGCAAGCTTAATTGATGAGGAGTGTATTCTTTACTTATAATAGATTTAGGTTGGTAATATTCTAAGTATCTGGTGTTGCTGATTTCATGTTGTGAAGTTGGTACGTTAAAAGGTGAAAAGTCTAACTGTTTTATTCCTTTATTTTTCCATTGAGGAAAGTTTATCATCTTTTTATTTTGCAGTATGTCGGGGTTGTTCCAGATGGGTGTGAGTTTACATGGAATACGTGCAGACTTAGTTAATTTCAGAAATTCCCACCAAGCCATTAAGGAGGAGCTGATGTTAATACTTTTAAAACACTTATATCGTTTAATGGTTGAGTTGATGAATGGCAAGTCAGAGATGATCAAATCCTCACACATTGCTTGCTCTACATCTAGCCATGGATCATCCAGATAACGTTGTTTGAGCCGTTGTTTGAGATGGTTTATTTGGTATTATTGAAAATAAGTAATAAACTTTAGGTAGAATCATCATTTTAATGGTGGCTACTCTCCCCATGAGCGATATGGGTAAGCGCCTCCATCGAGAAATATCGGTCTCTATTATTTTTAACAGTTGATCGTAATTTATTTTAGTTAATTATGTTAATTTTTGTGATATATTTATACCTAAATACCTGCCTGATATTAGAAACTAAGACATGCCAATGTGGACAATTTCATAGGAAATTTAGCTTTAATAAAATTAGATCTGTTAGACAATTAAAATATTTAATTGTGATTAATCGCAATTGAGTTAACTCAAGATTAGTCACATAAAAATCTCAGATTGTTTTATGTCTCTTATAAATGATCATTACAGGATATTTATTACTTTTACATGTTCAGTTCGCTTCTATGTACTTGTAGTTATAGAGACTTTAGTTACTTCTTAAATTTATCTAAATAAAGTTGGATGATTTCACACGGATACGTGTGGATGTAAAACCCTTTTGCAGACACTCCCTGGCATAGAACTTCTGACAAGCTAACCTTTGATAAGAAACAAACATAAAAGCATGGTTAAATATAGTTCAAGGCACCGTTTCCAGCTTCTTCAGTTGATTCAAAGTAGCTGCTGAAAGGTTTCTGCTTATAGAATTACCAGGACCTTTCTACTGGAAGCGGGAAAATTTGCAATAACTGCACTAAGCAGAACCTTTATTCTGAAATGTGATACACTGGAAAAGGAAGTTCTTGTGAATGTTCAAGGTTGACGCCAGTTTCGTGGCCTGAAGCAGAAATATTAAGAAACATTTAATAAAAAAAAGCTGCGAATCCAGTCATCTCACAGACAGCTCATGTGCACAAAACATTTAAACAGAGTCAGTCATAACAGAATTCCATCATGGACTGTCTTTATAGGAGGGTGGCTCTCTGAATGAGTTGCACAGCACATCAGGTGGTATTTGAGACTTAATGTATGTTACATAAGTAACTTCAACAGTAGTTTAAAAAAGGACTTTACTTAAAGCTAAACTGTCCATTTCTGCTTTAGAACCACCCCCTTAATTCTGCTTCACTTCCTGAAATATGCAGCCCGTGCAGGCGTTAATCACACGTTAAAGACACTTAAAGCTGTTAAAGAAAATTTGTGTTTACATATTAATAACAGAAGTGATGACAATAAACAAATGTTTAAGAGAGACACTAATATAGACTATTTTTTAAAATGTGTCCAACACTGCACTTGCGCATACTCGTAACTTCCAAAGATGGTCGGAAAGCTTGGATGTCCATGTTGCCATAGAGAGACGCCTTTGTCAGGAAAATTATAATAATGCCAGAGAGTTGAGCATTTGTCTCCTACAGTCTTGAAGACTTGCAACCTAAAAAAGAATAGGTTGTCATCACTGAATAAACAACAGTGATATAATGAATTTTAGGAACCACTGAGCTCAATAAATACAACTTTGGCCCCATATATATGTCAGGCCACAAGGAAAATCCCCAGTATGCTTCATGCCCCCTCCCAGTGTTTGTAAATGGGCAAGTTTTTGCCAAAATTGACAGGTCACATTTTCTTTCTCTACAAGTCTTTTAGACGTTTTGGACGTTCCATGAGAAGGACACAACAAGTATTTTCCCCATTCGGCATCAGAAGAAATGGATTGGTGTGTAAGCACTTTTGTTGGAATTTAATAAGGTGATCTACATTCAGCGGGAAAATACAGTCTCAGTAAACCCTTGTGACTCCCTTTGGAAATTATGAGCATGTACGAGTAATGTATGCATAAATAATGAAGAGGATCTTTTAATTTATTTCTCAGTCCTAGTAGTGGTTTGTTCACTCCTCAGTTTGTTGTTAATCCACTTCAGATTCACATTCAGAAATATATCACCAGGGGGAATATTTTTGACTGAAACTCAGCAAATTCAGCTGATAAATCTCACAGGCAAAAAGTGATTTCATTGACTGAAATTAGTCAATAAAATCACTTTTTCCTGCAGGGTTTGTCAGTTTTGAGTCCTCCAGATTAGGCGTTGCTGTCAGCAGAGATTTCCCATCTTTACTGCATTTGAAATAGACTGAAGTCCATTTAAGCAGTTTAACATTGTACTCAAAACCAGATGCGAATGGAGTTTATGTATATTATATTAATGGTAAATGCTTTTAATATTCAGGTACAAACTCAAAACTGCAACCTATTTTGATATCCTGGCCAATATGTTGCTTAACAGACAGGCTGTTTACATCTGGACCACTCTTATCCTACTATTCAAAAGCAACCGAAGCCTGGTTACATTGCCAAAACAGCACCAACAACAGACCAGGAATAATGATTCAGTCCTTGTTAAAGTGTAAATTATACCACCCTTAGAAAGTCACGAGGTAATTGTTCTCTTTCACTCGTTCTCTGAGCGGTCATGATGTTCACTTCCACTTCTCCAAATCTTAAATTCAGAATCGCAGCAGTTGACTAACTGTTAAATTGGAAAGTGTTGAAACAGTAAACCAAGAGAAAACAAACATCTGCCACCCAGCATCCCTAAAGCTTGCCAAGTGGCCCAGTAAATGCTGTTTGGTCAGCCAAAAAATAGTCCAGCTCATGACCTTTTGCAGTTCTATGACTTGCTGCAAGGCTTTCCCCTCTGCAACACAGCTGATTCTTGCTTCTGACTTGGTATTTACAGCACACAGTGACAATGCCGCTGATTAGGACCCAACTCTGCAAAAAAAAAAAAAACTATCCGCTCTTGTAATTAAAAACTTATTTCAGTACTATTGTGTTTTTTGTAATATGTAATTGGGAAGAATATATTTTAACCTTGCTGCAGCAAAATTAGCAGTTGTAGTTGGAGACTTAAAAAAAATTGACTAAATTATACTGTGCTTATATTTCTTTTTATGAATAAAATTAACAAATGATTGTGAATAATCAAATTTAACCCAAACTGCAGCACAAATATAGTTCAAAATTATTTTAAACTTAAACTGACAATAGAAAAAATAATGTGTAAAGTATGTTTTATGTAATGAGTTTTTATAATTAAGGCCTAAAGAAATTTTATAAGAACTAAAGAACTAAGAGAAGGCACATGAACAGTGCAGGTATTTACCCATGTGATGAGCTGCTGTAGGTGAGTCCTGAGTGATAAGCAGCCATTCCATTCAGGTGCTTTATGTTATATAGAAAAGAAATTGCTCTCTGTACAGACCACATACACTGATGCAGAGAATACAAGAGCTCTTCTGCTGGCTAATGGAAAGAGATTGAGTGCTCCTGAGAGTAAGTGAGTACAGCTGAAACCACCTATTGGATCATTTGAGAAAAAGAAGGAAACAATGTAGTGTTTAAAGTCTCTCGGCAGAGTCTGTGCCAACTGGCATCTGATGGGTGCTGGCTCTAATCCAACACTCTTGATGAATATAAGCAAGTAAAGATGACTTATATCTCAAGTTTGCATTTGCAATTTGTTTATCTACTGTCTAAATTATTTTTGAAAGCAATTATATCTATTCATGTTAACAGCTGATGTAGTAAATCAAGCAAATGAACCTTGATTATATTTAAATGTACAATGATGAACAAGCTAAATGCATCAGCTTTTGTCTATTGTTCACAAAGTATATTCTGCTGTGTAAGAGAAGAGCTAACAAATTAAGCATGACGTCTATATTAATTTGTATAATTAATATTTTTGTAGACATAACCAAGTTTTTCTGGGCTTTGAATTCACCTTGTTTATTAGATACATTTTATTTAAACAAAAAGAAAAAGAAAAAAAAACGCAAGCCACATTGTTGGTAGATGAAAAAATCAACTTACTGAATTCGAAATGTGTTCTGGGAACCATGAATGGTTAAAGTAAATGCCAGTTAGTTATTGCTGTCATGAAAGAGCTGTCTCAACCAGCATGACAGTGTTACAGTCTGAACAAGTCTCCCTGTCTGTATGACTTCATTCTCTAGTTCAGGATTGTTAAAGGCCACTGCCCTGCAGGTTTTATTTGTTTTCATGCTTCAGCACACTTTATTCAAATTGTATAAATCCACTCAACACCTTGTTTTCAGCTCTTGCAGAACCTTCCTAATGAGAAATTAACTTATTCCAGGTGAACGCAAGCAGGGAACCAGTTAAAACTTGCAGGACACTGGCCCTCAAGCACTGGAGGTAAAGGTTGTACTCTAAAAATGGATCCATAAACTAGCAGGCTATGTATCGTGCAGGATTGTGCACCATAGAATCACACAACCATGTTTATTATTTGTTCCAGTATAACTCAGTTTAATGTTCCAGCATTGGTGGAAATGGCAGTCAATGGCAGGCAATGACAGTCCTAACACAATTTTGGACCATTTGAAACTTCTGAAGATATTTCTGAGGGAGACTGAAGAGATGTGAATTACAATAGTCGATATGAGAGGCAACAAGACTGTGGAAAAGAACATAGGCAGTATAGGTGGTGAGGGAAGGGCGGAGATGAAAAATGATACATAAATGAAAGTATGCAGAATGAGTGTTGCTAGTGATGTGGGCGTGAAATAATAATGAGCTGTCAAAGATGACACCCAGACTCTTGGGGGGAGAGGGACACAGAGGAGTTATCAATAGAGAGAGAAAAACTGTCAGCTTTCGAAAGTGTAGATTTAGTTCCAATAAAAAGAGTTTCTGTTTTAAAACTGTTTAATTTGAGGAAATTGGCGATGCATCAGGATTCAATTTCGGATAGGCAGGTAGTGAGGGAGGAGGGAGGGAGTGTAGTGTTAGGTTTACTGAAGAGGTAGAGCTGGATGTCATCCACATAGCAATGAAAATGGATATTAAATTTACAAAAAAATACTGCCAAGGGGAAGTAGAAAAATGATGAAGAGCAGCGGCCCCAGGACAAAACCCTGGGGCACACCAGATGTAATGGGTGAGATAGGGGAACTGAGGGACTTACTATGGATGAACTGAGTCCGACCTGAAATATAAGAATGAAACCAGTTGAGTTGCAAATGCCAGTGGAGGATAGTCTATTTAGGAGAATTGAGTAAGAAATATTGTCAAAGGCAGAACTCAGATCAAGAAGAATGAGGATACTTAGGAGACCAGAATCAGCAACCATGAGGAGATACAAGGAGTTTTGGGTCAGCTGGGTGTGGAGTTGAGTAGAGACTACTTTTTCATGAATTTTGGAAATGAAGGGAAGGTTAGAAATGGGACAGAGGATATTGTAGTTAAAGGGATCTAGACCTGGTTTCCTTAATAACTGCTGCAGTTTTGGGAACAGTTCCAGTGGTTAGTGAGGAGTGAATGATGGCAGATATAAGCAGGAACAGAGGGAGGATTCAGGATTTAACTAAAACTGTCGGGAGGGGATTGAGCTGACAGGTGGAAGACTTGGATTTACAGATGAGATCTGAGATGTCTTGAGCGTCTGGTTAATGGAAACTGGAAAATAGCTGAGAGGGAGTAAAACAATGATAGGAGGTAATAAATGATAAAAACAGAATTAAACTGTTGATGAATTTTATGAATTTTCTCATTGAAAATGACCTAAGAGAAACACAACTGTCAGGTGAGTACAGGTGGGAGTGGAGACAGTTGGTGGGTCGGATTTTGTTGACCAGTGAAAACATTGTCTTTGTGTTACCTTGACTGGAACAGATAGTACCGGAAAAATATTCAGCTTTGGTTTTGCTGATTAAATCTTTATAGTCCAACTCTGTCAAAAACATAACCTCCTTGGCGGAAGTTAGAATCCAATTAATGCCGACCATAGACTGTTGCAACGTGGAAGGATCATTTCTGTGTAACCCTATGTGACTGTTTTATCCAATCAGAGGGTGAATATGCTTTGTTTGGGTTTGGATCCAGGTGGTAAAATGGATCGCCACCAAAATCTAATCATTTGTTGATCTCACCTTAATTAACATTCCCTGGAAAGTTATTTTGTACACAAACAAACCAACAAATGCAGGCAAAAGCATCTCCTTGGTGAAGGTAAAAACCAGAATGTTATAGACGAAATTAAGATTTTTTTTAAAGTGATATTGTATCAAGTCTTTGTCTGCTCTTATTGCGAATTTATGAAAATAAAATTTGATTCACCTTGTATTAGTTCCTAAACACCCAGCTCAACAGTGTTCCACCCAGCTGAACTGTGTATATTGGAAGTCTATTTATCATGGAGGTGGATTGTCTTGTTGTAGTAGTATCTCACATCATCTCAAGCTGAGACAAATCAACTGACACGTTGGCTCTTCACTGCATGTGGTCGATGCTGAAGTGGATGGAGGAAATCACGTCGTAATGAGGTCACAAAGTTCACCTTCTCTCCTCTTCCTCCACTTTAGTTTCAGCCTTTCTTTGACCCAGACAGCCTGGAAGCCTTCTGAGTCCTGTCTCTTACTCCTAAGTAAAAGCAGACATCTATCTCTTAGTGCAAGTCGACCTACTCTGTGTCCTCTGAGGATAATGGAGTTTGGGTGTACCATGCACAGATGGACTATGTAGGAGCAGCCCAGTATCAGTGGAATGAGGCCTATCTCTCCTTAAAACCCAAGCCTCGGCTCCATATGTATCCCGCCATGATCTAAGTATTTCAGGCTTCCCTCCTGTGAGTGGAAGAGATAAATGATGTGTTTGATGTGTTACTAGAATAGTTTCTTTGTAATACATAGAGTATGTTTGAGTCCTGTAGTAAAAGCTTTGAAAGATAAATGGATGTTTTGGCAGACTGATGCATCATTCATGACATATTTTTCTTTCTTTCTAGGGCAGCGATGAGGGTGACGTGGACAAGAATAAGTGCTGCACATTGTGTAACATGTCCTTCACCTCAGCAGTAGTGGCACAGTCACACTACCAGGGTAAAATCCACGCCAAGAGGCTAAAACTGCTACTGGGAGAGGAGCCTGCCATCATAACCAAAGGTATAGCCCATGTTAAAAATGCATTGAGAGTATAAATAATGCAGGAGATACATGTGTTCAAAGTGTATTTGTAATTCAGAACAAAACAATTATAGAACAAGAAGCTGGGTGCTGTAAATGGACGTGTTTATGGGGGTTGTTAAGTATGCGAAAAGTGGAGCTGAATCCCCACAGTTTATTTTAGTTTGTTTTTTCATCACATTAATACCAGCGCTTTTTTCCCCGAGAACTGCCATCTTTATAAATTACATTGCCAGAGTCTGATTTATTATTTTCCAGTTTGTGTATGGATGGATGGATAAGAACAAGGTCCTGATGCAGAGCTCTAAAGTAACACGTACAGTATATGGAAGTAATGTAAGGGTCAGGATGTTCAGCAGGAAACACTACAGCAGCCCAAAGGCCAAATGTATACAGCAGCATGCCCCAAGACTGGAGGAATGAATTACATTTAGTCTGGCCATTGTTGCTCTAACAAAGCAGTTTCTGTCTGTCTCTGTTTTAAGTCAGCTAACAGTTTCTTCTCTGGGGCTATGCATTCTCTGCACAGCAATATTCTGCTGTCCACTTTAATCTAAGAAAGACCCTTTCTCGATTATAGTGTGTACTTGAACTGGAGCTATATTCCATTTATATTCCTGTTTACGTGTCACAGAGCATAGATCGATTAATAAGTCACACCTATGTTTAATCTAAATATTTCAAAACAAGGGGCATGTTCCTCTCTCACCCCAAACCCATGCCGTCTGTTTTTTAGCCACAGAAAAAGCAGCCGTTGCCAGATCCTGGAACAGAAATAACTCGTGTTATCTGATGAGAACAAGCAACTCTTAAAAAAAAACAAACAAAACGTTGCTTATAATTAATAGACCTGGCAACTAAAGAGAAGAAACCATGCGCTGTAAATCAAACGGTGTGTGCGATGAATGCTGTAAAAACCTCCAGCATCTTGTATATTCAAGATTAGTGACCTAAGTGGTTTGATGTCAGAATGCAGGTAAACCTGTAAAGAAAGACAGTGTACCAAGTAGGAATTAGTTGCCTTTCATAAATTCAGGCTTTTTACAAGTGATTTTCTTGGTCATTGCGAGTATAGACCACTTTCCCCAGCCTCTCCTTTTTGCTTTATTTCATTTTGAGAACTGAAAGTGGTGGTTCTGGATTTAATTTATCTGCCTCGACAGTAGTGCAGTGTTTATTAAAAATTGTGCTTACTTTTCCATTAAAGTGTATCTCTGATTTAAGACTCAAATGCTCAATAGAACGACTTAAGGTTACAAATGACGAGGAAAAACTTAAAGTGGAGAAATATGATCTGTTCTGCTAGTTCTCGGCAGAACCCTCACTGCAGCATTTTGGATAAGCTGGATATTTTTCAGGGCATATTTGGGACATAACATAAATAAGAAATTGCAGTTTGCTATGTTACGCAGATAGAAGAAAGCTACAAGGACGTAAGGAGTGTTTGTAAGGAGTTGCACGGTTGATATTTACATTTAAGGGAGCTCAAAGAGTCATGATGTGGTTGATTGTATGCAGAATGATCTGAGGCAAAATGTTAATGTTTTCTTTCAGTCCTCTTATGGATAAGACCCAAAAAAAAAGAAAAGAAAAAGATTCCCGCTTACATGATCACAGGTTATTACTGCTAATGGTAGTAACCAATTTTTTCCAACACTGCCACATTGTTGCAGTTCTGCGTTATTTATCAATAATGATCAAAGTTCTTATGTGTCTGTTTTATTCCAGCACTGCTTCCCTCTAACAGGAAAAATAGGGGTTTTTTTACATTTTTACTGCTTCTTGTGTTTTACTCATCAACTTAAGATACTTTCCTTGTTAAATCTGAACAGAAATGCATACCACTACAAAGCTGACTAATTTACGGATGTAATAAAATAATGCAGTCAAAGAAGCTTAATCAGTCATGCTACATCACTACCAGACTGATCCAATCTGTACTCAGTCTGGTCCTGATGGTGAAACAGTAAAATATCAGGTCTATTTTGTTTAAGAGGAAAAAGAAAAACAAGCAATACTTAAGAGGCTGGAATAAAATAAGATAAAATAAGATACTGGCTCACTGCAGGCTGACACATCGCTTTGTGTTAAGATAATCATTTAGATGCTCTGTTGATAACTTGGTCTATCTATCTCCATTATCACTCTCCCCCTCGCTACCCAGCCTGCACCAGTTCCATTCAAACAATAGTGCTGCCTCTCTCCTGTTTGTAATCATACATCTAATCAATGTGATGGGCAGCTGCAGCTCAAGCTGAAGATCTGGGTTTTCATTTATGGGTTATACACATGTGGGCCTGAAAGAGCCATAAAGCACTGATGTTGGTAGAATTGCAAACTATAAGAACAAAACTGAATGTGAAAAAACACAGATGGTGAGGTTGTGAACTGAAACTAAATGGAAGATTAGTCATTTATGAATTTTTGCACAATGTCAAATTTAACACATCCATCCAAACATGTAAAGCTACACTTTCATGGTACATGTAGCAGTGAGCCTCAACTATCCCATAAAATAGTAAAACCTGGAAATAAAGTTAGATCATTCATCACACCCTGCTCTGTATTCAGCTGGAAGGTCTTACTCCCCTTCGTGATATTAACTGTGACTATGAAAAGAAGCCCCTTTATCTCAACCACATCAACAAGACCAAAACATCCCAACAGAAGCTGTGTTCATTTTACACATCAGCTAGCAGGTGAGCAGTGGAGGACATTAAATTTGAAATGCACCAATAATCATCCACCCATCCATCCATTTTCCATACTGCTCCAGCCAATTCAGGGTCGTGTAGCTGGAGCCCAACGCAGCAGTCATTGTGCGAGAGGCAGGGTACACCCTGGACAGGTCAACCAATAATCATTTGCTACGAAAATTAAGTTGTTTTTTTTTTTTTCCAACATGCAAAATGGATCTTCACTACCACTCTGGATGTGGACATGACACTTCCACTTGCTCACCCAGCATCCATCCATCTGTCTTCTATACAGCATATTTTAGTAAAGGGTCATGTGTAGCTGGAGTCTATCCCAGCAATAATTAGGTGAGAGGCAGGGTACACCAAGTCCAAGCAGCTTCTGCACTGTGAAGGAGAGCTCGCCAGTCTGCTCACCCAACAGCCCATCAGCAAAGACTGCAAAATGCTGTTGACTATTATCAACAACAAATTAGCGTTAACAAATTACTTGCAGCTTTGTACTTTTACTCTGGGATCTTAGCAATAGTTAAAATTGCCTATATTACACTTCAGAAGTGTTTATTTTAGTTACATGGTTCATCAATAATTCAGATGACACAGTGATATATAATGTCGTTTACATTTTCCAATCATACAAACTAAAATATTACAAAGTTTAATAACTTGTTTAGTTATTGGGTCCTTATTTAATCATATTATGATTAATAACAATAAACTATTCAAGAATAAAAACCTGCTTTAAAAAATGTCAAGTTACCCATTATCTCTGCCTTCCAACATCTTTAAACCATAGTTTCAGTGTCAAGACATGTTAAAAGCAAAGCAAGATACAGGTCACCTGATACATATATCATACTTGATGATATAAAAGAATATTTTGTAAATAACTGTGGTGTTGTCATGTGACTGCCCTCCATTTGCTGTGCATTGGTGCTAAAGTCCAAGCAGCCTCTGCACTGTTACAGTGAGGCCGGTGGTCTGTCTGACCAGTCCAGCAAAAACCTTTTCCACAACAAGTTCCTGCACCTAATCAAAAACCATTCTCTAGCATTAAAGTTTAAATTGAGCCCAGCATGGGTGTTGAAAATGCAAAAACAAGATTTTGTTAAGTGTCTCTTCTCATTTATTGGAAATTTATCTAAATTCTTCCACAAACTCATGGCGTTGAAGCAAACTATGACCTATCAAGTTTATAAATGCTACACATTTAATTAATTCATGTTAGTTGTACTCAACCATTCATGTATCTCACATAATATATGCAAACTTTCATAACCAAATCCTGCTGGTTTCCCTTATTTTCTGTGGAAATGATCATTTCCGTTAAGACATTGTTCACAGAATAACAGCATTTGTATTTTACATGAGGGGGAGGATATGTATACGTTTTTTATGCTACATATTTAAAGAGTGAGCTAACACGAGTAAAAACATTTAGCCTGCACACTTTTTACCATCCACAATTTCTTCACTGCTCTCCACCATTTTGAAAGGTTAAATTCAACCTCTCCTCAACAACTCGGGTATCAAAATCATTTTTGTGTTCTCCAGTGGAAATTATGACGAAAGGTGGTGTTCATGTGCCACTTTGACCTCGGCAAGTGGTATTTTCCATAATTCCCATAGCACATGAAGGCAGCAATAGTCTAACCTAAGCTTCTCTTTACCTTTCTCCAATGTGCTGGATTCTGTTCTTGAATTAGGGAGATGCAGTGCAGGAATAAACCAAATCTCTGTTGACCTTGGCTGTTTGATAAGTTATCATGTCTTCCACTCCAGTCTAAAAAGAAATCTCTGAATATATTTATAGCATTCATGTCCAAAATAAGCTTCACACTTTGATTTATACTGATAAGCCAAAGCACATGTAGATAATATTATCTCATAAAAAAGACACAAATCATGGTAATAGTTCAATCATCACAAAATGGTTTAAACATTATCATTTCAGGGACCATTTAAATCTTAACAGCTGGCCAGAAATCCACTGTGATTTTTTTTTCTTTAGAGTCTGAATGTATTTCATTTTAATCACGAGCTACACCTTGGGGCGCTTCAGGTCTGACGCTGCGGTAATCTTCTAACAGCTGCTAACCTCAAGTCTACTTACAAATTGGCGTTTGTAAGAAAAATAAGCAAAAGTCACAGAAGGGAAACCATAAGCAAGAAGCACAGCAAACATTTTTATTTTCCGGTTCTTCTGGAGCCCAGCAGCTGAATCCACAGTGAGCAGTGTGCATGTGGAGCGCTCAGTCTCAAGCTTTGTTTGTGTACAGTGTATTGTTTGCACTTTAGCTGACCAACTCATTTATATTCACTCTACAGCTTTGTGTTGTACTTTTTCCCTCACCACTACTTTTTTGTTTTGTTAGAAGCTTCCTGTTGGCCAATAAATGGGTCCTTTTTTGACAACATCCGGGCTGTTCAATAAAGTCCTACAAGGGCAGTGGACCTGCTATTTTAGTGCTTTCCGGCTCCAACACACCTGACTTAAATGCATCCATAGGTATATCAAGTTCTGCACAATGATTCAGGTTTGTTGGAGGGGGGAGAATACCTGCAGGATTGTGGACCTCGAAGGACCAAACTTAGTAGCCCTGATCTAAACACTTATTGTGAATTTATCCTGCATCTTTACTGCCTCTGCTTATGTTTGTGTGATCCCTCTGGTAGAAGACACTGAATAGATGTATTCCTTTCACTGCTGCAGCATTATCATAAAATGTATGCCTAAAAGTGAAGAAGAGGAGGACTCTACAGCAACTTTAGCCTAAATAAATACATTGCATTACAATACATTTATTCCGTAAAGTCAAAAGGGAATTAATAGTTCTTACTTCACTGAAAATAAAAACCAAACTCTTTAGCCCCTCTACATGGTGGTCAACTTCATGCTGCATTTACAGCCTGATATCTAGCTGTGGGCTGTCAGTCTTTATTTTTCTTTTTCTGCATCAATCTCTCTTCCTCTTGATGATTCTGACTTGGATGCTTGAACTATTTATGCTCTTAGGCAGTGATTTAAACAGAAGTGCTAAATGGAAATATTTACAGGTTTTCAGTGTAATGTGTTGAATTAATTGTTTCTAACTGATGGGTAAATTTGACCCTGACCTTGCATCTCTCATGTGAAATTAAACAGCCTAAAAGTGAGAGTAAATTAGCGTTTTGCTACAAGCTCAGTGGCCGCTCTAGTTTTGCCCATCAAAAAATCAATCTCAAAGAACAAAACTACTGATGAAATACAGATACAGAGTAGCAATATGAGTGCTATTAAATCCCATTACAGTTTACTGGTGAGTATGTAGCTCAGATGTGCCCAGATCTGGTGCTCGAGAGCTACCATTCTGCTACTTTTAGATTCATCCCTTCTCCAAAACACCTGAATCAAATAGCTGAAAGCTTGAACCAGTTTTTAAGAGCCAGGAGCCTGAGTTTAGGCGGTTGAAAACCAAAAACAAAACTCCGGCTCTGGCTCCAAACCCTGGAACCTGCTCGGTCGAAAACCACCCCTTGAGGACTAAACTTTGGCATCTCTGATGTAGCTCAATGTCAGATGAGACTACTGAGTACGTCACACTAACACTAGGGTCGGCAACTCCAGTTCTAGAGGCCCGCACTCCTGGAAGTGCTGGAAGTTTCCGTCTTGCAACACACCTGACACACATCTCTGGGTGGATCTCCTGTCTAACAGCCGGTATGCCTGACCATTCATGTGAGTTCATGTACATTCATGCGAGTCACCTCGAAACTGCACAAGTCTACTATTTATCAATTGATTTGAGTCAGGTGTGATGCAGCAGGGAAATTCTCAACACTTGCAGGAGTGTAGCTCTCTAGGCCCGGAGTTTCCAACCCCTGGTCACTAACCCATAGTCCTCCTGTTTTCTAGCTCGGCCATTCCCTCTTATCAGTGCACCTGCTTCCACCTGCTACACATGCTATCCATCTCGCCATTTCCACTATATAAACAGTCTTGTTCCACTCATGCTCTGCCAGATTTTGACAGCTTCTATGCCTGACTATCCAGTGTTTATTCTCAGATTGATTGCCTGGCTCTGACCTTGCTTTTTGTCTCAGCCCTTTTTAGTATCTGTTTTTATCTGATCATGTTCTGGAAGGACAAGCAATCACAGTGACTCTTCACTTAGCAGCATTTCACCATTGTGCTATCTCCTGGACTTCTGAGCACTGGTTCTGTCTAAGTAAGGAGTGTCCAACTACAGTCCTTGAGGGCCACAATCCTGCAGGTATTCCATGTATCTGTACTCAAACACACCTGAGTCAAATCAATCAGTCATTGTGCAGAACTTAATTGGCTGCAGGATCCATTTAATGGAAGCCAAGTGTTCTGAAACAGGAATACATTGAAAACCTGGAAAGGGTTAAATAAACCAGAGTAATAGGGTAAACTGGCCTGTTTCACAAAGAAAGTTAAGTTTAACTCTGCTGTGGTAACAGTGTCTCTAAATCTAACCTGGTCAGGAGTAGGTTTTGTGCATGAAACCCTGAGTTCATGTCAGTCTCCTCCTCTTTCAGAAGAGAGAATAAACTTGTACTATGATTGATTTAGTTTATTTTAATTGATGATCATCTATAATAAAGTAGTAGAGACTGCTAAATCCAAAATGAAGTAAAAGGAGACCTACAGTGCTAAGACATCTCAACCGCGCTGCTGTGCGGCACCAATCTGACTGTTCCACACCGAGGTGGTTCCCAAAGACTTATTGGAGACTGAATCAGACATCATTCCTGTAGGAACTTATACCAAGAATTTTGATAATCAGATACTGTGCTGCATTCTCAGTGAGAATAAGTTCATATGGTGTATAAATGTGTGTGCGGCTCACAGCAGCATCGTGTGTGATAAAGTCAATGTGACATAAACGGAGAAAACGGATCAGTTCAGATTAAAAGTAGACAATAGAATGTTATTACTATGACAATTTAGGCTGAAAAATTAGGTTAGATGTGGTTTAGTTTTTTTAATCAGATGTAAATTAGCTCAAATGGGTGAAGTTTTGTTTTCTCAAGTCCATTAGATTACAGGAACATATTTAAGTTCATAAAGTTTGTTTCTGTACTTTGTACCTTGTTGTTTCCTAATGACAAATGTTTGCGTGGGGTATAAACATCCTCACGGCAAGTCAAAAGTTTGAGTGGCAGTCTATGGCTTACCTGTTCTTTTCATATGTATAAACCCTTTAGGCCCAAGGTAAGTCCAGTAAAGTCCAGTGAAACAGTTTGAAATGAAGGTTAGGTTAGCACGACTCTGCTCTGAAGCTTGACATAAAAATATTCAGTTTGACTCGTTCATCCAAAACTAAATTGCCAAACTTGGACGTTTATTAAATACATGATCTCCCAAAACAATATGAGATTCTAAAAGAGTTTTCAGCTGTGGCTGGTACTGCTATTGGTCATGGCTTCAACTCACGGTAATTCTCTGAGGAATTTAACTGTTATTGTTTATTGATTTAATGTCTGTGAAATTATTTCTTGTACAGCATAACGACCACAGCTTAAGGCCGATTTCCAGAAATTGTGCTTGAATGTGACCTCATGGGTATTGCCGAGATAATTATACTTCTCCACTTATTTTTCAGTGAAATATAATAACTGTAAACGTTTCTTTGTTAAGCCCTTGTTTCCATTTACATGTAGAAGCTTACTTATCATTTTAAATGGCAGCTGTATATTAGCTGAACAGGAAAACATCTACCCACCCTTTCAGTACCTCTTGAAAGCAAAAACACATACCATTCAATCAATTACATTCAGTGTTTGCAATCTGGGTGTAATGTTTCTGGACTACTGAACTATGCATCTGAAGTGAGGAGAGTAAAATGAAGAGCAGATATTGTGAAATAGGTTAAATCAAACAACACAGTATGTATACTTTTATTTATTTGTTTATTTAGAATGAATACATAAACTTCCAGATATTTTAAACAAATAACATGATCAAGTCATGAAACTTTTAATTTATATTCATTTTTAATTACCTACCTAGCTCTGCTATTCCCTTCACTTCTCCTAAGGACTGAGTTGCCGACCACTGCGGTAAGCTAACTTTAGCACAACTTAAGCAATGCCTTCAGTGCTGACTGACACAACAAAGCAACTTTGCAATTACATCACTCTGCACCACTACGGCGCTATGAAATATGAAGCATAAATCGGCATAAATCGACATTTTAAAAAAACGCCAATTTCGGCTTATTTAATCGGCCCACCGATTAATCTGTCAGGCCCTACTTATAACAACTTTAGAATCATCGGGAGGTTTCATTTTATCACATGCATCAATAAAACAAAGCTGGATGTGTTTGGACACAGCAGGAGGCCATTTGCTTTATAATCTATTGGTACAGAAAGTACAGTATGTAAACAAATTCTTATACGTCCCACCTTCCTTTAGTCACAACATCATGAGGATGTTTTTATTAATGGCTCATTCAACCACACTTTATTGCCAGTTTGTACAAAATGCTGCTTTTTAAAATGTTTTAAAGCTCATTGTAAAGTATTTATCAACCAAGATTTTACTTTAGAAAGGATGATAAATAAGTTTCATTATCCACATCTATTGTTATCACACATTTAAGCCACTCATTAAGCATTATATTTTTTTACTCTAAAGATAGTCACCAGATGCTTGTATGAGATGATCACATATTTTAATTTGTTACCTAAAAATCATTACAAGAGTTTTATCAACTCTTTGTCCAAACGTGGTGACTTTTGCTATTTGCTATCCCAGCTACATGTCAGTGACAGACACAGCCATTAAGGATCCCATCTGTGGCCACTGGCTCAAAACAGAGGCAGTACCATCCCACCTTCAACAATGTCTGGCACAGTCATCAATTGCAATGACATCCAGCAAACTACATGGACCCTGTGGACCCTAGCTCCCACCTGACACATAGAAAGGAGGGGCATGGGTAAACAAACACACACACACACATACATGTATGTATGTATA
>JBAMHX010000013.1:25799467-25823270 GCA_037177515.1 Pseudomugil tenellus | reverse complement strand
AAATGACGTCATTTTCTTCTCGGAGCCCCGAGAACAAGAACAAATTTCTCGCTTCTCGTGGAGTATGTAACAGCCTATACCTAGAGCCGCAGCCTGTGACGTGGAGTTGTCTCAAGTTGTACCGCATTGGCCAATGGGAAAGTTCAACTGCAGTAGCCACTGTTCAACCCAAAGAGGGCAGCACTAAAACAATTGTTTACCAAAGTTCGCCAAATTAAACAAGTTTACAAAAAAATGCCAAAAAATGCACTGAAATTAGAAGACAGCACTATTAGAGCCCAATTTAGACAGTTTATCAGCATAAAATGTACTTTGGGGGTTAGTTACACTTCAAGTGAACATTTTCTCTAGATTTAAAAAATAGACTAAATAGATGCAAACCAGTGTCTGCTTGTTTGTGTCTCTGTGTTGCCCTGTGACTGACTGGCAACCTGTAATCTTGCAAGTGTTAGTTTTCCTTACTGCAACACAGCGAACACACACCAGACTTGTGCAGAGCTTAACATCAAACTCTGCATAAGTCTGCTAATTACCCACTGATTTGAATCAGGTGTGTTGCAGCAAAGAAACGCCTAACCCTTGCAGGACTTATGGTTGACAAGGACCAGAGCTGTCCAAGTCTGACGTAGAGCAGCTGTATAATATTCTACGTGGCAAATATTGTTCTACATCAAATTGATGTTTTATTGATAACCACTAATTAAATGGAATCTGTTTGTTTTGGTTTTCCATTTCCAGCAGCAGGTAAAAAGATGTTTATTGCCACTGATCATTGCTTTCTAACTACAAGCAAAGTTAGAAATTGGCAGTTGAGAAACAAAGCAGTCAGACTTGGATGTCACAAATGGCTCACAGAGAGGATATATGGTTATGTGAGTAAGAAAAATGCCCCCTTTGTGGAGACTGACTCATTCTTCAATGAGGTTCATGCACTGCTCTCTTCGGTTCCCACTACAGCATTTTAGTTGGGTTAAAATCATAAACTGTATTTAAAAGATGGACGAAGTAGGTTTCTGAAGAGCAAAAGTGATGCTCGTCGTTCCTGCAGCGTTTCATGTGCCATTGCTCTTGGAAAATGCAGCTGAGATGTAATAGAACTATGATGTAACAGGCGCTAACAGGCTAACAGAAGTAAATGGGCTAAAGCTAAAGACACCCATTGTCCTACACTCCCCCTTCCTGCCATGGTTTCTACATACCTCTCAGTTAAAAGAAAGTGCCCCTTATTATGCCAAGATGAAACAGGATCTAAGAGTTATAAAAAATAAAGGTAAACTTGACCTATAAAGCCTAAAATGTTTTTTGTATCAGGTTGTAAATATATTTATTTTGTTGTGAAGTGTTTCCTTTTAGCATGGGAGTCTATAGAGATTTGCTGTCTTTTAGATCCCCTAGTGGACAAAGGGTGAACTGCAGTTTTTGACAGTTCTGCATAGACCTAATTTTTTTTTCCAATAGAAGTTGAACTTTATGATTCTTTTTTTTTTTATTCCATGTTGGTGTGCACAAAAGATTTGTTTTCCAGAAATCATGCAATTTGACTCCAGACTGGCACATATATCCTCCTAGCATAATATTTGCGGCAGACAAACATTATTCCATCAGAATTTTTTTCCCTGTATCTAAACTGTTTCACCAAGATTTGATAAGAAATATCATTGCAGTATATTCCAGTAAGCTGGAACTGGCCCACGCTGTGCTGTTTTTATTATGGAACAAATATAGTTCTTGTTAACATCTTTTACTTTTTTTTTCTTCTTCTTTTTTTCTTCTCTGAGGACCTTAAATAAAAAAAACATGGTAAAAATCCATGCTTCATGGTCTGGTTTTACACTGTTGTTGAAGCTTCCTCCTACAAGTGCTTTATTTGGTTGGATACATTAATTATTTTTCATTTGCCACAATCAAATCTCAGAGGAATGTGTTTTCAGAGTTCTTTCGGTTTTTTTTTTTTGTTAGTTATATATATGCAGAAGGTAAGTATGCACAAGGTTTATTATCATATAAAATATATACATAAATAGTGTTTAAAAGAAGGTGTTATCTTCTTTATCCTCCATCCCTATATCTGTCATTCAGTACAGAAATCAAGCCTGAACCTGAAGCCTGGTTGGCCAAAGAGAAAAAAGTAGTTCTTATTAAAAATTGCAGGAAGACATAGTTAAACAGTAATTAATCTCTTCTGTTTATTTGTACTTTATTATATTTTACTTCAGTATATTTAGGAACTAATATATGCACATTTAATATCTCTCTAGATACATATATACATATTCTTAAGACTTTTTTTTTCCTTCATCCCAACCTTTTGGATTCTTTAAAGGAGATTTTATTGTTGTGATAAAGGACCATTTTCAATGTATATGTATATAACTCCACAATAACTGGTCAGGGTGTTTTACCTTGAAATACAGGAGGTTTTACTGGTTTTACAAGATGTCAAAGATGGATTGACTACCAGCTAATTCTGGATACTATGATCTAGAACCAGAAAAATATGGGATCTTCGGAATTTCATCAGTGCAAGAGAACAAAGGAAATTAATTATTTGTGTCTCTTAAGTATTGTATAATGCATACAAGCTAAATGTATGTAGCACCATACCATTGGGTGAAAAATGACAATAAAGATGGAAATGTGCTGCTTGGTGGAGGACTGCTGCTTTCCAAGTGCTTTTCTAGTTTTAGCTGTAACCAAAGGTCAGTTTCAGTCAGCAAAGATATATTTGAATATTTTGAGGAAATTAAATCGGTGACTACGCATCATGAGAGGAGGCATGTGTGTGGGGTTGTGCTGACAATGATAAATGATATTGCTTATAGGCTTTTTAATCATTCCCCTTTAATGCCTGTAATCAGTTCCCCAGTGGGAACTTTTTTACACATAAATCCTCTCTTCATTTCTTTTTTTATTTACACAAAACAGATATGAGCCTTCAGTCTGTTGCAGCAGTATTATATATTGTACCACTTTAATGCTGCGCAAACCCATCTTGTTTTTTCTAACAATTGATCAACGGTTACATGCATACAGCAGGCTAACTAGTACCCAAATCTTCTGTTGTATTGGTTTTGAAAGAATGTAGTTGTGCTTGTAAATACAATATCTCTGAAACCACAAGGTCTATTTTCTGTTTCGATCCAAAGCAAATGTGATACATTGTTGCAGTTTCTCAACCAGTCCGGTTGCGTTCAAAAAGGTCAACAAACAAAGGTCCAAAAATTGTCACGCGGCACCAAATGGCGTTCTGTGATGGCTTGAATAGTTTACAATTTGTGCTGTATGTCATGGAGATGTCTGCTCATTTTCGTGTTGATGCTGATCTGGGGCCTCATTTATACAACTGTGCATAGCAAAGATGACTACAGGTGATGTAGTCACGGAAAACAGGACAAGCTGTGCACAATTCCCGACTTATAAATCAGGGCGATAAAGCAAGCAAAAGAGGAATTCTCTGGAATGTGAGGTAGAACTTCTAATAGACAAAATTGTAAAATGTACAAATATTTTATTTGGTGAATGCGGGATGGACATCACCTTTTTGAAAATCACCTGGTTGGACATGATCTGGATGGACATCACCTGGTTGGACATGATCTGGACAGACATCATCTGGATGGACATCACCTGGACGGACATCTCCTGGATGGACATAACCTCGTTGGAAATCACCTGGTTGGACATGATCTGGATGGACATCAGCTGGTTGGACATTACCTGGACAGACATCACCTGTACAGACATCACCTGGACGGACATCACCTGGTTGGACATAACCTTGTTAGAAATCACCTGGTTGGACATGATCTGGATGGACATCAGCTGGTTGGACATGGTCTGGATGGACATCACCTCGATGGACATCACCTGGACGGCCATCACCTGGATGGACATGGTCTGGATGGACATCACCTGGACGGCCATCACCTGGATGGACATGGTCTGGACGGACATCACCTGGACGGACATCACTTGGACGGACATCACCCGGATGGACATCACCTGGATTGACATCATCGCTGCAGAGAAGTATCAGCAGGTTATAAATGCTGGTAATACGTCTTATTAGACAACTGGGCAGTTTCAGAAAAGAAAAAGAAGTGGTCGGACAGGGAAAGCGCATCGTCATCCACAGGAAGAGCGGAGGAAGCTCTCTGCTGCTCAGATTAGATGCTGGCGGGAAAAACTGACAAAAAGAAATGCTGGAACCAAATGTGCCAGAAGCCCCAGATGTTGTTGCGGGTGAGTTATTCCTTTGTTTAAGATTATGAACTAAACATGTACAAAGAGAAATGAGACGTCCCAGACTTCAATTTATTTACTTGTAAAGTATTGTAATTACTGCTGAGTTTGCAGAGCTGCAGCTGTGATTGGAGTGGGTGGGGTCAGTGATTCCACAGCACCTCATGTGCAGAGGGACACAATCAGCACCATTAAGGAGGCGGTGCAGGAGTTGGGAAACAAAGACCATGCTGGCAGAAAAAGCATCAAAACAAACCTTGTGAATAAATAAGAATTTTCTTCTTCTTGTGCGCTGCGTCACTGAGATGTCCTCCAGCAGGGACAAATAAATATCTTGCTGTAAAAGTAAAGCTGATCATTTATTGTTTTTAATATTTCATCTTTGTGGATATATATATATATATATATATATATATATATATATATATATACCCAAACACTGCCTTTCTGCTTGTGATTAGTGTGGATGGACTTCACACCAAAACTAAATCGTTCTAGAGTTCCCTTCACTTGTCCGAGACCACCCTTATCTAGCGGACCAGTGGTTAACTGGTCTGCACCAGAGCCAGCATTCACATAATCCATAACAAACTGGTAACCGGTAAACAAGGCTGGTGTGAACCTGTCCTTAGAATACTTTTGCTGTTATGGTAAAAGGGAAAACTTGCTGGATTTATTAAGATGTATAAACATTAGTTACTGGTGAAGAATAAGTGAAGATGGCACAAAGCACAAATGAAAGAAGTCTCAGGCTTGCGTAGGCAAACACCTTCAGGATAAATATGTTTGGAATGATGCAGCTGTAGCTCTAAACCTCAAATCCTGCTGCTATATGTGAATATCAGCTCCGCAAATGCCTCCGATTTTAGTACAGGTAATCCCAGGGAGGTATTTTTTTTTCCTTTTTTTATGGTATTTGGTCCTTCCCTCCCAGGTTTTAAAGGTTATGTTTTTTTCACATTCCAGAAAACTTCCCAACTTTTCTGAATGACTTGAAAATGTTTAAGTTTAATCATTCTTTGTTTTCCATGTTCTGCACGCCATGTATCATGTTTAACCAGTTTTGATGATCACACTGTAGGTTTTCTTTATGTTTTGTATCTCTTTAATTAAGGTGGAGCTTCACAGACAGACTGGATATTGAGTGTGTCCAGCTGAAACCGACTTCGGGTAACTGACATGACCCCCGACTTTAAAAGGCACCGTTTTGTGAGCAAGGCATTAAATCAATTTCAGTTCCAGGGCTGCTGTTAAGCCGCTGATCTTTGACCTGCTTACAAATGTCACTACAGGGATTAAATTAAAACAGACAATGTACATTGCCTATGAGTCGGAGGGGTCACCATATAACCACAAAGATTTAAAACGCATATAAAAGCTAGTTGCTGTGGACGAGAGCATCAGCCAAGTGCTGACTGCAAAGGTTCTGTACATCCTCTGTATTTTTCCACTGGAGCTGCCATTTTGAAATGTCGACTGGTGTAATGGAACGTAATGGGACAACACTAAATGTTGACTTTGGATGAGCCGAGCAGTGGAGTGTTAAAACTGATTAAGCTGATAGTTCCGTGTTGTGTGGAGGGCTCAGTGCAACGCTGCGCTTGTTTGGGGTTAATGTTGTCATCCATGCATGAAGACACAAGTGGACAGCCCCGAGAAGAGCAGGCTCTCTCTTCCGTTTGCCAAGTAGAATTTAGGTTTTCCTCTTCAGGCATATAATGGAGATAACAGCTTGTTATTCAGAGGGCTGCACGAGCAGCGCAACGGCCGCTGTTACACTGCTGCTGATGAGAGCTAATTAAAGCCCTTACAACACTTTCTGCCTGCTTACTAAAGCCAACTTGTGTTTTAAGCTTTTGTATTTTTGGAAATGTTTCTAACATGCTTTTATTTTAAAGAAACTCACAGCAAAGTCTTTTGTTTCTGAAAAAAGAACATCCTCTCTTCCAAGCTAGCTCCATGAGGTTTCTTGTGAAATGTGAAAGTTAAGACAAAGATATGATCTAGGTAGAGATCTGATTTGGACCTCAAATACACCTCTGTTCCTGCTTTTTTCCTTTTACTCATAGTTTTCAAAATTAGCTGAGTCAGTCCCTCCTTAATGTTTAGAATAATGTGCTTACCCTCAACACTTAGGGAGCTACAGAGATGGTCCAGTAGCCAACTTCCTGTCTGGTCACAAGCCTGCAAGTACTTTTACATGACATTACTCTGCGGCCTGCAGGGTAGGCCACAGGCTCTGGTAAGACTTTTCTGGCACAATAAGATTTTTCATTCATTTCAATTAGACTGTGTGAGCCAGCCTTACACAGGGGGATTGTGAGAGGGAAATGCAGGCTGGTTTGCACACATGGAAAACTAAAAGATGATTCGCCATTTTGGTTTGCAGGTTGTTGCTGGAAGTTTCATATCAGTCATTTGACATGTTATGGTCAGTAAATGTTGGTATTTGAAAAAATGGTGAACTGTCCACATTTTTGTAGGTCCAATCATCACTCTCATTGGAAATGTCCATGTGCACCCAAGTGGAGTCAAACTGCGACTGTAGAGTCATTTAGCATTGACTGGAAGTATGACAGTTTCCTATGTGCTGAAAGGCCAGGTGTTATAAACTTATAGGTTTCTGAACAGTGTATAAAGGGCTTTAGTTAAAGTATTAAAGTATTGCACTTTGTCTTGTATTTATGGGAAAATTATTTTGACTGTCTTCATACGTGTCAATGCCTACTTTTATTTCAGGTTCTAGTCATGTGATCTAGATATTATGCAAGTTATATAAAATAGTTTTGTTTTGTTCTGTTTTTTTTTTGTCTTTTGCAGTCAAGAATGTAGTTGTTTTACTTAATCTATTTGTTGGGTTTATTTTGTTATTGTTTTTTATGAAAAACTATGGGGTGTGAACATGGGAGTAAAGCATAAATTCACCAAGCTGGTGCTTTGTACACAGTCACAAACTCTGTTTACAACTTTTGATTGTAGAAAAGGTTTCATAATACACCAGTAACTCAGAAACTTGCCAAAATCCAATTGCTAAATAAAAATGGTTTTGTTTGTGTTTTTTTTCTTTTCTCAGAGGCCTCCCCTAGTCCTGTAAAGAGCTCCCCAGACATGTCTCTCATGACCTCCCCAAGACAGCGCCGCGACTCTGATCGCTACTGCCAGCTATGCAACGCCTGGTTCAACAATCCTGGAATGGCTCAGCAACATTACGATGGCAAGAAGCACAAGAAGAACGCTGCCAGGGCAGATCTGCTGGAGCAGCTCAGCAAAACCCTGGATATGGGAGAGATGAAAGGTATGGAGCAGTTAATTTTACCTATGTATTTACTCAGCTACGGGATCCAAGCATATCTCTCAGGTCTTTTTTAGTCCATCCTAACAAACAATAATGTTTTTTTTTCTTTTATTCCAGCAACACCCTTACTCTATACTTCTTTTTATCATATGTGTTTCTGTCATTGTGAATCAGCTTTTTCTGCTGTTTTTGTCTGCTTCTTGCATAAATAATGCATAAATAAATAAATGAAAAATCCTAACCAGTTTTTTTGGTAAATTTACGCAACTTGCATTAAATATTTTGGTATATACTGACATACAGACCAGATGTTTGCCTACCATTTTCAATTTTTAAACAATACAATTACAAGCATCGCTAATGCATAGATTGTGTAATGAAACAGCATTACAGCTAACAGATACATGTAAATTCATAATATGAAAGACTTGTTACAGAACATCTACTACTTTTACATTCGATATATTGTATGTGCACTGGTGAAAAACGCCACTCTTCACTGTAGCTGTCAGCGAGACCTCTTCTGGAGCCCACCAAAGTCACACACTGTTAATTTGAAGTAAAAGGGCAAGAAAATGTTCTTGCTTACTGTCCTTCAGTCACAATATCAATAGCAATTACATAACATTATTCTAGCTGGTGGAGGGCAGGCTGCCAGAGGAGCAGAGGCAGCCCAGGGATGTTGGAAAGTGCACTGAAGCGTGACGCAACTGAATCAGAAAAATAAGTTCTCTTATCTGATTGGACACAGGAAGTCTATCTTGCGGCCTAATTGGTTCTTCAAATTTTACAGGTGTGCTGTGGTTGATTTAGGGTGACCTCATCTTCATTTTATGTGTTATTAAACTAACCCAATATGAATATGTTGTATGTAAGTCAAATAAAGGTTTAGTGGGGGGTTTTTATGAAAAAAGAAAATGTTTGTATAGAAGTTGGTGTTAACTTCTTCCAGAGAGCCCTGGTTCATGTGCAGAGTGGGTAATGGGTTCAATAACTTGTTAAATCCTGAAAACATCTCTTATAAATCTGATTTATGGACTCAAGCCAATTACATGTAATTTAGCTTTTGCCTAAAATTTGTTGAATTTAAAGCATGTGTTTTTAAATTTAGCACATTTAAGTGACTCGTCCATGCAGATTATTCCTGCAAAATGTTTTCCCTGCCAGAAAAAGTTGATCAACATGAAACTGATTTTGTGAACCATGTGTTGTCAAACAATCGTGTTTTTTCTGCCCAAGCCTTATTTTGTTGCCTGGTTTGAAAGAAATTTTGTGAATTTGAAAGGTCCACATTATACATTCTTCAATACCTTCATATAGATATGAGGTCCTGCAACATTGTTTTCAACATATATTTTCCAAATTTCAGCCTTGGTTCTTAATTTAGTGCAGTGTTGCCAAAGTTTGGGCATAGTCCTGCAACTTTTATATGCAACCTTTCTTCAATACCAGGATGAAATAAAGGTCCCATTAATAGGCTCTGCAGAGCTGAAGGACACCGAGTTGAGGGAATTCAGCCATTTCACTCAGGTACGTTGGAGAAGGGTTGCATCTGAAAATTTCTGGATGGCAGATCGCGAGAACCAGACTTGGGCACCCCTGCTCTAGTGGTCGATACTGACAACAGGCTGCTATTCTGTCTGGACCTTTAAATTTTTATGACCGGTGTCTGCAATGACAAAACTAGACAATTTTGTCACAAGTTATTGACGCCCAAAGACAACATCAGTCTTGTCTGAGTTTAAAAGGAGAAAATTCAGAGTCATCCAGGTCTTTATGTCTATTACCTAAAGGAAGCATGTATAGTGTAAAAAGTGTTGGTCCAAGTACAGAAGCCTGAGGAAGACCATGAGTCATTCTACTGTGTGAGGAAGACTCATCATTTACATTAACAAACTGAAATCTATCATATAAATATGACTTAAACCAGTTTAGTGTGGTCCCTTTAATACTAATAACATGTTCCAGCCTCTGTAGAAGAATGTTGTGATCTATGGTGTCGAATGCAGCACTGAGATCTAACAAGATAAGAACAGACTGGAGTCATTTATCTGAGGCCATGAGAAAATCATTAGTAATCAAATCCTATGCCGTCAGAAGCGTTGGCTAGTGGCATTTCCCCAAACGTCACCAATCCTACTATTCTCCAATCTCAAATAGACACAATACAATAATATAAAGCTGCACATGTTCAGTCAAAAAGCTCCACCTGGTGTGGAAACTTTGAACCAGCCTGGTATGACATCAGGACAGGATGCATCCTGGGGTCATGACCTTTTATTTGCACTTGATTTGATGTCAGTGAGATGAAATGTTCCAAAGATATAGCCAAAAATATGAATTTTTTGTGCATAAGGAACAACCTTATGGGGAAACCATGAATGCAAGTATTGTGAAATTCCATACAGGTCGACCCCTTGGGGACCTAAACAGGTAGACGGAATATCAAAATCCAATTGTAAAAATTGTTCAGGTTATCCTGTTCACACAAAGGATATCTGGCGGCGGCAGCATTTGGAGCGAAACCATTATGTCCCAGACACTTTCGGAGATATAATAACCACCACATTAGGCTAGAGAGCTCACCTTGAATATTATCTGTTAATTGCATTTCTCCCGGTGTGTGTAAATGTGCAAATTGGTTGGTTTTTCCGATCCCTTGAATCACATGATTGTTTTCCTCTATTAGTTTCCTCATAACCATTACCTGCAGTACACTGTCATGAAAATAATAGTGAAGTCAAGTGAATAGAAATCTGAATAAGTAAAAATGAAATCTTGTAAGAAGATTTGAGTTTATGAGGACATCATACTTTATAGCTCACTTTCTACACAACACTTGCAGATAGCTGTTCCTGCATGCAGCACATGTAGATGTGCAGAAAATCTTTCCATAAGAACATTGTGCAGACACAGGAGAGTCCAACTGCTTATTTACTGCTGCAGATTCTGAGTGTCCAGTGCAATGGATTTCTAAATTTCAGGCCTACAAAATTGTAAAATGGGCAATTTATGACTAATAGCACAGTAAAAGAAATTGTACTTATATCAAGTAATGATGTCTATAATGTATGTTACTATTTTCATGATTATGTGCAAAAGCTGTTTCTATAAAGATGGAACTTTCCAGGGAGAAAGATAGGTAGATATTCTCCTGTTTGCCGTTCAATGTGTAGGAAAATTAATGAGTTGTTTTAAAAGGAATTTCCATAGAGAACGATTGGATGGGATTTGCATATTTCTCTCTCAAAAGTAAATCGTATTAAACAATTCAAGGAGGAATTTAATGGGCAGGATTGCATACCATAGCAGAACAACATTCAATTCTATTCAAGCTTTATTTCTAAAGCAACTTTCATATATTATAATATTACACAAAGTGCTTTTCTCATAAAAGCTCAATGCAACTGCGTCTTTATTACCCACGCATGCACACACATACAGGTACATGTACACACCAATAAATTATATGTACAAAACCTGTTAAGAAAAAATTGCAAAAGCTTGTGGCTGAGCACAGAGGATCCAGGTTACGAAACATTTTCCATGGATGTCACTTTCACCGGGTGCCATCTATGACCCAGGTCCACGACCCAGGCCTCTACCCGCAACGCCAGTCCAGGTTAGCGAGGGGCCCACTACAACAAAGCACTGTCACAGACCCCTCACCCAGTCAAACTGAGTCTCTATCTCTCATCATGAGACAAAGAAATCCAGAACTAAAAGAATGGTCATCAATCACTCAGATAAAACCATTATTGTTACTTGATAACTAATGGAACAACATGGGCAAGCACTAAAACACTGTCACATTAATGTTTACCTTGTTTAATACCAGTAATGGCTCCTTTGGCTCGGAGGCATCTGGTATGGGTCATCACATGGAGGAAATGTGGTTTGCGGTCAGAATAATTGGTATTCTAGGTTCTTGATGGGAGATGAAGAAATGACCAACCAAACCAACCAGTAGCAATAAGTCGAATGCTAAAATGTGGTGGTATAGAGTTATTTTGTCACTATTTAACCCTAAAGCATTTGTTATTAGTGAAGTCAAGTGAATAGAAAATGTAAATGAATAAAAGACTGTAACTATTTTTACAAGTGCTGATTTTAACAAGAGACATTATATATTCGTAGCAAAACACTTGGGGTAGAAATGCTTTCCTACATTTGTCTCAAACTCGTTTCCACAGAGCTGATTTTTGCTGCCTGTTTAGAGGACACAGATTTACCAACATAAACACTTTGGAAAGGCTGAAAATGTCAGCATGCTCGCTGCACTATTCAGCACTCAGAATAATGAGCATTTTTTTGCTGCTGATTATCAATTAGTAATGAAGTGGCAAATCATCCTATCAGGCAAAACCAGCAGTTTGAGTCTTTAGAGAGTAGAATGGGTCTGCAGGAGGCTTAGCCGGCCTCCAAGCAGCCAGGACAGAGAAAGGGGAGACAGAGGGGACATTGTATCTGCAGAAAAAGGCTTTTCACCATCTACTCAGAGCACTTTTCATGCATTTCTTATTTTCATTTCTCTTTCATTTGTCCTCTCTTTATTTGTCTTTTCCTTCACCTGTCTGGTGCATGTTGACCCCTTCTCTGACCTCCCGCGCTGTCTTAACACACCTCTCAACCTGCTGAGAAAATGTGCAATCTGACTCTGATTGGTGCCGCATGATGAAATATTCAACAGCTACCATAGAGGAGGAACCCCGCATATATAAATTGCTCAGCAGCTATGGAAAGTTGATGAGAAGGAAATGAGAGAAGGACAGGAAAGACAAGGGTGAAAGGCATAAGCAGGTTATTAGGGCTTCAACACAAGTACATAGGTCATCTAGAGGTAAAATGTTCATGATCCTTGTTTAGGCCCCAACATGACTTTATTCTTCCCTAAAGGACACTAAGTTGTCTGTATTTACAAAGATATGAATATTTAATTTGGAATAAAGCTCTTGTACAGAAACTGCCCACTGTTGCTTTATTGTTTAAGTTGCTTAAGTCACACTTTTCTATAATTTCTTTAGTCTCTTTATCTGATGTTTACTGTTTTGTAAGTGATTCAGAAACAGATTTGAGATGAGATGTTTCATTTCCTTAAACTGTAAAGGTTATGTTTGCAGAAATGTAAATGGCTTGGAAATGAATTTGTGGTAGATAGGGTGGTAAGTCATTAATGTGAACAGATTCTGTAAGCATTTTCTTAGCGCTGCACCATAATGAGTTTCTCTTCAAGGGTAATGTTGCTGAAATTACAAAAAAGAAGATGATTTTTAGAATAGCTGGAACATTTTCCTTCAGGCTTATGGATAAGTTTAGTCTCTTTTGGCACCCTCTCCAGTGCATCAAGAGTTTCTGCACGTTTTTTTGTTTTGCACCATTGGCCACATTTACATGAGAGTTTTAATTCTTCGTTAAATCAGAATACAAGATAAATCTGCTTTTTAGAGATGAAAAATGACCATGTAAATACCTAATACTAAATGAAAACGACTTAATGACTCAGCAATCAATAAACTAAGTGATTAATTCTTCTATCATCAAATGATCATTCCATTTTAAGTTTATTTAGGTTGTTCTGCACATGCTTGTTAATTTTTTTTCAGTCACCATAACACACGTAAACAGTCTTCTACCTCCTATTTCAGGTACTCTGATCATCTTTCTCCTCAGCTGCTATAGAAAATAAGTAACTATGCTCATATCGAGCTGGTCCTTCAAAAATACAATCTAAATTGAAGCGAAAACTGTACTTATAATGTTGTTTTCTTTGCCATAAGAGAGAAAAAAAAGAATCAGGAGGAGCAGTTTAATATTTCTAGTATCCGTATATATATCTTTGCAAACAGAACCCTTCCCAATCACCAGACCTAAAGCTGAATAAAAATGTTTTCATGTAAACTTAAAGAATACTTTCATTTGGAATGATTTAATTTGTAGTTATTAATTCTGCATGAAAAAAGTCATGTCACTGTATCCACTGTCAGAAATATAAGTATATAAGTATAAAGGTGGTATTACAGCTAGGTCAGTGGCTCGTACTCAGGTAATAAAAACACAGCTTGGAAGTAAAAATTTTTCCTCAATTTTCAAATGAACTCTACATATAAATATAAAATATTAAAACTACTTATTAAGTGTGTTCTACATTTTGGTCTAGTTTTTGCTAAAGAAATATTTATATAAAATGTCTTGTTCATCTAACATTTTCTTGATTCAGTTTTAGACTAATTGTGGACAGAAGATTTTGTTATAACCTGCTACTTAAAATGTTTACAATTTGAAAGCATGTGCTTTTTTTAGTATGCAACCTTTTGAGGTCAGATGACCGACATGACCCATAATCTTTTTCTTGACCTTAGCAAGTATTTTCTATACCTAACTGTTACTGTAACTAAGAAGTGTTGCTGGACCAAACTTTCAGGAAGTTTACCAGCATATCTTCCAGAGGTCGAAAAATTCTTATGGATAGATGAGAATGATTAATTTGCTCAGGGACAATAAGTTGACATTAAATATTTTAGTAATTTTAGAGGGATTTTATTTTAAAAGAAATAACTTTACAATTCTCCCAACAAGTAACATAATATTATATTATTAGCATAATATTAAAGCATTTCTACCCCAAGTGTTTTGCTAAGAATTCATTATTTCTCTTGTTAAGATCAGCACTTGTAAAAATAGTTACAGTTCCAGTTTACTAAAAGTTAAAAGTTATAGTTTCTATTCACTTGACTTCACCGTCAACAAATGCTTTAGGGTTAGATAATGTCAAAATAACTTCATAACACCACATTTTAGCATTGGACTTATTGCTACTGGTTGGTTTGTTTGGTCATTTGCCATATACCATAAAGAACCTAGAATACTGATTATTCTGACCGCAAACCATATTTCCTCCATGTGATGACCCATACCAGATGCCATTATTTTTACAACCCTGTAAATGCAGAAGGTCAAATAAACTCTGCCTGTAAGACTTTATAAAAGTCAAAGGCAAGGACATGTTAAATTGTTGACTCTTTTAATGAAACCGTCTCACTTTGTGAGAGTGATTTATTCACTTTACTCCAGTTACTGAAAACTCACTTTATACTGTTCATCTCTTTAAATTTTTCACAAAAATCATAAAGTACAGGATATGCCTCTTGCTCTCTTTCAATGTAAAATATATATGGAGGATATGCACAAGTACCTATTTGTTCTATTCTTTTCAACTCACTTATGAAAACTGCTTAGAAGAATCCAAATTCAACACATAGGGTTTTTTACGTGGGTGAATGGTTACTTTCCATGGTAACTAGTTACTTTTATTCAAGTAATTCAGTTAATCACTCAGTTACTTTTATTTACAAATGGTGTGTAACCATAACTAATTATTTTTTTAAAGTAATATTTTCCAAACTGGTCCTTACACCATGACTGTTTCGAGAATACAAGGAGAACATGTTCAGGTTTTCAGACAGTGAGTAGTACTCCTTTTCAGTGTCAACTTATGTTGGTGGAGACTAAAAATGACACACTTAATAAAAAGGCCCAGCAGAGACTATGTGACCTACCACAGCCCTAACTGTACTGTGGCAGAGAGGAAGTCTGCAGCAGGTGACTAAAACAACACAGTCAATTGTCAGATCCTCACTGCCCAAGATAGAGGACATCTGTGATATTGCAATTTCCCTCTGGGATTCAAAAAGTATTTTTCATTTAATTTTTATTTAATATAATTTAATTTACTCAGCCTGTCTGCACAAATGGGCAAAGAACCCTCAGGGAGCTCACACACACGTCACAGTCCCACTTTTCCACCATTCCATTGGGCAGATTGAGCACACAGAGCATGTACAAGCAGAAACAGTTTCTTTCCTCATTCTCTGAGCAGGCGGTTAAAAGTTCACTCTGAGAGTGGTTAGACCTAGGCTGGTAGTCTCATATGTGTGTTAGTGGGACTGTGTTTTCATGTACGGTATATAAGATGGATATAATGTCACAACTGCACATATTTTTAAGAAAGTTTTCTTTATTTTTATATATTTTTAATTTGCATGCCCTACTGGCAAACTGTCCAGGATGTACCTTGAGGATAGGCTCCAACTATCCGCAAGGAGTTCAGAAAATAGATGGGTGGACAGATGGATGCTTTCCCTGATACGGGTTCTGCCGGGGGTTTTGACCTCCTGTTCAAAGGGACACCTTTCCCACTGACACCTCATGCAGCTCAGGATGGGAGATTGGATCAAATTCAAGTTTCAATGCAATTAGAATGTTTTTCTTTGCGAGGCTATTTATTATAAATTAGCTCAAAGTCATTCATTCATTCATTCATTCATTCATTCATTCATACATACATTTTCTAATTCTGCTTAGTCCAATTCAGTGTCACAGTGAGGCTGGAGTCTAACCCAGCATCTATCAAGCAAGAGCCAAATACACGCTGGACAGGTTGCCCGTTCAACACAGGGCCACTGAAGAAATTTTGCAATTTATTAATTATTCATGCTGTTTAAATGATAAATTCTTTATCATGTAATCCCAATATTCCTTGTTCACAAACTAAACATGTTATGGAGGAGCTCATCTATCAGGCAATCTGCACTTTCAGACCAGGGGCCTCATTTATAAAACTTTGCGTAGAATCACTACTAGAATTATACTTAGTTAAAAACAAATTGTTGGTACGCCAAAGTAAAAGTCTGAAAGAGGAAAGAGAGAGGAATAAACACATACTTAGTGTCCTCCATTGATTTTCCAAGTCCTTTCACACCTGCAGAATTATATAAAGCAGCCATGGAGTAGCCGCATCTGAGCTTAGTCAGTCTCTGGAGCTTCACCCATTCATCTCCCAAAGGTTTGAAATCCTTTTTGTGGTTAAAGTCTCAGCAATAAGGTCAGATAGTGTCATTGATCATTGCAGTGATCTTAAACTGCTACACAAAAATACAAAGAAATGACTTTTTTATTAACCAGAACAGTAACGGAGCAGCTGTAAGAGGCTGAGTATCAGACATGCCGTTGACTTGGTTATCGTTCTATATTTGGGCTCCATGCAGCAGCTGGTGAAACATGACCTGCAGCCTCTGCATCTGTCCTGTTTTAGTGGAAGAAGACCTTCTCAGTGAAACAAGGTTTAATGAGTGACAGTCAGTCAGTGTGAAGAGAAACAACATGATGCCTGGGTCATCTGATCGTCAGCTAGTTTATTAAAGGTTGGCTTCCTTAACATGCATCATCTTTATAAGTGATCTGAGTCATATAGAAGTAAGGAGATTAGTGATTAGTGGACTTGTGCTTTACATAAGCTGCAGCTTGTAATAATTGCAGTCCATAGCAAACAGGATGATAATATATGTTCTATTTTATAATATACATTGACGATGTTCATAAACTGAATTGGTTAGCGCACACTCCCTTTGGGATCAGCCATTTCTAACAATGTTTGCTGGCATTTCGTATCGCTTTATTTCTCTCTCTTTCTCTCTCTCTCTATCTCTCTCTTTTGTGCCCTCTGTACACTTAGCACTAGAAAAAAAACTCAGTTAGTAGAAAGTATGTAGGATTTAGGAGAAAACCTCTTACTTGTAATGTATGTCCCATCTAAATAACTAGCACAGTCTCTTATCAATCCAGGTCTCTGAAGTCCAGCCCAGAGAGCACCAGCAGATACTTCCTGTTTGCTGTTGTGAGGAAATGTTCCCTTACATTGTCTCTAATTGATTATCTGTTACTTCCTGACTCCTTTCATTGAAACAGTTGGTAATAGCTTCTTCAAGTTGCACGATATGTGATTTTATCCTCATTTCAGTCCTTTTGATCATAAAGTACCCCTTGTTTTGTGCAGTTGTAGTACAATTAATCATTTTTTTAATGCAGAAATACATGAACTCATTCTTATCTTTGAATATTTTGGTGTGGCCTTCAAACTAACCTCAATGAAGGAAGACTTTATATAAAAGAAAGAGGGACAGGTGTTCTGAAGACAGTGTGGCCAGCTATAAGACAGCAGAAATAAACCAGATGACAGATTTAAAAGCAAGCATGTCAGAAAAGGGGAAATTAAAACAAAATAAAAGAAACATTGGAAAGCATTTAAATGTCTTTGGAAATGACTTAAAGGGGAAATTTATACTTTATTTGCCTATTTTATTCAACGCACAGTCTATCCTATGCACATCTATGATCATATTATGCATTTTGCAACATGCACCAAACTATAGTTTTGCCATACCATTCATTTGTTGCTGAGAGATTTGTAGCCAGAACTGAACGCCTGGGTTTGTATCTCTCCTTCTCTCCGCTATAACTCACCTGAACTGCAGAAAATAGACAGGTTTGTTTCACACAGAAATCATCAGTCATGCTCTCAGAGAACAGCAGCCAGTGTCCTTGTGATTATATTGATCATCCAGTGTGTTTTTTTTTTTTGCTAAATCCCAGTGTAGCAGCAAAAAAACATAAAAAAGACAGTGTTGTTTCATTTTGTCTGTGTTCCCCTGAAAGCACTGAATTTGCACTGCAGTCTGTCCTGTCCAACAGCTCAACAGGCACTATGTTTTTGCCGACCCCATTACAGTCGTTAAACGGAGATTCATTTCTGTCAAACAGAGATTTAGCCTGTCGTCTCCTTTTTTCTCACTTCTTTATTCCTTCTAAGCTCACAGTAGCAGTTCTCCAGCTGTTGCTACCAGCTCTCGGTTATATTTACAGCTTCCTGAGATTATAAAATGGATGTCTAACTGCTGTAATGGTAGACTCAGGGATGAGCAAATTACTTTGAGCTGATCAAGGTTCTCTTCACAAGCAAAGCAAGGGCAAAGCATTTCTCCTAACTGGTTTAATTTAAAGCTCCAGATTGGTCCAACAGAGAATTAGCCATTTGTTTCCTGGTCTGGTCTTGTTGGAGATATTTTATTTCTATTCTCTGCACAGTTTCTGGGTCCAATTTCAAAGCCCAATCTTATCTATGATTTGGTGAGCTCAACTGTTTTATAGCTTTGAGGGGATAAAAAGTAAAACGTTTGAGTGATTATTTCATTTTGGAACGTAGTTCAAAGAGGAGCACATTTAAAAATATTCCACATTTGTAAATTAGCAGGCAATTTGTTGTGTACAAATTCTGATTTAGCATATGCTCTTTCAGCTTGAGTGCTCTGATGCATTCAGAGCGATGAGGTAAACTTAGAACATCTGAGTAAGCCAGATGGCTGCTGGTTAATTTAGCATGAACCCTGGACCAGCAGCACTTTTCTCCTGCTTATAAACAGTCCACACAGAAGACTGCACTGCAGATCAGTCATACTGCCAGCATGCTCCCTCCCAGATGCTCAGGTAATAGGTCTCAATTAGGTGAGAAGCAACAAGATAGTTAAGGCGTTGCAGAGCAAAGGAGAAATCTCAGCATAGCGCTAATTTGCGAGTTGCTTATGAGTCGATGTTCAGGTGAGATAACATCTTCTGTTTAATTGGACTGAAGCTTATTCTGTTTCCAAGAAGGTTGCTGGTTTGAACCTCAGCTTGGGTGGTGGCCTTTCTGTAAGGAGTTTGCATCTTCTCCCTGTGTTAGCGTTGGTTCTCTCCAGGTTCTCCGACTTCCTCCCACATCCAGAAACCTGCCTGTCAGGTTTATTGGTCATTCTAAATTCTCCTTAGGAGTGAATGTGAATGTTCTTGGTTGTTTGTTTTTTTCTCTGTGTGGCCCTGTGATAAGCTGGCGACCTGTCCAGGGTGTATCCCACCTCTCATCTGGTGACTGCTGGGATAGACTCCAACTACTCGCCACCCTGAATGGGATGAAGGAGTTCAGAAAATTGATAGATGAATAAACTAAAATAAACGTGTTTGTTGGAGAAGTCTATAACTGGTCCTGTGATGGACAGGCTGTACCCTGCCTTTCACCTGGACAAGCTTCAGCCCCCCGCAATCCTGAATTGGATTAAACGGTGTAGAAAATGAATGAAAGTCTATGACTTATGGCAGAATTATAAATGAGCCACGATCCATAAAAAAGGATAAATAGCCAGATTAATGCTCTGTATCCTGTTTTTTTTTTTTTTGTTTTTGTTTTTTTTTTTTTTTTGGCGTGCTCAAAAGATACACATTTCTGCATTTTAATTTTAACTGCATTTCCAAAGAAAAGCAAACACACTCAGCTGCTGAAGTCCAGCTAGTTCCAAGTGAACCTCTTTAGGGTCAAGCTGAAATCTTTATCATTAAACTTTTGTTTAGCTAAAGAAAAACTGATCCAGAAATGTGTCAAAATAACTTGCTGCTCTTCTCACTGGCAGGTAACAGAGATATTAGTTGTTTTATGGTTGGCAAAAACATTTAATTGTGGTCATATAGAGATTAACCAAGTCATTTAGGAAGCTGGAGGGATGTGGGTATTTTGCATTTGCTTTTGTTTGATGAAAAACTGTTTGTCACATGAACATAAAGGTCCATAAACTTGTTAAATGGATCCATAAATGATCTGATTAATTTCTCAATGTCAGTTTACAGTTTAAACAAAAGCGTAGAAAAAAGGCTCAGTTCTTCACAAGCAATGATGGGACAATCTTCACTGCTTTGTGGGAAACTGCTAACAAAATAGTCAGCTACAGTTGCAAGAGATGTTTGGATTTCATCATCTGCAGTCCATTATCTTATCAGAAGATTTAAAAAATCTGGATTAATCTGCACGAAAGCAGTGAGGCTTTGATCCCAACTGCATTATGTAAAGAATATCACCATGTGGCCACAGGAACACCAGACAAAACCAATGTCAATTATCGCAGTCTGTCGCTACTTCTGCAAGTCTGAGATGGACAGAATCAAAATGTTGTGGTCTGACAAGTTTACATGTTCATTTATCTTTGGAAATCCTGGACATCATCCAGATTATCAGAATAAGCCAACGTGTGTGATGGTATGAAGGTGTACTAGTTTCACATTTTAATGCTGAAAGGTACAGACAGGTTTACAGACAAGTCAAGCTGCATACAAGTGACTTCTTTTTCAGGGACGTCCCTGCTTATTTCAGCAAGACAATACCAAAGCTCATTCAGCTTTGTGATAGGACTGCGGGTACTAGACTGGCCTGCCTGCAGACCAGATCTGTCTCCCATTATAAAAATGTGTGGCGCATTATAAAACGCAAAATATGACAATGGAGACCCTGGACTATGAAGCAGCCAAAGTTGTATTTTGTGCAAGAATTAGTAAAGAATTCCACCTAAATCTTCAACAATTACTGTTGTTACTGTCCCTAAACTAAACAAGGCTCAGGATATGGAACCAAAAGATATTGGAGAGACCACCGCCTAAAAATAACATTAACCAATAAACTTATTAAACACAGAACAACAGAGAATGAGGCAACGGCCAAAATAAACAAAACAGAGGAAAGCTCCCAGACCATTCCACCGTGGGACATAGGATCTGCACCACTCCCCATAAACACAACCCAGTAATCAAGCAACAAAAAACGAAAACTGGACTCCCAAAACTCTGCTTTCGTTGCCCTTTTTCACAGCTCGAGAAATGTCACTCCTGCCAAGCCGTCTAGGAAAAGGAGAAAACACAGGTGAATGGAATGAAGAGGCAGGACCCAGCTGACAAAGCCGCGCGTAACAGCTGTCATCAGTTCCCAAACATGTACTGTTAAAAGGAACTGTGATGTAACAAGATGGTTGCAGGCATCAAATTTAAAATAAGCAAATATTTGCAACAAAATTATCCTTTCAAAAAGGTCATTATCACCATACCGCTCTGAAACTACATCTGGCTTTGACATAATTTGGAAACATGTTCAGAGCTTCAAACATAAGTATATATTAATTTGTGGTTGGAATATTCTTTTGTTTTTTGTAACAAACCTTCCAGCTACTTTCTTTCCAAACTTCTCTCACTATTCTGTTAAATCAGATGAAGCAAGAAGACATCACACACCATTTTTCTCCAAATTCATCAGCTGCACAACCTGTTACGGTTTTTATGCAGTAACAAAATGCCAACTTAATCCAAATAAATGAGACTGCAGAACACATTTTTCTTCTTCTGCACGGTCTCCTGAGCTGCCTTTCTTTTCACTGCTCAACAAACGAGTTTCCAATGACTCATCTGTGATGCCTGGAGGAATAGGAAGTAAAGGTGATGGAGGGGAGGAACTGCAGAGGCCTCTGGGCTCCCGGTGTTTCATCGCTCATCCAGGGCAGCGTCATGAGGAGAGGGTCACAGGTGGCTGGCAGTGATGGATCCCAGAGCAGCTAGATATCTTTTACCCTTTCAGAAGTTGTTTGAGAAGCAGGCTGTCAAAGGGGGCCGCTCCCACACCGACCCCCAGTACCTGCATCAGAACTTTTATGTCAGCTCCTGACTGCGTCTTGGGACACTGCTACAAAATTGAAAGCTCAGTCCTGCTGGCAGCCCCCTGACAGAGTGGTTATTGTGCAGCTTATCAGCAGGGAAGTGAAAGGGAGAGATTTGCTTTTTCTCTCTGGGGGCAGGAATATTGCTTTCCATCAAAATCTTAGAGGGGGAAACAGCTGACACCACCATCTGAGCAGTGAATTGTTAACAAACTGCGGATTTTCACCTCTCCCTGAAAGAAAAAGTCAAACGCTTTCCAAGTTGCTGCAGCTCGATCTCCAGTGACATATTTCACTAAACGTTTATTCATGGGGGAAATTTGATTCAGAAGGATATGGAAATGTGTTTCACTGAGTGCACGTGGCATTTATTTTCTCCTGGCCTTTTGCTCTGAGGCATATTAATGCACGAGCTAACTTAATTGTAAATGCAAGGCGATCAAGATGGCCATTTTTCATAACACAACGAGATTAGTACAATATGACGACAATTACACAGGGTGGGTATAATTTGCAGTAGCGGGGGCTCTGGCTCAATACAGCCATCATCACACAGGATTGAGCTGGTGCACAATTAGAAAAACAAAGTGAGGCAACTCATTAACATTTCGGGATGCCAGATAAATATAAATCCTTGTGTTTCAGACTGTGTTGCCAGTTTTCATTAAGGTTAATCAAGAGAACACAGAGAACTACTTTAATGTAGACACAACGTCTACATGTAAATATTTCTGTATCTTTGTTAAATCAAGATGAATCCTGATTTAGCTGTGAAATGCATTATGAAAATGAAATACAGTCACTGCAGATCTAATTGTTTTTTTCCACTTCATCACCAGCAGCCTCTAATCACAAAGAGACACGAAAGTTTACCTGTAGACTGAAACAGATTTGCATAAATCAATTTTTTTCTTTCATTTGTTTTACAGAGAGCCTGTCTGGGTGGTATGGTCTAATTTAGTATTGACATTGTGCAGGGGAGTGAGAACCTCATTACCATATCATGATTTAAAAATGTCTCTCTATTTAGATGAATGAAAGAAAGTGTCTTTCCATTTTTCTAGATTGATTCATTTAATGTATGCATATCTGGTTGATTCCAGGTCTGAAGCGAAGCTACACCTGTGAAGTCTGCAGCGTCACACTCAACTCGGTGGCACAGTACCACGCGCATCTGCAGGGCTCAAAGCACCAAAACAAGTAAGTAGATCCTGCAGCAGCGACGCTAATTGACACTGTTAACTGTTAATGCATTGTGAAATGCTAAATGCTACACAGTGCACTGCGACACATGCATAAAAGATGAGAATTTTGTTGTGAACTTGGACAAAAATATCAGATGGGCTCATTTTGCTCTAATTGAGCCTCTTTAGTTTTAATGCTGTCGCTAACTGGTGGCAGTGGCACCCTCAGTAGACGATCACAAGCTGAGAGTAAACAAGCTTTTACAGTTCAGTCACAGCAAACAAGCCTCCTGGAATTTGCTTTCTTGTAGATTGCTTTCCAGAAATAAGCTAAAACAAAAGCTAATGCTAAAAAGCTGCTCATAGCTGCTTCCCTACTGGGAGCATCTGGTATAATAAAAATACATGATTTTATCGTGTAAATATGCAACCTGCAGAAAACTTAACACTGGTCTTTAAAAAACATGAAACTCAGTAACAAAACATGCTTTCTTTCATTTCTTAAGCACATCATGCTAAGTAAGTAGTGCTCTTAACAGTATTGTGTTTAATGTATTACATAAGCACGACTCTGGACCTCATGTTGTGTTTAAGCTGTGAGTGTGTAAAAAACATGTCCGCCACCAGTTTCTGTAACTCTAATGCTTCTTAGCCTGGCATAAAGTTCACTTGACTAAAGCTAGAAATGGATGGAAGCAAAAGTTTTTAAAACATTTCAGCAGTTTGAGATATTTACCATATACATA
>JBAMHX010000013.1:25775723-25792954 GCA_037177515.1 Pseudomugil tenellus | reverse complement strand
TGGGCAACAGGGAGGGTACACCCTGGACAGGTCGCCTGTTCATAACAAATGGGAAGAAAGAAATGATGCTGTCTAAGTAGGAAACTAGGAAAAGAAACAACTAGCTGTAACTTTGATACATTTCTTTGAGCCATTACACTATCTTTATGTCAGTTTTCTTCCTCTTTTCCTTCCCAATCTGTTGTGTTTGTGCCATGCTCTCGCCTCCTCAGTTTCCAAATCTGAAGGAGAGCTCAACTGAAGAGATCCTCTCTTTTTGACCCTGAAAGCATCACAGTAAGCCTGTAAGATAAAAATAGCCAGGCAGTTTCCCACCGAGAAGGAGGATTGGGAAATAGAAGGAAGAGTGGTTGACATGGCACATGCCAACGATTCACCTGTGCTGTTGTGATCTCTCAATGTTACAGTTAAAGGAAATGGATCTTACTTAACCTTCAGATAAGCCAACTGCTTTAGCCTTTTTTCCGTACAATCCAAGCAAAGCAAACAGCAATCAGTCTGCTGTGTGCCATCTTATGTTTAAGCTTTAATCTCAGCTTTTTTTTTTTTGCTAGCCCTTCACTATGATTAATTCTCATTAAGGAAAGAGATTAAATTAACATGTAGGTAAACATTACAGGTTGTTTCCACATATTTAAACTGTTGCTTGCACAATGGTTTAGTACAAGAATCAACCTACAATCAATAAAAACTGGAAATATTTCTAAGATTACTCCAGATGTGAGGAAAATCTAGGATTTTCCAGGCAATGCCTTAGATTTTATTGTATAAGAAGCTAAAAATGAATTTGTTCAATTGAATATTCAGTTTTATCTGTTCTAGTTTTTTTTCATTTTCATTTTAGAAAACATCAGGTCATGTTTATCTGTTATCTGATGATGACTAATCATGTCAGTTTCTGGTGAACCAAAGCACTTCTCACACGTTAGTTGTGTATTATTAGTGAACAAAATGCTGAAAAAACAGGCTGGATTTTTGCAAGGACACATAAAGGCAGGCTTGTTTACCTCTTCCTTCTTCTCCGCTTCAAAGGTGAATAAGCACTAAATAACCTTTAATATCAACTTTTCACTGTCACACATATCATAATGCAAAAATGGGACACATATAGCTTTTCTGAAAGGTCTAAAGATTGCAGAGTTCTGTTTGCTTTATTAGCTATATCGCCAAAATCGAGCCTGCCTACTGCCTGGTTTATGTATGTCAGGAGTAGGCAAATCTGGTCCTAGAGAGCTGCACTCTTGTAGGTATCTTGAGTTTCCCTGCTGCAACACACCTGACTCAGATCAATGGCTAATTAGCAGACTTGACATCAAACTCTAATTAAGTCTGATGTGACTCAGGTGTGATACAGCAGGGAAACTCATAACAATTGCAGGAGTGTCTCTCTCTCTAGGACTAGAGTTTCCTTAACCTGAACTGGGTAAATAAATACATCTTTTTTAAAAAAAAAAGAAAACAAAGACATAAACATCACAAAAAATCAGCAATGACAGCTTATAAAACATATTTATTCTCCAAAATGACTTTACCCATTATAACACTGTCCTCTGTTTCTCTTCTGCTGACATTTGAAGATGTTCTAGTTGCTCAAGTATAAAGTTGTAAAAGAAATTAACAGATCTGAAATAAGTAGTAACACCTTAGATATCAATAGACTCATTAGATATCAATAGACATAAGTACTGATACTTAGATGCCACAGCTCCTCCTGCTTCAGCAGTAAGCTGATGGACCCTTTGTTTACAACGTTGGCATTTTAGTGACTTTTAGGACTCTTAGAAGTTCCTTTGCATAGAGCAGCCAATCTTGTGACTTTTTCTGATATTGGACACTTTTACAGACTGATATGAAATAACATAACATAAACAATAACATAGTTTACTTATTAAGCTGCAAGTTCTTCCTCCATCCGAACATAAGGTGTGGTCCTCTTCTTCCAGCTGACGTCAGAGCAGATGTTCACCTCTGCTCCATGACCAGAGTCAAAATGAATCACATAAATCTTCCACACGCTGATCACACTTAGCATAAAATTATTATTACCTTATTCAAGGAGCATATGCATTTCCTGATGTTTATCTGTTTGTCTGCATATTATTTTGTTTGCAACTTTATTTAAAAGCTACCAAACAGATTTTTATGATTTTTTTTAAAGAATAGATCTTGTTCTAACTTAAAATCTTGGGAGTGATCCAGGTCACCAGCCAAGAATCTTTGAAGGATTCATTATCATTGGGAGTGTCATTTTAAGTATATAAGCCTTGTAATTCTATAATAAATGGTCAGGGTGCTTAGCCAAAAAGTACAGGGGGATCTTCATTACTTCAAGATAAGAAATGAAATATAAACATGCAACAAATGGTACTATTTAGCAGAAACCCTGGAATCAGGAATCCTAGTCTATTTATATACAATGAATATAGGACTAGAACATTGGCTGGAAATCAGCATCTGGGTGAAATGAGCTGCTTGGCAGAGCTCTGTGTTTTCCGAGTGCTTTTCTAGTTAATGTTTTAGTCACTGCTTTCAACGTCAGTTTCTGTCCATCTGTCTGTCCATTCTGTTTCTTTGCTTGAGCTTTGTTTGTTCTTAGTTTAAGTTAGTGTTTCTGGGTCATCCTGCCTTACTACTGATTTCCATTTATTTTTAACTATAAACCATGAGTGAAACTGTCTGTGGTTCTTCATTTGGGTCCTTTCTCACCACTCTGCTATGAATATCAACAAATATGCTTTATCTTATGTCTTCATTCTTGCATCAGAAGTTTCACATTTTCTCCACAAAAAAATCTGAAATTAATCATAAGGAATTTAATATTTTGTTCTTTGGAGATATGTGTTTTACAATTCAACGTGGCAATTTGTAACGTAACGTAAAATGTATTTTTCCATTTTGCATTTGGAAGTGTCAGAAGAGATAGAACCATGTGGCATTTGTGCTGATTGTCTTCCTCATTCATAAAAACACATTTTGAATATCATTAGAGTATTCATTCACTGTAAATTAACTTTTCTGCTTTCAGTAGGTCAATTCAAGCTGACAGTCTAATTATTGTACCATCTACTCAGTCCAAGACAACCATCTATCAAAATCAATGGCTGCAAATGCTTCTTAGCTGCAGATGTTGCTCTGCTCATAAAAGTGAAACAGTTACATCTTTTTCGACAGCAGAATTGCAGACCATGTGGCTGGTATGCACACAGTAAATCTGCAATGTTTCATGTCAATTCATACAAATCCTTTGCCTCACTCAGGTTGAAATAGCACTTAATCCTTTTGTGACCCTGATAGTATCACATGCAGAATAAAGTCTAAAGCTGCAGGAGGCTTTACTTCTGCAAAGTGCAGCAGCATTTTTATCCCAGCATGCGTAAAGATTCAGAATAAAAAAATACTGCTGTTGGTCAGCACAGTTATGTTGACATATTAAATCAATCTAGGATGCAAATTTCAGCTTCTCGTTGGTTGAATTATGCGCATAAAATGATCACCAAATCATAACAAGACGGAAAAACCATGAGAACCATGAAAAACCAAAAGGAGAAAAGCATCATTTTCATAAATTAAAAGAGACTACTAAGTATATTAGAATCTCAGTCAGAGAAAACTTTCACATGAAAAACCAAAAGATAATCTTATTGCAGGGTAACCACCACCAGCTAGATGCTTTACTGACTCATTTCCATGTTGCTGCAGCAGCTTCACAGCTGGAATTACATAACAGGACCTTTTGTCTCAGTTTCACTGCTGTTTTTAATACGGCATGATGATGTGACTCAGTCGATGACATGCCTGCATGTCGGGTGCTCTGATTCATGCAGCATCCTCTGCAATGCCAGGAGAACATATGAACTGTATGTAGGCAGGTAAAATCTGGCTGGTTTCACTGTCTGATGGGTGCTGCAGCATTTGAAACGTTTCCAAATTCTCTGCACATAAATAGTTTATGCATTGAAAACATCTTATATATAGTTTTCCGGACTAATATTTAAAGATTTTGTCAACTAATAATTTGCTGTATGTAGAACATTGATATTTTTTAAGTTTCACTTTGGCATTCAAATAGTACATTTAACAGCTTAAGTTACGATTTTAATGTTCATAAATACTGCTTTCTAATGAGGGGGAGTTTAGATTAAGAGCTTGTTGTTATATAAGTACCTACTTGTAATAAACAGCTCAAGCTGTTTTAAGTTTGTCTTGTGATATTTTCGTCTCTTCACAGCAGCAAAAAAGAAAAACATTCTGGTTTCTTACTTTTCACACAGTGACTTAACCTTCACAGATGAAAGGTTAAAAAAAATGATTATACAGTTGTTTCCTATTAAAGTTAGTGCCTTGTGTCTAAAAATAAAGCTCGGAACAAGTTTCCAGACAGTTGTTTCCAGCCGAACGGTAAGAGGATTGTCATACTGTCGCTCAAGGCAGTTTGTCATCCGGCTGATCTTGAACACACTGAAACCTGAAACTCTGCTGTCACACTGTCATATCTATTTTTGTCTGTTTTGAAAATTGCCTGGCAACATTTGTTGTTAATGAGACTCCACATTGTAAACCTCTGAATTATAAAAGCATCCTAACTACAGGTTACTTCTCGCTGGTTGCAACTTGTTGACTAATTGCCAGCATTCAAGAGGCTTCCCAGTTGCCTGTTGTTGTCATTGATAGATCTTTCTGCAGCCTCACACTGCTATTATTGGATAGTCGATGGAAAAAATTGCCAGAGGGAATTCAGTCCCTTAAGGATCTTGCCTGTCCGTCCCAAATCGCCATCACAGTAGCATCTTTCTTCTGCTCTATTGTGAATATTTAAACCAGTAAAACATGTGCATACAAATTGTCACATCTTCAAAGCTTGAACGACGGTTTTATGATAAGATGAAGCAGCTTCCCTCATTGGAATTCAAACGGTATATTTACTCGGTGTGTTCAAAAAGGGTTTGAGTTGTGCAGTGTGCACGAGCGTGTGCAGCTCAGAGCCACTTCACTGTGCTGGAAAATAGATCAGAGCTTATTTAGACTTGGAAACAACGTGACCTTTGGGGCATTTTGAATAAACATCAGTGGGCTGATACGTTCTTAAGTTGACAGTTTGCTTTCATCAACATTTGCATTTCAAGGCTGGCATCTCTGCACGAGAAAACATTCATTCATTCATTTTCATTGACCTAAAAGCCACAAGTGTAACCCTCGGAGAGCCTGACAGATGCAATTTACGTCCAGTTTTTGCGTCCCTTCTTTGACGAATTGTTCATGAAGTATTCATCGCAGCTAGACGTAGTGCATATGAAATGAAAGCATTACTTGACATTTAAAGACTTGCTTTTCTTTGCAATAAAGTATTGTAAAGATAAATAAAAAAAATACTTTGCACTTACAGTATAGCACTGACATTAATCTATAGTAAGAATTTACATACAATGCCAAAATTACTTTTTGAGAGTATTATATCTGTTACTTTTTATACTGATCTTATGAAGTTATGAATACAGGTCAACCATGTTTAAAGTTATGTTTACTCATTTCTTTATCCTGCTTCTCACAGCTACCACATACTGTATGTCCTGTGCAGTACTAGATTCATTCACTTCGTTGAATATGAGAAATTCCCAGGCTTAATTGCTTTTGCAATTAAGTACTAGGAGTATCCCACTAGTCTTTGTGTTAAGCTGCTATCAGACACACGTTGGTATAAACAAACTATGGTGGAAGTATTACCAATTTTCTCTTCTAATTTAACAAAAAAAAGAAGTACAGAGAATTTATGTATGTAATTAGTTGATACGATAATGTCATGTTCTTTTTATAGATATCAAATTCATGATGAAAAGTTATTTCTTTATGTACGCGCTCCATCTTATTTTATGTGCCCTATTTTCAAACCTGGGCAAGCACGTTTGTTTCTGGTTGCGTATTTATATCCACATATAAAATTACTGCTACAAACAAATTCACTTAGGAGTCTTTTTCAGGACCTCTAATGATTCTTAAATGGATTTATGGCCATTACTTCTTAGTTAATTAAATTTTTTTTAAATATAACATCACATCTCTAATGTCCATACAAATGATTTTTACCAGGTTGAGAATAGTTAAAAGGCCAAAATATGATTCAGTAAGTGGGATAACAAGTACTTATATTTCGCATTAAATACCAAAACCATATGTTAGAAACGCCTCAGGAAGGCCAGCTTTTACAAAATTTGAAAAAGAATAATTATTTAACTAAAAATTTCAATTACTAACAATAGCGCAGGCAGTTAAAGGACTAAGTGTTTCAGAATTATACCCAAAACAGATTATTTTACTCAACACACTTAACAAAATGCCTTCTTTTTTTCTTTTTTACCTTGAGAATACAATTTTCTTGTTTGTCCTGCTCTGTTTCCATTCCTTTAGCACACATCACACCCTGGCTTAGAAACCACAAAAATAACCACAGAAGAGATTTTCTACTACTTAAAAAATATAAATCTTTTTAATAAGAAGAATTATAGGAAACATTCTCTTTATTATGCCATATCAAAGGCCTTTTTCATCAATCTGTTAACAGGCTGATAAATGTTTTATTTATGTTTTCTCAGTATTGAAATGAGGAATGTTCATCATGTTACTACTAGTTTGACTGAATAATCAGCTACAGCAGCTTAATCTTCCTTGGAAAATAGGAAATAAATAAAAGAAGGCTCAAGGACTGTTGCTGAAAGGTCTCATCTGTGGGATGCTGGATGAAACAACTTGGAGTAACTGTAGTCCTGAAGGCGACGGAAGGGCTAAATACTGAGTGCGTGTGGTGCTTTGTGAGCTGAAGCAGAAAAAAGCTGAGGTTGAAGAAGAGGACATTTTCACTGCCCATATTTTCCCAGCACTCATCTCCTGTGTAATAGCTCTGTGATTTACAGCAGTGCACAGCAGGGAGCTCAGAAAAAAGGACTGGGCCATTTTTACACCTCACACCTATTAGCTGTTCAGTGGAGGGATTTTTCTAGAGTACTTTATAGGCAAGCGGTAGGTGGGCATCAATGACTAGCGCAGCTCACAGGCATGATTATCATCACGGGTTGGGAAGGACAAAAGAATAAGGAAGTAACATCACAGAGAAATTGCCATGGTTTTTGTTATTCAGTCTCATTTCTCCCAATCATTAAGCCTCTAATTAATCCCCCTGTGCACCAGGAGATAACTCAAGGACCCAGTATGCTACAGAGCAAGCTATTGTCAAATTGTAATGGAGCAAGTTCTTGTCACTCCACCTTTTTCTTCCTGTAGACCCTGCAGGAGAGGATTTGCTGCTCTTTTTCTTTCACTTCCAGTTTTTCTACTGCAGGTCAATCAAATATTCATTTTGCTCCCCTTTGTCTGTTCCTGGATATCATCGTTTCAATGCTGAAGAGATTTGATTCCTGTGTATGCCCTCTGAAAGGCCTGTGCATATCACTGTGTAGCTCTGGCATCATATAACACAATTTGTCAGAAACTTTTACTATGATAAATCAATGCAGAGATATTCCCTTAACATATGAGTTTTCAGCGTGACTCATAGCCATAGTGCAGTAGAGCTTCACATCATCCCAGTGTCAGACATGATGGATTGAATGCTGTACAGTGCCATACTTCAAAATGAAATTTGGTAACTGAAAATACTTGTGGTTATATTTTAGAAAACTGCCACTTTGCTCTGATAAATCATAAAGCATGGATAAATTTACTATGCCTGAGTGTAAGCAAGGAGTCAAAATTAGAAACGCCCATTTTGCAGATATCTAGGCAGTAAAATTCCCAAACCAAGCTTTGGATGAATACTAATGTAGAGAAATACGTGAAGTAGAAAATCTTCGATCACATTGTTGGAACCAATGGAACCAGGTTTCTGCAGGAGACAGCAGAGCTACCAGAATTCTGCTTTTTCCAGAAGTAGATACAAATGAAAAACAAACCCATATTTTTCTAGGATGAGGTTTCTTTCCCATCAGTAACGGGGATTTTGTCTGCCCAGACAAATACATTTTCACCCAGTACAACATATATAATCATATGGGATGATTGAAGGCTGTCTGTACAAAACAGACTCGTCTAGCAGAGCTGAAACACAGCAGAGAAAGACGTGACTTGTTTTAGCTAAGGCTACCTTTCTCTTAACATACCAACATTTGCTTTGAAGTCTTCCTTAATCTGCATTGCCATAGCTTTTCCTTTTTTAACCTAGCTGGAGTAAAACTTGGGTTTTTTTAAGTCCAAGACCAGCTTCATAGTGGTAGCAGTGTCAATGTACAGCATGTACATAATGTCATTGTTTTATTTTGGCTCCTAGTTTAACAGACTGGAGAATTTCACACCAGATGCATGACTCAATCATGGTTCATCTGGATGTTGTGCATGGTACCTATTTGTTATATGTGAGGTAAACATCATGGATGCAGTTTGCAGCAAAAGATTGTAAAAAACAATTGTTTGTGATTTTATTTACTTCATATTAGCAACAATGCTCTTGTCAGTGTCTAGACCTGTTGCTGTTATAGATACTGCACTTTGCTGGTTATGGTGCAGATTTTTGATGATAATTTCTAATTTCAGCAATTAAATCTGAAGTTGCAACTGTGCAGACGTCACGTCTTTACTCTGAATGAAATGCAAAAAGATTATGTACACAGTCGTAGCACTGCAGAAGGTGTTTGTGTCATTTAAAGATGGCCAAAATCTGGTTTAGTTCTGCCTGAGTTCTGTAAATGCAATTTTACAAACAAGATAAAGTCATTACCTGCCTAGATCTGTAGCTGTCACAGGTTTAACAAATCACCAACACTGGATGACCTGGGAATGATAAAGGGTTGATTGTGCTGCTCTGCTTAAGCTCTTAATATAATGGAGGGAAAAAAAATCCTGATTGCAGCCAATTAATGAACACAAAAATGAAAATATTTACTCTCCTGTGGCATGGACATGACCAACAAAACACCATCCAATCATTTTAACTGGCCTGTTCTATGTGATTGGATGGTGATATAGCTATCAAATTAAATTATCATTTTTTTATTTGTCCCTCAACCCATCTGGAACAAGCAACGGAACTTAGGGAGGAAGTGTGAAAAAGCAGTTGGGACATTTTAATCGTGTATTTTTAAATGTAGTTGGCTAAAATGTTTTCTTTTCCAGTCAAAATGAGATGTTACTGCTTTCTGAGTGATAAGAAGAGAACCGGCTGGACAGGACCCGCGATTATGTTCTCAACACATCTCTCCTGAAGCCTTTGATTTATGTTGATAACTTCAGTGGTTGGCAGTTCTATCCGAAGACCGAAGCCAACTTTTCTTTTTTTCACTGGGCTGCTGTTTAAGCTGGTGAGAAAAGAACATGAGGAGAAACAGTCTGGAGAGATGCGGGATGTCCTACTCCTGGGAATTTAAAATGTGCTTCTCTGCACTGTAAAAGAAAAGTTGTTAAAAAAAAGTTAAGTGAAGAAAAAAAGTAAAGCACCCAGATGCAAAGTAGGTTAAAATAATGTGTCAAACAGTTTAAATTAAAGCTTTAATATCTAGTTTGACAAACAGCTTTTTTAGAGATCTTCTCACCTTAAAAGTATAAGTTGTTTCAGTTCAAAGATGTCGCTTTAGAAAGTTTTGCAGCAAACGCTCTCTGCGAGTTGTTGAGGCTGGGATAGATTTGCCGTTAGCAACACATCCGCATACGTTTCACAGCTTTCTAATGTACATTTGCCACAGTAGGAATGTGTGGCTGCTAGCTTTGATGCAAGGTAATGTGCCAAAGGTGCAAATAGCAATATTTACTTTAACACTAGAGATGCTTGTGCAAACGTATACATGAACCAGCGATCAGAGGTCAACACAGTGGCAGATATTGGACTTATTTGCAACTACTTAATGAATTTTCCTCCCCATTGAATACTGTTGTTTATGGAAATGCTGTGGAAATAACATGTGACTGGCAGAATGGCCTTTAAACTATTTCAGAGTTAAAATACTGTGTATTTCCCTTAGCAGTGACCTCCAGTATGTAGTGTTGTGGGTGCTGAAGTCGTGTCGAAGCGAAAATGCAGAACGTTGCTCTGCATGTTTGTTCACACAGCAAGAATATCCCGCTTCTAATTGGCAGCTATTTTGGTCCACTGTGTCCTCTTCTATCTGATTGTCCTCATAATTTTAGTGCTGTCTTCATCACTGGTCCCTTTATCACTGAGCTCACGTCCAAATTGAAAAAACTAAAAAAAAAAGGGTGGGGGGGGGGGGGCAGCATCAAGACAATGTACTGCTTTATGAGGCCATAGCAACATTAACACATCATCATCCAGAATGCATTGCAACATAAACAACAATCACGGCTTACAAATTAAATAGATGTTTGTACATTTATGAAACTAGACAGATTAGAATATTTATAACATCATTTCTATTATTGAAGCAAATATTTATCAAGCAAGATCCACATTGTTTGAGATTCTACATCAGAGTTAACAGCATGTTTATACAGCGATGATGACTGTATGAATCATGGCACAATTAATATCAGTAAACATTAAACTGTTATATGTTAAACTGTTGTTGTGCAAATCTCGTGCAATGACAACAGAGATGATGTGATTTACACCCAAGACGTGTTCTTTTGTGATTCAGTCCAATATCCAGAAAATGGATATTGGAATCATAATGGTGTTGAAACACTGATTTGTGGCATTCCCAACGATTTTAGTATTATGTTTAGTAGCTATTTATAGGTTGACTAGTTATTTATTAGAAAATTACCATTTGACTGTTCCATATGAACACACATGGTTATGCAGATGACTTTTCTAACATGCATGTTTTTTTAATACATTAAATAATTTATTTTATTTTTTGTGCTGAAGAAAGCATCACTGAGATTTCCTCCAGTCATTTATTATCATCCACAAAAAGCAGGACAGCAAATTCTTTAGCATGGTGGATTATTAGATGTAAATCTCTCCAGCACTCCGGCGTTGTACAGTGAAATTGTTTGGGACAGGTGACTTCTTCCAACACAGACAATCAGCTACAACACAGCTGGAGCAAGCGAGGGCTGTTTATCATGAGGAGGGAATTAACTTCAAAGGGATTTGGAAATGTCCGTGTAGAATGTAGGCACGAGGATGAATTATGCATGAAAAATGCCTCACTAGAGTAATGTGCTGACACAATTTGTCACACGCCACGGGAATGCATAAGTCATAGGGGCAGCCACGTTGGAAGAGTTGATGAAGTCAGGTTGTGTGGTGTTTCTGGGATGCTGGAGGCTGTGCAGCTGTGTAATCTACACTATTGTGACTTAAGAGACACACAAGACTGTTATTTGGAACGTTTTAAAAATATATATTTTTAAGAAGACTACTTTTGTCTTACAGTGCATCTAAGTGTGTAGAATTTTGTAGTGCTTGAAGACTGAGATTAATGCAGGAGCTCCTTCAGAAGTTTGTCCCACTGTCAATGTTATAAACACACATGAGGGCTGATGATTTAATTTAATGGAAGACAAACTGCAGCGAGGACTTTTAGATCCCATGACTATGTTTTTCTTCAAGTGCAGAAAGAAATACTGAATCCATTAGACATGCCTTCAACACATGTGTACAGGTATATTAGTGTTTTGCATCAGATTTGGATGAATTAAGGGGTTTTGCAGTCACTTCGGGGATCCATCTGTTAGAAATGCTTATTGGATATGTATGAGCCAGAATGCTTGAGATAGAACGTCTATTCCTCCTCTGTCATCCAGCAGTGGTTGATATCCAATATTATATCTTATATACATCAGTAAATATGCAAATGTATTGGTTTCTGGCAAAGCCCGTCAAAGCAGAGTCTTTTTTAAAAGGCCAATTTGGTTCTGAGGAACTGATACCAAACCTGGGAACAAGTAGAACTGAGTCCAAATTCTAATCTGTTCTGAGCCAAACTGTGTAGGATGCAGCAAATATAGAAGAAAGGGAAGAAAAACAACAATGCTTTCAACAGGACATCGTCAAGTTTTCTTGTTGGTTTCTGCTTCTATGCATCTTAAACCACCTGCAGACGTGGTTTTCACAACCAATGGAGGCTTTTGGTAGTTCAGACAAGCACTGTAGTCACTACTTGTTTGGCAAAAAAACAATAACCCATTATTCATCCATCCATCCATTTTCTACCGCTTATTCCCGAACGGGGTCGTGGGGGGGCTGGAGCCAATCCCAGCAGCCAACGGGCGAGAGGCGGGGTACACTCTGGACAGGTCGCCAGTCTATCACAGGGCCACACACATAGACAAACAACCACACACATGCCTAAGGTCAATTTAGAGTCCCCAATCAGCCTAATCCCCAAGCTGCATGTCTTTGGACTGTGGGAGGAAGCCGGAGAACCCGGTGAGAACCCACGCTAACACGGGGAGAAAATGCAAACTCCACACAGATAGGCCACCGTCCGAGCCGGGGATCGAACCGGCAACCTGCTTGCTGTGAGGCTACCTCGCCACCATACAGCCCCCAATTATTCATTAAAAAAATCTTACAGAAATGTGACAAAAAGTACTTGTTACTTTTAGATTTCATCTATTAGAAAATAATAAAAAGTCACAAAGCAGATTCAACCTGAGATTAAACACAAGACATATTACAGTGTTATTATGTGAATTCACTGCAATACATGCTGCTGGTTGTAAAACTACCTTTAGCCATTATGAATAGTCATAATTATTTACTGTAAGATATATTTTGCCTTTTATTTGATTGTGGATGAATTCTGGATCCTACAAACGTTGCAGTGCTGAAACATGACTCTCTTTAGGTCTAACCACGGCAAGTCAATCAGGGCTGCTTCTCGACTTGTGCCACCTTAATACTTTTCTTTGTGCTGCTGCTGCATCATGTCCAGAGATCTCCATTTTAGAGTCTCTGTCCTTTTCAGATGTGCCTTTGCTAAATCTAGCCTGCACTGCCATCTGCTATTTTAGTGTTCTTCCAAATAAGCCATACATGTTCAATCTTCTTCCAGTTGTGCTGTAGAGTCGGAGATGTTGTGTAGTTGTGTAGCTGCTCTTCATGGAACGTCCATCTCTGGGAAAATTGGCAGCCATCTTTAATATCTCGCTGTTGAATGATGAACTCCAAATAGTTTGGAAACGTTCTTATGACACTTCCCAGGCTGATGGGCAGCAATAACTGCCTCTCATTTATCATTGCTTTGTGCACCATATGTGTTCTGTATAAAACTGTTCACTTTTAAATCTTAGCCGGCACAAATGTAAAAATATTCAATTGAACACCATTAACCCACCAGAAGGCCATCCGTCCACTATCTTAAGTGCTGCAGAGATTGAATTTCAAGCCTGTTGTTAGCCAGGCAACTACACGCTATGTTGACCGCACAAATAAAGAATGTAAGTACAGGTCTCAGAGGTAGCCTGGATGCAGCTGGAGGCTGTGAGATTGCTCACTGGTGTAATTAGGTGCTAAATTAAACAAATAGAACTCAGCTCCAAAGAACTGCATAGGAGCAGAAAGTTTAAACTTAGGTTTGCTAGCTAATGAAATCTGGCTTCATGTAAGTAAAGATGATGAAGAAAGTCTCAATGGAGAGGTACCCAAGTGACTGAATTAGATCATTATATAGTATATATCATAAAGGAAATTGCACATAATCGTGCAACACAACTGACATTTTCTTTTAAAGCAGTGACTGCTTTTAGCTGCAGGGGTATAAAAAATACCTTCTATCGTTTGTCTATCGTGATGTTGATAAACCAGAGATCCGGTGTGATAGTAGTTTTTTTGTCGGTTCTGTCATCTCGATTTATTATTTATAGAAACAACTAAACACTTGTGTTGAACTGAATAAAACAGAGCTTCAAAAATATATCAATAGCGTTAGCGGAAAAGATCAAGTCTTATCCACCCAGACAATGCAGTTGTAGGTTAAATTAATCTTAAGTCTACATGTCACCAAAGAAACTCATACAGGTTAGAGGAATAATTTGGTTTCAACACAGAATAACCAGAAATGATCAATTGCAGCTCAATTAAAAAAAAGCTGTAAGGCTATCCAATCCCCTGTGCAGCTTGTTAAAGATATGTCACAGGCTAAATAATTGTTCATTCATTAGTTTTGTCTGTAATGTAATGGATCACATCATGACCTGGAGTTCCAACACCAGTCACCAGTCAATCTTTCCCTCTCCCACTATATATGACAGACAGTCATAAATACGTCATTGTCGATCAATAATAAACAGAAAAAATGGTTAATGCTTCACTATGCTTTCCAGAAAAAGTTCTTAGCTCATATTCCCGGGAGAACAAAGCTCTAACATGCAAGATATAACATGTTTGTCAACTAACCTTCACCTCCAGCTTCCTCGCTGCCTTCAAAATGTTTGTGAGCGAATAAAGGTTTCATGAATAGCAATATTCACAAAGAACACGTACATACACTTGTATTTGTTTAGCTTAGTGAAGGAAAATTCCCCATAGGCTCCCGTCTTAAAGTTAAACAGTAAAACCTGACATCTGGTTCAGAAGCAGAGTTATCTCTGGCACATCATCATTTTCTCATTAAGCTGTGAAAATGACACCCGGTGCCTTCTTCTTTGTTTATTCTGTGATATTCCCTGCTGACAGCTACAACATCAACAGTTTCAACATGTGCCATAACAATTTAAGGATAGCAAAGTCCCGATTCAGTTTTATGGACATATTTTCTACATTGAAAGGAAAGTTTATTATCTTCCATCTGCTTTTACTTGACAACAGTGTATTTTCACTCAGATATATGTTCTGAAAGGTTTGGGTTAAAACATGCAGTAGCTTTAGAAGCAGTAAATGCGTTGAGGTAAACATTATTCTGTCACATGAAACTCTCCCGACCTGTCCAGGGTGTATCCCACCTTTTAACCGATGTCAGCTGGGATTGGCTCCAGCCCTCCTGTAACCCCGTTCCGGAATAAGCGGTAGATGATGGATGGATGAAACTCATGAGGAAAATGAGCTGCGACTTTGTTGTGTGTAGCTGTTTAGTTCTTACAGGACTGGTGCAGGGGGGCCAGTCCTGACCACATGTTGCAAAGCTCAAAGTGATTACTCTGCTTAGATCACATAACGACAACAAGCAGTTCCCATTACAGTGGTGTTGAAACTCCACTTATTATACACAGCCACAAAAACGGAAAGGAAAAGAAAGACAGCCTTGCTTCCAACCCTATTTTACATTGTTTATATCCGCACTCTGAACTCTGTCTCTATATCTGTCTCTGAATTTGTCACCATTTGTTCTCCTGAAGAAGGGGCTCATTTTCTCATCTTTAAACAGTAATGCTTGAACCTGTAAATATATCCGACCTACACACTGTGTGATGATATATAATAAGATGAGGTCATCCTCTGGTCTTGGATGAGTGGTTTTTAAAAGGCCTCTTCACACCAGATTAGATCATGCAGCACTCATCATTAAACAGGCATTAAAACAAATATGAAAAAATGAAAATGAAAAGCAAAGCCATGTATAAGGACAGAAGAGATCGATCCTGCTGCTTTTTATCACTGCTTCAGAAGTTTTAAACACTGAACATGAATGTTAAAACAAGTTACCTGATACTATTGGACAATTTTTTAAATTCAGTTTCAATTTCCCTGAGAATGGGACAAAAGTTTGTTGATGATGGAGTCACTCAGCCAGTGCAGTTTGTTCATACAGCAGTTCAATTTTCTAAAGGTCATCCCAAATAATCCCCAAATAGTCTGCTATTGGTACCTCAGAGGCGTGTCTTGTGACATTTGTGGCTGATAAAATACAAGGCCAACTGGGAAACCATCTATCATCAATTTAATTCAAGGTTTCAAATAAAAATAAAGGCAGTTTTCTTCTTGAGCGGACAGCAGCTTCTTCTGCATTGTTTCTTGATTAATTTATGGAAAGAACTTTTTAAGCTCAACTTTAGTAGCAAATTACTTACCGGCTCTCCAATGGGCTGACATCAGATTGATCTCCAAAATATAAACCTTACATAGTTTCTTTTTTTTAAATTAAGTTTTCTCTTAATTTGTGGTTATTTTGTGATTGTTATATTCATGTGTCTATTTACGGGGAAATTTACAATCATGGATGAAGAAACCCTTCAGTGCATCTTTTGCTCCAAAGTTAAAGGTTCCCTGTCATATAAATTGTAGTTGATCTGCATGGAGACCATGTGTCAACCACATGGTCTCCTATTAAAACAGCAATGAGACTCTCTGTTGGGTATACATGTAAAACATAATTATCAGGTAGATTTAATTAACCAGACAGGACCTTACCCTATTCAGACATGTTTCAAAGGAAATTAAAATGCTGGTTTTATGGCTGAAAACCCATCAAAGCATGAGGAGTCTGTTTCTTTATTAAGAAGAGTGTGCATTTATTGAATAAAAGATAAAAGAAATTAAACAAACTTTAAAGAACAAGCAATAAGTTGAGACAGAATGAGACAAGAAGGACAAGACAGACAAAATACAAATTGCAGTCGAGAAGGATCACTTTGGAGATCTGCTCTTAAAGAAGTCCAAGGTGATTCTGACCCGTCACTTAGGAACACCTTCGTTTAAAGGCTCTGGTTTATATGCGTGACAAAATACAGAAGCACTGTTCTGAAACAAACAGAGACCCTTTCGCGTCTAAACGTTTCACAGGTCGGAAAAGACACGAGTCAAACAGATTGTTTCCTAAGGTCAGGATGACATCAGCCTAGGAGAATATAAGATTAGCAGGATACTAATTAAGAGTAAGGCAAATAAACAAAGATATGACATTTCTACAAAACAATCATTTTAAATTAAAATTGGACCAGCTACTTTACTGGAACCTTGCAGACGTAACATAAGCAGTTCTTTTGGTTTCACATATAAATTGCATTTGTAACTGGTCTGAAATAAGTATCTGCTGAATCTACAGTTATGAGCCTGAAATTAGAACGGTGGCTCCACAAGAGGCTAAGAGGAGACTATCACCCCCTACTTTACAACCTTGTCCCTACTACTACTACTAGTACTACTACTACTACTGCTGCTACTGCTACTGCTACTGCTACTGCTAGTGCTACTGCTACTACTGCTACTACTACTGCTACTGCTACTACTACTGCTACTACTGCTACTGCTACTACTGCTACTACTACTACTACTACTGCTACTGCTACTGCTACTACTGCTACTACTACTACTACTACTACTGCTACTGCTACTACTACTACTACTA
>JBAMHX010000013.1:25736654-25751484 GCA_037177515.1 Pseudomugil tenellus | reverse complement strand
TGGAGAGGTCCTTAACTGGTTCAGGTCCTATTTAGAAGGTCGGAGTTATTTTGTGACGATCGGCAGCTATGAATCTGCGCGAGTGGCCATGACTTGTGGAGTACCTCAGGGGTCAGACATTGGACCTCTTTTGTTCAACTTGATATGCTCCCTTTGGATCAACTAGTACAGAACTTAAACATCAATTATCACAGTTATGCAGATGATGACTGCAGACCAATAGATCTACTGTGTCACTGTGTCACCTGGGTGAGGGAAAACTTTCTCCAATAAAATGAAGATAAAACTGAAATAATTCTGTTTGGTAGCAAAGAGAAGAGGGCCAGCTTCAGTAAACACCTGGAGACTCGGGGTGCTAAAACTGATGGACTCAGATCTGACTTTCAGCAGCCATATTAAAGCTGTGACTAAAAAAGCTTTTTACCAACTCAGAAACATCAACAGAATTAAAGGTTTAATCTCCCAGAAAGACCAGGAGAAACTTATCCATGCTTTCATCTCCAGTAGACTGGATTACTATAATGGTCTTTTAACAGGACTTCCCAAAAAGAGCATAAAACATCTGCAGCTTATCCAGATTTTGCTGCTAGAGCTTTAACTAGAACTAAAAGATCCGAACATATAATACTAGTTTTAAAATATTTACACTGGCTTCCAGTCAGTCACAGGATAGATTTTAAAACCCTGCTGATTGATTATAAATCCCAGAACGGTTTAGGACCAGAATACATCTGTGATATGTTCAGAGAATATAAACCAAGCAGAGCTCTTAGATCCAAAGACTCAGTTCAACTAGTCCAGACCAGAGTCCAGACTAAACATGGAGAAGCAGCATTTAGCTGTTATGCTGCAAACATGTGGAACAAACTGCCAGTAGAGATAAAACTTTCATCAAATGTAGAAATGTTTAAATCCAGGTTAAAAACTTATCTTTTCTCTTCCAGCTACAAATAAAATCTGCACGGTAACTTTTTAATTATGTTCTTCTTAATGATTTTAATTTAATTTATTATTTTATTATGATTTTTGCTCTGTTTTTATTCTTTTTTATTTCTGTTTCAACATCTGTAATGCTTTTAATGTTTTTATGTAAAGCACTTTAAACTGTTGCGTACATGAAAGGGGCTATACAAATAAACTTGCCTTGCCTAAAGACACAAGAAAAAAAGCAAACTAAACACAAAAGACAAAACCTACAAGATACAGTAAAAAAAAAAGTAAAACAAGCAAGACTAATAAAACCTAATCCAAAATCCTAGAGACCATGACACGTTGGGTGTTTTTTTTTTTTTTTACGCCGTGGAGGGCCAGGGCCCCCAGGCCACCACCCTGTGATGGATCAACTTGTTGATGATAGAATTTCAGCTCTCGATTTTAAACAGAAATGCCATTTATGTTTTTTTTTATTAAAACTATTATTAAATTTGATTTATTTATTTATTTCACATAAAATCTGAAACAAATACCCTTGATTACACTACAGAGGCAACATTTTTGAGGCAAAAGAAATTCTTTACTTTACTTTATAAAAGGTGATAATGATTTGGCAAGATGGAACTTTCGTCGAAGAAAAGTTTCACCCAAGGAGGTAATACCAGCAATATTATGAAGCACTTGCAACGCAATCATAATATCAAACTGTAAGAATTAAACGGAGAGCTAATTGCCTGCAAAACGACAGCGAGTGCAGCACCGTGCCAGCAGCATCCAGCTCTTTATCTACTTAAACTTCATCAAGTAAGTGTTTGTCATGTCTGTAGTCACCGTCACAGAGAGACACCGTTCATTTTAGCACCATTGACTGATACATGTCACATTAATCCTGTATGGTTTGAACCAAGCAGTACAGACCAACACAGATCAAGAACGCAGGGTGGAGTCAACAACATTCACCATCGCAATATCACATAATATAAAAAAGAAGAAGAATGCCATAGGGCTTTTGATAAATTTATTGTGAAGGATCTCCTGCCTCTCAGTACAGTTGAGTCCAAGTGGTTTAGGTAAAAAGGCAGTTGTTTTTAAGTCAGTGTGAGCACTTTTAGCAGTAGTTTTGTCAGGTGTGAACTAATTTTGTATTGCTTTTTTTGTGGTGATTGCTAGGGAGCTGACCTGAGCTCTTAACCCAAATTACAAACCCCCTTCCAGAGATGTTTTGCCAGACATCCTCCTACCAGCTTGGTATGACATTGAAAAGATTGTGTGAATGATGGCCAGTTAAAGGAAAAAGTACTCTCAACCCAGGCAGCATATGAGTCACAGACTGGTCCAGTTGTGGCTCAAGAGATTGGAGAAGTGCTACCAGACTTTGTTAGAGCAAAAGTTCTTGCCATGACAGTTGATAATGCAGCTAATATGGACGTGGCTGCACGTGAGCTACAAATCAGAAAGCTTGGATGCTTTGCACATACTCTCAACCTCAGTGTACAAAAGGTCTACACCATCCAAACGGTCTCAAATTCAGCAAGGATCCAGGACTGTGTTGTGTGCATCAAGAGATTTTCCATTGTTAAGAAACTGGTTGCAGAGAAGCAGAGACTTCTGGGTAAACAATAAAATAAAAAAGATGTAATTGTTTCAATATCATCATCATCATCACCGAAGTCACCGAAGGAATACCTATCTAAATTGACTTTAATGGGTCTTTCCATATGTCTCAGGTATGACTGTTCATACTGTTGTTCTGGATGTGACGACCTGCTGGAACTCGCTGTATCTTATGGTGGAATGATTTATTGGCATGTACCCAGCCATACAAGCTGCATTCTTGGACCCACGAGCTCAAAAACTGATGAAGAGAGAGAGAGGCAATGTAGCATGTTGTTTGATTGAAATTAAAAAATTACAATGAACTAGTATTTTAAATTAAAGTATTTTTTTAAATAACTAGCTGTAGATTAGGTAACCATAATGATAATTGCGTCATTTTAAAAAGTGAATACATATCAGAACGATAAAAAGTAAAATAATAAAAGCAAATACAACTGCATAATTGTAGAATAAATACATATTTAAATAATTTTATGAACTTGAAAGGTTCCCAGAGGATGACAACAAAAAAGCCAAGGAGTTTGTCAGCTTGATGAGAATAGTGTACATGTCCACCCTGGCTGTATCAAGTGATAAACAGGCCACCTGCAGCCAGATTTTCCCCATAATAAGAAAGCTTGAGAACCACTTCAGAGTTGCACAGGATGACTCTTCGTTTGTGGCCCCCATCAAGGAAAAAGTGTGGGTTGACTTGTCCCAACGTTATCAGGTGCAAAACCCCAAGAATACATACATCATCCCAATTCATATTTAGCTAGTTGTTCACCAAAGACACAAGATATGCATCCATATTCATACTCTAGATCTACAACTCTTAATTCTATTATATAAAACGTACATACTTTGGATGGCACACTTTAGCTGCTCCTTTGCAAGGGGCATTTACTTCTGCAAAGATTAACTGAGTGACCTATGCATGAAACTATCGTTTGTTTTATATATGAATAGGATGATGATCTAATGTTGTTGTTGGAAGAGCAAATTACCATGGACCGCAGGTTCAAGGAAAAAATCAACAAAGAAGTCGTCTTTGACCGACTGATGGAGATAGCTGTAAGAGAGGTCCTGTTAAAAGCATCAGAATTTAACTTTGTTAATATATGCTATGTACATGTGTATAATACTTTTATTAAGGCAATCTATTTTCGTAAGCTTTCACACTCTGTCCAGAGAGGTCTCCACTGCAGTCAGAGAAAGTAAATATGTTGCTTTTTCTTAACAAAAACTGTTAAAGCCAAATGCTGCAAGAGAAGTGCCTCCGTTGCTGTTTTTTTCTATGATTGTCTGTTCTAAGAAGTGTTCATTTGTAAGAATGGCTTCTGTTGTAATCCTATATGTGGGAATAAAAAAAGATTACAATCTCTTAATATGTTTAATTGAAATTGTGCGGAATCAAAAAAATCGGTATTGATAAGGAGTATCGGTATCGATAAAATCATAACGATATACATCCCTACTTGCTGGTTCCCTATAAAAGGCTAGTTTTATGAATTGGCTGATCTCTGTGAAGCACCTTGAGACAACATTGCCATGAAATGGCGCTATACAAATAAAGTTGATTTAAAGTGAATTGAAAAAAGCCGCATTGAGGAAATTCTGAGAGGAATAAAGTCATCCACCTGCATATTGGACCCCATCCCAACAGCTCTGTTCAAATGAATGATTCCTACTGTTAGCCTAATCATTGAGCAGTTTGTAATACCTATCACTGCAAACCGCACACGACCCATCCTCTCACAAAACTGCTGTCATCTGTCCCATTCTAAAGAAGCCCTTACTAGTCCCTGAGGTGCTTGCAAACTATTAACCTATCATAAACCTTACCCCTCTGTAAAAGGCCTTAGAGAAGGCACCTGCCTCCCAACTTCAGAATTACCTCAATTGTAAAAGCTTGAGAAGTTCCAGTCAGGTTTTTGCATGACCCACAGCATGGAACCAGCTCTACTTAGGGTGACTCATGACCTACTTATGTCAGTTGATGCAGGTTCACCATCTCTGTTGATTCTCCTTGACCTGAAGGCAACGTTTGACACTGTGGATCATACCGTTCACCTGGATCTCCTCCACATCGCCGTTAGCCTGTCAGAAACTGTATTACAGTGGTTTGTGTCGTACTTGTCGGTAGGACTGAACGTTTTAGCTGAGACGATGTAAATCCGTATCCGTATCTCTGCCGTCAGCTAGTGCGCATGACCTGGGGTCTGTTTCACAAAGGGAGTTCAACAAACCCTGAGTTTGAAAGATAACTCTGAGTTGACAAACCCTGCGATGAGAAACTCACATTTCACAAAATCACATTTCACAACAGCTGTTCTGAGTTGGTTTTATTAACACCGAGTTAATTCATCCTGAGTTAACCATGAGCCCTGAGCCTTTAAAAGTTCCTGTTGCATGGGGTGTAACAGGGTTTAGCCTTGCTACTCCTGTGGCTGAACACACACTGGTTCAATTTAATAAAAAAATCTCTCCAGGCTTTGACGGTAAGATCGTAAGGTTTGATCGTAAGGCAGGTGATCCTAAGAACTTTTACAAGTCATCCTGCACACAATTTGATAGAAATCTATTAATATGCTTATACTTATGATCCCTCAAATATCAATGTCATGTTGGTGGTACAGAAAAGTGTCAAAATGATTCAGCCTCTGGACACATGCCACATGGCTGCTGAGATATTTATATGTGGTGGGACTTGAAGAAATATTTGCAGATCATCAACATCATCAGACATTATCTAAATGTAAGCAAATTAAATCTGCATGCTCAGCTTAAAAAGGTTTATAAAAGTTGGAGTATGATGGCCCAAGAATGCAAAATAATAATTCCAAATGTCAAGAGAGAGATTGAAGACAGAAAGAGATTGAAGAGCACATTTATAAATTTTGGAATCCTGTCCAATAATTTGATGGACAGCAACTATAAGGTTGAATTCATTGTAAAATTAAGTAAAGAAAAATAAGGGGTTATGTTTCTATTTACTGTTATCTGAGCGGAACACCTGACTTGTTTGCAATCATCACAAGCAGATCTGTAAAAACCCTAAAAACAAGTCATCTACAGGGTCTCATTATTTCAGTCACAAATTCTGCCTATTCATAATTGATGGAGCTATAAAGGGCAGGAGAATGGCTTCTCTCTGCATCATATGCAAAGTGAATACCCCAGAGACTTTGAAAACATCACAAGTGCTGAGTGGTGAATCCCTCAAGATAATCACAACAGAGATGCAGTTAAAGTGGGAGGAATCTGACCTTTAGCTGTAAAGGATTTGCTTTGGCAGGATCTCATCTTTGCAAACTGGTCATTAGATTTGTAAAGAGGCTGCCTTGATTACTGTCACACATACTCATAAGTGCAGACAAATGAATGTTAACCATAATGGATTTGGCAGAATCTGCTCTGCAGAAAAACATGTAGCAGTTTATTTAGCCAGAAGCTATGTCAGCTTATTGGAAAATAATCTTTTCAGCAATGAAAGCTTGTTCAACAAGTTTAAGAACATCACATTGAGATGTATGTTGCATTTACAACAGCATGCAATTGTCAGTTTTACCTTCAGGGTGTAGAGTAAAGTATGCACATTTTTAAGGCCCTGGCAAGCATTTGTGCATTTGTAATTAGCATTTCACTCTTTTATACAGTTTGCTTGAAGGTTGTATGTGTTTGTTTGTTAGATATATGATGTTTCGATTTAATGCTGTTCATCTGTGTGCTCATCAGGAAGACTTCTAGACACACTAGCAGGGGAAGACTCCTAACAGACTTAATCAAATATTTAATGGCTATACTCATTAAAGAAGTGAGACTCTCTTGGCAGGTAACTTTTCCTTCCCTGTGGGTGACACAGAGGGCAACCCATCAAAAACATACCTTTGTAAATGTAGTACAGCACCCAAAGACTCCACATGTAAACCAAATCTATTACAATCAGGTTTGTATCTCTATATATTCGATATATACATGATCACTACACACAAATAATTCTCTATCTGCCAAGCTTAGCTTGATCTTAATTAGGTGCAGAGAGATTGCACTTCTCAGAATTTTATCATTTGGAAGCATGTTGTCCTACTAAAGATGCTTTAAGAAGCTTATTTAACAATGGACCAGAGCCCATCCATAGGTTGGGCATCAAATACTTTTTTAATGAAAACTGAAAGCCAAAAAACAATAGATAATTATGGGGTGCCAAGTGTAGGCACGTTGACGAATTACATCACGATTACGTGTTCATTGACCTATTTTTAGGCTGGCAGCAGTTTTTATAGTTTGCAAACAAAGATTATGCAGAGTTCGTGTAGTGCAGTAGGTTGCACAAACAGAACATTATGAAAGTGTCGTTTTTAAGCATCTGATTTTTGCCAGATGTAATCCTGCAGGGAAACGAATGAATCTGCTGCGTTCCAATGTGCCTCTCCGTATGTACTTTCAGGATGCAGGATTAGATCGTTTAATGATTTTTACAGATCCGATGGTATTTTTTACTGCTGTCTGTCAGCTAATTGAAAACTAACGACGCAGTGTTTTAGCGCAGCGTTGTTGTACCGGCCGCCTTGTATAACAGTCAAGTGACGAGATGGATGATAGACTGTCAATTTTCTTTTCTTTTTTTTTATCAACCTGTATGACCTTCGCGACCAATGAGCATCCCTGCGCCAATCATTAATTCTTTCCATCCAAGTTCCATGTGTAAACACTACGAGTTATGCCGGTTGCGCCGTATCTTCTGCCGTCAGCTAGTGCGCATGACCTGGGGTCTGTTTCACAAAGGGAGTTCAACAAACCCTGAGTTTGAAAGATAACTCTGAGTTGACAAACCCTGCGATGAGAAACTCAGAGTTTCACATTTCACAACAGCTATTCCGAGTTGGTTTTATTAACACCGAGTTAGTTCATCCTGAGTTAACCATGAGAACTGAGACTTTAAAAAGCCATCATCAATGGAACACAGAAACAACGTCCAATTCACGCTCATCAAAATTATCAATTGGCTTGGCAAACACTTGAAGTATCAAAATATAATTCAAACATTAAACATTTTGTTTTATTTGTGATGTACGGCTTGATGCGAACGTGAATATATTTTAGAGACTGCAGTGAAAAATCATAATGCTTCGATAGACATGTTTCCGGGAATGAAAAAGACATCTAATCGGTGCCGAATCATGATCTCGTGGTGAATATTAAACTCCCTGCGAAGAAGCACATCCTCTTGGTCAATAAACGGACATGCTATGTTCGCAAAAGACGAGACTGACATAGCGAGTGGGATTTTAATTCAAGGAAACTGAGCGCTTGTATCTCTGAAAGGGGAGTAGACTGAGATAAACTCAGGGTTTCCAACATAAAACCTGCTCCCGACCAGGTTTGTTTCAGAGTCACTGTTACCATAGCAACTGACTCAGATTTACACTTAAACTTCTTTGTGAAACAGGCTTGGGTTTACCCTGATACTATGGGTTATTTAAACTCTCTTCCTGAAACCAAAAACCCTGAGTTGGCCTCATTTCAGGGTAAACTAACTCAGAGTTTTAAGAAAGGCTGCTTTATGAAACCAGGATTAACCAGATGTAAACAATAACAATGTGTCTATGAAAATTCAGCATAAAAAGTTATTGCTGACATGTTTTCATTATTTAGCTCACTTTTCTCATATTTAGCACATCTTTCCTACATTTTCTATTACATACTCACTTTCACATACACAAATATAGATGTCAAATATAACATTTAATCTAAATGTTAAATCTAGATAGTTACATATAAATATAAATGCAATATATTATAGTGAAATATTTAATAAAATCTAAATGTTATATCTTATATTGAAATATTTCATGTACACTACCAGTCAAAAGTTTGAACACACTTTCCCATGAAATCCAATGGGAAAGTGTGTTCAAATGTTTGACTGGTAGTGTACAATAATATGCAATAAATAGGCAATAAATATTTAAATTTTTTTTTTTACATCTTATTTTAAAATTGCGACTGCCTTCAACAGCTGACCTGCTGATGCAGTTGCCACAGGCTGGCGAGATCTATGTCAAGCTGGTGTGACCTCCCACGCGCTGCCGCGACCTGCCACAGCAAATAAACAGCTGATTTTTTTGTTGTCTTTTTGTGTAAGCTGCCATTGAGAGAATTATAATGAAGACTATTTCAACTCTTTCAATGACTGTCTTTTTACAAATGTAAATACACATTACTAAACCTTTAATTAGTGTTAAAAATTTACAAGTTTTAAAATCATTGTTGACATGAAATCTTTTTAACATCTATGGTGCATGAATGTTTGATATGTTGTACATGTCATCGTAGGTAATGATGTATCTGGACAAATAAGAGTTGTTTTGCCAGAGGGCTGTTTTTAATACCTCTTTTTCATGAAATACTATATGTGAGCAAGTTTTTTTCCTTTGCATGGTTCTTACACCAAGGGATGAATTACAAAGAAAAGACAGACAATTGAAACTGAAAACCAAAAACAAAGCTTGAAACAGAAATCTAATAAGAACAAAAGGAAAGGAAACAATACCTCTATGATAGCAACAAGTGTCATAAATGCTTTGAGATATATGCGGGTTACATTTATAAATTAAATACAGGGTCAATACACTATAAAAAAGCAAATAGACCTACAGCAAATTATTTCCAATGAAGAGCAACATAATAAAATAATAAAAATAATAACAAATAATGAAATAATCCTACCTGGTCATGTTTATGAGTTGTTAAAAGTGAGTGCTGTTATATATGGACATCATTTGTTGAGTTTATAATGTGTTTGTGGCTGCCCCTATGGACACCAGCAAGTCTAACTTGATAATGATGATGAGGTCAAATGTTTCCTTCCTTTCTGAGAAGGAGATACTTGTACACAAACATTCGTGCTTGGGTTGAATGTTTCAGGATATTTCACAAAAAAAAAAAAAAAAAAAAAAAAAAAAAAAACAAAAAATGCAGCACCTTCCCATGAGGTTGTAAAGAAGCTGAAATGCATGATTTTTTTAAAAAGTTTTAAAACCCTTCAATTCCAACGTACACCTTGTCACCTTTTTTTTTTTACCAAGGATTTTTGTGCAAACGACCTCATAATCCTCACTTTTTTCAAATGCAAATGTGAAAACTTCTGCTGGAGAACTCTCATCAGGTTCTTCCTCCAATTCTTGTAATGCTGCCTTATTTCCTTTTCGCTCATGGATAGCATCAGACGAAATTTGACTCTTCCACTGAAGATTATTTTTTTGCATCATTCAGCTGCAGTCAAGGTTCCACGTAGTAAAGTGCTCTTCTGCCATGAAAAAAAGACTCCGCAAAACCTGACAACATTTTAGGCAAATAGACATAATATGTCAAACAATTAGTGGAAATGTCTTAATAACATAATAGTCTTAAAAATGAAGTTTTCAAACAAATTTCAAACATTTGGCTAATATTTTGATAGTGTAACCTTTAAGGATATAAGTAAAAAAAAAAAAAAAAAAAAACCCAATTAAACAGTCAACATACCATAACATCATTGAATACAGTGAAATGCTCCCTGTAATATTTCTGAAGGGCTGGATCCAATCCTCTGTGTTTCCACAGATACAATCTGTTGGAAAGAACAAGCCCCTTCTGCAGATTTACAACCAAATCCTTAAGTATTAGAATCTTTTTCAATAATTTATTCATTTTGAAAACAGCTTGGATATCAAATATGCAAAACAGTTTTACACTTTGAACGAGTTACTAATTTCAATAATTTCTGATAATGTAACATGTAAGCAATCATTCTTACACAAGAAATAAGTTGTCAAATCCACAGAAGAAGTCACTAGAAGTCACCAGAACATTCAAAATGCAGCCAATTTTGGCATGCTGAGCATTGGACACACTGGTATGTCCTAATGTGATCATGGAAAACACTATGGGAAACAAGACAAAGGCCATTTTCAATTTTATGAATGACTGAAATTTGTTCGATTTATTTGCTCCCTGATCCAATTTGCTTTATTTTCTTATTAAGTTCAATTACAACATATCGTCAAGTCTTCACCTCATTTTCCCAGTAGCCTGCTGAAATAATCAGTCTTGGGTTTCCAGGCCAGGCAGTGGAATCTGGAATATGTCTCTTTTGAGTCACTTTGCTGTAGTTTCTTTTTTTTTTTCTTTCTTATTGACACTTCTTCTGCAGTTGATGGGAAGTCCTATAAATACACATTTGGTATGTTAACTGACAGGATAACTGTTTTACTGGTATGCTTAATGAAATATTAACACTGATAACTCATAACTCAGCCTTCACATTTTTCAGCATTTGGGTAGTGTGGTGTAATCGCAGACTCCTGCACTGACTGAGGGTTAGAGCCTCAACAGTGACATTGATGCTATTGACTTAATTCTCAGCTGCCTAACAATTACCAAGTTAATTAACTTTGAATACGAAAAAAAATAACACAATCAATTAGTACAAAACAAAAACAACTCACGGAACACATAAGAGGCTCCAGTTGAAAGAGTCTTGCTGCTTCCATTGTGGAGGATATTTTTCTGTCCAAACCTCAAGCCCACCTGTTGATCTGAAGGCACTAGACAAATGTACAAGACAAATGTAGCATTATTTTTTTTTGTAGTGAAGGCAATATCATAATCTTATACATTCATGTCATTCTCAGATTTTGGTGTAAATTGAAAGTGAATCGTATTTCCGGATCTTTTTGGCTTTGAAAGATAGGGTTCTGTTGTTACTAGATGTTTAAATTACTGCAATGTCTCAGCTTTACTTATACAATCCTTTGTTAGGCATGTAAAGTTTTGTTTAATTTTTATTTGGACAAATCAACACAAACGTTTTTTTTACATCTATATAATGTTTTTATGCTATCTAAGCACTTCTATTTCTGATGAAGAAAAATATTTAACAAAAAACTTCTGCCTCACCCAAAGAATAAAGTGATTGCCTGTCTCTGGTGAAGGATGACCCAAAATTCTTGGGAAAGGCAAATACGCATTTAGAAAAACAGTTTTTTTTACAGCATTCATTCTTTTGCAAAATAACTTTCTTCAATCAACCAAAGAATACATTTCAAAAAGAAAAATCAAGCATACAACTTACAGGGATCCGTTGTCACTGTTTGTCCACTCTAGGTGCCATAATATGAAATCAAATGTACCCATAGAAGTACACTTAAACAGATGCCAGACATAAACCATTTTTTGTAGCAATTTCAGTAAAAGCTTTAAAAATACCAACTTAAGGAAAGAGATAAAACCACAATACCATGTTCGCTTGGGCTAGCTGTGCAACTCAAAAGTTAACAGCCTTAAAAAAGAAAGAGTTATCATGATTCCCAAAAATAAGTAAGTGCATTAAGTCTGAAAAATGCTTCAGCGAGCATCATGATTGTGTTAATGTTAAAATTTAATTCAAAATTTACAATCACTTAACAACACTCACATTATCCGTCATCCATGGCATGACCAAAGGTGTCTTTTCCAGCAATTGCGGTGGGCACACACAGTGGAAATATCCCTGAACATTTTAATTGTGTGGCCAAGGTTTGACAATCACTTGAGACCCGGTCAGCAATGTCTTCAGTTTGTCCTTGATACAAAATGAAAAAAAAAAACCAAAACAAGTTGGCTAGTTAATTGGGAAAAAGTAAACAACAGAACATCAAAAATTGAGATATCCTTATTGATTACCTTGGTATTTTCATGACTGACATATTTCTCAGCAACAAAAGATGATTTGACAAAGCTGTCAAGATGGATTTTCTAATTATTTGCTGTACTAGTCAGGGCATTGTCCATTTCTACTGAAAAATAAGCAAACTTACTTAATGAGACTGATAGAGTGAGCTGTTTTGTCTGTTTTGTCTTTGTATTACATGAGATTATGTATACCATGAAGCATATTTAGCATATTTTAAGTAAATGTTAAATATAATTGGATCATAAACACTTTTAGTTTACCTGCAGTTTGTAGTCCCAGCATCCCATTCAGGCCAACACTTAACATTGTGTTGCAAATACCTTCCATTTCAGCCTTAAAACATTTGTTGATTTTTTCATTATTCAGTTAAATTACTATCTTTACTGTTTGCTTAAAGTGTGGCTCTTTCTTTTTCCACAACAAGTACCTCACAGATCCAAGCTCTCGATTAAACTGCTCTGCAACAGATGAGTTTATTTCCTGGCGTAGGCTTGAACAAATGTTAAGACTTCTTAACTTCTCTGGAAGTTTCTGTTTGTTTTTTTTGTTTTTTTTAATGAAACCTGTCATACAATGGGTATCACTCTGCTGATGCAGTGCTAACATCCGGTTGATATTTGCTTCTTGCTGCAGATGCACTATATGGGTTTGTGACAAATACTCCTATAGTATAATATGATAATTGTTTTAGTTTTAAAAATAATCGATAAATTACTAAAAAAAATAAATGACCGTCATATATTTATTTGAATTATTTGTATATTTGTATAATTATTTGTGTAATTAGAAAGTGCTCATCAAATATTGATTACAAACCAGAGATAAGCCCTTCTGCAATTAAGGAATATATATCTTACCACGTCTTTATGATATCTATTTCAAGGTATTTGTCAATAATGGTTTGTGGATCAGATCTTTTAAATGTCCCAACTGCAAAAGAAGGGATTAAGAGAGTATAACTGCAGAATTTTCCATTAGAAAATGTATCATATGGTTATGAATAGATACTCATCTTATATAATTAGTAGAACCACACATTAGTCTAAATTTGTTTTTGTTTTTTTTTCATTTCCATGATATCATTGTTAATTAAATATTTCTAAACGTTTTGTAAGTGGGACATTAAAAGCCAGCTTCCAGTTAGCATTAGCAACAACCACAGCTGGGTGGTACCTGCAGTGGTAGCATGAATGATCGAACCTAAAATCTGTTAGAGACAGGAAGTGATTGAATGCTCTTCTCACTGTCTGATGATCGTATTTGTTGTTGTTAAAGAAAGATATTGTTTCCAGCATACGTCCACTTGTTGTTTTGCTCTGTAAGTACATACAATTTCAACATTGTTTGTACTTTCATGAAATCTTTACTCAAAATATTTTTCTTAAAAGGTTTTGTGAACATTTTTTCAAATAATCATTATTTGTTTAACATAACACAAGATGAACCCATTTAATTGTTTACCCTACTCATGAAAACTAACTAAGCCTAACTTAAATCAAAACACAAAGCAAACTTCTAATCGAGTATATTTTAGGAACTTACGCAGTTATTTTAATCCACCGGGGGTTTGTTTTCAGTTACGTGTAAACGATAGAAAATAATCGATGTCTGTGCTCCTTGTTTAGCCCACGCACTCTACAGTTGCCAGGTAGGGATATGCAGTCTGATTGAAATCAGCAAATGTATCAGGAAAGGTTGTTGTTGTAATTTTGTAATAACAAGGTAATTTACTGCATGACCTTATCAAAACTTGTTCTCCCATCAAATAATTTCGGGAATTAGATTCTTCTGATATTTTGTTCTTTTAGACTCATGAGCAATGACAATATTCAAAAATGTTTAATTGACCAAAGACTAAGTAGCCTTTATTTAAAGACATGCACAAATATCTTTTAAGTTCACAAATTTATTTGATATGCTGTCATGGTTTCTGGTCAGGCTCCCTGACTTACTTGGGCATACTTCCTTTTGACTCTGCTTCTAACTAACACAATCAGTTTCACCTGTTCCACTCCTTTCTTAAGGAGCATGCCACCCTCCGTTCTCAGCTAACCTCTCTAGGATACTGACTCTCCAGCCTGTTTCTGAACTTGTCCTGTCATCTCTTGGACCTGATTCTGAGCTGACCCTTCTCTGAGCCTCTGGCCCACTCCTGGATTGATTCTGACTGGTTCTAAACCTGGCACTGATCCTGACCCTTGTCAGAGCTCGTGGCCCCCTCCCGGATTTATCTGGCTCTTGACCCAACAGGACTCACTTCTCCTGGTCTTCCTGCCAACAAGTTGACATCAAGCCCCTCCTCTTTTTAGGTGGGACGGACAATATCCCTGAAGGATTAAAAAGTCCACTAGCCTTAAACTAGCCTTACGTGTCTCCACCTCACTAACAAGCATCTCGATTTCGGTCTCTTAAAAAAAAAAACATGCTGTCTCCGTAGCCATGATTCACCGTACAATGTCACAGACACTTGTTGATTCATAATCTGACATGCTTTGCATTGACCGTGTGTGATGGCAGCCTGAGCAGCCACACACACCATCCAATGGTCTGGTAATCCTTTTTCTTTTTGTTCCTGTCTTAGTT
>JBAMHX010000013.1:25714292-25724955 GCA_037177515.1 Pseudomugil tenellus | reverse complement strand
GCTATGTTGTGCTGAGCAATTTTGCTCTGTCAAGAGGATCTTTCTGTATATATGCATATACAAAGATCCTCTTGATAGTCAGAAATCTTTATTTTTTATTTATTTATTTTTAAATGTATATTCGTTGCTGGACCGACTGGAAGAGACAGAAAAGGAAAAAGAAAGTACAACCCCAATAGAAGAAAGTACAGACCCCACAGAAGACACCACCGGGGTAGACCTAGCATCCACACCTATCTGCAGAAGGTCGCTGTGAAGCACATGTATAACTATATCAAACCTTTTTTCGTACTATACCCTCATCAGCTAAATAGTAGGCCACAGTGTGCAGGCAACTTTTATGACAACATCGACCGGTGATCGCATGACAGTAGACTGTCCTTCTATGAGAAGACATTAACCCGCGATTCCTTCTGGAGGACATCTATTTGTAGTAGTATTTGGGCTGTTAATAATAAACAAACACAACATGCCTGGACAATTGATAAAGCTAGCGGAGATTTGAGGGCATCCATGTTCTGAACAAGGGTTGCGTAGGTGACGTTATCGCATTGTGCGTTGCATCATTTTAATATACCCTATAAACACTGAATGTTAATATAAATATAAATGATTAATCGATAAATCGTTAATTTTCATGATGATCAATTAACACAATTTAATCGAACGCCCATCCCTACTTGTAATGGGGGATGCTGAGTTCTATGGAAGAAGAAAGTATGTGTGTGTGATTAACATATATTAAGTAAACTGTGATGTTTCTCAATCATGTCTAAGAGATCGAACCATTTCTATGGCCTAGATGAAATAGTTCCATATCTCGCCAACCATCATTAAAGACCAATAATTCCTTGCTTAGGAAACAGGGTTCGTTCAGAACCGCAGCTTACGACCAGTGGACTGGGGTTGGGCCATCCGTTCTGGGGCACTGTCTGAGACGGTGTCGGTCCGTATTGGTGCCTGGGTCTGGAATCGTGAGGAAGCCTGTCCTGGGTGGTTCGTTGCCTTGAGTGGTCTTTCTGGGTCGATGTCGTGGTGGTGAGGTTATGGTTCCAGGTGGTTGAGACTGAAGAGAGAACGGTTAAAAAATTTTTAAACGTATGGTGGTCTAAGCTGGAAAAATCTGACATCCGTTCTTGGAGGCTTAAACTGGGTTACAGAAAGGTGAAAGCTTAATCCTTCATCTGAGTTCCTCAATGAGCAGCCATATGCTCAGACCATGTGGCTTCCTGTGGGCTGGCTGAATCAGGCCTGCATGGATTTCGCATGAGTAACTTTTAAACCTTCTGTAACAGGAAGGTTTAAAAGTTTAAATTGTCAGCTGTCCAAAACTTAAAGTTAACGAATATGAGTGACCAAAAAAGCACATATCAGACCATCAAATCAAGATACAAATGATAAATGCACATTTCTGTCTGATGTTTTGGTCACTTTTGATTGCTGGTGGTGCTTTCACACTAGTGGTAGCATGAGACGGAGCCTACAAGCCACACAAGTGGCTCAGATGGCACATTAATGTGAGCTGTGGCCAGCAGGTTTGCTGTGTCTGTAAGCGTAGTGTCCAGAGCATGGAGGCGCTACCAGAAGTAGGCCAGCACATCGGGAGACGTGGAGGAGGCCGTGGGAGGACAACAACCCAGCAGCAGGACAGTTACCTTCTTCTTTGTGCAGTGAGGCCCTGCAAAATGAGCTCCAGCAGGCCACAAATCTGCATGTGTCTGCTCAGGCAGATACAGACTACATAAGGGTGGTATAAGGACCCGATGTCCACAGGTGGAGGTTGTGCTTACAGCCCAACATCATGCAGGATGTTTGCCGGAGAACACCAAGATTGGTAAGTTCACCACTGGGGCCCTGTGCTCTTCACAGATAAAAGCAGGTTCACAATGAGCGCATGTGACAGACATAGAGTCTGGAGACGTTGTGGAGAATGTTCTGCTACCTGCAACATCCTCCAGCATGACCAGTTTGGCAGTGGGTCAGTAATGGTGTGGGGTGGCATTTCTTTGGAGGGCTGCACAGCCCTACATGTGCTCACCAGGGGTAGCCTGAATGCCATTAGGTTCTGAGATGAGATCCTCAGACCCCTTGTGAGACCATATGCTGGTGCGGTTAGCCCAGGGTTCATCCTAATGCAAGACAATGCTAGACCTCATGTTGCTGGAGTGTGTCAGCGTTCCTGCAACACCAAGGCCCAAGCCGCCCATTCCCCAGACCTGCATCCAATTGAGCACATCTAGGATATCATGTCTCAATCCAATCCACCAATGCCAAGTTGCACCACAGACTTTCCAGGAATTTGCGGATGCTTTAGCCTATGTCTGGGAGAAGATCTCTCAGGAGAACATCCGCCGCCTCATCAGGAGCATGTCCAGGCATTGTAGGGAAGTCATACAGGTACGTGGAGGCCACACACACTACTTAGCCCCATTTTGACTTGTTTAAAGGACATTACATCAAAGTTGGATCAGCCTATAGTGGGTTTTTCCACTTTAATTTTCAGTATAAATCCAAATCAAGACCTCCATGGATTGATTCATTTGATTTTTATTGATACTTTTTGTGATTTTGTTGTCAGCACATTCAGTTATGTAAAAAACAAAGTAGTTAATAAAAATATTTCATTTATTTAGATCTACAACGTGTTACTTAAGTGTTTCCTTTACTTTTTTCAGCAGTATATACATACATATATATGCATACAATGGACAAAGGGTAAATAGACGGCTGGGCATTCAGTTGTGTTACACTGAATTTTAACTAAGCAGGGATAGAACAACCTTGGCTTTTCGGAAGGATTGAAGTAATATCATCATTAGGAGTTTCCCTGTTGCAAACACACCTAACACATCCAACTTAATTAGCAGACATGGGTGGAGTTTGACATCAATCTCTGCATATGTCTGTTAGTCATCCATCTATTTGATTCCTGTGTGTTGCAATAAGGAAACCAACACTTGCAGAACTGCAGCTCTCAAGGACCGGTGTTTGCCATCCACCGCAAGAAGAGATACATCCCTTTGTCGTGGAGAAGATGTTAGTCTCTCTAAGAAGGGTAAAATCATTTCCATCCAGCAAGAAAAGAAAACATAAGTAGATGCTAAATTTACTAAAATTTTATAGGGACGGTAAGAGCATTTGCTCATAAAGAATCCAAAGCAAAATAAAATAACTTTGTAGCCACACAGACAACAGAGTCCAGACCTTACTGTCATTGAGATTCTTTGGGATGTTATCAAAGAGATGCATTGCGAAATGGTCGGACTCCGATCACCAAACCAAGATCTTGGTTAAAAAAAGAAAATTACAATAAAATATATTTCAAAAATGCAATTCTGTATAGAAATTATTTAAGTGACATTGCAGTCAAATTAGAAATCAACGTCAAAACAAATGCTGCTGGAAGCTAAGCTAATGGCAGTCCTATGATACGGAGCCTACCAGCGGACATGGGTATTTTTTTCCTTTTGTGTTACCTCGCAATACTTTTGCGTGCTCTTCAATAACTTTTGTGTTACCTTCCAATAAGTTTTGCATTCCCACGCAGTAAGTTTGTTGTTATTGCAGGAAAGGATTGTCTGACAGACACTGATTTCTATGTCAAGGAGAAAGCACACAGCCATTTTACCCAGTTTCTTTCCTTTTCAACATCCAGTCAACATAACACACATACACCTGACATTATGTCCATGTTAACACAGGAAGTGTGTTGTTTTGCTTTAAATGATTGATTACAAGTCCAGAGCAAAAGGTTTGCTGAAATCAGAAACGTTAAGCATGTTGCTGCTTTACTGATGTATCTGCTTGTGTTTAGATTGTAGAAATCAATTGATGTGATTTATTGATTATATATTAAATACATTTCAGAGCAAATCTATCAAATGATGATATTAAGCTGCATTGGAAAGACAGGAGAATAAATACATTATTAATCTGGAAGTTCATTCTGCAACCAAACCTTTTTAAACCTGAACCTTCCTCCCAGCACTTTCTTTTTTGTTTCAACAATATTCTTTTAAAGATGATTTTGTTGATAAGTAATATTCATCATGGTAATGTGTTCATATAATAGCCACACAAAGGCGACCCTAAAAAAAAAAGAAAATCAAAGTAACCACATTACTGCAATGTTTTCATTCCAGTTCTGATCAGTTTTACTTTTAGTTTATGCTTTCTGTTAAGCCTGGACTATTCCACTTCTTCAGGATGCCACCGTTTTTTCAACTACTACAAGTATACAAATTTTGACATGATGAAGCACCTAACAGAGCTACATAAATTCAGTTTCCTTAAGAGGATAGCAGCACCGTTAATCAGGAAAATTAATCAACTTCTGAGCTTAGGACTGTTCTCAGTGTTGCCAAAGTCAATGTTCCGTTCATCAGACTCGTCAAAGAGCCATCTCTCCACAGAAGCCTGTGTTTGACTTCAACACATAAATCAACAGGAAATGCCTCAAGATATTGACTGCAGAGTCCATTCATTATTCACCTTTTATAGCAACAAATCAATGTTCATAGTGTTGAAAAGAAGCTACTTAGCAAAGAATTTGACTGCCCTCCAGTGTCTTAATTTTTTTGTAATTGGAAGATAATGTTTGTAAATAATTTTAAGCTGTGAGGTTAACCATTCCAGGTAGAGCTGTTCAAGTACAGGTGTGGGTAAAAAAAACCAGCGAACATTATAGGACTTGAAATGTTTGCATCATAAAAGGGAATTTAGGATTTCAGGTCAGAGGTCAAAGGTCAAAGCTGCACACAGATGTGTATGAAAATGCCAAGCTATAATTTTTTCAGATGTTTTAGTGATTAGTAAAGCTATGTTTAATTTTAAAAACATGTTAAAAGTTTTACAGGTACAAGTAGAAATGGAACATTTCACACTGTTTCATTTGAAGGATCTGGTTTCAATCAGTGTCGAGACGTCTATCACTTCTGTGATCATGTGACAAAAGACATTGGAGGTTTCATTCATCCCAATGAAACACCATAAATGAGATTTTTGTGCCATTTCATTCATTGTGAGGGGCTTTTAATTGCAATGTATGCAATGCAGTGTATTTGTATATGGCAATTCAACAACAGCTTGGTCCAAAGTCCTTCACAGAAAAATGTAAACGCCAAAAATTGCAAGAGAACTATAAAGATGGAGAATACAAGTAACGTTATAAGAACATATTGACCTTGTATCTTCTACAAAAGTAGATGTTTTATGATATGTGGTCTTTTTAAGCAGTGACACAACCCATTACACAATGCATTTTATTAATAAACTGACTCTATAAATGCACCATTTTAATAATTGAACAATGGCTTTTAGAATTCTAGATAAGACTGAATTTGTTGTATTGGAAGTAAAATAAACAAAAATGTGTCAATCTTTTGTGCTGCAGTTGACTACTAGTGGTCATTGAGAATGTACTAAAACATTTGACTTGCTGACAGATTTAAGAAGAAGCTCATAATAAAGCAGGTTTCCAAAGAGCCTGAAGGTCACACACGTCTGATAACAGTAAGGACCAACAACACTGACTATTCAAAGCAAACTCACTCTACTGTTTCACAGATTGTTTTTGCTTAATCCACATGTCTGAGCAAAACCCCAGGTGGTGTCCGTGGATCCTAGTTTGAGACCCGACAGGATTGTCTCTCCTACACCACCCCAATGCTGCAGGAGAACCAATGCAGTTGGGAGACCTATGAAATATAAGTCAGAAATGTGATTCTAAGGTCCAACTGCACCTCTCACTGCTTCTAAGTAGGGGTGCCCCATGCATGGATGTGGACTGTGTTTCTGGATTGCGTTTTCTGGATGGAGCGCTGCAAAAACTGTGCTTTTCAAAGGTCACAGAACTGAGTGAAAAAGCAACCTGGCATGTTGAAAATACACCACGCCTCAGCCCACAGGCACGCCGGACACAAGAACTGTTCAATTATATGCTCTAAAGAGAGTTTTGGACAACGGAGCTGAGTGGCCACTGCTGGAGGCCAGGCCGCAGTTTTTGAGTGGGGTGTGAAGTGTAAGGAGAAAGACATTTTGGATGGAATCTCTGCAGGACCACGTACATCGCTGAAAACAAGGTCACGCACGAACGAACACACATACACTCACACACAGCTGAACCAAGTCTCTCATTTCCATTCCTCCTTTCACTCTAAGCAGAAAACAACACCAGCAAATTCGCAAAACTAAGTGTGCACGGACACCCGGAAAATACATTTAAACTGATAAACATGTCTTTTGCTCTATCTGCAATGAAGCTCCAAAGCTATGCCTAAATCTGACCGGAAGAGTCCAAAACAGGAAATTGCTCCCTTGAAACAGACACACGTCTGACGAGTGACTTTATCCTTAGAGTGTTATATGACTGACCTTTTTGACCCAGGGCAAAACAAAATTTAGGGGTGTTATGTTAGTTTTTTAAAAAGCAGTTTGGAAGAAAGGAATTCTCTAAAACAGCATAAAAACAGAAGCTGCAACATAAAGTCTTGTGTGAGAGCAGACTTTTTTATATAGATAAGAGAATGTTTAGAAAACATAAAAAAAATTCCTTATGGGGACACTTGTAAAAGCACACAGCTTTAAGAGAGCTCTGGTATAGTTTCAAACTGAAGAAATTTCTGTGTATGTCTGAGGATCCTCGATTAACACGTGTGTTTCTGTTTGTTCTTGTCTAAATAGGGCACTGAGTGTGGGTATGAATGGACATGTGAAAATGTTTGCGTATGACGTCACTGTGGTAAACAAGTGGATGGATGAGAGCTCCCTTTGACTGACAGACAGTGAGACAGACTGTGAAGACTGACTGGGTAGAAAATATTTGCTTCCAGTTTCTTATGGTTCAACATTACGATGAGCAATCGAAGCTCATCTGGTTTTTCTTGAACTGAAAACTTTAAATATCTCCTGCGTTTTCTGATTGCATTGGCGGACAAAAGTTTCACAATGGCAGTTTCTGATTGCATTGGTGGACAAGAGTTCACGACAGTTGTGTAACTGAGGAGATTAAGAGATGTTTACGGTTAAAAGCTGGATTTTTCTTTAAAATATTTTCTTTTGCCAGACTGTGAGATCCCGAGACGGTTGTCTGATTAAGTGAAAGCCACTGATAAGAACAATGAAGATGTTTGGGAACAATCTGACTCTTGATGCTTTTGTCTCTGAAGAGAAGACGTCATCTTGAGAAGGCTTCTTTTTCTGTATTTGGCCATGATTTAAGCGCTAGAGGTCATGTGACGCTCTTTCTGGCCCATGGATGGGCTCATGCATCCATCATTGATGGGTCTATTATTTTCCCTCCCTTGGAAGTGGGGAGGCTGTCTGGGTATAAAGGTTTAATTCCAGTGTAAAGAGTTATGTTTTGTTTGAAGTAAATCTCTCTAAAAAAAAAACAAAAAAAACTTAGTTGTGGTTAAAAAGGAATTTCCTGAAATCCTATTTTTAATCATCTATAGTGCCAGATTTAAGCTTAAAGATATTTTTTTGGGATTATTATCATTTACCTGATTTTAACCATTTTATTTTCTTTTTGACTTGTGGTTCTAACATTAACACAGATCAACCCAAACAGGTGGTCATACAGGGAATTTTCTGCAAAAAGACAACAATGAGCCATGTTATCTACCTCACAGTCAAACAAGACACTAGTCTAAAAGGCAAAAGGCCACAAATGAATTCTGATGTTATGTTTAATATTAATGTAACCAGACTAAAAAGGTAAAATCAACAACATGCACAACATGCACTGTGGACGTGATGTTTCTGATTTCTTTTTTTAACCAAAATCACTAAGAAAGTGGAGCTTTTCCAGGTGATGATTTCGAATGGGAATAAAATCATAGCAGAAGAAATGTGCTTGATTGTTTTGAACATGCTGAACCAATGTTTTTTTTCTTAGCTCACACTGATTTTTTGCAAAACATTTTAGTATTTTGATTTAACCTTGCCTGTCTTAACCATGGCAGAGAAAACCCAGGTATGGACAAGAAAGACAAGTGAGATTGTGTTAGAAAAGCATATAGTCTTTTTGTCACAAGAGGTAAGAATAACTTACACAGTTATTCTTTAAGGTGACACAAAGAGCAATATTAGTGTGAACTAATCACCAATCAAGCGGGGTTCTTAGTTTATGTCAGAAACAAACTAATAAAGCATATTGTTACTATTAAAATCTAAATTCCTTTTAGGTAATTTCCTGCACAGACTCCTGAGCAGCAAACAGAACAAAAGGGAGACCTTCGTCCCACTGTTTCTCTCCATAAGAGCAGTATTTACGCAACATGGACTTTAACGTCTGATGACAGTGTTCTAAAGCACCTTGCGATTCTGGATGGTATGCACTTGAAACTGCATGTTGGATTTGTAGCTCCTGCAGAACTTGTTTAAAGAGTTTGGTTCGAAAGTTTGTGCCTTGATCCGTTTGAACTACACGGGGGAGGCCAAACGTAGAGAAAAACTTGGTGAGAGCCTTAATAATGACACCTGAAGTTATTTTACGTAGCGGAATAGCTTCTGGGTATCGAGTGGCAGCACACATTATCGTAAGCAGGTATTGGTTTCCAGATTTGGTATGGGGGAGAGGACCAACGCAGTCTATAACTCTCTCAAATGGTTCTCCTACTGCAGGAATGGGATGTAACGGAGCCCGAGGAATGGGTTGGTTAGGTTTACCAACTATCTGGCAAGTGTTACAACCCTGGCAGAACTGTGTTACATCTGCTTTTAATCAGGGCCAATAGAACTGTTTCAGGATCCGTTGGTAGGTTTTTGCTATTCCCAAATGTCCTGACCATTGACTATCATGAGCTAAGGATAAAATTTGTTGTAAGTAAGGTGTTGGAATGACAGTTTGCTTAACTACATTCCAATCTGAGTCAGGAATAACCATAGGACACCACTTGCGCATTATAACACCATTGTCCTTCAAGGGATGACTGCGCTATCCATGCAATCGCTCAAGGAAAATATAGACATGAGCAAAGAGCTGGAGCTGTGAAAGTGGGGGTGGATGGTTGACGCAACAGGAAGCCGTCGTTGGTAGAGGGAGAGGGCTTTGCTGATGGCTTCACCGAACACGTCTATCAAACTGTAGGAGTACTGAAGGGCACCCAATATTCATTGCAAGAAGGCAGAGTGTAGCACAAACACAGTTTATAGCCAGTAAACACCCATGCAAAACTTCAAGATTAAATATCATCATACACTGTCACAGTTGTCACAAAGGTAGACTTGACCAATTACAACCTAAAATGCATTTTTGTAGCAGGCTGTAGACATGTTTATTTTTGCTGGGAACTTAGTCTTTTTAACATGAGTCTATGGGGATATGCTCTGTTTTAGAACTCCGTGTGGATGAGGAGTGAACCGCAATTTTTGGTACTTTTTTTTTTAAAAAAAGTCTGTACTCTAGTACATCATGACTATTAGAGCACTATTTTACACTGTGTTTGATGGAGAAAGAAAGAGGAAGAACAGACATGATAAATTATGTAGTGCCTTCTCATTTCTTCGGGAGATGTAATCTCAATCAGCTTTAACTAGATATTCTTCTTCTTTCTTTGACATAACTATGCGGACAAATCCATAATTATTGGATTTTTTGAAAAAAGAGACAAACAGCTGCAATCACCTTAAAACGATCCGGAAGCAGTTTTATTTTTCATCCATGCATTTTTGTAGTTTTTTCACTTTAAAAAGTGCAGCTTCAGCATAGCCCACGCGGCGTGGTGGAGACTCCCCCTGCCCTACCTGAAAACGTTAGCGCAACATCTCCTCCAGGAAGTGTGCATGTTGCTGCTGCTGTACTCTCTCAACAGACACACTGAACGCTGACTACACACGGTACCTCGGCGAGTGCCTCAGGCGAGATGCGGGGTACACCCTGGAGAGGTTGCCTGTCCATCACAGGCCCAACACCCACAGACAAACAACCATCCCCACATACACTCCCTCCTATGGGCAATTCAGAGTCTCCAATCAGCCCCAAGGTGCATGTCTTTGGACTGTGGGAGGAAGCCGGAGTACCCAGAGAGAACCTACGATAGCACAGGGAGAACATGCAAACTCCACACCACTGCCCTAGCTGAGACTCGAATCAGCAACCTCCTTGCTGTGAGGCCACAGTTCTAACCAACTGCTTCACCGTGCAGCCCACATCAACAAATAATTTGAAAAATGTAAAAGACAAACTAACGTTGGAATAAAACTGCAGTTTTATCGATGTATTATCATTACTTCATCATAGTTTTGTAAACAGCTGACAGGTAGCTGTGTCCACTGGTGCTGAGCTGGGGTTATCTGGTTTAGTCTAGTCTAAGAAAAAAAAACCCAGTGTGCTGCAGATCAACATGTCTGATTAGGGAAAGGAAGTTCTGTACTGATTATTCAGAGGAAATTCCCTGTATGCTCTGTAGAGGAATTTCATGTATTAACTTAATTACCTTGCTCTTAATTAATGTCTAGCTCAAAGGTCTGACTATAAGGCTCCTAAATTGATGTAAATCTGACCTTTAGTAAACCATCTGCTAACACCTTGGTTGTTGTAGTCAAAGCAAGGCCAGTGTCTTTTCATCAGGGAAATGTTTAGAAAACAGATTGTGACCATGTGACCGAAGTCTTTAAATAAAGCTCCCCTATCTGACTGGGGCAGAATAGCTCCAAACAT
>JBAMHX010000013.1:25674486-25695114 GCA_037177515.1 Pseudomugil tenellus | reverse complement strand
ATGGATGGATGGATGGATGGATGGATGGATGGATGGATGGATGGATGGATGGATGGATGGATGGATGGATGGTTTCTGTTATGTCATCTGGTTCATTGTATTTCCTTACTCTGTGTTTCCTTTGGTTGCCCAAGAAGTTTCTAGTTTTGTCATGTCTTGGTTCCCTGTCTTGTGCCCTGTTTTCCTTGGTCAAGTTTAATTAAATCAATCATCTGCTGCATTCTGCCTGCCTCCTCTACATATTTAGCTGACAAACATTTATAAAGACACTTAGTTACAAACACAGAAGAGAAGGACTACATACATACAGACAGCACACACATAATCACATAGAAATATACACATAAATGTAGGTAAGTTATTATATATACATATCAATATTGATAAGTTTAGAGAGTGTTTGAGAGGTTGAGACATTTCCCGTGCTAGTGAAAGTAGGAGATCTGCTCTTTCACTGGAGGTCACACAGTGTACCAGCTTATTTTTGATGGCAAAACTATATCTGCACATGCAGCCACATCTGTGCATTGCGGGCGGGTCTTCTCCAAAGCTGGAGAGGTAGTGTGTCACAAGAGGAGCAGACTGACGCCTAACATCATTGATTAAATAATGTTTTTAAATAAAAATCTCTGACACATAATGTGACAAGCATTTGTCCGATCATATCTTTTGAAACAACTATATAAAATAAGTAACACAATCATCCTCCATGCTATACAAGCACCCCTTCCCTCAGATGTCTCCATTCCTTCTGAAAGCAGACACTACTGTCATTACAGATTGGTATACTTTAAGTTCAATCATAATTTTGTTACACAAAGCTAATTTATTTGTATAGTATAATTCAACACAGGGGGATTCAAAGTGTTTTACAGAACATTAAAATAGTGAAACACAAGTATTATTTCAAATTAAAATAGGAAAGAAAAAGCAAATGGCAATTAAAATAATTTAAATCATGTAGATAAAAAAGGGATCATGAAACATGATTGAAATCATAATTGATTTCAGATTACAAAAACATAAAAACTTAAGTTAATATAAAATAAAAATGATTGAAATGCAACAGAGAACATGAGGGAATTTAACCTGGATTTAATTAAACAAGTGTTAAAAAGTGTTTCAGCTTATCTGAGGCTTTCTGGAAGTTTGTTCCAGACATGTGGAGCATAGAAGCTGAATGCAGCTTCTCCATGTGTCCTTCTGACTCTGGGAATGGATAAAAGACCAGAACATTACTTCAAGGATCTGCTGGGCTCATGTTTGGTCAGGAAGTCTCTGATGTATTTTGGACCTAAACCATTCAGAGCTTTATAAACCAGCAACAGAACTTTAAAGTCTGTCCTCTTATGGACATTTGTTACTTGAACAAATGTTACCAAACACCCCTTCCTTTTTTCCATAAGCAGAACAGAAAATGATTTTTACCTCAGATGGTAGATTATATATCCTTTACTGAACACCTATTCCAAGATGAGACAAGAATGTTAGTGGAAAGTGTGAACACTGTCCTTCTGATGCATCAGATGCGCACAGCCAGTGTTAAAATTGGTGGAAAGTTGAACTGAAATGAGCATAAGAGAGTGAAGGTGAAGGGGTTAAAACGTGCTTATTGAACCATTAGTTGAAATCATTATAAAGTTGAAATCATTTGAAGTTTGTAATGTTTAGAAACTTATATATAATATATATATAATATAAGTTGAATTAAAAGAGGGCAAAAGAAAAGTTTAGGATTGAGAATGTGGAAAAGATGTGAGGAATGAAGGGGGCAAGGGACTGAGAGATAAGGGTGAGGTAGAAGGAATGATGCAGAAAGAGGAGATGAGAAGGAAAGAAGGGATAAGGAGAAAAGGATAAATAACTGGACACCCCTGGACATCATTTGGGAATGCCCATGACCCACTTAGAAATGAGAGCCTGACCTGCATGGGAAGAGAGCAGCTCAAGAAAACAGTAAATTGAAGGTGAAGAGAGGAGGAGAGAAGAGAACAGAAGGAGTAGTAAGGAGAAAAGAAAATGTAAAGATATAAAATAAATGTCATCTCCTGAAAGAGCTGAAAGTTTTGATACAAAATTTATAGACATGGGCAGAGGATTGCTTAAGTTATTAAAGACTTCTCCTGTGCTGACCTTTTCCCTAGATTCACAGGACAGCGTTGTCATGACAACAGTGCAGCTGCTGTTAAGTGAGTCAGTGAAACATCAAAGTGCAGAGTGAGTGAGTGAGTGAGTGAAATCTGATAGTACTAACCTCTGAACTACTCACTGCTGTGAGAAAACCGTAAAACCTATCCAAATAATTCTTTTGCCGGGAAAAGCACAAGAAGTTTAGCTACACAGTGAGTTATTTTTTCCTACTGTGAAAGGAATTTAAACGGTAACGAGCTAAACACGAAGAAGTCAGGCAGTTCAGTTCTTTTTACCCTTGGCTTGAGTTGAAGCCAAGAAGATATGCAACGTTTTGATCTATAATGTGTGTCAGTAGGACAAAAACTGAAGGAGTTATAAGAAGTAGTTTGAAGATTTTTGAAAAGTTGACAAGTTAGAGTGTAGCTAGAGTGGGAGAGCAAAAATGAAAAAAGTTTAAGATTTTCATGATTTTAAAATTGTGATATTTCAAAAACGGTAAGACATATCAACGAGAAAAGTCGTTTTTTAAATATCCCAACTTGTTGTGACTTGTTTAAAGTTTCAATGATGATTCTAGCTGAAAATTTGTGGAAGGAGTAGTGTTTTGAAAAAGTACAACATTTTGAAGGAGCAAAACCTTTCTCTATTCATTTCATGGAGCAAAAAAAAGTTTAAAAGCTAAATATTTTAAAAATCGTAAAAGTTACAAAGTAGAAACTTGTGAGCACCCTTCTCCTAAACGAGTGGAATGTTTTGATACCAAATTTGTAGAAATCGGTTGAACCTAGCGGAAGATATGAATGACTGAAAAAGTGTGCGAGAATAATAAACGGGAATAAAGAGAAACAGGAAAACTAGTGTGTGAATGCTTTACAGCATTCGAGACGAGACACGGGTGAACACAATAATTAAATCAAACCAGGGGAACTCATTTACAAGTAAAGCTGAAAACAATACAAGGAAAAAAACAAACAAACAAAATAAACCAGGAAACCAAAAATACAACACAATAAGTCCTAATCATGACAACAAGATGATTTACAGTTTTATTAAACACGCTTAAAGATGTTTGGTTTAATTCCCACCTTGATATAAAAGCTCCATCTGGACATTAAACAGACTCACAATATTTGACAAGAGTTGACAAATTAACCAGAAGCAGTTTAGTTGAAGTAGATGTGTACTTCCTGGGTTAGATGTGGATTTGTCACTATGTGTGGGTGGGAGTCAAAAGTATCACTTTGTTAGAAATCAACTGGATTAAAATCATAAACCTTCCCTCAACTGTATGTTTGATTCTAAGGTCAGAAACATCCATAAAGTTTCCAGGGAAAACTGAATATGTCTAACACACCACATGGAAATTGTTTCCTTGTTGCCATGTATGGTTATATGTTTTGTTTGTCAGACTTTAGTCATCTGCACCATCCGTTTGTTTGTCAGATCAACCAGTTGTCATAGCTGCCGCAAGCTCGGGTGTTATTCCAAGTTGCCATGTTGGTTTGAGAGTTTCCTCTGAAATGTGGATGAAGCGTCATTGTGTTCACATGGGAACTTCTGCAGGTGTCATCCGAGAGGCGGGGGTCACTTTTTACGCACACTACTGACGCAGCCTGTACAGTGATGTAAATGTGATCCCAAAGCAAATAACACAGCAGTGCCAAGAGTGCACACTGCAATGATCATTCCAAAGTCAACAAAGTACCTTTGCTTCTGTGGAAGCAACATCAACCCAGTGACAGAGACTGCAAATGCTTTAAATTTCTGGAATCCTCTTTTTAATGGGGAGGAATGTGTTTCACATTAAATGTGTCATCAAAGTTTCTCCGGAAGGTTCTGCTACACACTTGGGACCCCTAAGAGAAGAACAATGAGCCAGACAGGCTGACGCTTCGAGGAAAACTCTCTCAATGCCCTTTCGTTTCCTGCATTTTTCTTTTCATATATTTGACCCTCTTTTATGATGGATCTGACATCACTTTAACTGTCTGACTCCATCCTAACCTGCCTGTCAGTAAGCTGCTTGACTTATGCTACAGAAAACAGGGCAGTCCTTTACATTCAGTCATTAAAAACACATTAAACTCACTCAACTTTGTCAGCTAGGCTTTAAGGTTGGGCTCTGAATGTGATATGCTAAACAGTCATTTACAGCCGGCTCACATTTCACTGCAACGCCTGGATTAAGCTCCCAGAACCGATAATATTATCATTATCACTAAAAGAGCCTTCACCCAGCCACAGTGCAAATACTGTGTTGTAAAAAAAAAGGATTTCAGTTCATGATAGAAACCCCAAGATGATAGTTGCTTATCTGTTTAAGCCTTTCAGGTTCTGAAGATTGCATTCGTTGCCAAATTGTGATCTAAGTCTAAATTCACCAAAGTTATTTTGTGTAAGAAATTAGTGGTTCCCACATTTTTTGAGGCACAACCCCCTCAAGATAATATACATTATAATTCCACCAGTTTGAAAAGAGGCTGCTGTAAACTTTCTAGATTTGTTCCAAAACAAGTTTCTGGTCATGAAGGCAAAAATGAAATGTTTGACATGAAGTTAATGTAATTCCCTCCATTAACAACCTTCTTTTTCTAAAACAGAGCGGTCTTATTCACTGTGAAAGTCCAGGTTCCACCACATTAGATAAGGTTAAATTAAATCTAATAAAACAAAAAAAAACAATAATCCCTGAAAGGAAATATTTATTTATTATTTTTACTTTCTCTTGAGTGCATGTGTTATTGACAATCATAAATAATTATTGCCATTCAAGTTAATGAGAAATAAAATAGCATTAACGGTTGTAACATTATATCCCAGAGTTTCATAAACACAGATCTAATTAATATCTCCAGACAGCAAAAAGTCATATAATTTGTAGCAAAAGGTACCGTTATTGCATCTAAACCAGTGACAAACACAACAGAGCACTTAAAATCTACAAGAACAGTATTGAACTAAAAATTATTTTTGCTCTACTTGATGTAGAAACAAATACAAATAATTGGCTAAATAACAAAAACCCACTAATAAAAAACAGCATATTAACTTTTAAAATAATTTATTACAAATTACTAGAAAAAGTTTTTGTCAGTTTTTAGCTTTACAAATGGAGAAGAAAATCCTCTTCGCAATACATCTACTGTGTGTTAAAATAAACTTTAATGCCACAAGTACTTTTTACCATAATTAATAATCATCAGTTTTTTCAGCACAGTGTTTATTTGACCAGTTCATAGTCATTTGTTCCAGTATAGTTTGCACATTTCTCAGAAAGCTTCTCAGATGTCCACCCTTTTTTCTTGCTCCTAACGTCTAACCGATTGTAAATCTTATTGTATGATAAGATTCAGCTTTGTTTGGAGAATCATTCATATCCAGACATTAAACAACATGATGGTGAATTATAGACACATCACAGAAAGTTAAACACCTTCAAATAATGTGTGTATTTCCACAGAAGTCTAGGTGAATTGTTTTTTTTTTTTAAAAAAAGGCCTCATAAATTAAGCACTGTGAATTAAAATTGGGCTTATAAATGGTAATAAAATCATATTTGTCAGTGGCTGTCTGGGCTCTGGATCTACGTCTGATGCATTGCCATGGAACGATCCCCCTGTTGGCCTGAATATATGATAAAAACAAGCTAATCATAGAATCAGAAGAAGTATTTTGTTACTGTGAAAGTGGCCAAGAACTCTGAGAATGAACTATATTTTATGGTATGATTATTTCATTGAACGCTGACTAATCCGCAACCTGTGGGCAGCTCATGCCTAGTCTCCACCTCACAGAGTTCGGTTTGAACCGGTCTGCACTGGAACTGAGTTGAAAGCCACTCCCTGCCTGTAATCGCTAATCTAACACTTCTCTTTCACTTCCTTCAGTCTTCTTTCTCTTTTGAACTCTGTGGCTGCCTTTATAAGAAAACCACCAGTATGCAGCTGGAAGGAACAGGCCCAAATAAGGAGAAATGATTATCACATAGAATAAAAAAAATGAATTACTATTCGGCTGATTTCTGCTACATCTTCATTTATGTAAGGACATGGTATGCCTGTGCCTGTTCCTCTGTCATCTCCAGCCTAGACCTTCCTCTCCCTGCGGTTACTGTCAGGCTGTCTGCCACAGTGTCTGTTGACATCAAAGCATTCGTCGTTTCTAAGGCCAATGAAAGGCAGGAAGAGGGTGGGAGAGGACGAGCTCGCGTCCAATGCTGCACACTGCTGCCAACAAGGCAAAGATGGCCTGGACCGCTACCTTCAATATTTATCTTTCTCTTCCGAAACAATTGAATAGCCTTAAAAGGGAAAAGGGAGCCAATAAAAAAAGCAGCCTGATGAGATACACAAAGCAAACAAAAGGGACAGCTGCAAGATAGAGCAGCAAAAATAGTCAAGCCATCAAACAAGTGATGAACTGATAACCTCATCTGAAAGGAATTGTTAAAATTAGATTCTTCTTTTCAGATTAGTTTATGTTTAAAAATACATCTTACAGGGTTTTTTTATTTGCTAAATCAGGAAAGAGAGAATGAAGTGTTATATTCCACTGATGAGCTGTCGACCATGAAAACCTCTAAACAAAAGTCTTATTACCATTTTACTTTTTAATGTGACATTTTAGCACATAGTTTGAGTCTCACTGTCATTGACTACTCTGTATAATGACTAATTGACACCAAGCCTGCTTGTTCCTTTTTGTTCTAAAACAATACAGCAAATCCAGGCAATAAGTTGGAAACAACAAGGCTAAAATTAACATGAAACTTGATGTTTGTCACTGCCATATTGGTTCTTTCTCTCTTTCTCATTGTTCTAAAAATCCTGACTGAAGCTATTCTACACTTACATTACCCACTAAATCCATAGATATCTTATCTAGGCTACTTTTTTTGCCTACAGATTCAAATACATTATCTCACAGCGTACAGTGCACATTTTGTTGTTTTGTTCTGTAACATAAAATCTGTGAAATGTCATGAAAACACTTATTTAAGCTGCTTTTTGACTGTTTTATTGATAGATTGGAAAATGTTTAAAAGTTTCTTTCCATTTTCAATAACAGCTTGGATTTTATTGCATTTTATACATTCTTGGGAGAAAATCTCACCATTAACAGCTTTGTGGAGGTACTAAGTGTTAGATGCTGTCTGTGTGGTGAGTAATATTTTGTGCATTGCATCAGCATGCAAACCCTTATTTTAACCGTCACACCTGAGTTACACACCCCAGGGCCACTGATACACAAGCTTCCCGTATCTCTTGGCACATGTGAGGAACGCCTGCAATCAGATGCTGTCATGCAGAGCAACCCAGTGAACTGGTTTGAGCCGGTACAGGGCCTATCAAAGCAAGCAGATTAGCAGGCATCCACTCTACTCATCTGTGTGTCTACAGCTAAGCCTGCTTATTCACCCTACTGCTGATACAAAATATACCAAAAAGCTTTTACAATGGGGTATTAATGCAGCTGGTTTGCTATAATGGGGGGGTCATTATGCTTGAGCAGAGGTAAAGAATCAGACAGTGATGAAGCAAAGCTTTACATCTAAACCCTGTAATGTTATTTAAACAGGCTCTTATCTTGAGAGAACGATTATTACATAGTAAACACGCTGGACAGAGAGAGCTGTTGCTCCAGCCCTCCCCTCACAGACCAACCTGAGCCTGACTGGTTTACACCGGTTTGGTGAGGCATACTGTACAACACCGTGGGGGTGAAACACAATAAAGATTAACCGCATCCTCTCATGAGTTTCACTATTCCTATTTAATGTTCTGCGTCAGCATGAAGAAAACACCAGATGCTGATTTTTTTCCCTTTATAGTGAGAAATGACCTAACGATGACTAAACTACACCGACTGCTGGATAGTTTTGTGTTGTATCTGCAACTAATGTCAAAGAGATGAAGTCAGCTTCCTGTCTCCATGGTGATTTAAAGTGTTTAGGAAAAGGGGTTTCCCTATGACTCACACTTACACCAGAACAGATGTTTCTCTTACTTTAACAAAAAAAAGTTGGATTATTTACACTCATGAAAACTGATTACTTCACCAATTAAATCTAATTTCTTGTAGATTTCCTATTTGAGAACATTTTGATAAATCTCATTATTAATATCTAATCTTTAAATGATCAGCACTGTGATTCCCTTATTCCACAATAGAAATAAACACATTTGTGTCCAAAAAGTCAGCAGTGACGCATCAGTTAAAGAAATGAAAACTACAGCATTGGTTTAGGCTACATAATAAAGATGAACAAGCGTGAAACTGAATTCAATATGAAATAATTTATTAAAAATGACCATCAAAGGAAGGTTTCATACATTGTGCAATAACATTGTGATGACACATTAGTGGCCACTAATGAGTAGTGTTCATACAACAAAGTGAAGCTCAGAGAGAAGGCATGTGTTGAGGACAGGCATTCATGTAGGCAAAGTTCTTCAGCACCATAAAGTCTCTTATTACAGCAGCACACAGCATCAACTCAGAGGCAGCACCGGTGCAAGGTGCTGCTTCACAGCCACGCATCCAGGAATGCGTGGATCAATTCAAGTCTGGGGGGAAGACATGTTCTCCCTTTGTATTCCCAGTCACTTCATCTTCTTCTCCAGGCAGGACTCTCTGCTGCTTCCTCCGTTTAGGAGACCACAGCGGCGGCTTGTCGCCCTGCAGGGGGCCCGCTGCGCACCTGATGCTGCATCCACGCGTCAGGTGAGTCGCACCCGCGGCCGCAACCCAGTCACAGTGGGAATGTTTTCACTTTCGGCTCACATACAAGCCGACACAGAGACACAGACAGGAAGAGGCTGCTACAACACAGTCAACGCAGTTTAAGCAGCTTCCGGACCATCCCCGCGATCTGCAGGAATTTGTCCTTCTTTCGTTGCTTCAGAGCCATCAGAGCGCGCGCTGTCTCCTCTGGATCCTGCGTGTAGGAGAAGATGCTCCTCACTCTCTCCTCCGCCTTCATGTCTCCCGTTTTCTGGAAGAGTCTCATCAAAGAGTCCTGGTTGACATTCTCGAAAATGTTGCCCACGGCTTTCTTGCGGTGCGCCGTGTCAAATTTGTTTCCGTGGACGGATGGGCTGACCCTGCGGCACTCAGAGGACACGTAGGAAGACATTTTGCCTCTTCTTTGTCCTTGTGTTTACTGCTCCAAGCGTGGCCCTCCAACTCGGTGAGGATGAGTTGTGCGCACTTGTCTGAACCGGAGCAGCTCCAGAGGCTTTTGTGGCGCACTGAATGAGTGCAGAACTGTGGAGCTTGCGGGTATTTATAGGGCTGGTGTGGGTTGTGCTCTGCCTGGACTCGCTTCCCAGTGTTGACATCAGCAGTCGTGAAGCAGACAGAAGCGCCGCCTCTTGGCGCGCACGCGCTGGAGAGTCCACTGCGGCTCTATGAACGATGAAAACATGCGCAAACCATTCCTTTATCACTCTCATGGCCTGTTTTAGGTAAACAACGTGACAACAAAGATGTAGAATAAAACAGGCTTCAGATTAATTATATGAACAATCTGAGTCCAGAGGAACTCCCAACATACTTTGTGTGGAAGCCACAATAAAAGCAGCATTTAAAGTTTAATCTCATAAAGTCAGACTTCTAACTAAATCTAAAACATGAATGGGAAGATATTTCATCTTTAATTGCATTTAAAGGAAACATTTTTTTAAAAGATTATTTAGATTTTTTTCTAGATGCACTGGTGTTGTCTTTATTAAATCTATCAAAGCTGTTGATACTCATTTCCAGGCCCGTTCTTGTATCTGTCATCCGTTTCTCTGTTTCCTCTCACTAAAATGGCTTCTTGACATGGAGATAATTCCTGATGTGGTTCCAGCTGGAACCATCATCAGCTGAAGTGCCACGTGCATCTCTGGGTTTTTACATCGGCCATGCAGGTGATGGAAGCTATGCTTTCCCATCATTTATATCTGTCTGTTAGCAACCATATCAGTGTATATACATATAACTCCACATTAACTGGTCTGGATGTTCAGCCAAAAGTACAGGAGAAGCTCCCAACAGGTTTTTAAAAATCTGCATGGCTGAGGTCTGCATTCTCTACATTTCTTATATGTTGGCAGGGAAGGTGGGCACCCAAATGCAGGCAAGGAGGACAGGCAGATAAACTTGATTTATTTCGGACTAGACTTAAGTACACAGTAGAGAATAACACCGACACTCACCACAAACAAACTAATGATCCAGCACTGACAAAAAAAACTCAAGACTTTAAACACAAAGAACCAAAACTCAAAACAGGTGAACGCAATCTCCTAATCAAACCCAGTTGCTCTAACGAAGCCGTAAAACAGGAAACAAGGAACTCCAAAAAAAAAGGTAGTAAACTTAAACCACCACATCATTAAATTATAAACATTATCATATCCTGCTTTATGTAATATAATAGTACTAACATTCACCTCATTTGAGTGTAGAAATGTTTCATATCCAAAGAAAATAATTAATGACTTCAGAAATCCTGGAGATCTGTGGTTCATGAAAACTTCAAACTATTCTCTAGATTTTGCTCAAAACATGCACATTTTAGTGTTTATAGAAAGAGATTTGTGGTTTTCCCAGGAGAGCAGTGCATCATCAGTACATTAACAGTCTTACTTGCTTTCATTTTTCATTCAGATTGCATCAGTGTTACGTTGATATTTATTTCTAAAATGTGGAAAGTATGTGTCAGTTATCAGCAGGCCGCACACATACATAGTGTACCATGGTAATGTTGGAACATCTTTGCATGTGCACGATGCTACGTAGGGAGCGAGGAGCTTAAATAAAGGTGATTCTTGCTTTGCGTTTTGAATAAAAGTTTCCAAACAGGAAGAAAGTGCAGACAAACGGTACAATGTGTTCACTGAATCACTGAGGTGTGTAAAATCATTCACTGTTTGCATACTTTCTCTGTACAAGCAAAAAGAAGCATTTACTGTTCCAAATATTGCTACAAAAGATCATATCTTCCTTTTCCAGTCATCAGCGAGGTAAAAACATGTCTTCTATTTTTCACTTCACAAGGAAGGTTTGTTTACAACTGGAGGCGACCTGTAGCTCTTGCAGCCTGGCGGAGCTCTGATAAGGCTGCAAGGCGTTCCCCCACTTCAGACTCTCCTCATAAACAGCAAGTCTGTCTCATGCTGGTGCAACGCTCCCTCTGTCTTTTCACCTAAAAGTGTCCGACACACGAGAGCCACCGCAGGCTGGAGCCTTATATGGAAAAAAGAAAGTGCATTCTTTTTCCTGCAGAATGTAGTCCTTGCATGGTATGCCCGGCATGTGGCAAATACTTTTTTAGCTGACTCAAACAAAGAACTGGGTCTGTGGAAAACAATAGCCAGATATTTACTGTTTGCTACATCTGTCCGAACAATGCGTCGCCACCGGATACCTGCCTTGTCTAGCTGGCCTGACATTTTCAACTGGAGACAAAAAATATTGCTTTGCTTCCGCTCAGAAAAGAAAGAAAAGGGTTAAAATGACATATTTATGACTGCCAAGTTGTCCTCCAGGCTCCAAAGGATGGAAACCAGAGCCTTGAGTTGCTGACCCTGCTTTCATACTCCACATGAGCATTCAAACCTGATAACAAAAGGGACGCTACATTTCACAGAAGTGTCAGCTTTGCGCTTTGACTGCCTCATATAGGCGGTCCCTTCTTAACATTTGGCTCTGACTCTATAAACATTTCCACAAACATCCTCTAAAATAGAGTCCAGGTTGCAGATAAGACTTCTGATGTTGAGATCTGTAAAGCGTCTGAAGTCTATGTCTTGGTTAAGTAACAGGCTCAATGTTCATTGTTATCTTTCTGGAGCAGTTTGCATTGTTTTACTTTTCATTATAAAACGCCGCAGTCTTGTACATGTTGCTTCAACAGCAATAAGAATTATTTATAAGCCTGACGTGACATGAAATTTTTGACGTTAGAACAAAGTGTTGCTATGTGTCTGTGCAGTGAGCGAGCTTTTCATTAGCAGTTGAAGCTTCACTGGGATTCTGAGCTTGACCGGAAAGGTCATTACAGCAGTTAACTAGATATAGAGAAGCCTGTAATGCCGGGCAAAAATTTTTACTTTCTCTTAAAGTGACACTGAATTAAGAACAATGTTCAACATTATGAGACAGAAAAGTATTATTCATGTTTGTGTGAAGATTTTTTTAAGGTATAGTTCAATATTTTTAGAAATAAAACTCCATTTTTTAGTCATTGCTCTTTTTTGTTCATCCATTTGAATTGAAACATAATTATTAATTGACTAACAGCAGCATGAATGAGTGAAAAGGTAGACGGAGACAACAGCCTCATGATAACAGGGTTATTGTGAATGTTTTTGCCCACATAGCGAAACACAATCTTTACCACAACAGTACATTAAATACATCATTTTTACTTCTGCAGCACTGTGTTAATGATGATGTACACAGTGATATACTTGAACTTGCAGCAAAATGATGTTTTTCCATCTGAGTACGTAAAAAAAAATCTGCATCTGTTTCTGTTGCAGCAGTAGGCAGACTTGTGTCTCGGAGGGGATTAACCCTTTAGCCTCTGAGAACAATGTTTTCATAACAGATATGACCTGATTATAGTGCAGAGAGTTTCAAGGGCAAAATGATTAACCTCTGCTCTGCTGCTGGTGGAACACAAATGTCAGCCAGATAGTGAATGATTACTTTTAAAATCAATCATCACCATTAGGTATAAAGCAACAGTATCAAAGTGAACTACGGATATTTTCACAGTATGAGATAAAAACATATGCAAGTCCTTACTCAAGTTTTGATCAGCGTTCTATTTGTCCTATTTATTTTTCTAGGGTGAGAAATTGCATTTGTGGTTAATGATGTTGTAATTATTGTCTCCAGTAAAAACCACAGCACCCATTAGAAGTTCCAGATTTAACATATGATGGATAAGCAGTGGAGATTAAAAGATGAGACTTTCTCACAAAGGCTGATTCAGTGCTCATTTCAGCTGTCCTCTTTTTTATTAGTACTTTTTGATTAACCTCTCATCTTTGTAATCATTTTAATGCCATTTAAATATATTTATATAACGTTATTTTTTGTTTTAATCAAAGGTCAAGCGGGTCCTTGAACCATCTGTACTCATTTTTAAACGCCTTTTTAAAGGTTTTAAACTCCTTGTACTTTCATAAAGGTACAGAGTGATATTTTACCATTTCCATCCAATAATAGTTTACACATTCTTGGAAATCGACATGTCAGATAAAGCTTTAGAACAAACCTGACATGTTTTAGAAACAGTGCGTGGTGTAAGCAGACATTGTAGCAGCATTTGTTTACTGCATTCAGACGTGGGCCTATTTGATTACTGAGGGACATTTCATATGGACACAAAGAGTTTGTCACTAACTCACTCACTGTTTGCTGTTTTCGTTAAGACTTTGACCCTGAAGTTCAGAATTATTCTGTTTCATTGAGAAAGAACCATGTTAGTGGAGCGTGAGTGGGAATGGTTGTTTGTCTGTGTGATGGACTGGTGACCTGTTCGTGGTGTACCTGCCTCTCGCCTGCTAATAGCTTGGCTAAGCTCCAGCACACCCACGACCTTGAATCAGATTAAGCAGTACAGAAAATATGAATGAACGAATGAGCTATTTTAGTGATTTAGGAACTGTAATGAACTGAAATGATATTCTAATAAAAACAAGCAGCCGTTTCAGGCTTCAGTGGCATAAAACTATGTTAATGGAGTCATGGCATCTAAGTGGATGTGAGACAAGGAAACGCTCCGCTGACAATGATGAGAATTGAACCCGCTTTGGGGTTTAGCAGAAAGCTTGTCTTTATTCAGGCCTGTGTTTATATGCGACTGTGGGATTTTACTGGAATCGTTTACTGGCAGCAAACACTCCAAATCTTTGTCTGGTAAGTGGTTGCTTATTAGTGCGGGAAGGGAGCGACAGTTTAGTGGAAATCTCCTGGGAGAAATGTGTGTGTGTGTTACAGAGACAAGTGAAACATCTGCTCCCTTGTGTATCTCCATCTGAAAGCTTGGAAAGATTTAATATTGGTGACATTTGATTAATCTAAACACACATTTAATGGAGTGTTAATAACATCAGTTGAATACATTTGTTAAAATGTCTTCAAGTGAGTGAAAATAAAAGCAACCAGGAAAAGTACTTGGAGAGCACAAGCTGTTCTTTTCCAGCTATGTTATATTCTTACACTCATTATATATACACCATTAAATTTACTGATGATAACAACATACCTTCAGCATTTGAAATAATCATATTGATTATGATTTATAACCTTATGTAATTACACGCCAAGGTCAAAATGGTCAAAATGGTTTTACAAATTCCTGTGTCCACAATTGTTTTAAGATCGTTCTCAAACTTAAGATAAAGATATTAAATAAATAAATAAACCACCAAGTAGGCAGGCAGACTTTATGTAGAAGTAAGCATCAGAGACAGTGAAAACATGCCAGTTTCTTTGTTTCTCCGCTCCCTCGCCCCACACACCACATCAACCTTCCTGAAACAATCGGGTGGCTTGTTCAGATTAAATGTCTGATCGTTGAGCTTGCATGGACACCCAAGCAAAGCGAGGCAACATTGCACTGAACCGGTTCAATCCAGCTGCCTCGTATTCACGGTTGGCCAAGCCGCAGGAGCCTAAGGCCAAACCCACTGTTCATCTGTCCACACGAAGCTCCCCAGTCAAGATCCTGACCTGTGCCCCCACCGTTGACCCCGCTGTATCAGGTAGATCATATTTAGCTAATTGGTCGACATGTTGGTGGTTGAGATATGTGGTGCTGGTACGGCCTCTTTACAACTCAAAGGTTAATAGATAGTGAAATTGCTGAATATTCCTGATGCACCTGCAGCCTCTCCTACTGATAGTAAATCTTTTTTAAAGAGCTATAACCAAATTCATTTGTCATTTTATTTGTAATTTTGCATGGAGAGAAAATGATCTAATATGTGCACATACGGTTAGTACTACTGTTTCTACCTTCACTCTGCAGAGCTTGCCAGCACAGTACAGTGCTCCTCCCAGGGTCATGAGATAACTGTGGATACACCCCAGCTGATAGCTTAGCATTTCCTCACATACTTTACTGTCTCCATAGCGATGCAGTCGAAGACAACAAGAGTGTATGTGGGTGTTGTGACAAAGAGGTTTTAGCTGGGTCACCAGGAGATTTCACTGGCAAACAAGCAGTGAGTCAGTGCAGTTACCAAATGTAATGTCCTACGCAGCAGCGGGCCACATATGTTATACTCAACCACAAAGGTTCCAGTATTTAACTAGTCATTTGTGTACTTTGACTTGGATTGTGTTCCTAAACAATCTTGGATCTTTGTTTCCACCTTCGCTGTACATAAATGGACGGATGTGGGATGCACTGACCCTGTGTTACAGCAGAAATCCACAAGAGTTGATGGAGCCTGGTTCAGTGCCAGGTGAAGGAAAGTGCTGGAACTGGATGACAGCAGGGCCATTGTTCACCACAGTGGGAGTGCAAGGTCATATCAGAGAGGCTGGAGGGAGCGACACGCAAACCTGGACTGATGAACAAGTCGACCGTGGCCGGAGTCTTGATGAATCCAAGAGAAAACACCCTCTAATGATAAAAGCCACTCATGTCCATGCATTCAATGCAAGTTTATTAATGCAGCACATTTCACACAAGAGTGTTCAGTGCTTTACATGAAACATTAAAAGCATTGCAGCAGGGTACATAGAAAGCATTAGAAGTAAAATAAAAGGAAGAAATAAAACACATTAAATCAAGACAGAAATAAAATAAAATGCAAGAAAAACATTTCAATTGTGATGAGTTAATGGTGGTTTTGAAAAAAAGGCAACTGCAAATAAGATTTATAATCTGATGTAAAGAGCTGAGAGCTTCAGCAGACCTGCTGTTTTCTGCAAGGTTAGAAAGTGCAGCATTCAGGTCAAGCAGATGTTCTTATATGTACATACACAAGTATGTGCTGAGCACTCAGTTCGACAGACACACAAACATTACGAACCTTCTCTAATGTTTTAAAGCTTGTTACATTGATTTCTGGTTTAAATGTAGTCCATTTGAACATATGCATGAATGTGAGGGCTTTTCCGTCAATTTGGACTTCAACTGGGAGGAAAAGCTGAGCTATGGGAAATAATGCAAGTGCAGAACTAAAAAAATCACAGAAAATCTAGGACACTTCAGAAAGTGTTAAAGACTAAAACTGCTCAGACCAAAAATGAACTTTCAAGTTTAATTAAATGGTAAAAAAAAGTTTTTGCCAGGTACATATTTCCTTTTCATTCCTTGCTACACCTTTCTCTTGTTTTCATATGGAAATTTAAAGAAATGAGAAAGCGACTAGACTTTTGCACAACACTGGAAAATAGACGTTTTTTAAAAAACATCTCAGAATTTATTTTAAATCAATAATAATTTGCTATTTGTGTCTTTTTAAAAAGCAGTGCAGGAGTTAGACAAGTGTGCCATTAAATAATTCTTCCAGTTATTCACAAACACAAGTGCTTCCCGGCACTCAGAGACACGTCTGTATCCAGAAGCAAACACAGGAACAATGGAACTGACTCATCCCGTTTTCCAGGGGCTCAGGAATGATGAATAGACTGAGACAACTTCAGTCACACAATTAGACACTTCTGCTGAAACAGAAGGGAAAGCGGCACTTATAAAAAAAAATACTAAGTAACACTTACTCGCTATCATTATCCATTTATTAGCCTGAAGTGATACTGACTGTAAACTCATGACATTCTTCCTGTCTGTGTCTAGACTGCAAACCACCAGGCCAAAAACTGTGTTTTGTACATGTTTTAATGCTCATGTTTTAAAAAAGAAAAGAAAACACACAACAGCAAAAACCATTGTGACTGGATGGACTAAGAGGAAATCAATCCGCTGGTCTTATAGGAAATTCTCTGAGCTCAGAGAGGTTTAAAAGTGCTTAGTGTGGCAGGTTCGATGCGGAACTAAGAGCAATGACTGGTTTCAACTTCAGACTGGTTCAAACTGGTCAGCGGTTAGGCAAATCAATCTTGTAGTAGGCTTCGGTCACCACTGGGAAAGCTGGTGTGAGAGCAAGGAATCATCAGAGAAAACACAAAGTTAATCTCTTATCTGAGCTCTGACCTCTTTGCCTTACATGAGTTGTATCATTAAATAAATCTGGCATCAAACATCGACAAAAAGGAGTCACGGAAAGTGAAAGCGGAGAGATAAAGAAAGGAGGTAAAGGGTGACTCCTGTCTAGCTTTGCTTCCACACTGAGGTACTAACAAAGATATACAGATAAATATTCTGCATTTCTCTGATAGATTACAGAGTCACAGTCCATGTTTTGCTGCAGACAGAAGAGCAGGGCAGGGATCATCCCCCCCATGCTGCAGTTATGGCATTAGCACGTGGTGTAAAAAAATAACCCGCCATGTGTTGAGCTAATGCAGCCTCATCTTCAAGCCGTCCAACAAACTCTCTGGCTGGGAAAAAATGAAAATGCAGAAAGCTTTACTTACTTTAAACGTTTGTTTTGACAACGTTACCCCACAGCTGCAGCAGAAACGGGTGGCAGGGGGGCCCGGACTAGCTGGAGAAACAGAATCATTTGCAATAGAAGAGAGAAAAACAAAAAGATGGATCTTTCTGCATGTTATCTAAATATTCACACCAGAACTTTCTGTATTGTGGTGGCTGTGTGTTGCAGTGCACACTCAAGTTAAATAAATACTTTTCCCTCTCAGGCCTCCTCATATAAAACCAAGTAAACCTGTCAAACCTCCAAAACTAACCCTCTCAAAGCTTAATATCTGCTTATCTAAACTATTTTTAGAAGGACCACCAGCACAGAGATCAGATGGAAAATATTTACATGGTCCATGTGGACCAACTTTACTGGCTAAGAATTTTATACTTATTGAGTATTTTAGAGGCTGAGGTGAAGCCAGCGCCTGCTGCAGTTTAACATACATCAACAATGAATTCAGTGCCATGCTCTGGATCATGTCTACCTTTCTAAATGTGTTGCACTCTGACACATAATAATCTTGCTTGAATCTGGTATTTGTTTGCACAATCTTAATTACTTCCTTTAAATATCACTCAACGAAGACATAATAAAGATGTGAGACCTTTTTCAGCTAAAGATCCCATCTGCATATTTGTATTTATTATAGAGAAGCTGTCAACGTGGGAATGAATCCTAACTTGGCCAATTCTCACTGATGAGATATGGATCTTGGCCAAAGGGAAGATGGAAAATTCTTCATGCATGTTCAGTGGTGATCATTAAGGTCAGAGCAGCAGAGTGGAAGAGAATATAGTGTCCCTAGATGGATCCTATCAGCCGTGTAGTTATCTACTTTGAGTGTGGAATCAATAGAGACCCATTATTCCACCGAGGCCGCATCAAACAAATGTCACTACAGCATCACCAGCACAAACCACATGAGAAAGCAGCTGGAAGTTTAGCAGAAAGAGCAACTTTGCAAAAAAAAAATCCTGTAAAATCCTCATGCAGTAACATTTAAAGCGTAAATTAACTTGTTTGGAGAGCGAATAGACTGTCTGTCATCACAAATAAACAGGTGGAGTAGTTTTACTGAATGTCTCAAGCTCAGTAAGTTTAAGCTCTCAGTATCAGACAGGATGTGTTGGAGCCTGTAGCAGGTATTTCAGCCTCGCTGTAGCAGGGTGGGTATGAAATGGAGAGACTGCCATCTGCTGGTGAAGCTGGAAATTGCAATAACTAATTTTTATAAGATAAATGATGCAAAGGCACTTCAGTGTATTAGATTTAGTTTAATTTGGTTGGAAATATTAAAAGAATGAAGGATATTTGTTACAATTCACTTTAAATAACAGTTTAATTGCGCATGTGCTTTTATGAAAATGTTCACGTCAATAAATTTACAATTTTAATACACTTTTTATTTAAAATCTTCATTAATGTTGTAAATGGAGATGTAATATAATAAATTAGGTGTTCTGATCAGGATTCACAGATGATTTTTAAAGGGAACTGAAAGATTTTCTCATCTCTGCTTAAAGCATGATCATTAAGATTAAAATGCTCTATCAGTTTTGAATTATTGATTATAATGAATCATATAGAAATAAATTATAATAATGTTACATGAGTGAATATCTTTTGTGTATTGTATATGTTGTGTACTCGCTCATTAAGCAATAGAGAGTGTCCAAACTATAGACTGGTACAGTACATGAGGACATAATAAAAGAAAACACTAACAGGGTTTGTTTATAAGACGTGTAATGTGTGGAATTAAGTACAATTATACACGTTTGAATATGAATTAAAGGTTGTTTCAATCAAACAGTAAATCAGCTCAGTTCCACATCCTGTTTGGGTCTGTGGGTGTGTTTGGCTCCCTCTGCCTGCTCATGGTGGGCACACTTTCATTTGGCTGAAGACTTCCAGGGCTGGCAGCTCATCTGGTTGATCGTCACACCTGAGGCTCATCATTCAATCACATCTCCATCTCCTGCCACATATAAGCTCCTGCTCATTTCTCTACTGTCGCTGGATCGTGCCAGTTACTTACCAGGTATCTTGGTTTCTAGTATTGATATACTCTGTTTAGAAGTATCTCTGTTTGCCCTGCTTCTTGATTTGAGAGAGGTGTACCAGACCTGTTGTTGAACCCTGGAGCCTGCCTGTCATCCTACCCACCTGCCTGCTTGGAACTCTTCATCTCACATCTTGGAACCAATAAATCTGTCATTTACAACATGGAGTTGGAGTTAAGTCTTTGCTTGGAATTCCTCTTGGCCTCTGCCTACGTTAATCCCAACAGATACTTCTTTTGCAATGCTTAATCTCTCTCTCTTACACACACACACCTGTGTATATGTTTTTGAGACCAAAAACATTTAAAAAGTCATTACAGGCTTCCATAAACAGCTTTGCAGTCATGTTTGGGTTGATTTTAAATTAAATATTATGTGTTCAGTATTTTTGTGGAGGATTTCATTTCTCCTGTTTAGACTGCTGACGACCTCAGACAAGTTCAATAATTAGTGTCTCTAGTGGGTTTAATTAGGCCTTTGTGTCCAGCCTTCTATTTTCACTCTCTCCTTGTCTGTCCATTCCTCAGCAAAGGAGTTTGGGGGGGGTCTAAATGCTGCCACCACCCTCCACCCCCCATCCTCCCATTCACAGTCTCCCTGAACGACTTGTTGTATTGCCACCCCAGATGTCCACATCCTCCTTCCTTCAACCTCATTAAATCGCTCTAAGCTTCCACAGTTGTAGTGTGGAGTTCATACTTTCTTCAATTCAACCGATATATTGTCATCTGTGTCAATCTAAGAACTCAACAGCCTTTTCATAAACAACAAAAGCCTCATAGATCAGGAATGGGTAACTCCGGTCCTCGGGGGCCGCAGTCCTGTGAGTGTTAGGAATGTCTCTGCTGCAACACACCTGAATCAAATCATTG
>JBAMHX010000013.1:25625180-25659548 GCA_037177515.1 Pseudomugil tenellus | reverse complement strand
TGTGTGTGTGTGTGTGTGTGTGTGTGTGTGTGTGTGTGTGTGTGTGTGTGTGTGTGTGTGTGTGTGTGTGTGTTTGCCAGTCCATCACAGGGCTAGCACTTGTGCAATACAGTTCAAAGGGCAATTACATGTTTCCTCTACTTTTAATTGCTTCAGCAGAATATCAGAAAACCAGTTTAACAAATAAATGCAGAAATTTCAGCTGTCTTGGGAAATAACATTGTTAGTTTTTTTTTTTTTTTTTTGCTGTAAGGAAAAGGTAACTTATTTTTTTAATAAATGTGCTAAATAGCTTTAGATGTTGTAAACACAACACTGTTAAATAAGTCTTTTTTTTTAAAAAAAACTTACCAGCATCAAGGCACATGTAGATGGGGTCCATTTCTAGCTGTGATTTGCATCTAAAAGATAAAGCAAATCAAATAAACCTCAGCTACCAGGGAATACCATAACTCCCCTCACTTTGTGCAATATTTATCATTCAAACTGCATGTTTTAATGATAATATCTATGATTTTGATGCTAAAAGGGTTAATATGCACTATATGACCTAACTTATAAACTTCAAAATATGTATGTATTTATAACCAGTGGCCACGAGGAGCGGAGCAGTGAGGCGTACTGTTAGCTTTTTACAACGTTTCGACTCAGTTGTTTAACAGTTTTAATACATCACCTGTCTAATTTAACTTAACAGGACAGTCAGACGTTCCTGCTATGATGCTTGTATGTTGCTGTGGACGTATCTGTGGAGTTAACAAGGAACATATATTTTTTCTTCAGCTATGATATTCCGCGTACCTTCAGCAGCTGCAGCACCAACAGCTATGAGAACTACCTGACCAACCGCAACCCCACCTGCCTGCTGGACAAACCTGACTTCAGGAGCTTAGTGGCTCCTGCAGTCTGTGGAAACGGTTTTAAGGAGAACGGGGAGGAGTGTGACTGTGGTACAGTGGAGGTAAACATGTTAATTACTCATTTATCACTCATGCTGTTTGCACACCCATCCTTTTAGTGTTTTTGAAATTATCATGGATAACATAACTTTATACATCACTATATAGGATTGACATTTCATGCAATCACCTCATTGCCATGGTTACAGCAACTTTTATGCAGTGCAGTTGTGCAAATCTGCTGTAGTTTCGACACATACAAGCAATTAATTTAGCTAAATGCATATAGATGAACGCACAGCTAAGAGTATTGGAATGTCCAACACCAAAAAAAAGGGAACCAACATGACCAGGAATTACAGATTTCAGCCAGTCTGCAAAGCCTAAATGTTCCTGCATTCATACACAAACACACAACCTCAACATCATTAACATCCAATAAAGCAGCAATGAACAGTGGTACTATTTTCTGTTGTCTTGTTTTATAACAATGGAAAGAACTTTAATGGAAAATGTTCTGTAAGAAAAAAAGGTTTAATGGATGGATTACAGTTTTTCTGTAACAAGTCCATTTAGACTTATTCTGCATCTTTTTGAAATGCTTTACCGAAAGCATCATAAATTCTTTCCCAGACTGAGACAGAACTGCTCGCTGTGATGCTAACCAAATCTTCCTCACAATATCCAACTGTTTTTTTTTCTCAAAAAAGGCTCAAAAGTTTAAGTCAAACTCAAAGGAATTACAGATAAAATCAAATATCATGTATACCAGCTTTATTTGGTTGATCTGATACTCACCACCAGCCATGCCAGGCTAATGCCTGGGGGATTTAGCCAAAAGGGGGTCCTAAGGGCTGAGCTCATTTGAATCATTTTGGAGCAATGACCATGTGAAGGTTTTGTTAAAACTTTGGTGAGATAGTTTAGTTTGGCACACCCATCAGAATAACATACATTTGCTTGGAATAGCAAAGCTTTAATTAATGTGCATATGTACCACAGAATGTGGCAAAACTATCTTTTTAAGGGGTTTTGTAGGGCACACATGTCTTACTCTTGTAGCAACTAGGTGTGTCTTATGTAAACAAACGGATGAATGCTGACTTATTCAATTGCAGAGCACGTTTCTGTCTGTATGTAACAATGACAAAGACAGAAAAAAAAAGCTATTTTGGGGTTCATCCACACAGGAACAAATGGTAGTAAAACCAACAAACTTTTTCAGCAGTTCTTCCTTTTATCCACATGAAACCAATGTGGATAGGTTGGAAGCAAAAAGATAATAAAACATAAAAAGATACTTGAACAATACTCCAATTATAAAATTGATGAGTAACAAATCTTAACACGTGTACATGGATAGAAGTTTTGTGTTGTGTTCAGGTGGCGTTATGCTTCTTGAAAACTGCTTCCATTTATCTATGTGCTGAAGCGTCCCGTAAATGTCAACCTAAAGAGTCATAATGCAGGCTCAATATATTTTTTTATTCTTTTGTATTTGACTTTCTTTAAATAATACCCCCACACCCCCCCCATTAAAAATATAAAGTAGAACATAGAAGATTAGTGGTAGCTGCCCAAGAACATACAGATGTTACATTTGAAGAATGTAATGTTGTAATAACCAAATCTAACTTTATTAATCTGTCATTCATAGTTATATAGTCTATATTGTATAGTCATTTTTATGTGATAAAAGAATGATCAGTTCAGTTTGGGGAGGCTCCTGTAAAATGTTGCCTGATCCCCAACACCCTAAAATCTTTGGAAATGCTTCAGCAGGTCAAATAATATACCTAATGTGACAAACTCAAAAGAATAGTCAACATGAAGCATCATCTTCACTTAAAGTTCAAATATATCCATCTTGTGCTGAAAACAGTGATAAGATGGCAGTAAGATGCTGATGGGATTTTTTTTTCTTTTACAATTCTTTTCATGTTAATACTCAAATTTTAATTCAAGACTCAAAGTCTTTGGTAGAGCCTTCTTCTGTTAAAGAGCCAATTAAAACTATTTAATTCAAACACTGCAAAAACAGAGATTTAGCCAGTGTCTATGCATGCTTCAGATCATTCTCTGAGATTAAAATTTACCTTGTTTTCCTTTTTCAAGTGTTTGGATTTGTTAGATTGCATCTGGCTGGCATGCGGCAACATGTTTATCTGATTTAGCTGATCCCGACTGAAGGAAAAGAAACAATGTGTTGTTGTCTGAGAGCCATTTGCATCCAAACACAGTAACAGATGGATTCAGCTGAGCTCAGTGAGCCACTTGCTGGCACTGTTTCAGGTGCTCTTTGGGTTTCAGTTGCTTCTTAGTATTATTAAGAAAGTAAAGTACATTTAATGTGGAACTACATTCATGTCATTGCAATATGTTACATTCATTTATGTGTATATTCATGGTGAACATGCCCACCACACACAATCCTTCATTTTAGATTTTACCTAGTGCCTAGATGTTTTACAAGGCATTTTAAGAATGTGGATGACTTTTGTTTCTACATGTCAACGTGAGTTGTAAAAATGTGCAGAATAGTTAAAGAACATTCATTTTATCAGAAGAACATTCCAATCTGAATCATGTGAAGACCTGTCATGAGCTTGCAGGTATTCAGCAGGCCTTCAGACACAGAGGTGTGCTTCATCACCCCCTCATTCCCATCTTCTCCCAAAGCAATATTGCCTCACTAAGCGGGGCTGATGTGGCATGCAGCAGATGTGTTGATGCCAGGAAAAGATTCATGGACAGTATCTCATATAAATGGGTATATTAGCCAAAATGGAGAAAAACAACAACCTGTTGAAATATTATTATTATTATTATTATTATTATCCTTTCAGGAGTGCACCAACCCGTGCTGCAATGCCACCACCTGCACCCTGAGCAAGGGCTCGCAGTGTGCTGAAGGCGAGTGCTGTGACAACTGTAAGGTGAGTCAGTGTAAATCAATGAATGAGTCTCCCCCCTTTTATTTCTGGTATGGGGCACTTCCTCACTGAAAACTATTGCCTAGTTGTTTATAGAACTACAGCCCTCTTGTGGACTTTTATGGTATTACAAATATCTGATGGGCTCATATTAAATCTTCTTAAAATTCTTCAACTCAAAAACATGATTTTGTTTTTTGTTGCTTCAGTTAAATGATTGAACTTCACTATGAAGGACTATGATTGAACAGAGCCAAATATATAATTGGTGTGATGAGGATCTTGGAAGTGTAAAGTGTTAACAGTTGTTTTATTCATATTTTTTTATAGGATATGTCTAAAACAGTCCTGCGACCCCCATTTTTTGTTTACATTTGCTTCCAAGCTGCCAGATTTTCTTGTAACCGTTGTGTTTGTGTTTTGAAATGATGGAGGAGCCTTGCCGTTGTCACCAGTGCACACTTTATTAACTGTTTGTTCTGCACCTCTAACGTCTCATAATGTAAATCAACCGTATTGCATTTCTTCTACTGCGACATTACCCAAACAGTGCTCAATTAAACCCACAGAAACGCCTGGTGGTAACACTAATCATAACAGTAACATTTTTAAATGATCTTGTCAAATAGTTCTTCATGCTTGCTAAAGGTGTTTTTCCCTCCTGGACATTGGCAGCTTTTGTCCAGTTCTAGAAATAAGGACAAAAAATACCTTAGAGATCCATCTGCTGTTCACTGACTACTCATCAGAAATTGTTTCACTGCATTATCAAAAGATAAACAATGAGAAAAATTGGTTTGGCAAATCACTACATAAAACTCTGTTATAGTATGATAGTATGAGGCTGTAAACGTAGTGAGGTGAAAAGACAAGTGACTCATGGGGAACTAAAAGCTCTTGTTACGTTTTAGGATATTAAAATGTGTTGTCTGACTTATGATGTAAAATGTTATAATCAAGTGGATAAAAAGTACATTATAGTATTTATATATACACACTCAGACTGCTTTATATTGTTCCATTTACCCTTTTTTTTCTTAAGAGTTAATAGCCTTCAAAAAAAGATATTGATGGTGTTATGTGATGAGAAAAGATTTGTTCCACACAGATTTTACCTCGCTCCAGTCAATGCCGTCAGAAGCAGAGCGACTGCGATCTGGCAGAGTACTGCGATGGCAAGAGCAACACCTGTCCCGAGGATGTGTTTGCTGTAAATGGACTCGTGTGTGCCGGAGGCCTGGGATACTGCTACAATGGCCAATGTCCACAGAGGAAGAACCAGTGCGTCAGACTCTACGGAAATGGTAAGCGTCCTTTGACATATCATAAACTGATCTGACCAACTGTCGGATTATGCATCACTTGCTGATATGTCACCTGTTCCACTCCTGCATCCAGGTGCTATAGAGGCTCCAGAGTCCTGCTACGGTCAGAACACCAGAGGATCCAACTTTGGCTTCTGCAGACGACTCTCAAATACCCAGTTTATCCCCTGTCAGCAAGCGTGAGTTCCAAATACTCCTGTTATAACAGGAATATGGGTTGACGCATTTTACATTTACATTACATTACAGTCATTTAGCAAATGCTTTTCTCCAAAGCGCCTTATATCTCAGAATAAGAACAACACAATCACTAAATGAAACAGTAGAGGACATCATAGATAAATGCAGTCAGACTGCTTTAAGTCTAGTTGTATGTAGTGCTATATACACAGATATCATTAGTACTGAACTTCGCAAAAGCTACAACAAAGTTCCAGAGTTAGTATAATTTCTATTTATCACAACTAAGTGTGGAAATGCTCCTTAAAGAGCTGAGTCTTTAGCCTGGTCTTGAAAGTTGATAAGGACTCTGCCTTCAGCTCGTTCCACCACCGAAGAACACCTGAGGAGAAGAGTCTCGCTTGAGGTTTCCAGTCTGTTACAGGATAGATTTTAAAACCATGCTAATGGTTTATAAATCCCAGAATGGTTTAGGACCAGAATACATGTGTGATATATTCAGAGAATAAAAACCAAGCAGAGTTTATAGATCCAAAGACACAGGTCAATTAGTCCAGACCAGAGTCCAGACTAAACATGGAGAAGCAGCATATAGCTGTTATACTGGAAACCAGTGGAACAAACTGCCAGTAGAAATAAAACTTTCACCACATGTAGAAACATTTAAATCCAGGTTAAAAACCTTTCTTTTCTCTTGCATCTATAAATAAAATCTGCACGGTAACTTTTTAATTGTGTTATCCTTAATGATTTAATTTATTATTTTATCATGATTCTTGTTCTGTTTTTTTGCTCTCGTTTTATTTCTATTTCAACATCAGAAATGCTTTTAATGTTTTTCTGTAAAGCACTTTGAATTGTTGTGTACATGAACCGTGTTCTATACAAATAAACTTACCTTGTGATTTAGTCCCGCACAGTGATGGTAGTAATAGGCGATTTTAACTGGTTGAGCATAACTGTCGAGAAGGAGTGCAGCTCCAGTCAAAGCAATCAGAAACCGTTTCAGTTATGTTTTCTAAGCCAAAAGAAAGGATTTGACTGTAATGCGTGCGGAAACTGTGAGCCAGTGCAGTGCGATTAGCAGCGGAGTGACATGAGCTGGTTTTGGTTGGTTGAAGACCTGATGTGCTGCTGCATTTTGGATCATCTGCAGAGGTTTAACAAGCTTTCGAGCAGGCCTGCTCGTAAGGAATTGCAGTAGTCAGTGCGAGAAATGACTAGAGCCTGAACCAAAAGCTGTGTTATGTCTTCTGTCTGGTAAGATCTGATGTTCCTGATGTTGTAGCGAGCAAATCGCAAGTACAGTGAGCCGAGGCAACTTGGACCTTGAAGGTTAGCTGGTCATCCATCATGACACTGAGATTCCAGGCAGTAGATGAAGGGACAAGCGTGATAGAGTCAAAGTTCACAATTATTGGCAGATGTAAGGAACGACTGGCTGGACAGACTATGAGCTCAGTTTTAGAACGATTTAGCTGAAGGTGGTGAGCCTTCATCCATGCAGAGATATCAGCAAAGCATGCAGAAACTGATGCGTCATCAGGTGGGAAGGAGAGTAAAAGCTGAGTGTCATCTGCATAGCAGTGGTAGGAAAAGCCATGAGAGCTTGTGACAGCACCAAGCGAGGAGGTATATAGCGAAAAGAGAAGAGGGCCGAGTACCGAACCCTGAGGAACCCCTGTGTTCAACAAATGAGATTTGGACACTTCACCTTGCCAGGATACTTTAAAGGATCTACCAGTGAGGTAGGACGTGAACCATGAGAGGGCAGAACCTGCGATGCCAAGCTCAGAGAGTGTGGAGAGGAGAATCTTGTGGTTGACCGTGTCAAAAGCAGCTGACAGGTCCAGCAGAACAAAGACAGAGGATTGGCCATTGGATCTGGCAATCTGTAAGGAATCAGTATCAGACAGGAGAGCCGTTTCAGTGGAGTGACCCTGTCTAAAGCCAGACTGATATGGATCAAACAGCTTGTTATCATGAATGAACTGTGAGATTCGACTGAACACTGTATGTTCTAGTAGTTTTCACTTGAAAGCAGAGGGGAAGACACCTGATTTTATAGAGGAGTTGATGGTATGGGTTAAAGCAGATTTGATTGTGGGTCGAATGCTCTGCAGGATGCCTGTAAGGACAGGATCAAGCGGACACGTGGTGGGTTTAGAGTTTGCTAGCAGTTTAGAGACTTCCTCCTCATTCAGAGGGCGGAAGTAGCAGAGTGAGACATTACTAGATGTAAGCAGCAGGCTGAGTTGGTCAGGCTCAGAACTGGTTGCTTATGCTTGCAACTTTTTCAGTAAAGTGGGACGTAAACATTTCTGCAGTCAGCTCAGTGGGAGGATGAGCAAGTGGTGGTACAAGAAGAGAGTTAAAGGCCATGAATAGCTGTCATGTGTTGGGAGCATTGCAGATTTTGTTCTGATAAAAATCTATCTTGGCAGCCTAAGACTTTAATATGCCAATATTAAATAGAAAGCACTAACTTTGTCTCCCCTTTGCAGAGATCTTTTATGTGGTAAATTGTTCTGTTACCATGGTAATCCCAACCCAAACTACGGGAGTATGGTCATGATTGGGGATTGCAAGGCAGCTTTTTTTAGTGACTACACCAAGGACTATGGCCAGGTGGATGAAGGGAGTAAATGTGCAGATGGAAAGGTACTTTTTTTCTCTTTGGAACTGCAGCATTTTTTCTCCCACAATTCAAAAAGCTTGTTTTTAGCTGACAGTATATTTAAGCAACTATCATCCTTTTTTAAGGTGTGCAGCCAGAATCAGTGTATGAAAGTGGAGGAAGCCTACAGAAACGTAAACTGTTCGGCAAAATGCCCAGGCCATGCTGTAAGTACTTGCTAATAAATGTACTTTCATTATGAATCCATCTGTTGATTATTTTATAGAAGGATCAAACACAAAACATAGGCTGAAAAATCCTCACAGCTTCAAAGTTTTAGTTCAATTTCACGTTTGCACCACTTCATCCTTTAACCAAACAGCTGCTAACACATGTGGGTTCAACAGGTGTGCAATCACAGAAGTGAGTGTCAGTGTGAGCCTGGCTGGTTGCCTCCTAACTGTGATTCAAAAGACGATGCTTTCAGATCCATGTCTACAGGTAAGATCCATCAGCAGGTGTTCATAAGCAAACAGTCCATTTAATACACTCAAATATGCCGCATCCCAACTAAACTCATTTGTATTTGATTTCTACAGGGAGTAAAGTCGGCATCGCCATGGCAGTTATTTTGGTGGTCATTGGTGTCATTTTTGGTGTGGTTGGATTTATATGGAAAAAACGGCAAAGTCCCACGTTACCAACGTAAAAAGATTTTCATCTAATAGCAATTTGTATTATTTATGCAAGGTTTAGGTGTCAAGTTGAAATTCTTTTTCTTTAAATGACAGTACGCAGACACAGAGGAAGCAGCCAACACTGAGCAGTCCAGCCCCTCATTTCAACAAAAATCCTGCAATTGGTCAACCCATGCCAGTCAGTCAGGTAACATGCAACAACAGCTAAAGCTTGTCAACTGTCTATTACACTGGCTAATTCTGGATGAAATTTTAGTCTCCAACACTGAAGCCCAAAGGAGCTCCACCTCCACCACCTCCAGCAGGGAACAGGCCCAAACCCCCAGTTCCGAACTACGTAACAGCACGTCAGGTAACTAACTCCTCCAAGGCTCTGCTGTGTGTTTACCACAGCTAATAAGCCTTGCACCATCAACCAACTCAGTAGCAGGAACATAGTAAAAAAAATATAAAAAAAAACAAGCTCATTTGTATCTAATACTCTTGTGTGACTTCATTTTATAATTAATCAATCACAGATTAGGTTTTTTGTGCAAACTGAGAAGAGAAAATAACTAAATTGACCACTCGAGGGCAGTACAAGCTGCAAACTTTGTCAGTTCTGCAATATGTACAAGACATAGAGAGGATCCAAACTGTGTTCCACTCAACTCCAAGATGCAGATAAAAAACATTTAACATACATCCAATAAAAACAGGAAATATAAATGATGGTGATTTTAAAAAAGGCACAGATAGAGATAACGTACTGGATAAAGAAAAAACAGGTGGTCCAAAATGAGAACAATAGTGCAGGTGGCATAGCAGGTGTGTACTTGTAAGTTTAGTGTTCAGAGTTGATGGGGATGGGGGTTCAGAAACTGGAGGTTTTGTGCGCAGAGGTGGGCATGGTGGGGGGGTTGGGGGGTGAGTTGAGCATCTTAACAGAAGAAGCTGTCCTTCAGTCTGTTGATGGCCCTTAGAGTCCACAGTCTCCCTCCTGATGGCAGCGACTGAAGAGGCAGTTTGACGGATGGGTGGGGTCACCAGCGATCTTAAGAGCTTTGCGGGTGAGACGGGTGCAGTAGAACGGCACAAATTATCTTTGTGCAGGAGCTGTGCCACACTGTGATAGAGCTGGACAGGATGCTCTCCACAGCGCCTCTGTAGAAAGTCTGCACGATGGGGTGGGGGCTCTAGATCTTACAGGCGTTGATTGACTTTCTTGGTCAGTGCTTTTGTGTTATTGGTCCAGGAGAAGTATTTTGAGATGTCCTTTCCACAGCATTGATGGTCAGAGGAGCATGTTGGGACTGGTCACTCTTGAAGTCTACAATAATCTCCTTTGTCTTCTCAATGTTCAGAGAGATTGTTATGCGTGCCCCCCCCCAAGGCCAAGCGGTTCATCTCGCTTTGCCTCATTCCCATTTCTGATGAAACCTACGGCAGTCATGACGTCTGCAAAGTTGATGAAGAGATTTGAGCTGTGCAGTCGTGGGTCAGCATTAAGACGAGAAGGGGACTCAAAAAACTGATGCCTGATGCCTGAAAAGATGCCAGTGTTTATCTGTAGTTGTGTTTTTGACAACGGGATAAATTTCAGTTCTCTATAGCAGCCAGTTAGCTAAATGTGTCTTCACTGGTCTATAATAAAGATTTCTGATATTTCTATTGGTTCTGTATTTTTTTTGTCCACCAGGCTCTGAGACCAGTACCACATCCAAAAGTATGATGACAAGTGTTGGCAAACCAGGAGAGATTCCTCTTTTGTCTTCAGCTACAGGCTGCTGGTGATCCACAGAGGCAGAGCTGTCCTGTCACCACATGCTGCTGTAGAGCTCTTCAATGCAGTGCTAAAGCACCGAGACTTTTATACCTGCAGGAAGAACATACTGGACTCTGTTACTGGTGTGCCAAGCACTGCGGACTGCAGGGATTGCCTTTTTGATGTTTTTTTTTTTTTTTTTACTACACTACTGAGTTTCAGTAAGTGCAGGCCCTGAATGTGAACCATATCTGCCCATGATATATACGATCACATGTTTTAACTGGTTTTAAATGGTTCAGCCTCTTGCCTTAAATGTGTCACATTGACTTTGCTGTGATGGTCACACATTTCCAACATTGTGACTGACTGCAACCTGAAATTACTATGCAAACATGTCTTTAAAATACTGTGAAATAATTTGTTTGGTTTTTTTATATAAAAATGACATTTATGTGGAGTGAATTATGAGCAACATTTTTAAATTGCCTCTCATATCAGCGTTTGGTCACATAAATATACAGATAGTATTCTACTGGAGTAAAATCATCACTGAATAAACTCCCATCAAAACCTGAGACAGATAAATAGCGGTGTAGATTAACAGATGTGATCTGAATTTACTGTGTGAATGTGTACATCAAGAACAGGGAACAGAGGAGATAAAGTGAAATCTTATGTCAGGATGCCATCAAAGCCGTTTTACTATAATTGTTCTGCTTCAACAAATATATTAAAAGCAAACAATCTTTTTATCTCATGTCCTGTGTGTGATATCTACTTTTCCTTTCACCCTCCAGCAAGGTATTAATTCTTAACTAAGCTACTGATGGAGGGGAAGGGGAGTCATGACGTTGTTGACATGTTTTCAAAATAAAAATTAAAGAATTCATACAAATGTCGATTAAACTGTAAAAATGTTTCTACAAGCCTTGTTTGCATGCTTTAGGCAACTCGGGTCCAACCTTTCAGAGCACATTTATTTCTTTTTGTTCTTTTTGAATTTGGTTTTGCTTCCATGTGATGTGCTCAGGTGAACTACCTAAAGGTGTTTCCTGTAATTAGAACTACAGCACATTTGATAAAAGTCCTGCACTGATCTGATAGTAGCCGCTATTATTAGCGGTTAGCATAAGGCTGCCTGCCCACTGTTCATGTAAGAATAAAGTTCTTTGCAGAGAGAAACCGTCTCGTCTTTGGGATTCATCACAGGTCCAGGTGGCTCAAATGAGGATTAATTAAACCCGTGTTGTGCTACTGAACAAAGTGGTTGTAAGATAAGTTGGCAGAGTGCAGAACTGTGGTCTTTACAGACAGTAACCATGTATGCGGAGTTTAAGACTGTGTGGACATCTCAATCCAGACTAATTTTCATTTAACTGTTTCCGAGCAGCCAGACTTTCTAATATTTTAAAGTGATCTTTGCAATAGAGCAAACTTTCTGAAGGTTTTTTCAGTACAGTTCTTATCATTTTTGGATGTTCTTAGTTTAAGCTAAGCCCTTATAATAATACTTAATGTTGAATAATATATCATCAAGGTACAATAAGGCAGCAACTTTGTCTATATACAATACACAAAATATGAAAAGAACAATGGCAAATTATTAGTGTTGCAGATTGTAATAAAACCAAGGTATATTCAACACTTTGAAAACCTGATGGCGTACATTAATCCATCAGAAATGTGAAGAAAATACGGAACCACAACAAACATTACAAAAGAAATAAAACACTGAATTTTATTTTTTTTCAAGTGATACAGCTATGTAAAATGTTTCATGGCCTCGCATGACAAATACGGTAGTTTTTTCATCCTTTATTACAGTTATTTGATAAGATGAACATTGTTTTTCTTTACATTCTGCAAGATATGTAGAAGACCTGATAGGAGGTCGATATGGCTGACCCAATAAGCCTCACCTTCAACAAACTTCAACATCACAGTAATGCATGTAAACCGAAATACTTCATGTTCAAGGTGCTCTCGCAGAAGTCTACAAAACGGAACGGCAAACAACAAGATTTCAGAAATGGAAAAACATCAAGATTACTGAAACTTAATCTTTTTATCGTGAGACTGAAAGCCTCTGGGCTTGACTCTGTTCACCGTCCACACACACACGACCACACACACACACACACAGATCTTGACATGTGTGGCCAAGGTGGCATGGCACATGGGTGCTCAATATTTTTTTACATTTATCTTTAAAAAGAAAAAAGGAGTACATTTACAAGAGAATAGTAAATCTTAAAGCTTACCCCCCCCTCCTTTGTTGAGAAAGAGACAACAGAATTACAGTCAGGTGTGTCAAAGCACCAGTAAAGTCGGTTTCATATACTTTAGTGGAAGCAGGCTTTAAAGGGTTGGAAGTGGAAATGTTCACTACTGTGACTACGGAGAAATAAATACCTGCAACATCTGCAGGTGTTAATGAGCCTCCGTCGTAGTCTGACTTGTAAAAATAGCATGCTTGACATGATTACAGTACGGTGAGGCCTTAAGAGAAAGCTGTGTGTCGAATTGGTACCTTTTATATATTTTATAAGCGGAATGACTCGGTTCATTGTGTCCGTGTACAGCATCATCAACGTAGAATCGTTTCGGTCAAATGTTTCCCTTATTCATACCACAGTAAGTTATTAGTGGATGGAAATACTGACGCGCCGAAGCAAAAGAAAGCCCAGAAAACACCCTCATTTCTTAAGTGTTTTAAAAGAAAAGAAAAAGAGTGAAGTTTCTGAAGCAATACTGAAGGTGGTTCTGCTCTGCGGACGGCACCGCCGGCAGATCCGCGGCACCGCCGAACTATCAGCAAACATGTGCTCTTTAGTCCGGAATCCTCTCCTTTAATGCATCAGTTCATTTTCTTGTGACTTCATTTTAACTCCAAATCCTCAGAGGTCGGCTCAGTCAGTGCTGAAGAAGATGAAGAGCCTTTAACTGGGATTTACTGGGAATACTGGTGGCTCTGGGTACAGTGATAGAATACAACATTGTGTGTAAGTATATCCCTTCTTTTTTCCCTTTCTTTTGGTTTTTTGCAGAGCAAGAACATCCTAGCTGCCATGAAGTGAACACACGTCCCACCCAGCACAGAACAGACAGCGACATCAACTATGATCGTACACAAAAATAAATCCTTCGTTTTGTGTCCTTCATAAAGTGTGATACAGCAAACTGGAAGTGAAAGAAATACTGAACAAAATCTGCTTCGTCATCTTTGGGAATTCTTTCAGTCTTAAAATTTCAACTGTAAGTATAAAAGTATAAGTTGGCTTCATTTGTAATCGTTAACCTGATAGACTTTACCTTTTTTTCCTTTTCTCACTTTTTCACACGTTACCGACATAGAAGCAAAACCACTCTGCATGTTGGGCCCCAAACGCCTAATACGACAAGATCTCTTGTAAGAATGGAAGAGAGTATTGACGCTACAGTATTTGTCTTTTTCTCCTTATATAACACATAAGCAACCATTCAAAAAAGACTTAAAGTGACTAAAACTCCTGAATAACAAGGACTTCATCTATCTGATTCAATTTATAAATCTTTTTAAAATCATTTTGACATTTAAGATTTTATACATTCGAACAATCAATGATTTGTTGCTATTAAACAATATATCTAATATATGTAATTGTCAATAAATAAGATTAGACCCCTCCCCCCTCCCCCCCAGACATTTACACCAGTCAGAATGTCTTTTTTCTTTGCTTTGTTGAGCAACTGGGAAGTATTCGTCCAGCGCTGCAGCCTCCTATTGTTCTCATGCACTGATATGTCTGCCTCCGTTCTCTGCTCGACTGGGCGAGCAGAAGATGGACGTGAAGTTTCAGCAAAGAGACGGACAGATGGGGATAGAAAGAGACAGAGAGTGTGATTGGGGGGCTGCGAGTCATGTGATGTGGGTCATGAGAAGACATGAAGGTGGTGTCTCTAGCTTATCCATCAGTGCCGTTCTTGTTGGGGGCATTTGTGCTGATGGTGGTGCCGTCTGGCTGCTGGCCATCTTTGCGAGGTGGCATCCTCTCGTTTATCCTGTCGAGACCCCGCGCCTCTTCAAAGTTGCGAATCTTTCTTGTCGGAGAGAAACCTTGAATGGCTGAAAAGCAGATGAGACAAAAATGATTATAAAAAGCAAAAACGTCATGGCAACTATTTGCTGGAAATCTTAATAGCTAGCTTTTTTTAAACAAATCCTTTAAATTCCTTTAAATATTTTGATAAACACAAAACAATTTCATGGCACAGTACAGATGTGAACACATGCAGAGGTTAACAATGACTCCTAGTGTTCAAACACCACTGCGACAAGCTACAACAATAACACCTCACGCTTTGTAGACTTACGGTGACATCCCGAAACAGCCAAGGAAACCAGACAGAAAACGTGCAGATAAAAAGCAAACTTGTAAAGGTTGTTGAAACACACTTTCCACACATTTAAGCTGTCAAGCTGAATATAATCACATCTAAGAGGGGAGTGATTTAAAGGTTGATTGTTAGGAAGGGAAAAAAGGAAAAATGAACTTAAGACTGCTCTTGCACAACCAGATATCTGTGAAACTCTCTGACATGGCTGCATGTAAAAATATGGACTAACTCATTCAAAAGGTTTCTGTTAAAAAAAAAATCTTTAAAAGTATGTGAACTCCTGCTAATAACGTGATAATGACGATGTTATTTATATGTAGCTCATGACACAAATGGCAAATGCTTATCGGTCAGATTAAAAACTTTAATTAAAAAGTTATGATTAAACAGTTAAATACTTATTGAAAATAAATAGTTCAACAACTAAATGACTAACTAAAAGAACTGTGTGAAATGGTTTTAGTCTGACAAAAACAAAAACGACTGAAATACAAACATTTCCAATAAAGTATGTTGTATATTATTCACTAATCTTAAAGTAATGATCAAATTAAATACTAAGTAGAAATTACAGGTAAGTTAGTTACAATAGTGACCTAAAGGTTGTGTTTAAATGAATAAATGCTAATTTAGAAGTAGATTATAAATAGTTTAAAGTCACCCAGTTGATTAACAGATATCTTTTTTTTTTCTTAAACATGTCTTGTCCAGTATTAAAACAAGCAGAATGATGGTCTGGGTGCTGTGCTGCGATATGACATTTTGCTCTGGCAAGAGGAACTTAATAAAGATATCTCAAATAGAAAACTGTCAAATATTCAGCTGACTGTTACTTTCTTTTAAACTAGATCAAATGAATGACTACAGCGTTAAAATAATCATCTAAAAGAAAATGTTATCTTGAAATGGAATTTAAATGACAAAGCCATTGTGACAGAGATAGAGGCAATTAGGTGGAAAAACAAGGTTCAAAACCAGTAAAACAGCTAAGCTTTTAGTTGGGAATTTACTGGTCTAATCTCTAGGCCCCCCCAGTCCAAATGTTTCACTTTCTCTCAGGAAGATACTTATCACTACATTGAGATGCCAATTAAACTAAAAGGAAAGAAGAAGGACCTGTACATCCAGCCCCCCAGGTTGGAAAACACTGCTTTCATTTATATTGCCAGGAAATCCGGCACCTCGGCTCTCACACTGATATAATCTCTCGCTGTTGATCTGATCTGAAGTGTTTGACATAGATGAAGCCTGTTGAGCCACCGACCAGAAGGGGCAGACAGTGTAGCAACAGCCAAATGGTGTAACAGGATTAGCTTCTGAAAATATCCCTGGCAGGGATGTCCCTGATCTCATCTCAGCCAGGTCTTAGCAGGCTTTTCCTTGTCAGGAGAGCCACAGTTGACCGGAAAAGCCTCTAGGACCACAAGAAAGACCTGCCGACAGAGCAGATCCAAAACACCAACCTCATTTCCAATATGGGACTCGATTTTTCTCCAGTTCAGGACCAATACTGCCCAACTACCCCAGTGAAAATAATTTCTCTTCTCTAAATCCACTCCAGTAGTCAAACTCATAACTGTTACACCAGGTCTTAGTTATTTATGTCATAGAATATTCTTCTCATTTTATGATTTGATAAGACTTTTTTTTAATGTCGTCTAATAAAAAGTGTTACGAGGGAACCAGCATGGTCAACAGACACTGATAGAGCAAGAGCAATTATTATAAAGAATGCAGTAACAGGACTGTCTTATAAAATATATATATTAAAAATAGTGGGAACACACAAACAAGAAGTTCCTATTTTAAAAGTGGCTGAGTGTCGCACACAAAACACACACATGAAACTTAAGCCACACAGCCAATGCGTACCTTTTGCTTTGGCTGCCTCAATGGTAGCTATGTTAACGGGAGTTGAGGAAGGAGGAAAAAAAATGAGTCAAAGGCAGCCAGAGACAGTAAATCCAACATAAAATCAAACTGAAATTTTTCCAAGTGATAACAGGAGAAACATGTGGCAGAAAAGAGCCAAACACCTGCAACACACACACACACATAGGCCAAAATGACCGAAGCTGTAAAACATCATTAAACATGTTCAGTAAACTGGCAGGAAGACTCGCATGAAGACGCCTGTCAGAGATTTAACATGGTGTCGGTGTTAAAGGGTCAAGAGGACTTGGGTGAGGAGAGCTGAGGGGAGATTTGGCTGCGTACTTATGGCCCAAGTCTGGGGCGAGATGGTCAACAATGACCAGGCAGGGTGACGTGCTGGTGCATCATAAAGACGCAGCTGCAGCAGCATGCAGACAGATCTTCATTTAGACCAACAATTATTTACATTAAATGGCTTCAAATTCCAAATTAAAGAGTATTTTACTGTTGTAACAAGGGATTATAAGGCCGGGTGCCTGTGGAAGTACCCCCCCTTCTCTCCCCAGGTGAAGTTATATTTGATGAAAATGGATGTTTTACGGTCTACAAGCTGAATTAATTAGTCATTTTCTTCTTCTTTTGTTTCCCAGTGTGGGATTCATACAGAGATACACGCAGTATTTATTTAATGTGGAAATAAACACAACCACATGTTTACATGAAAGATAAGAGGACTGGTCTTCCTGATGCATCGACATATCAGTGTGCAGATGATGAACTGTAGCCACAAGTTCATTCACGTTTTAATGCTCTTGTTGAGTCTAGCTGTCTGTACACATATTTAACAGTTGGAATAAAAACAAATAATAAAAAATATATTTAAAAAACTGTAAAATAAAACTGTAAATAAAGGAAGGCATTAAAACTTTAACTCTGCTTCCTGTACTGATGAAAGCTGAAGGCAAGTATGTGGAAACAGCCACACTGAATTTGTAAAAAAAGAGACAGAAAGAAAACGTAGCCACAAAACAAAAGGTCCTGCCGGAACATTTCCAAGAACCCGGAGCTGTGATATTAGTATTGAAACGTTTCCAGTGCCCACTGATCCCTGGGCTTTCCGTCCTACTGCAGTTCTTCCAGATAATAGTTCACTCTTATCAAGCTGCAGCAAATGGGAGGGTGAACACACACACATTAGGTTTATTTTGCTATTTATAAAAAGAAAAAACGTAAAAAAAAGAAAAAATCAAAACGTGGATGTGTTTTGATAAAAATACCACTTAGTGCGACTTGATGCATACACTCAGAAGAAAGCCTGAAAAAAATAGTGAAAAAACGGTGCAGCAGATTAAAAATACTACAGCTGGGATCGAGGAAATGGAGAAAAATAAACCATTACACACCCAGCCTTTTTTAAACTGGTTTGGCTGATCTGAAAGAGGTGGCGAGCGGAGCTGCAACGGACAATGACATTCTGCAAAAGGTCACAACATGTGGTTTCTCCTTCGATTGCTCTGCAGCGTGTGAGAGTCTCCAGCATGGCAGAACGAGGCTCCCAGCATGTCCTCTAGCGGGCGAGGCCAGGCGTTGGCCTTTAGATCAAAGGGCCAGTAGCTGCTTCCAGGTGACAGACTGACCTCCCCACCCCGTCATCCCGAAAACTTTTCACTGTGAGGAGAGGGGGGGGGGGGGGGGTGGCCTGAAAGTCTAGGCAGCGATTCCTGTGGGGAGCGCGAAATCATTGATCTGAAACCTTTCAAAGAGAAAAGCAGGTCCTCACAAACTGGAAAAGCTCCACCATCACCAAGAAGATAAAAATCATTTGTTATGAAGGCAGATATATTAGTTTACTTCTGAACGTGTTAAATCCAAACTGTTTGAGATGAAACAGGAAAGAAAAACATCAGTAAGTTACGTTCCATGCGTATGATGGATATTATTCTTGTGGTGCTAAAAAGAGAACATCTGTACTACAGAAACTAAACAGAAGAAACAGCTGGGCTGGTTCTCTCCAAACAGTACAAAAGAAACAAAAAGGAAATAAGAGAACTTCAGGGAGTTCTGCTTCAAAGTAGAGAATTAGTCTGGCATGTAAAAGGTAATTGTTACACAATGACTAGTTAGATTTACAAGCGCAGAAATGCTGATGTTAGCTTAGTTTCCCATGTTTTACAATCTTTGTGCAAAGACAGAACTACTAACAGGTTATTCATAAACGTAACACTTTAAAGACTCAGTTATGCTCGTTTTCTGCACATAAATAGGATTTCTATTTAAAATTTGGTCAAACATCAGGGCTTAAATACTCCCGAGCGCTGTGTACTGCTCTTAATCTGCACCACCCTCTGCAGTTTGGCAGCATTCACCTTCGAGTTCTGCCATTAATTTATAGCAAACATGGTGACGGTGAAGGAGATCATGCTAATGAATATTCTCAGGAGACGTAAAAAGATGCAGCACAGTAAACAGTGGTTGTCTTTACATTAATTGCACCAAACCTGCTTCTTCTAGTCGCATATCAGCCACACCGCACATCACTTCTCCACCTGTTCCAGGTGTTTCTGCTTTGTGTGCAACGATTTGCTACTTATCCACTAATTCTTGTGGAAACCATCCCAAATGTGGACATAAAGTGGATGAATAGAGGGTTTTTGTCTGGAAGCATATGTAGTGTAGAGCATAAATGAGTCTTAAGGCTTCTTGTGTGTTTGATTTAATGTTGATGCATTTACGTCCCAATCCAGTTGACTCGAGAAGAATGTGTAATTATTGCTAATAAACTGGATATAAACGGTTACCTTTTTGTATCAGTATCTGCTGTGGCCTGTGTAAAGTGTAAGCGGTTTTGTTTACAAATCCACAGTGCTGGTGATACAACACGAGGACATATCGTTTGAGATTCAAGCTACGTTAACCAGCAGAGTTGGAAAGTTTAGGTAACACTTACCATTCTGCAAAGTCTGCTTCCCTCCTGACAACACTCCGACTGGAAGAGTTCCAGTTGGGGTCAGGCCTTTGAGTGTTAACACACTCTCGCTTTCCTCCCTAATCAGAAAACAAAACACAGACACACATGATACGCAAACAGATTATCTTTCAGCAACGAGGGTTCTAAATGCCTGCTGGTTACAAGGTCACGAATTGGATAATCGGCGCATATTTAGCTCACTCTCGCTCACACACTGCTTGACAGAATCACAGACTAGCTCCTCTATGTGTGTTCAAGCTAACAGCTAACATGTCCTGCTTGTGTAAGTGGATCACTGCTAACTTGAGACAACTTTAGCAGCTCAAGCAATAGAGTCAATGACTGGTTATCAGTGTTGAGAACACACTTAATGTGACACGTTGGGAACCTTTCTTCTCTTTTTATTGTTTGTTTTCGATCTTGGAGTGATAAAAACTTATAGTTTAGAAATGCAGAAGATTTTGAACATAGAAAGTGTTTAATGACAGGTGCAAACCTGAGAACTGAGAAGACTCGGGCCATTTTCCCCACGGCACGAATCTTGTTCCGGATTACCTCCTTGCGCATTGCTGATGTGCCACCTGGAAACAGTTACGATTGAAAGGTTAAAAAGACACGGCGCACATGATTAAAAGAAAAACTATAACAGATTATTATATGTGTAAAAAATCTGGCAGGTCTGTAGCTCAAGTAAAGCTGTTCTTCTAATTCAAAACTTAAAATGTAGCTTTCAGGAGACGATAACATGAAGAGAAGATGTGTAGACAAGCAGACTCGGTTAAACAATCAGTTATTTCACAAAACATTAACAAGTAGAAGCATGTTAGTTTACCTTCATACAGGTCGTCTCCCTCTGACATGAGCTCATCGTCAGAGCAAATGTTCAGTACATTCACCAGCATTTCTGTCACTGCAGGACAGAAAACACGTTCAAACTGGAGACGAGTCTAAAACCATCTCTGACTTAACATCTGTGGCGCACTACTTGACCTCACTTTTTTTTTTTATAAACATAATAATTAATATCGTATTGAATCTATTTAACTGGCAGCTACAGCCACATATCACACGGGTGAAACTGGACAGTTTCAACTTCTGTTTTTGGGTTAATGGTTATAAACTTCTTCAAGGAAGGCTCGAAAAATCATAACTGGATTTACATAAATATCCAAAACCAAATAACATTTAAATTATATATATAAATTTAATATCCTGTTTAATATGTGTAACATGATTATCTGAGTCTTTGAGATACAAACATGTAAAATTTCCTACTATGACAAACAGAAAGCTAAAAAATTTGAATTCGCCAAAGTCAACAAACGATTGAAAAATCAACACAAATTTAATTTCCCAAACAAAACAGCAACACACCTTTTTCTCCGACAAAAGGCAAAGACCACGTGAAGACATCCATAAAGTTGGGCAGCCAGTAAGGGTGGGGGGAGCAGTTGAACTGTCGAATATTCATCACGTTGTTCTCATATTTTAATACAGCAGCTAGGATTGGAAATAAGAAACGGAGGATGTAAAGCTTATTGTTGCAAGAAAACAAAAAGGAGAAAAAGTTAAAAAGGCAAACCTTTATTGTTGTACACATCTAGATAATTTGGAGCTGAAAAGATTGTGATTAATGACGGGAAGCCTGTGGTCTGGCTTTTTCTGTACATCCGATATCTGTTCACAAAGAAAGGCCCGATTAAACAAACACTGTACAGCGATACGCTGAAAATGATCTGAAATATTACACTTACCCTGCATCCTGTGCTTCATGGGCTCTTATTACTGACAGCAAGTTATTATTTACCAAGAAGTCACAGACTGCTGAGTAACTGCAAACAGTAGGAGATACAGAGAAATGGACTCATTACAACACTGAGTGGGGTGAAAGCTTAAGCCAACTCTAAACCATCAGAGGAAACAGTATGGAGCCACTTACTACCAATTACATACTGACTGCATAATGTTAGCATGCTGTGCTGGATTCTGTTGTTTCTGTGCTCTGCTGTCCTGTCCATAAGTTGAAGGCTACAGCTAAACGCGGTCTAGTTCATCTGGATGCGAGACATTCGGGTTATAATAAGTTAAAAAATCTAAAATGAGGACACAAAGAGGACATTAGTTTGTTTTTTTTACATTGAGCTTTGAAACAATTTTTCATTATTGAGTCTTATAAAAATTTCTGGCTACTAGCTGAACTAAGTTAATGGCTGGTTCTGATCGAGATGAATCAAAAGCAGCATTTTTTTGTATCCACTAATACGTAATAAATCTAGTTTACAACTTTGTCATATTTGTATACGTGGTATTATTAGCTACTAACATGTTCTCTATTTCAATTACTGTAATAACAGGAAAACATTTACTGATTAGCACTAAGCACAAATACAGCAACAGTTATTTACTCTCGGATAAAAGAAAACTCTGTTTCTATGATAAAAATTGTCTTCATCATCAACCCCATCACAATTGTAAGCTGAAGACGAGCATCTCAACCAACAAGATAATTCACTCAAAACCACAAAACTTTCCATTAAATCGTAGTTGTTCCAGTACAAGATAAATGACAGCAAACCATGAAGTGGTTTTCATAGTCAGAGAACCATGACGAAGCCACTCAACACTTAAAATGTCTCCTCATGCTTGAATCTCCCAAGACTTTCTGCCGGTAAAGAATTTATCTCTAGAGATGATAAAATTCATACAAGTTTTCCAACAAACCAGTGTCTTAATATCACTAATTATTTAAATATTTACTTTTTTAAGCATCCTTTCATGTTTGTGACATTTTTACAATGCAGATGTGGAGCTGTAAAACACCTAACCCTGGGGATCTGCTGAACCGGAAGCACAGCGGAGCAGCTCCAGCTTCCTGCCCAAACAATCCACTCTGCTCCAGATTGACATGGTTTCAATGCAGAAAGCAGTAAAAATAGAAGAGATGCCTATTTTAGAAAAAGCGGAGAGCTACAACACTTCTGGGATGCTTCGGAAACCCACTCCCGTTAGCAGCTGCTCGCGGCTACACAAGCTAAGGTACGGCACCGTGGTGCTTTCATGTGGGGTGAAACTTGGGGGGTAAGCCTGTGAAACGGGCTATTTTACATATAACAAACACAGAAGGGAGCCAAGCCACACCATCCAACTGAAAACAAGACGAGATGTAAATGCAGCACATACATATAGTACCTGAAAATTTAAATAAATTAAGGTTTAAATTTGTTTTCTAAATGTAATTATGAATGTTAGCATATTGGGCAGCGTCCACATTCATGACCAGAAACATTCTAACTCGCAGAAAAAAGATGCTATGCTGGCTTTGGATTTATTTACATCAAGGCACTTTTCTTCCCAACTACACTACGAGCCATGATGTCAGATTCATTTGATACTAGCCCAGAAAGCTCTCGTATCCGGTTCTTACTCTGAACTAGTATCGAATCCATGTTGGTGTAGAAAAAAACCCAGATTCAGCAGGTTTTATTTAAACATTTATGTCTTAAAACATATCGAGTCTTTAAAAACTCTAATCATTCAGACTTTATGCACACTTTTAAAACAAACCAAGAGAAAATAACCTCCTTACATCGAAAAACAGTTTTATTAATATTTTTTTTTTTTTGGCTGTTAAGAAGTTTTTAAACATGTTTAACTTATATTCACACAGAACTGGAAATATTAATATTTGGCACAAGAATATATTAAACTATGAAACTGCATTGTCTTCAGTGTTTTATTTTTTTTAGTTTACAGTAAATAATCCACACCTAGACCAAAACAAAAATACAGAATAGGAGCTTGGAGACAACAGTTTTGCACATTACCTGAAAAAGTACGAGCAGCCTCTGACAGAGTTATGGTTGAAGTGTTCAGATGTTTTCTCACTTCCGTAGTCCTCACCAGGGTCAGCCCAAATCAGGTCACACATTGGCCCAAATGCTGGAGGCTCTTTAAATCTGTCTAACTGTTGAGCATAAAACAGAGACTAAATATTCTGATTCGGACACATTTTCCACATCTGCAACACACGTCGATGATCGGAAACATATTCTGTAAATGCACAAACTATCTAAATAAATAAACTCATATTTGGGCCTACTAAAGCATTATTTTCATGTGATTTCATATGTCAATGATGACACAATCCATTATGTTCTGATAAATTTAATTAATAACTTACTTTTCTTATGTCATCTAAGCAATTGATTTCCGGTGAGAGTCCCCCGTGTACACACAAGAACTGTTGGTTAAGCAGTGCAGCGAGGGGCAGGCAGTCAAAGGCTTCCATGCAGGCATCATATACCCGTTCAGAATATTTAATTTTACCTACAGCAAGAAAACAAAAAGCAACATGAGACACAAAACAAGGCTCAGCAACAGTAAGATATGGTTCCCGATAGCTTGCATCATCGATTGGAGAAAACTGCAGGTTAAATTGGGGCAGGGGGAAGTCAGCTTTTTATTTAAGAGGAGATGCAAAGACATTATGATGCAAATACAATATAAAGTTGGTTTAAAATAAAAGTGTGTATATGTGAGATTTGTGCTAGACCCAGTGGTTTTCCTTTAATAAGGTACGAGGTAGATAATTACAAAAGCAATTCTAATAATGTCTTAATACTAATAATAATGTGTTTCACTGTGATGCGACCACACATACCAGTGCACACACACACACACACACACACACACACACACACACACAGGTGAGCAGACTTTCACCAGCACCACGAGCAGAGTGACCGTCTGAAATTGTTGTCTCCGGTTGTCTCCCAGTTTTAAGCCTTTAAACAGCAGGAGCTTCAGCACGAAACGTCAGTTAACATCAACACGGCATCTGAGATCTAAACTTTAAGAATATTTACAGCACATAAAGTTTATCAGAACGTTTATAAAGGAACTTTTTTCTGTAGGCAACAGTGTTTTTTCCACCACATTTCAGTCATTTGTGGAAAGTTATTCACCAATGAATTTTGCTGTTATATGATCCTTGAATGATTTAGTAATTTTCATATTAACAGTGTAATGTTGTAACAGGAAGGTTACTTGTTACATCCATAAGAATTAAATAATCCAACAGTATTAATTTCAAAGTTGTAAATATTTAAATATTAAAGGAATAGAACTGTTATATTAAATCCCGCCGTCCATGAGTGGATGTAAAAACAGACTTGGTTAAGCAAGCCAACTCCAAACCTGCACCAGACACGCTTTTTTATGTTTACCTGTTTTTCTCCAGCAGGTCTGAATAGTTTCGCTTCCTACCTGAACACATATGAGCTGCATTGCTGTTGGCAATGTCAGATAAAAAAAACAGTGTAAAAAAAAAAAAAAAAACACTAAATAAAGAAGGATTTTTTCCAAGCATGTGCAGAGAAAAACAAACAGAACTACAGTATGAAGATGTGTGTTTATCACTCATGTAAAACTAATTGTAATAAGTTTATGGTGTCTTTAAATTGTCAGGTTTTTATTACACTTTGTGGTCCTTTCAATCAACTCCCCCCCACTCTTTCTTTGGAGCTGCATCTGAAACTTCAGGACTTGATTAGCTACACAGCAAGGGGCAGCCAATCAGTGGGGACTCTGGGTGAGACATGTTACAAAGCCCAGAGTGGTGACCGCAGGCTGTATAAGGACCAAAGGAGCGCATTTTAAAATAAACTTATTTTACCGACTATGGTTGGAACAAACAGCCAAAAAGAAATGATCCTGTTTAAAGCGACGGCTAGGGGGAATATCCCCGCACACCCCCAATTTTCAATTACCCCAATCCTCAAATACATATACAAATATAGAAATATTCAGATATAATGTCATGCGACATCTTCAGGTGACCTGATTTGACATCTATCAATTCAATTTAATTCAGCTTTATTTGTATAGCGCCATTTCGTGACAATGTCATCTCAGTGTGCTTCATGGAGATCAATTTGAGCAAATTCATAAAAAATAGCCTGAAGGGAACCAAAACAGATTGCATCGAATCTCGACTTTGATCCAGTCTCCCATCCTGAGCTGCATGAGGCGACAGTGGGAAGGAAAACTCCCTTTTAACAGGAAGCAAAACTCCCTTTTAACAGAAGAAGAATACGGCTCATGTAAGGCAACCATCTGCCTCGAGGTCAGGAAAGACAGATTAATATACACTGCTGCTGTTTTCCAGGAAGACCTGGAATTACGAGAATTACGAAATAAGACCTGCAGAATTGGATGAATAGTTTCAAAGATATACCCAAAACAGTTTTCAGGTTTGAGCACCCCTGATGACCAACTGCTCTATGATATTTATGCATATGCAAAATATAAAAACTCTAATATGAATATTGTTCAAGTTATTGTGTTAACCCAGGGATCTGTGGCGGACACAACAGTGGCAGACGCAACGCCGGTTGGGTGCAAATGGTGGCAATGTCTGCTACCCAGTGCACTGCTGGAGCTATCACTCTTTTTGTTCACATTTTAGTACGGTGACTGTTGGCAAGCTCCAGAAAATATTTTCAGGTTTAGTCAAAGAAATGCAGGACTTTTGGTAATTGGTTGGTATTAGTTGTTTACCTTCGATACTTATGAAGAACAACAGAACATCAAAGAATTTTAGATTTTACAGCAAGGTTACAGAGTAGTTTTTTTTATTGCTTGATTGAGAAATTTTATTTGGAACATAATTAGAATAAAACAACAAAAAAAAACCTAAAATAGTGATTAAATATATAATGAAAGAAAAGCTGTTCAAAAAAGGTGGAAAGAAGTTTCCACATTGAGGACCAAGACTTACGGTGAAGCCTTGTTTTGTCACTATGGCCCCGTCTGTGGAAGCGCCTGTCAGAGAAGCTCGAGGCTCCAGAGACTGTAGTTGTTTTTATTATTTTTTTTAGTATAGCTTTCAGATGAATAAAGTTTTACTTCTTTTTTTGTCATCAAATTTTAATTATTCTTAAGAATTGTACTTTCACCTTGCTGTTTTTAACTGTTTAGTAATTATTTATTTTTATTGGTCTTAGTTTTGTTTAAACTTTTTAGTTTTTATTAATTCCAGTGTTTTCCTCGTGGGGATCCTCTGCAGGGGGGGCTATGCCTGCTCGACCTGCATGGTTGTTGTCGGGGGATGGCTTTTCTGTGAGGCGCCCTTACATTGCAGCCTTTGGACTGTGGTGTAGATGTAAAATAATCTACACCTAATAACACCACGTGGTGATACCCACAGTGGTTGTGGATGGGCTGGCCTCTGATGTGTGAGAATCCCAATGATATCGTTTCCTCTCAGTGTCCCAATCCAGAGGTTCATTTATTTTTATATTTTAGTACTTGACAGAAACAGAGGATGTGCGATATGTTGCACTATGGGTTTGGGTGTGTAAATATTTGTATTCTTTTCTGTATTTTATTTCCCTGTTGTTTTAATATGTAAAGCACCTTGTGTTACTTGCTATATGAAATGTGCTATATGAATTTAATTTGTTTTGATATAATTGAATATATATTTATATGTATTTGAATATAATTCAGAAAAGTAATTTAAAAAAATGATTAATAAAATGTTTTTTTTTATTATTATCAATTAGGAACTGCTTCACAAAACCTATTTCCTATTTATGGTAAGGTAATAGATAGCGGCAGCCTGTACAGGGGATTTTGCAGTTTTATACAATTAAACTTAATTAGAAATAAAAAAAAAATCAGCTCAATCTAACCATTAAGAGACCTTCACTCTAAGCACTTTGACTCATTTATTCAAGTAAGTGAGAATAACAATCCTTTTTAATTAGATTACAATACTGAGAATGCAATACTGATAAGAAATAATGATGCAACACAAACGAAAACAACTGGAGTGCTGCCGCTCTGAGTGGAAGATTGGCTTTAAATCTCATTTATCAATAAATTACTACTATGTAGCTCATACTAACAAAGAGGTTTAATATTAAATCTGTGAACATTTTCGGCTTTTCTTGAATGTTACAGCTGCAGAAACACTGGTGCTACTGTATAGTTTGTATTATGATTTGCATAAAGCATACCTGCAAACTGAGAAGGTGTGAAAAGGATGCTGTAAAAATATCATTTGGGTGCTACCATCCCCCCTTTCACAGTGTTACACAACATATTAGACTGCTGACAGTCACTGTTTCCAACCAATAGGACATCGCAGCCATTGTCATTGTGGAAAAAACAAGGCTGTCATCATCTTTGGCCAAATGATAATGTTGGCTGTTCTATCAAAGTTGGTTTATTATTAAGACAATACCACCCCCTGTATTTTATGGAAGTTATGTTCCTGAGGGAGAGCTCTTTTGACAGGTTTAATAAAAGCTATGTAATAGCACAGACAGAGTGCAAAAGCAGCACAGAGTGCATGTGTGCACATGAGGTGGTGCGTAGGTGTAATGGCAGACTCACAAGTGAAACCTTTTTGCAGCTGGCAAGGCTGTCTTTGCTTACTGCCACCGTGTCATTGCTTCGGATTTTGCATGCAATTTTTTTCCCCTCTTGCTTTTCACACACGTGCATCTTCATACATACAACTGGAATGGGTTGTAACCTGTGTGTGTGTTTGTGTCTGAGCAGCACTGACAGTATGTTTGACTGCTCTTTACCCTGAAACAGTCCACATGTCATATGAAACTTCTGGAAAGATGTTAATCCGGATGATGAACGGCAGCTTCTTGTGACGGGTCTTCCCAAATTGACACGTTGTGTAATGTGTATGTCCTATTTATTGGAAGGCAGCTTATTTTTAAGCATCACTGGTTACCACAGTCACCATCTAAAGAACATTATATTTCTCTTTTCTCAATTTTTGTAAATAATTCATTTGAGCCTCTGTTATGTCAGAATAAAAATGATCGATCTAAAAAAGCAATTAATGCATAATTAAAGATGCAATTATTTATTATTATACATATTATAAAACAAAACAAATATCTGATTTCCATATTGTGTTCAGCTGTTGGATAAAATGTTTACTCTGAGTCCTATTACTGGTTTTAGATCGAATGCAAACTAGTACCCCATTTTAAAGCCAAACATTTCAGCACAGGAATAGTAGCTTGTGGTTTTAGGCCAAATAAAAGAGACCTGATATGAAAGACTGGTAAGGCGGTTACAAGTCCTAACACTCATCCATAGGCCCTTTCCAACTGTTAGAACCTTTTGCCGTTCCTATAACCAGTTTTTCGTTCATTCCGACATATAGGAAGGAACCCCCTTCCTATAACCGTTTCAGCTCCTACTCGGAAGCAAAGTCTTTATATGGTTCCAATGGAACTACATCTGGCGTAGGTGGCAGCTCCACCCTTTACCTGTATAACATCTGATACTTTTACATATATGACATGAATACAATCAGAGCATTTTTCATAATAAACTTACACAAACTTGTCTCTTTTGTCTGCGGCGCAGCACTCTCCTTTATCTATCCTTAAAATGAAGAAATAGAATATCACCTGCTGCTTGATTCTTTTCCTCCTGGCTCTTTCCTGCCTCCATGTAACCCGCCCGATGTGATCGTCCATAATTAATAACCCCGTCATGCAGACAAACAACACAGTGGCTGCAATTTGCTCCGTAGTGTGTGTTATGCGCTCATTATTTTTTTATGTAGTTTTGGAGTGGCGCTGGGTACACATCACCACGTAGATGGCTGCATCACATCGCACCTAACAAGGTTCGTGTCTCATGTGCGAATGCAAAGTAAACGGGTTCTCCTGGGAAAGGACAGTTATTAGAACTAAAAGGTTCTTAGAACTGCGTTCCTATAACTCATCTGTCAGAAAGGGCCTCATCATGCTTGCAACTAAGGCCCCCTTTTTAATATGAGATGCCCAAGTCGGAACAACACCGTCCGAATTGCGCAAACTCTTCGTGCCAATTCACGAACTGTGCGTGAACTAGACGTGAACAGTGTGGGAGCCTCCCGGTTCGTGCCCCCAAAATGCCACGACAAAATTGTGGCCAAAAGTCGTGCAAGTGTCAGCCTTCCCTTTGCCATTAAGTTCACAGTTTAGAATAAAGCTCACAGCTGTGCATCTTTCTCAGTAAGCAGTTATTAGCAAATCTTTTAAAACAATGGATAAACAAATGCAACAGCATCTAATAGTGCAATTTCACTTTACAGAGCCCAAAAAAGGTTCAACACGGTTAAAAAAATAACATTCAAAGAAATGTCACCCAAACTAAATGCAGGGAGTGTAGGAGCACATCGTGCTGCTTGGCTTTGTAATGTCTCTAAGAGTGCTGCACTTACATTCCTGTTTGAAGGTGAAGTACTCTGTTAGGTGCCGGCACTCATGATTGCCACGCAGAAGAAAAAGTGTGGTTGGGTGGTTGATCTTAAGTGACCAGAGGTAGAGAACACACTGAGAAGAGAGACACCAGAAGAGGAAAAGTCAGACATATGAAATCCTGAATAAAACATTTAGAGCACAATGGAAGCAAATAAAAGTGTTACACCCACAGAATATGAAAGATTACTGACATGAGGTCCGCAAATAAGTTTACATTTTTACCACATAATTAACCTTAAAGTCTAACTGATTCTCAACATGGTAAAATGTTACAGAGCAAAACATCATCTCAACAGAGGAAAATTCAAAGATGTAGTTTAAACAAAATTAAAATATCTTCTGTTTTAAGCTGTGACCCACAAACACACACAAAAACAACACTGTGGATCTAGCCATCTCCAACAATGAGAGCTGAAGGTGTTGCTGCATTCCAGCTGTTGCAGCTGTCACCACAACTCATTTCAAGCTGCACTTTTCACATCACTGCGATAGATTTTAAGCAATTAAGGCTTAACTTATGAAAAAATATAAGAAAATACCTATTTTTTTCATATAAGTAAAAACTGAGGGTGCATTAACCATCTATAACCATGTTATATGTACAAATTTTCTGCTGTTCTGTATCTGTTAGGGGGCAGAGGACAAGTAACAGATTGTGTTGAACAGAATTTTAAGCTACGTTTTTACCATAAAGTGATGCAAATTGCCTCAGAAACTGTATGTAAAATATGGCACATTGTGCTCTGCAGTGTTAAATGACTACAGGTGTAGATGATCGTTATTCCTGTCTAGGACGAGGACACTGGTTTCTTTAGATTGAGAAGAATATAAATTTAATAATGAAGCTAAAAGAAGTTGAACATACAGTTTACATTGAAACATGAAGGGACAAAACATTAAGACATGCAGACATGGTACGAGGTCATAACCCGGGGAGAATATTCCCCAAAGACCTGTGGGTCCCACAGATGTTTGGAGCTATTCTGCTCTAGTCACATAGGCGACCTTTCTTTAAAGACTTCAGTCACATGGTCACATTATGTTTGTAAACATTTCCCTGATGGAAGGACGCCGGCCTTGCAGATGGTTTACTAAGGTCAGAATGAAATCAGTTTAGGAGCCTTATGGTCGGACCTTTCAACTAGACATTAAGAGCAAGGTAATTAAGCTAATACATGAAATTCCTCTACACAGGTTTTAAACTAGTTCAAATTTAAAATAAAAAATTAGTAATACTAATAATAATGAATGTCAAACACTAGTGGAAAGATTTTTATTCCCCTTATATGGAATTTTGCAAATTCACTCTAAAATTCACTCTATACTACGTATATCAAAGATATACGTAGTATGCCAGTATATAGCCAGCTAAAAACAGTGTGCTACACTTCTCGCCTTCTCACCGTGTATGTTGGATACCTATCAATCAAAAGGACACACCTCTTGTTAAGTTACATTTCTAGAATAAATAACATAAATAGATGAGTTATTTAAACAAAAGGGAAAAAAATCAACTCCCCCACAGTTGTCATGAAGGTAAACTTGACCTATTAAACCTAAAATGGCTTTTTGTATCAGGCTGTACACTGGATTATTTGTGCTGTCAAGTCGGTCTTTTTAACATAGGAATCTATGGAGATTTACTCTGTTCCATATAGCCTTCGCTTTTTCCCAATGAAGGTTGCTGCTTGGGCATAACGCATAAAGCTTTACTTCTGCTCTACCTTCCGTAGTCTCAGACTCTCACATATGTGCTTAAAATCAACCACCCGGGCTAATATCTAAGATATCCCAGCAGATTGAAACATTGTCCAATGACAGGAAACACAAAGATGATTCAGTATCGTAAAGTCACACAAAGCCTCTGTGGAAGTTTCAAAAACCTTTAGTAGCAAACCTTTCTACCTTTTGAGGTCAAGAATTCTTGACATCTAATTAATCTCTAAATCAACATTGCCATAATTTTGAACCATTATAGATTCAAAATTCAACACGTGCAATCTTTCACTCACTGACTCATATCATATTGGAAGCAAGCATGTTTTCCTCAGACAGCATTAGAAGCTCTATTAAAAAACAGATAAATACAAATAAAGAAAGAAAACAAATGAAAAGACCAGCATTTGCAATTCAAATGAAGATCCTATCTCGTCAGTGCTCAGACAAGGCGCTGTTCAATAGCTGCCACTTGCCACTCTCAGCCCACTCTTAACATGCACCAACCGTGGTCTGCAATTAAGTCACTGGAGGAAGATGCCAAAGCAACAAGAGCCAGCAGGTGTATACTCTCACAACTGACAATGCTAATAGAAACGAATAAGGAAGGCACCACTATCTCATCTTATTGACTTCCATTATTGAAAAAATATCAAGCTGCATAGATTAGGTAAATTTGTTGAGAGAGCTGTCAGTGTGACTTGATCTCGGCAGTGCGGAGGCGGGAAAAGAGGGTTATGGAGTGACTGGAAGCTGACATGGGTTTTAATGAGAGAGCTTTGCTCTCTTTTAGATAGCCCAGACGGGGAGAAGAACAATGAAAATTGTACAAAGCTTAGTGATGCAGACAAAACCTGACTACCATTACCTCAGACTCATGCACCCATTTGCACACGTGTGCACACTTTACACTGAGCCTTGTTTGTGTAGAGACTAGGCTGAAGCTAAGAGTTTGTCCAAGGACTAACCATCTTGGATCCGATCAAGAAGAACGCAGAATAAAACAGTGCTTAAAAATTGCCGGTGTGCAACAGTAATGCATCACATTATAAGGCAGTGATGACTCTTTTATGTTACCTAGGCAACTGCATCCTGACATCCATTCTCCTATATCTGTCTTACTGCATGTTACTCAAGTGAGCTATGTGGCCTTTAAAATCAAAGTCTATTTTCAGCCTACAATTCACAGCAATTACACAGAAATCAGCAGATTTTAGACTTCTGCCTTTTACTTACTTCACAACTTTAAAACAAGAAAGTTTTTTTCACACATTTTGCTGTGATCACCACTAAGCTATGCCTCTCATCGCTTATCTTCTTCCACTAATGCATTAGATGTTTAAGCATCATGAACACCTTTCTATCAAAATGACGATTGGATAAGTCAGCTTCATGCTTCCTTTTGGCATAAGCAAACTGACAACTCCCTCTTTTCCTAGAAATGGACTTTAACACACAACAGTCAGCAAATATTTAAGAAAGGAGAAAGAAAAAAAATGTGATTAATTTCTTAATGGAAGTACAGTTGTGTTAAAAATAAGAAGTATCCCTGAAAATGTGAGTAAAGCTCAAAATCATTATAATGTTTTTATTTCCATTTGCTGGGAACAGTGCACATTATATTTTACATCAAAGTATGAAGAAAAAATGTACATTTAGTTGGCAGCTGTATCCGATCCACACTGATGTGAATGGTGCGGACTGCTTGCAAATGTTTCGGAACAGTGTTTTCAATCTTTCCGTCCCTACTATTCAGCGATCCAGATCATGAGGCACACCTAAACAGTAGACCAGATTTTTTAATTTAGCTGAGTTTTGGCAAATTATCAAAAAGTATGGCACATGTCTGTAATAACATATATTAAGAGTAATCATAGTAATACAGCAATCAGCATTTTTAAGTATAAAAACATTTAAAAAATAACTTAATGTACTGAAAGTTTTTGGTTATATTGAAAAAAGATGATTTGGTACAAAATCATTTGTTTATTAATGTACCCGAAGCTTGTTAATAAACACGGCTAATGTAAGTTTCATCTTCTATACTCTGCCTTAGTGTCGACTGCATAACCAAAGATGTTCTGAGATTCAATCATCTGTGTTGTTGTTAAACTCCTCTCTGTACTCTTCTCCACCTGAAAGACTGTATTACTGCTTATGTTGCACAGCACCCCCCCTGCACCTTCAGTCTGATGGTAGAGTCCTGGCCACTCAGCTAGCAATCATTCTGAAGAACAGGTTTGTACATATTTTATGCTTAGAATAACCATGCTTAGTTAATTTCACACAAAAATTGTATTTAACTCGTAATGTTTTTAAGCCCTTAATGCTTGAAATAAGAACAACTTCTCATAAAACTCAGAAAAAAAATGAAAATATGAAGTCTTTTTGTGGCCCTTTTAAAACAAATCTGGGATATTTTTTTTGTTTCTGGTGCTCACCAGGGGGAAGGGGACTAGTATCACATAGTGTGTTACAGTTCTGTACTCCTCCAGCAGCAGATACCAACTTGCTAACCTGTAACGCATAGCGTGAAACACAACTGCAACATCGCACTGCTCCCTGGAAGTAAAAAGTTGCAGTTTCTCAGCATCAGGATGCTGCTGGGTATCAACAGCTCCAGAAATGTACTTAATAAATGTCACTGTGCCACAGAGTTTTAGGGTATGACGCTACATGCGTCTTTAAAGAACATATCAAGGGATAAAGGACTGAAGTCTCAGCAAGATTTTGAAAAAAAAAATAAA
>JBAMHX010000013.1:25552541-25564744 GCA_037177515.1 Pseudomugil tenellus | reverse complement strand
TATATATATAAAACCACATAAAGTATAATTACCAAGACATGCCAGTCTATGCAATTGGAGCAAATGCAGCACTTTGAGTGCAAAACATTTGCTGATGCGTCAGATGAGCACGGTTCTGAAAGCAGGTAGCTGCATGGGGCTGACATGTGCCAAACAGAATTGGCACATGGAGGAAAAAGAAACAACCAAAACAACTTTTGCTGCGTATAAATGCAGTAAATCATTAAAATGTTTTACATAAAAATCAAACTAAAATTATAACACATTATCATATTCATCTACTTAAATTCCACATATGTTAAATTAAACAAAGAATACTGATCACTGGCTTTCAGATACAGAACAAACTCTCCCACATTTCATGTCAGTCATCGCTCTCAGAAGGCTTCAAAACTACAAATATCTGTGTGTGAAGTATCTGCTGAACTGAACTGTGTGTGCAGTGTACGTGCTGATTACCAATTAGCATATGACAGAAAGCGTGGTTTCACAGTGACAATATGTTATTGATCACATTGTGATGATCTGCATTGCTTTAAAGTGCATGGAGAAGAGAGGCTGAGCATTTTAACCATGAGGGAAAATCCAAATCTAACCATGTGAGAATTGTTATGCACAAATAATGAGTTTGCTTGCTCATGTCCATAAATATGTTTTCATTAATTCTATTATTTAAAAAAAAAGAAACTAATGGGGAATTATACAGAAACAATGCAGGGAACTAGTATGAAGTGCAAGTTTACACCTTAGCAAAACCATTTTATGAGGAGGGAGGAGTAAATAAGTTTTGTTACTTCATCCTGCTCCTTTTCAGACAATAATTATTACTTCAATTTTTTCTATCTATTGCTATTTGCTACTACTTTATTATTTACCATTAATTGAGTATTGGCCAAAAATGTATTTTTCTTTTTTTTGTTTGAAATTTTCTTTTCTTGTTCAAAATTAAATGTTTCAACCAATCAATCAATCAGTTTTGATGTGACTGAGCATTATTTCATATTATCACACAAGGATCAGTTCAGCTTAATAAAGAGGAAAATAGATACTAAATTTGTCTGCAGTGGCTTTTTGCTGAGCGAAAGCTTTTAATTGAGGGTTTAATAAAAATAGGTTTGGTGCAAATGTTCACAGCTTGAGAAAATGCCATTAATAATTAAGAATATCAGCAGTAATGTCAAGAGACTACAATATGATGTATGCCATGAATTTTACTATTAACTGTTCTAACACAAACACTTTTGGTGTCTAAAAGTCTGAGAAGATTACACGTTTAGGCAGTAAACAATAACATAGCATAAAATGGAAAATCTAAAATAAAATACAGCAAAAAAATACTAATTATTTGCACCCTAAACTAAATGCACCATGTTAGATGATTCTATTATGAAGCATGTTTAAAACAATACAATTGTGTGAATAAGCAAAGAAGAAAACATGTCTTTGTTTATTTTTGGTGAACTGACCCTTTAATTTGTGCAAATTTCCTGTAAGTGACTTTACTTTGTGTGTGTGTGCTAACATGCTTAATGTGCAGCAGCAGGCTGGCAGTGCGCTCCCCACTGAGCGTACTGGACTACATCTGGATAGACGAGATCTTTGTAGGGGATGTGCAGTTTGAGAACACAGTACCTGCGATCCATGTCTGAGTCTGAGCTGGGGGAGTGGTTGGGGTAGGCGTGGTACTTTTCCTGTGAGCAAGCATACACATGTAGAGCACAGGGACACATCAGAGGCTCACTTCATGCACAAAAATCTGCAGAGGGCTGGAAAAGCTTGAGCTCCTCACCTCTTCCTCACTGTCCTCTGCTTTGGTCTTCTTCTTATCCTTCTCCTTACCCTTCTTCTTATCATCATCCTTCTTCTTCTTCTCTTTCTCAGGCAGGAGGTCGTCCAGCCAGGCCAAGTCATGCTGGGAAAAGACCATGTCCAGCAACTTTCGGACCACCATCAGACCCAGTATCTGGTATTACACACAACAAGGCCTTGCTTCAATACTGATCTCTGAACATGCTTTCACTGGAATTTGGAGAAGATCACATCATTTTTCACTTAAAAACAGGTGTTGAACCTTTATCTTAGGTTACTATGAATTGAATTTTATCAGTTTTGATATCGATATCTCATTCGATATATCATATTTCCATAAGAAAGATCTGGTTGGATGATATAGTTGCCGTCTATCAGTGTCATAAATTATCTGAGTGAACTCTTCACTTTTACACGTTGCTGTTAAAGTAAAATCATTTCAAACAAGACATTTGATAAAACATAAAGTGTGCAGAACAGCTGCCTATCTTTGCCACTCATGAAACACAAACAAATGTGCACGTACCATTACAGGGAATATGATGGCTAGGAAGGTAGATTTAAGAACCCAGAGCACAGCCAGACACATGATCTGGATCAGAGTGAACAGGTGAACCCTCCTCAGAGGGACGTGACGGAGGTAGGAGAAGTCAGGCTGGTGCTTCGATGGCATCATGTACAGCTTTATCCTGTCCCAGAACTGAGGATGACAAATGGAGGTAAAAAGGTCCGAGTAGTCAAGTCGGATGTTAAATGATATGAATGAGTGATTTTAAAGTCAGAAGATCTATAAGCATCCTTCATTAACTGAGATGAGAAACTGTTTCATAGCACAAACGCTCAGAATTCCCACTCATACGTTTAACTCATCTACATTCAAACAGCAAACAATTTTATTCCAAAATGAATTCTGATCAGACACTTTGATCATCGTAAACTCTGACTAGCGGCAGAGTAAAGGTGTAGTTATTAAGCCTACAGCTGATGCTGCACGTTCAGTTCCACATGAACTGAAAAGTCTGAGCAACGAGAATCTTCTCTGAAGCTTTTTCATCTGTGTGCACTGCAAAAACTGAAATCTAAGTAAGATTAAACAGCTCAAATCAATGAAACATATGCTTATTTTTTTAAAAGATAATTATTCCTACTTAGTAGGTTTTTTTTGAAGATTTTTTTTTACTTGTTTTAGGAATTCTTGCTCCTTGAAATAAGATAAAATATCTGCCAACAGAACAAGAAAATTGATCTTATTTCAAAGAAAATTAACCTGAATTTTGGTCGTTTTTTTCTTGTTTTTTAAAGCCAGTTTTTGTAGTGTGGACTGAACGGATCATGTCTAACAGCATGCTTATTTGTTAACTTGTCAGCTTTAAACAGGTTGATTCCCTTCTGTAATAAGCAATAAGTGAGATGCCCTGTCACAATACCCTGATTTAATATGATAAATAACCCCAACAGCTGGCACACAGCATACCTGGATTCCACTCAGAGAAGCTACACCCATGTAGAGGAAGACGCCGTACAGCACAGGCATGGGGATGAACTATAACCAACAATAAGGACAGACTGATGTTAGACAGATGTTTAGTGTTTTACACTGATAACACTTCTAATATAGAGCCATAACTATGCTTTACGTCACATATATGAATGCTTTTTGATTAAACATTTTATTAAAATCAGGAATTGATAGAATTATTTCAATTATAATTATTTTGATTATATCATATCTTTTACATTTATACATTTTTTTTGGCTGCTCACATTCACACTCCTGAAAATCCTGAGCTGATCACAATCATTTACATAAATCATAGTTAGCATGCCTGTGAGAAAATAATCACGTTTCTACTGAATTATCTTGTTTCTTTTCATAAATCCATCCAGTGTGTTCTACGCTAAAGAAGATATGCAGAAGAAATTAAACTTGTTTCATTAGTTTTAGGGAATTAAGCATGTTTTTGTACCATGGTGGTGAAATATGCCAGCATGGTGATGATTAATGATTAATTTTATATTTATCACTGTGCTGCATTAGTTTTTCCAAGCACAATAGTAATATGTCATTTGACAACACATGACCCTAAAATACTGTAGTAATGCTGAACAGTCATGTACCTGAAGGCTTGCTAAACTGAAGTGTGCGAGTTAGATTTAATGTCCATTTCAATTAATTAAGAATTACAGAAGCTTTTTTTTCAAAACTTTCTGCTTACTGAAAATGAATGGTTAAATTTCACACCACTTCTCTGTCATAACTCTGGGAAATAAAACATGACAAAACTGTTTCAGTCTGATCGAAAAGATATTTACTTTATAATTTGATCGCAACAAACTCTAAATAATGATTGTAACAGCTTCAAATAAATGAATAGATTCACAATTGAATAAGATTATGACATATTAGATTTATTCATATTAACACAGATATCATATAATTATATTTATCATAAGGGCCTGTGATGGACTGGTACCCTGCTTCTCTCCAGCTAAGTGCTGGGATACACTCCGCCTTCTCTGTGACCCTGAACCAGACTAAGCCGTATGGAAAACAAATTGATGAATGAATATTTATTATATAAAATTTCCGTAATGGTTGATTTACCTACAGTATGTACTATAAAACTTTCATAAATGACATATGTTGAAAAAAAATCAATGACTTAATTACAAGTAACAAGAAAACCAAATTATAGCAAAACAATATATTAATACCAAAAATAAAAAAATCATAACAAATTTCATACCTTAAGTACTGGAGCAAGGAAAATGGATACTCCAGTAAGAACAAATACCAGTATACCCGTCACTCTCTGCTCTCTGTAAATTTCACAGAGATGAAATATTAACACGAGGAAGTTTAGTCAGTTTCATTTCTATCTTTTAAAAAAAAGTGAATAACGTTGCCGTAATTTTCTGTTTTGGTCCTGCTGTGAACCCACCTGACCCCGAGGAACTGCGGCTGCTCTCCTGGAGCGCTGGACTCGCTCTCCATCTTCAGAGAGTCGATGTGGGCGATGGAGATGACGGTAGCTGCCACGTACCAAGGCAGACCCAAAAAGGAGCATGTGGCCATGAGGACACCCACCCAGAACAGATCCAGGTGATAGCCACAACCTTTCTGCCATGGAGACCAGACAAAGATCATCTTATAAAGCATTCAACATGAGGTGGAAATAATAAGCATGTACGTGAAAGTATTTTACAGTCTTTAATGATTTTAACTTGATAACATTTGTGTCCCATAGAAACTGTAATACTGTGTGTAAGAAGTGACAAAAGGTTGGACAGCTGCATCAATAACATCTACCTAAATGAGTTCTCAGGTTTTACTGGCAGATAATACTTAGGCGAAACCTTACCCACCTTCAGTTTGTTCTCCTTACGGTTAACAATGACAGCGCTGATCTGTTGGTCCATGAAGATGAGGATAGTCACAAGAAGGGCCGGGACAAAGCTGGCCACATACACCCACCATGGGTTCTTCCCAAAAGGCATCACCAACCAGCCCCGATCTGGTCGCGTTGGCTAGCGGGACACAAAACACCTCTTAGACCTGACAGCTTATGAATAAGAGGTTAAAACATTCAGCATGGACTGATGAGGAAGTCGCCATGCTTTGAAAGATTTGTGTTTAATTGGAATACTTGCTAAGCTTAGAATTAGAACAAAACAAAACGGGAGTCCGTTTGTACCTTAAATTCTGTTGGGACGATTAGTTTGGGAGTTTTAAGTCCTATCAACATATCGAGCCCAACAAACGTCATGATGGACATGAAGATAGAGAAGTCACTGATAAGTTTCCTCAGCTGGTGGCAGAAAAAGGCAGAAAAAGGATCAAAATAAAACTGTTTGCAGAACTGAAAGCAGAGACTGAAAGTAATGATGGAAAATCAGATTTTTAAAAACCCGAAGGATCAGTTTAGTCACCTTGGTGGGGAAGTAGCGGCTGAACTTGAACTTCTTAAGAGAGACGGTCATTGAGTAGGTGCCAAAGAAGAGGATGAAGGACATGAGAGCCAAGTCAGGGACGTACTTGCAGGACTTTCCCACCAGAGAGCCTCCGTACTTCAGACACTCCTTCTTGCTCAGTTGGCTCCAGTCCAGAGCTGTCACATTTAACTGGGGTGGTGTTGGCAATGGTTGGGAGACAGGAGAGGAGGAAGAATGAAGCGTTTCGACAAAGAAAGAGTTATAATTGTTAGCACAGATGTGAAGTTACAAACCACAGAGGAGAATTATACGTTAGTGGGATTAGATGGTGACAAACGAAGGAGAGAAAGAGGAGAGCAAAGCGATTTCTGTTTATGTCACAGAGACACCTTGCAAACATCCAGCTCGAAATACAAAAAGCTCCCAGAGTCGAGACATGAAAATGGAATGAAATCAAGCACTTACCCCAGAGACATTAGAGCTGTTATCTGGCATTGGAACTAAACCATTGAAGATCATTGCAGCCACTGTTAGTGAATTAGGGAGAGACAGACAGATGGGAGGCAGTGAGACAGAAAATGAAAGGGGATGAGGAGGAAAACAAATGGGAAAGAAAAAGAAATGCAGAACATAATGAGAATCCAGCTGCTGGACAATGCAGAGAACACTCTGAGGTCCATGCAGCTAAACAAAGAGGTACTTACTTGCAAGACACGTCAGCCAAATTGTTTGTGCATGGTGAAAGCAAACAAGAGACAAATCAGTTACAGAAATCAATGTTTAAGGGAATAAAGTGCTGATCGCTGCAACTTTCTAGATAGCAAACAACAATCAGTGAGTATTTGGAACTTTTTGAATGTCTAGTTAAAATATGAGGGCAGAGGAAGATTACTGAACATCGAAGGTTCTGTTGTTTTATATGATTTACTCATAGCTGATGTAGTTGGAATGGTGTGACATCTTTAAAGCATAAATAAAATGACCTCTTCCTTATCAAATATTAAAATGGGGTAAATACAACATCAACACTCTGTCGTTCAACAATACAGTAATGTGGAAATCTGATCCTGAAACATTTAGCAGTAAAAAAAGTATTGACTGTTTTATGTATAATTTTATTTCTGTTGCATCATCTGTTATGCAACTCCTCCCAGTACATTTCATGAGGGTTGAAGTTTGGACTTTAACTGGGCCATTGCAGGACCTTTTTCCATCCGATGGCAGATTGGCTGCTGGGTTCACTTTGGTGTACAGGAGAGTTTATAGTTGGCTTAATGAGAACATGGTGTTCAGGTCCGAGTGCAGGATAAGAAACCAGAATCATCAGCCTCTAACAGCTGCAGTTTCTCGGAGGCGTCAGTACTGATGCACTGTTGTGCATTATGATCAAGAGATCATATATCGTATTATTACACATCGTATGAAAAGTCAAGACCATTGTGTCAGAAGTGTTTGATGAAAATGTGCAAACCTGGCTGCAATGTTCTTTTAGGAGAGAAGAAGCCTTTTCCTGCAACCTTACTGGGATAAACTGGTAGCAGAAGCCAGCAGAGTCTCACATGTAGCTCTGAGTATTGGATTGTCTGACTTTGGGATGAACTTACTGGAACTTCCACTTTCATCTTCAATGTTTTCCACATGGACTCATTAAGTAAAGCTACTTATGCTTAAGATGAGCTAATAAGGTGTATTTACTAAGCCGCACTTGACTGCTGTTTAAATCTCTAGTTCTGATGCACAAAAGATGTACGTTTTAATTCATTTTAATTTAGTCAATTCTAAAGATTTGCTTTTTAAATTGCAGGACTGCGGCCCTCAACGTCCGATGTATTTAATTAAAAAAAGAAGTTTCTAAGAAAAGCTTTCAACACAAGGGTTTTTTCTGATAATATTAACATGTGCTTTTTAAACTGATCACATTTTTTATCCCTGTTAGCATGCAGACATGTCACGGTATTTCTTTATTTGCTCAAACCACTCCCAGTTACAGTTATTGACGGTACGATCTATATGAACTGGAAATAAGTTGTGTCCCACAGTGAGAACATTACAGCTGTATCGGTTCATAAACTTTTGGGATGCCAGTATAATATATGCAAATATTGCAAAAAAAATTTGAGGAATTTTATTGAAAAGCCAAGCAGATTTTTCTACAAATAGGTGGCAGTCTAAGGAACCCCCCCACACTGCCTCCTGGTAAACAACCCCCCACAGACATCTCCCTGAGCCAAGGGGTGAACTCACTCGGGTCCGGGGCCAGACACTCGCACTTATAGGCGGTGACGTAGTCGGGCTTGAAGTCGGTGTTGATGGGATAATATTTGAAAGCGCCCACCATCTTCTTGATGGCATCAGAGATGAAGATGAAGGAGATGAGGCTGGAGAAACCTTCCTCAGTGAAGCGCGTCATGTATTTGATGATGTAACTGGCATCTGAAGCCACCAGGATGAAGCACTGTAGGCAGGAGTGGATGCCGATCCACAGACGCAGCTCCATGTAATCGATCCCGTTGTTCCTTTACAGGTGAAAAGTTTGGGAGGCAAAGTAAAAGAGAAATTACTTTTACAACTTACACAATAATATCTAATTATATCAACACACATTTGATGTATTATACTATACATATAGAGTAAGATGTACTTTTATATGTATGAAATAATGTCTGAATCTCTTTAGGCTTCATGTAAGCCGAATTATTTTTCATTCAGTCAGATAATTTGACTCATCGATGTTAGATGGAATAAATTTGTTTGTCATTTTCAACAAAAACTCAAAGATATATTAATAATGTTGGTTTACAGTAATGTTTTTCCATAGAGGAGGCTGTCTCTGTACTGTAGGTTTACATCCGGAGCAGAAGACCGTAAAAAACTCACTTGCTGAATTCAAACAGGAGCTTTTCAAAGATGAGAATGGGTCCAGTGGAGCTGAGGATGATGAGTGGCTGACCACCAAAGAGACAGAAGACAGAACCTGCCAGCGCTGTACCCAGGAAACTCTCCATCACACCCTGTTAAAGGAAGGAGACAGAAAACGGCTAAATAAAAAGGGATTTTATCTGTCTGTCCATCCATCCATCCATCCATCCATCCATCCATCCATCCATCCATCCATCCATCCATCCATGTATTACTTTTCAAGTATCTTCTTAGGGCTGAATATTTAGACGTCAGTCTCAGCGTGAGGCCATGACGGTACGATGTGGTGCAAACAGAGTGTTAGATGACATCACCTCCAAGTTCACTGACTGAATGGAACCATTTAGCTAAGAATATGGACATATCTTAGAGATATGTTTCAGTGAATCATAAAATGGACAATGAGAGTGTATATTTTAACAAAAATAAACAAAAGAATGAAAAAAGATAAACACTGCCATTGAATCAAAAATAAATGTTTCCTAATTTAACTAATAAAAAAGTTAATTGTATAATTTTTATCAGGTGGAAGCATAGCGCTGTCACCCTAACAAAAAGGGACCTTATTGTGTTCAAACATGATAGTTTATTTCTAAAGACATAAAACTTTAGAGAGTTTAGAGAAGCTGAGAAATTTTTAAAACAAACAAACAAAAAAAATATGTAAAATATTTTTTTTAAGTAAAGAGAAGAATACACAACTTTATTTTCATAGTAAATGCAAAAAGCTTTTGAATGTTTTCACTTATTTTTTAACCCTGTGATAAACTGGTAACATGCTGCTTCTGTCTGCTGATTGCTGGGAAATTCAGCTGCATGATAATACCAGAGGGTGGCAGTGTAGGTACATGCCTATTTCTAGTAAATATAGTCCAAGTACAGCTTTTGCCTCATGAAGAACCAAGAACAAAACTCTTCTCTTCAGGAATTAGTTTCATCTCTGAGAATATGTGTTGTTCTTATTCTCAGATGTAGGTCGTTTTGGAGAAGTGTGTCCGCTAGAATAGCATGGATATTTTTTAGAGTTTATGTTTATGTTATGAATCCTCTAACATTTAGGTATTTCCTATTGCGTAAATGTAAAAAACCTTCCACTTTCAACACTTAAATGTCTTTTTTATTATTTAACTCTAATATGTTTTGGTAAACAAAAACCAAAGAAATGTTGGCATCTAAATAAAGCCATCCATCCAGAAATGGACTGTTCTTATTCCTGAGTGTTTCTCTGCCTTACCTGGTAGTTGTCAGTAGCATCACCGAGGAGGCCGCCGAAGGTGATGGCATTGGTGATGCATCCCAAGTAGATAAAGAGTACCGCTGAGATAGACTGAATGTGAAAGCCTTCGTAGAAATCACTTGGCAGCCACGGCAATTTCCGCTTTATGTCCAGGTACAGACCACCACAGAAGCTATTGCACAGTGACACAGACAGAGAGAAAAGGGTGCTTCACACACTCCCCAGCATGACAAATGACTCTCTGAAGCAGCAGGGAGGTATTTCAGTCTGTGATTTCCTGGAAAGTGTTGTTTTGGCTGAAATGTCCAGGCAATATTTTAGAAAAGCAAACCAGGTGCTGTGCTTTGATTTTGATAAAACACACTGTAGTTAGAACAATATCATAATAAATGCTTGAAATGACTACATTTAATTTAAATTTATAAGATGGAAGTCCAAAGCTGACCACAATGGAGTTTTGTACCCAGCTGCTTCGCTTAATTCAGGACTGTTCTAATCACATTACTTTTGCAAACACCTGCTTGTGTTTGGTTTATACTCCCAGTTACACAATGGTCATACTCCCAGTTACACACTGGGTGACCTGAAATACATACCGTCCAGTGAAGGCCAGTTCCTCTCCAAGTTCATGTGGAACTGGCATCTCCTCATCCTCAGAGAGCCTTCCCCCTCCTCCAGCTGTGCCATTCATCTGTCCCAACTCATTTAAAGAAAACACTGACTTCCTGCAGAAAACACACACTTTAGAGTAAATAAGAAGCTTTTTTATCTTTACAAACATGGATCATTGCTGATATGGAGGCATGACTTTGTCCACTATTAGACTCTTATCTCTTGCTTTCATTCCAGGAACAATTTACTTTTTTGTTAAGTTTCCATCTACAAACATGGAGGCTTTAGTGAAACGCTATAACTGATGTTAACTTATTGATTATTGTGTTACAAAAGCTTCTTGAGTGGTGTGTGGATAACTCATGGTTAGAGGAACAGCAACCTTTTATCAGCTGAGGTAACTTTCTTTGGCGGCTCAATGCGGATCTTGGGATCCCATTCACCAGGTGGAAGCACAATCACTTCATCCAAAAACTCATCTATGCCTGCTATGAGGTCCTCTCGATCTCTGGCTTTGTAGGCGACATCGCTGAAGAGCTGGGAGGGGAAACGAGAGAGATAAAAGGAGAAGATTATGAAACAGCAAAAATCATACTGAAGCTTCTAAATGGAAAGAGGAAGTTAAGTATTACCTCAGTAGAAGTATTTACTTCTTTACTGATTCTCGTTTCTTCGAATAAAACAAATATCCTGATTATGCTTTACAGAAGGCTCCTTTAATGTGTTAGAGCTTTTCAAATGTGTTGACAAGCTTCACATGAAACTTACAGCCTGAATGAGACTACTGTATGTAAATAGTGCAAAGAATATTTAGATTAAACTGATAAGACATGTTTTGTGAATTAGGCCCTTTGACTTATTTTCAGGCTTTATAGTGTAAGAATAAACTGAAAATTATGTTCTTCACTAAATAAAACTAACTATGATGTAGAGACCAAGTCAAGGGATTTTGTCCTTAACAAAGCTGTCATGTAGGTATATTAACAAGTAGCAAAAAGTAGATCTCCTCTTCCTGAGCTGCCATCTTATTGTGTTGGAGAGGTTTGAGCGTCCCAAAGATCCTAGCGGCTATGTTGTCGGGGACTGTATGCCCCTGGTAGGGTCTCCCATGGGAAACAGGTGTCTAGAGGAGGGACCAGACTAAGCGCAGCTCAAAGATCCCATATGATGATAAGCAAAGAAAGGAAGAGTGAGACTTTGCCTGTGGGGCTCGGGCCAGCCAAGGCCGAAAAAACTACATGGGCCAGTGGTCTCACCACCCACTGGGGGGGGGGGGCTCTTAGGGGTCGGGTGCTGTGTGAACTATGTGGCGGCCGAGTGCAGGGACCTGAGCTTGTGCACAAGTGGGTATACTGCTTGCCTCCCGGCTTGGTGCTTATACATTGGGGGTTCGCCACAGTGGACGAGAGGGTAGCCTCTCTCCGCCTCCGGGTGGGGGGACAGGTCCTGACTGTCATTTACGCTTATGCACCGAGCAGCAGTTCAGAGTACCCGCCCTTTTTGGAGGCCCTGGAGGGAGTGTTGGAGAGCACTCCTACTGGGGACTCCATCCTCATCCTGGGCGATTTCAATGGTCATGGGCGATTTCAATGGCAGTGACAGTGAGACCTGTAGGGATGTGATTGGGAAGAATGTGGAGGGGGGGGGGGGGGGGGGGGGGGGGGGGGGGGGGGGGGGGGGGGGGGGGGGGGGG
>JBAMHX010000013.1:25504527-25522963 GCA_037177515.1 Pseudomugil tenellus | reverse complement strand
GCTTGTGTTGTTCTTATTCTCAGATGTAAGTCGCTTTGGACAAAAGCGTCTGATAAATGACTGTAATGTAATGTAATTAAGGAGAGAAACTCTCATTTGTGTTTATTGCCTGTTGTTCGTTTAGAGTAGTTTGGATTTTTTATTTCTTAAGGTTTATTTAGACTATTTTGAGTTTTTTGTAATTATTAGACTAAATTGTAATTGATTGAATTGTTGTATAGTTAATTGTTACTCATAAACCTTGTTGAGGTCTCTATTTGTTTTTTGTATCTTTTACCGGATTTACCAGGATATTTTTCCAATCTCACACCAGTGGACTATACTACAAAGCGTGATTAACTCAGCTCTGATTCATCTCCGTTCTCTGGATTGATTCAGTGAAACATTGAGGAACTGGGAGAAGTTGTACTACGAAGCTGGTTATCAACTCACCAACTCCATCCAGACCTTTCCACTTAAGCTAAGTGCGAGTTCGCATAAAAGAGGTGGTGCTTACAGGTTCTGATCAATCGCAAACATGGACAAACCCAGAGCAGCGTATTTTACCACGGAGGAGCTGAATATTATTCTCCTCAAATATGAGAAATTTAAAAATATATGCAATATAAGTTAAATATAAGCAAAAGCAAAATAGTTGCTGCAGCAAAAACAGGAAGAAATGCTGGCAGAAAATAACGACTCTGTTAATGTGGAAGTTTGCCAGATCATCTGATATTAATAAATGGGAGAAAATAAACTGGCAGCACTCAGATCACTGTATTACAGTACAAACATTACTGGGAATGTTTTATCTAGGTAATATTTCCCAGTTCTTTAAAGAATCCACTCCCATGTGAGTGTGTTTATCAATGTCACTATGAATGCACCAATAGTTGTTCCATAACTCAATACTGTATTTAAGTTATACGTGGTAACAATTACCCACCATTATAAACCTCCGTTTTAGATTCAACCTAATGGGGCTAAAAGAATATGGGAGCGAGTAAAGATCAAATATAAAAACATAATTCAAAGCATCAGTGACAATAAGGCTTCATTACTGTATCTGTTGTGTGGATGAAACCTCAATGCGGTGCGCACTGTCTGTGGGACATTTAGCGCCCGACTACGATGTATTTGCTACAAACGCTCTAACAGCTGCATATGTATCTCATCTGACGTAAATCTGGACCTTTGGTACAGCATGTCATCTGTAAGTCTAATGGGTTGGATCTGTCCCGGAAGACTCTTTCTATCCTAAACGCTACCATCCGTGCTGCAACATCATCAGGATCCTCTTAAAAATAGGCAGGACATTTTTTATTTTATCTCTTATCCCAGAACACAACCTGCTCCGGAGCAGGTTAGCTGTTCAGCATGTGTTGCTGTGGTGATACAGCTCAATCAAAAGTAAGCCAGCTTTGTAGTGCAGAAAATCAAGAAGTAATTCCTATAGTTATCCGGATAAGCAAAAATCCAGCTTCGTAGTACAGGCCTCTGGTCTGCACTTGTCTATCTCACTTACACCCCCCCAACTATTCTCAGAAATATAATTCAAACACAAAACAAAAGCAACACTATTGCCATGGCTACAGCAGAGTAGCTGTGTAACTCTTTTTATGCGCAAATTATAAAATATTATACGATTGTACAAGCGATTATCCACTATTAATTGGACTAGATGGGCAACTCCAGTCCTTGAGGGCCGCAGTCCTATAAGTATTAGGACTTTCCTTACTACAATACACCTAATGCACATCAGACTTAATTAGAAGACTTGTGGAAACCCTAATCCTAATTTCCCGATGATTTAATTCAAGTGTGTTCCAGCAGAGACATTCCTAACACTTGCAGGACTGCGGTACTCAAGGACCAGAGTTGCCCATCCCTGAATTGGACAATATAAATGGACAGCACAATCATGGAGTACCATTCATTTCCTTTATATTTCCTATTCAGTTCTTCTCGCAGCACCACAGTGTGAAACTGCATCCATAGATGGACAAAGCCATCCTGCTACATCCATACTGCTCCGTTACGCTGCTATGTTTCTGAAAAGTTAAACTGAAACTCATTGGGCAGTTCCCATCATCACCACATTGGCACACCATCACATGTGCTGTTGCCTCCAGAAAATGCAAAAATTGGCAACGAGGTGAAGCTAAGTGGGGGGGCTGTCAGTGTTGGGGGTGGATAAATGACATCTATCAAACTCCAAGCTGCCTTCTGAGCTACCAGGAGTTAATGGGGGCTAACCAGCTAATGGAGGTAGGAGGGCTAAAGTTAAGGCGCACTGGTTGTGCTACACTCTGCCTCCTTGGAGTCAAATAGAAATTATATCTATACAAACAAAAATCCTCCCCCCACAGTTATCACGAAGGTACTTATTGAACCTAAAATGCTTTTCTTTTATTTAAACCAGACTAAAAATACCTGCTGATGTGTTGGCCTTAAGATGGCATTCTATGGGGACTGACTCTTTTTTGCAGCCAGTCCCAGTGGATGAAGGGGGGGCTGGCGATCTCAAACTCTCATTTCTCTACGGGGCTGGTGGAGGGAAGTGAAGCTACTTATGCAAGAAAAATAATCTTCCTTCCTGGGTCTTAAAGTCTTATTTTATGTAAGGGAAGAGTTGTGGGTGCTGCCATGTGGAAAGGACAAATTCAGGTTTACCTAAATGTATAAAGTAGTAAAACAGTGACAGCTGGAAAAGTTGCTGGAAAATTTTAAATATATTGCATTCAATTTCTTTTTATGAACAATCTCCAAGTGCTAAAATCTTTCAGAAACTTTCACAAAAAATATTGGTGGGCAGGTTAGAGCCCCGATAATCATCCTCAGGTGAAGAAGTGCATTTAATTTAAAAATGTAGTTTCAAACAGTTCACTTTCAGCAAGTCTTTTGCCTCAACTTTTCAATTACCTGTGGCAGCCCAATGGCACAGCAGAGTGCAATGGTTATTCCAAGGTTGTCACTCATCCGTAGTTTGACTGCATGGATGCAGCCTCGCACATGGATCACCTCATACAGGGTGTTATATGGATACTTTAAGAAGAAAAAAACAAGAAAAAGTTTCAGTTTTAAACTTTAACTCAGACACATCCCTCTTATATGAAACAAAAAAGCTGCAGGCATTTCCATTTCCTGCGTATCTGCAATCAATGTAAATGCTGGAGGACAGGAAGAGGCACATAAATGCATAGCACGTCTAGCAACAGTGCAGCAGTCATTAATAGGTGTTAATAACATCTAGTATGTCTCTAAGAAGAACAGATACCTCAGTTACCAGGAAAGTGCATGAATGTCTGCTGAAATAAAAACTGTAATCATCACACCTCATCCAAGAACTTCAATACACCTTCACTGACATGAAATACTACATAACAAATTAAAAACACAACATATTGCAGTGATGATGGTGGATGTGATGTGACAAACAGTATGTAACAATAACAGTATGTCAGCGATCACTAAACTGAGACCACAATCATTGTAATGCTTAATAGTGCAGCGTGTTGTCTAATTAAATGTCATATAGAGGAAAAATATAGATATATATAATTAAAAACAGTGTTTCTATTGGTATCTAATCACTTTGAGAAAATGACTGCTATGTTTTCACTTGTAGTGGAGCCACTGCTGCATCTAAGGCTACACAATCCACTCAGACCTAAACATATTCATGTCTGGATGAATTTTGGCCACTTATGGACACCGTCCATTCAAATGTGCTTAAAAATTTATGACCTGACCTTTTCCATAAGATATTCTACAATGACGACGATTATACAAGCTTTTTAAAAATATTTATTTTTAATGATTTATGTAGGATTAAATAATTAACTAAAGTGCTCCTTCACATTCACATGGGAATAGTAGTTATATCCCTGAAGGCGGAGTGTCGGGGATATAATGGTTTAATCCCACCCGCCGCTGCATTTTCCGGCATCGCAGCTGGATATCCTTCATGTGAGCGCGGTAACTCACATGCACATGTAACAATTTTTCCAATTGGATTTTGATACTCATTTTGATACTTTGAAACATACCTGTTTAGGTCCAAAGTGGATGACCTATCATAAATGTAATGAATTTCACAATTCCTGAATTTATGGTTTTTCCACCAGGTGGCGCACCAAAAAAATTAAATCAAGTGTAAATAAAAAGGTCATGACCTCCGATGCATCCTGTCCTGATGTGATACTGGACTGGTTCAAAGTTTCCACATCAGTTGGAGCTTTGTGACTGAACATGTGTGTCTTTAAATTATTGTATTGTGTCTATTCAAGATTTGGGGAATAGGAGGATTGGGGGCATTTGGGGACATACCCCTAGCCGTCCCTTCTGACGACATTGGTATTGTTTAATTTGGCTTTAAAAGTAGAATAAAGTAGCCACTTACATACAATTTAAGTTTAATTCAGAGTAGTCCTTTCCATTCAGAATAAAACATTTTTATTGGAAATAAAAAATGTTTTTAAAAGAATTTATTTTATATTCTAATTAAACCTTGAATTAAAAGTGTGGCCAATGGAGCCACGTTAGTTGCAACCTTTTACAGTAGCTTTGGTCATAACACCATCTGTCTTTGTTCCTTCTCCAGATTTCAGATACTGGCTTTTGGTTGATACCTTTAATCATCTCTAATGAGTAACCTAAACAGTAAGAGAGTTGTTTACATGTGGAAGAAGGAGATTAAACTCAGCAGGTGGTTAAGCTGTCAAAAGCCCAAGTAATGCCTTAAATGAGACTGAAAATCCGGATGAGCCGAGTAGGAGATGTTAATGATGCAAGGCATGAGCAAAACAGAGTGAGGCACTTTGGCTTAAGTTAAACAAGTCACTAAATATCTATAAATCTAATCTAGTTTAATTTTTTTTCTTTTTGGAAATAAATATGATTGACAATGCACTTGCACAAGTTTCATCAGCTATATTTTAGATGTCTGCCTTGATGAGAAGCTTTCATTTAATAAATATTTGAATCTGCTTGTAAGGTTTCAAACTTGCTGCGCATTAGAAAAAGAGTTGCACAGTATTTGAAAGAGAACACACTCGACCTTAAATTACAGTTTAATTTATTCTTACATATATACATGACAAAGCTCAAAGCATCCTTATAGATGTTCTACTCACTTATTACATATTACTGTAACTTCTAAAAATGTTAATCAAATTTAATCCTGTGTTGTTCCTACCTGTGTGTACGAGAAGAAGACGTGCACGTGTCTGTGTATTATGTTAATGTCTTGGGAAGGATGGGCATGTATATGGGCAAATATAGCTATATATGTTTAAAACAGGGAGTTTCTTATAAGCTTTGTTTTTTTTGTTTGTTTTTACTCTTCCTGCATATTTTAAGATGTATCTTGTATTGCTCTTTTTAAAAAGATGTTATGCATGTAAGGGCAAATCTAAATAAATAAATATATAAAAGTTGCACAATAAACGATTTCCTCCCTTTATCATTATTGAGAACTTGAGCTCACAAAGAACAAATCATTTGTATTCTGTGGTGCTTCTTTAACATACTGCTGATCAATATTAAAATTAAAACTTACAAAATCTTACTACTATATTAACTACACGTCCCAAACAACTTCCTTATGATTGACTCCTACTTGAAGCCTTCACCCTCCCCTCTTTTTTTTCTTTACTCTTATAAGGTAGAACATTGAATCCTGACGTCTCCCTCTAGTACATTAATAGTAAGTAAGTTACAATAGTAATAATTATTTATCTGATCACAATAGTTATTAATATGAAGTTAATATCAAGTGAATGTTTAAAATAACTTGTGCATTTTCTACATGAACATGATCCAAACAGATTTTAAAATCAGCTGGAATTGTAAAACTCCTCTAATCTGAGCCCAAAAAACAAAATTGGCTAATAAAATTAACAAAAATACTTAAAGTATATATTGCTGTAAGACAGTTGTTACCAGATCTTTTGCAGATTTTGGTATAATGATTTCTATTCAGATCTAAAAACCAAAGAACAAGGAAAACACGTGAATAATTGTGTTTCTGCTCTTACCTGTTCATTCAGAGTGTTGTAGCCACACAGAGTGTTGATAACTGTTCCCACCTGTCCAGAGAGCCGAAATGCAAAGGGTCAGAAACAAGACTCCATGCAAGCCAAGATAACCAAAGTTTGCAGTACGGAGACATATGTGACAGAAATGATCCTAATAAGGGGTGTACCTGTCACCCGCCAGCTAGAGCGAAAACTTGCTGGGAAAAAGGCTAAAGCCATATAAGGTAGGAACTGATAACAGCAAACCCCCAGAAAATGTTCAGCCTTCATATCAAGCCCTCGATCTCCAGTTTGTGTGAATGTTTGTGGGTTCAAAAGCGAGAACTGGATGATTCTTTCATTAACTTCTTCGCCAAAGCTTCACTGCTTCCAAAGACATTATCAGCACTTTGAGCCCTGGGACTGAGGGATTATGGGTGTATGGAGGACATAAGAGACCACAAGAGACCAGCTTTTCATCAGAACAGAGAAATCTGTCCTTTGCAACACAATTATGAATTGTGTTGTTTCCTGTGAGCCAGACAATGCTCTTCTCTCTCACAATCAATTATGGCGTCTTCATAGACAAGATATGTCACTTGGTTTGATAAAGCACAACAGATTACAGACCCAGTGGTCTGCCTGCAGAAGTGAATCACAGTCAGCTTGAACTGTTCCAAATACAAGAAGCAAAGCACAAAGCAAAATGCATTGTGGGCAAGCACAAATAAAAAAATATAAGCATGTGTGGGATGATATGCAGCTTTGGTAAAGAGGAATGTCTTTCTGTGACATGGTAGAAACAGAAATAGTCCTGCATTAACTAATAGATGAACAAGTTTACTTCTTTGTTGTGTTTTTTTCCTGCAGCAATTCATCTACTGGTTCATGTAAGCTGGTCCATATTTCTATGATAACTTTGTTTTAGTTGCGCCCTGTGATGGACTGGCAACCTGTACAAGGTGTACTGCCTCACGCCCAATGATTAGATTAAAAAGGTACAGATTATGGATGTTTTGGTTACATTTACCCAGAATGCCCTTTGTCTACTTCTTGCATTTGGTCCAGTTGAAATGTATCAAGATTTGCCTCTGCAAGTGGACAAGAGTTTTCTTCTTCTGCGAATGAGGCACTTTCCCAGCAAGCAAACAAGGAATTGAATCCTAATTGTGCTGGTTTGGATGTTCTCCAAATCTTCCTGCATGTCATGTCATTAATAACAAACTGTAGCAAAAAGAATAAAGAGTCACATTGATTTATTTTCTGACAACTCGATTTTTTCCCCATCAGTGTGAAAAATGTCAAAAGGAACCAACTTGCTTGATTCAGACAAAAGCAGGAGTGAATTAGAGCCATCACGCTTGCTGCCAAGACTCACCTTGTGTTGAACACAACAGGTATATGGAACCCCACAGGCTAGTGGACCAGTACCATTGCAGAAATGGTACTGGTTGACTCCCCAGTCTGTGTAATTATCCCCACCGCAACATGAAAACTGGAAAACAAAACAGAAGTGACAACTGGGAACAAAGCAAGATATTTAAAAAAAACCACAACACAATAAAACAGCTTCTGTTGTCTAATCTTCACCACTGACCCACCAAAGCTGAAAAAGAACTCACTACACTGCGGCCACCCGCCATCGCACCCTGATAAGCCCCCGCAAAGGAAAGACAATTTAACTGTACGGGGGACAAAATTCAGCTGCTGCTTCATGACAGTTACAAGTAATTATTCTGAGGACACTTTAGAGAAACCATCAGTGTTTCCAGTACGTTGAGTCTTTTCCATGACAACAACGTCTCAGTCTGTAAGCTTCATGTTGTTAAGCCAGGCGCCGTGACAAAAATAAAGGACCAACTCAAGCCAATAATAAAAAATATTTACTAGCGACTCTACTGGAGCAAATGAATGAAAAATAGTAAAACACTTTTAATTAAAAAGGCTGCAATCTCTGAATCTTTTATTTTATTAGAATAATGTTGATTTACAAGCCTAAAGTTTAGGACACCACCACATATATCTTTGACATTGGTATGTGTGCAAGCAGGAGATGAAAAGTCAAATAAGTAAATATTCTAAAACATCTTGTTCAAACTTTTTCCTTACTTCCATATTTTTCATAAAATTAATCTTAATCTACAAAAAATAAAAGTATTCTTGGTACCATTAAAGTTGGATTTATTGATTATAGACGCAAGTCTTTTTGGCTGCTTTTTCTACAAAAACAGTTTATTGTGTGTGAATTACATTATAATATAATGAGGAAAAAAGTAATATTTAGTTAAAAAAAAAAAACAAAAAAATAACAGAATAGACTGGAAAAAGGAATTAATAAAACCAACATAGCATTGCCTGTTTGAAAGCTTCTCTGCTCCTCTATCTTTCCCATCTATAGGGTCCACCCATGACTGCATCCTGCGAAGGGGATTCTGCGAAAATGTGTTTGTGTGCACGTGTGTGAGGGTGTGTGTAACCCTATTTTCCCCATCAGTACATCCTCTTATAAATGCTTTTCCCTACACTGCAGCCAGCAGCATTGAGAGCCTAAACAGCCCTACAACTAATAGATTTCTTCCCCAGTGTTTATTGGATTAAAAGCATCTCATAAAAAACAGACATATATTCTGTATATTCAATAATAGTTAATACAGGGTCTTTTCAAACTGATCTTTTTAATCGTGATTTTTCAATTAATTTGTCACCAAAGAATAAGTCAGCATAAACATTTTTATTTTTATTAATTTGTTGATTAACTTTGCAGCTCCAGACAGCCACTGATGAACACATACCACTCCATATTTCTGCTTTTAAAGAGAAAACTTGCGCAGATGCTGACGTTAATATTAGAATAAAATGACGGACATCATGTGTCCTTTAAATATCAGAGTACATAAACTATAATGAGCACACAGATGATGGGCTGTGTCACAGATCAGGTAGTTGGCTCATTAGCAAAACTGTCAAGTCCGGTGATTATCAAGGCTTTCTTTTTTAAAAAAAGAAAACTTCCCAAAGTTCCTACAGTATTAGTCTGGTTGAATATCTTCAGTATGTTATGAAATAACTGAATAACATCAGTTTTCTGGTCCATGTCTACTTGTAACAACGGTCTTATTTAAACAGGCATTGTGCTATAATGGAAAACAAATTCTCATCTTTCTAAGCAGTTTATCACATCAATATAAGATCACATCTGTAAACCAAAAGTACCTTTTGTTGAATATAGTCCAATATGTTTTTGAAGTCCAGATCATCATAGTAGTGCTTGATTCCCTCCTGTATGCTGCTGTGAAACAAGGCATCTGTCTACATAAAACAGAGGGAAGTCAATCATTATGACAACGGCACAAAAATTATGCCAATAAAATGTATAATAAAGAGCATGTGACCCAATTGTGACTCATTGGGCTGCATGGTGATATTTACCTTCTTTTCAAAGATAAGAGCCATGGTGAGAGCAACGGTCTGGAGGAGCAGTAATACACACAGGACACAGAGAAACTGTGGAGACAGAGACAGATTCATAACCAGCGACAGTTCGCACCAACACATCACACTTGACCTTTTAGGCCTTTTCCAGTAGTACCTACGTTTCCCGGCTCACCTCAGCTCAACCAGGCTAGTTACTTTTTCAGTATCTGCTTGGTTCAGTACACCCTGGACTAATAAAGAGGTGAAAACTTTTCTTTTTTAGTTTTGAAGACCACACAGAATGAGCTCGATGGAGTCTATGGTGGAGCACGGTTACTTACAAACATTAAAGCAGTTCCGTGAAAAACAAACAAAGAAAAAATTTAAAAGTGACTATCGTGCCGTAAAGGACCACAACAGCAGGCAGTGGTAATAACTTAAGTACTGGAAGTGGTCTGCCCAAAATGGCTACATTTATGGGCCAAGGCCGTCCAGCAACGGGGGCGAAGAGCATCCTGGATACAGCTTCTTCACTGTTATTCAAAACAAGGATTGAGGTAAGCAATAGCTTAAAGTGCTTAACACTACAAAATAGCAATTAGTAAGACACAAGCAAAAATATATGGAAAGCAGCTCAGATCTTTTGTTTTTCTGAACAGTAGGCTAGCTAGTTAGCCAAGCTAACTTAAGCTAACGCAATGTTCCACATACGTTTGTATTATGGTTGCAGTCTGATTGCTCATTAAACAGACAGAAAAAGCCAATATGTTTAAAACAATTAACGTTAAATGTTTTATTTTTCTGTTGTGGTGACTTCTTGTAACTGCAACCGAGGAACCTCCAGGTCCCGTGGATCCACACTGCTTACGGCGCAAACACCAGCGGCTGCGTCCACGCCGGAAAACGGAACAGAACACGACGCTCAGCCATCAGCACTCACACGTGAGAAATGTTTTAACAGCATTAAGCTTTATTTTTATATGTATTCCACAATTTATGCATCTAATCAAATTATTTTGGTTAATTACATCCCATTCCTGTCTTAATGGAGGCAGAAGAAAAAAAGAGAAGCAGCCGGATCTTCCATCAATTTTATTGTTACAATGAACGCTGCAGTGACAACATATTCAGATAATGCAATGATGGATGATGTACGCGAGGGGGGGAAACAAAAGGCACGGCAGAGAAACAAGGAGCTACAAGAGATGGTTTCTCCGAAATGTTAGTTCCTTAGAATTTTTGGCGACCTTGTCAAGTCAGATCGTAAATTTTCGCACCCAAAGTTGAAAAAAAAGGTGTAAATAGTTTAAGTTTCAGTCTATTGACTTTTTGGTTTAAAATAAGACCAAAACAAAATATTTAAGCTGCATTTCAGAAAAGTCTAAATTAAAATAACATTTAACTATAAAGAGCAAAGAATGTGGTTGAAGTGTTTAATGTATGAATCTGCAGAATAATTCAATTGACTCACCTTTATAAAATATTACCAGCTCCATGACTCAGCTGATGTGCCGTGAGATGTTTCAGCAGAACCCTCACAGCACAACACTGTTGCATAGTAAGTTTTGGGAAAGTAAATGTACATGAAAATGAACTTATTTAAGAAATGATGAAACCAAACTTTATTTCAGACACATATAATTCATCAGAGCATTTCTGATGTCCCTGCCCTCTTCATCACTGTCTGCTCTGGCTCAAACGCTCCAGTGGGTGCATCCTATGCGACTCCAAAAAGATGTCCAATGCTCCTGTACTGCAAGCTTCCACACAGCAATAGCCACTCTCTTCCTGGTGGATACACATTCGCGTATCTTTCTATTTTGCCTCTGGATTAATGCACTAAAGGTGTCTTCTGACATTCTGAAGTTCTCCAACCACTGTTTGTAAAACCGGGAACAATGGTGTCCCACCATTGAGAAGCTCAGGGAAATGCCCAGAAAGACGGTGTGCGGAGATAATATTGTGTAATAGGAGCCATCTGAAACAAAAGCATATTACACTTATTCTACTACACAATATAGCAACATGTAGCAATGGAAATTACAAGCAGCACACAAAAGTTAGCATTAGCTATCATTAGCTTACCTTAATACATCGTCTTCTTCGAAATCATAACCATTGCGTCTGAAATCATCTCGCAGGTTGCAAAATTCTTCGCACACTTTGCAGGATCTTACGGCTTGCCAAACGACGTCCGTTTTCAATATGTTCTTTGAGTTTGTAGCCAGACTGAATCATAGTCCAGTCCATAGATCAGTTAAAATATGTTCGTCTTCTTCTGTGGGTGGCATCAGATGTGTTTTGTTGCGTTTGTGTCCGATAACATCACGGACGGTTAAGACAGTGGACTCCTCCTTTATCGGAGGGTCCGGGATTACAATGGAATTGCTATTTCATATAAATATTAAATAAACATGGAACTTGCAATGTCCAGGTTTAAGAGTTATAACCTGAGTGTAAGAGAATAATATCGTGATTACATTTCGCTAAGACATTTTCAACAGATTGCTCTCCAGAATCAGCCAAGTAGTCTTCGGCACAGTCCAGTACTGTTGGCTGTAATTCACATCTGAGCTGATTAACAACCAGGTAGAACGGTAATAACACACCAGCAACGTCAAATAAAGCATAGAAAAGTCTTGGTGCATCAGTTATTGCAATGCGGGGAACAGGAGAACATCCTCTTATATAAAGCTACCACTCCATATGAAAGAGGTCAAAAAATCACAATGATTAAAACAGCAGTTTCATATTTCAGAGGAAAAGCCACAATTCCCTTAATGGTCGTTAACGGAAAATGGTTGAAACTGACAGCATTAACGAGCTATATGGAAATCAAGTTTCAAATCGATCAATATAGGAAATTACATTGTGAAGATATTTTCATCATGTCACTAAGCAGCACTAACCATTTCTCCCATTTTCATTATTGTCAACAACTGAAGAAAAGGAAAAGTTGGAGACATCCTGAGATTTATTCATTCTATGGAGGAACATAACGGACACTTTTCTCATCACGTTTTATGACTCCATCAGTATCATATGAGTTTCTCATCTTCATCAAAACGCACAAACACCACTGACTTTTTATTGCAACTTTTAATTAGCTTTTTCATTTCAGCTTATTGTGTTTTAGCTAATTAGATGGTTGCTTAGCAACAAACAATAATGCAGCCCATCTCCTTTGCTTTTTTTCCTCTCCCTTACAGACAAAACCAAAAGCTGTGCCTTAGCATTTAGGGACAAAAAGGTATCTTACAGCTGGCAGGTATTAATATTTCATGAATTGCTGTTATGCAAAGTCTGCATGTAAATGATATTCCTCATGTTTGTTGTGATAATTTGTGTATTTATACATCCATGTGGGTATGTTAAATTGCTTAATTGATTTAGTAAATATATTAATAAACATAAAAATATGAACATTAAACAGTAGATCAGTCAAAATGTCTAAATATATTAGCCTTGATAACAGAATTATATCAGTAACCTCCCCTTCAAGCGTCCTTACCATGTGCAGCAGGGTCTTGTTGTCCCTGAGGGACCCGACCATTCCCACTACAGACACTGTGAACATTACCAGGCCCAGTAGGATAAGCACCACAGCAGGAGCCAGGAAAAGACCCTCCAGGGTTCGATTCTTCTGCCTTTCCACTTCAGCATACACTCCAACACACAGCACACAAAGACCCATCAACTGCAAAGAGACGGAGCGGAAAGAGAGAAACAGGCCATGATGTGAGTAAGAATGTAGGAAATTTAATCATTTTAAATGTTTATATCCTACTTCTGAGATTGTACCATTTGGCCAGAGTTCCCACTGCATTTAAACGGGCCATAAGCCTGACAGCTTGTTTGGCAACATCGCTTTAATCCACATGGGTGGAACATGTCAGAGTGGCTTTCAAGATATGTTCCAACTTGATAAAATAATCTCGATCCATTGCTTATATGTAAGGTAGGTAGATAACTGTGCGTTTAAACGATTCCTCAAAGACATCCAAACGACAATGTTGCACTTGGCAGACTACAGCCTGAAACACGTGTGCAAAATTAGAACTTTATCTTAATATTTTAATTACTTTTATTATCAACTTTGCTCATAAAGAGACATGCTTCCTTTGTTTTTGAAAAGCCGCTTTCCATCCTCAAAACGCTTTCCTCTCCATTTAAGTGGCAAACTCCTCCACTGTGAGTCACCACTTCCTCCCAGATTATCTCCCTGCTGACGATAGACGAGCGAACCCAGAGTTTACAGTTACAGGAATGTTCCACTCCATGAAGCATCCTTTACCCTTGTCTGCGTTTTAGTGATATAATGTCATTGTGCTTATATAAAAACTGACTTTCCATTTGCAGGACGCGACTCATCTTAAAAAATATTGGCAGAAGCAGCTAAATAAACAGGGTTGTGGCTCAAATCTAATTTAGAACACTGCAATGTTCCCTTTAAGATAAGCTGACCCAGACTACTAAAATGTCCTTTCAGAGTATTTTTTGCATCTTAAGGAAAAGTAAAGCACCAGTCCAAACAAACTGGAGCCACATGTCCACAGGAAATATGCCACGAATAAAAATACCCTCCCGCTTGGCAGTAAATACTCATTAAACATAAGTACAAGACATAATGATTGTGTACAAGCATCAAGACACATCAAGAACAGAGATGAAGATTTTAATATCAATTAATTGCTTTAATTAGTGCTACTGAGCAGAAAGATCAGTGCTTAATTAAAACCAATTATTAGCCAATCGGTTAAACTTTCTCAGAGATATATTTATTATTAATCTTAACAGTGGCCACATTGTGTCATTGTGTTTGGCTTAACAACATAAATCCTTCATCAACGTCACAGACATCAGCTCAGTTGGCCTGCTTTCAGTTTCTTTCATCACTCCTTGACTAAACCAGATCAGAGTGTCGCACAGCTCATACATAGCAAGAAATCTTAGAAGAAACTTTGGATTATATAGAACTAATGATCACGCCCTCGTTTGACAGCATTTGCTATTTGGTCAAGTGGATTCAGGGTCAGTTAAAGAACCGATCTCTCAGGGACTTCATGTGTTAATGTAATTCATAATGTTTTCTTTTTTTTTAACAATTCAGAGCTCCTTGAATTGTCTGAAATACCAGTGAAGCTCCAATATTTACGTTATTTTACCTTTTTTAATACAGGTCACCACACATTTCTTCATGATTATTGAATATCTGTTCTGTGCAGATTTGAATTACAGTTTTATTATAAGTATAGTCAGATTCTCATTAAATGCTCGCATCACCTTTCTTTAACCTTGACATTTTTAAAGGGTAAAAAACAAAAAAACAAACTTAGAACAAGGTATTTAAAAGATATTTCTTCTCTTTGGCTTTTAACTCAGTGTCAGACATTGGTTTTTATTGTTTATTTTATGTTTTATTCCCTTATAAAAAGATATTTATTTTACTTTCTCTTTTTAAATTCCTTTTAATATTTTTTAATTTGTTCTGATTTGCAAATGTAAGTACAGCACTTTTATTTTTATGATTAAAATATTATTTGTTCATTTGTTCCAATTCAACATTTTATAAAAGCAAATTAAAAACAGGAATGTAAAACCCAGTTTGTGTTCCCAAATTGGAAATACCCAAAGACTCAAACTGAGTAATAACAATACCAATCTATCACTTTTCCTCATTACATCTGGTCCAGTGAGGGAAGTTAGCAGATAGGTTATGCATGAGTGAAGATTCTACAGTCGTTTAACAGACGCTTTTATCCAAAGCGACTTACATTTGGGACGTTGGGTTCAGTATCTTGCCCAAGGACACTTCAGCACGCAGTCAGGGGAAGCCCGGAATCGAACCCCCAGCTTTTAGGTTGACAGACAATTGCTCCTACCTCCTGAGCTACAGCCGCTCATGACAGCTAAGACCTGCAGCTTGTAATGAATCACCAACAATAAGTTGTTTCCATCTGCAGAATTGAGTTTGCTACCAGGAAAGACACTGTAGGTGTTAGACTTTGCTAACACGGGACGTTGTTAAATGGACATTTCTGTCATTTTCAGCTTGACTGGGTTTAATTGGTGACTATGAAACCAATGAATTTGAGCCACTGACTATAAAACACACATAGATGCAATCAATAGGATCTCCAGTAACAAAGACAGAATACCATATTGTCTGTTTTTTTTAAGAAAACATCTGTATAGCTTATTTATTTATTTACAATCTAAATTTTAATTCAAAGAAATGTGACAAAGATGGATTCATATCGGCTGCTTTTAGTTCTTTGAAACAAATTCACAGACAGTTCAAAATTAAACAAGGAGCCACTATAGATAATCAACTATTTTACAGGTTAGGTACAGTGTCACACGCTATTTAACTAATGAAAGTATTTCAAGTTGTAAGTAACTGTCTCAGTTATTGATTTTACATTGAAAAAAAAAGAGTCAATCTACTTCAACTCCATTTACCGCTGAGGAATCTCTGTAAAGCATTATCAAGCTGACTTAGGTCCCACATTTCTGTCAGCATTAGTTTTCCCTACAGCGACAATTAAGATAAAAATGAGTAACAGCCCTTAAAGAAAGTGATTACCCACCTCAAAAAACAGCTTTGACGGCTTCTGGAAATGCACGATAATCATAATCTGCCAACTGTCTACAGGAATAACCGAACCTGCCATTTTATTTTACAACCTTAATAAATCATACTATATTAAATAATATAGTGGCTGCGGCAAACATTACAAAAAAGAGAATTCAAGTCCCTTATACCACTGGCTGACACCGAATGCATCCTACTGGGTACCTGCAGCTTCGGAAATGGTATCAGAATCTTGCTTAAATGGCATTAAGCAAACTTGGCATTCCCACAGAAACGATAGCTTTAATTAAGTCAACACGGCTTAGCTTGGAGCCAAAGATGTTTTTGTCTTTTCAGCTGACACAGTGTCCTAAATCACAGCATTAAGAAGGGAGGGAGGGATATTAGAGGGACTCTAATGGAACAAAACTATGGACATTTTGGAATAATCTCCAGTAATGTCTTGTTTTTCTTTTCTTGTCTTCTATGAAAATGCTGGAAGAACAAGAAACCGAGTGGAACTATATGCTAAAGTATGCTAAATGCTAAATGTCTACACAAAGTCCTGCGCGTGAGTGGACTGTTTATAATGCTGTCACTCTATATATCCGCTCCCAAATGTAGATAACTTATAAACATGGATGTTATAGGTTAGTTTAGCTCGGGGGTGACCACGTTCAGTCGTAAAGATTTACCGTCCTACAACTCCTCTAACACACCTGGATCAAATGAATGGATCATTACTCTCTGCCTTAACAGAGCTGAATGACATGCAGAAGAGTATTAGTCTGATTCGGGAGTTTTGGAGAGGGGACGAATCTAAAAGTTACAGGATGGCAGATATGGAGGACTGGATGTGAGCACCCCTGTTTTATCCAATCAAAAGTTACCAATCTTAGAAAAACCCCTTTGTGGAAACAACCTCAAAACATTTTTGTTTGTTTAAATATAGTTAAAAATTATAGTCAAACCTGAAGTTATATAAAAAAAAGCTGACTCAATTAATGATGAACAATCAAGACACATTTATGAAAACACATCTCAAGGCAAGTTATGAAATATTCCCAGGAGAACAAAAAAAAAATCCACTTGTAGATATCCTTTTGTACAATTAATTTTGACAGGCATAGCTATATCTTAATTAGCAGAAATCAAGTTTTAATATACATTGTTATAATTATAATTTATATCAAATATTCTGAAGGGTGAAAGAGGCTTTCAGTCTGGTCATGTTTTCTATCGGCAAACTCACACACACACACATTATCTTCCCTTTAAATGCCTCCAACGCCCTGCACCGCCGTGCTGTTTGCTTGAACGGTGATACCTTTGTATTGTTTCACTTTCAATTACAATCGTGAAATTATTGGTCTTTTTTTTTAATTGCCCGACCACTCTACTTGCATATAAAATATTTTTCCTTAGAATGATGTACAGAGTTTTATGTATTTATTTTCGTTGCCTGACATAAATCATTCACCGGCTAGCTAGAAACAACGGAATTGAACACCAAATATCCATTATAAAAAACAGGATAACTTAAAAATTGCATTACTTAGCAACAGACACGATACTATGATCATTGGCGAGGGCCATTTCTTGATAATTGTAATCTTCTGACAAATACGGCATGTGTACACTTAGACATGCAACCACTTCTTTGAAAAAAATGTAAGAAAATGTGGTTTAATTGTGTGATCCCACCGAGGCTGAAGTTCGCTGTAGTTTAAAGGTGGATTCCCTTATTTAAAAAGGAATTATTACCAAAAGGTTATTTATTCTTGTCCTATGTGTAGGCCGAATAATAAAGTAGATCAGACATATTCGTAATATTGATACATATATAATGTTCATAACATCTACATGCTTTGAGTAGATAGGGCATTTAAATACACAAGTTCTGAATGAAGTTTGGAAAGATGCTATTGCTATTGGCTAGTACGACACCTGAAGAATTTGCAAGCACTGTTGCAACTCAAGCAAACTTATAACGGATACACACACCACAAAAACACTACACACTTACCGAGAAAAGCATTGAGTAGACATTTAGAGTGAATTTGATGAAGTAGTAGAAATAGTTGGTTTTCCTCAATTCCGAGTAAGACGGCATGGCTGTTTAACTAAGCTAGCTAACAAGCTAGCTAGATATCCTCCGTTCAATTCAGATAATATAAAAATGATATTTATGAATACAAAATGTCTTAATGCAACACATTAGACATTTGAGTGACCTAGCTAATTTTTGAATATGCACCACCCCTCATTTCTCAACGGAGTACTAACCACCAGCTAGCCACTGAGACCTAACCACTTCCGCGCGGCCGGCCAGTCCACGCTTTGTTTTGACTACATTCTTAAAGGGGCAGTCACACAGCCTCATTATTTAAAGTAACCAACATGAATAATTCATACAGTTGATGTTAAACTGATATAAATTCATGTGCATGAT
>JBAMHX010000013.1:25456789-25467970 GCA_037177515.1 Pseudomugil tenellus | reverse complement strand
CTACTGTTTGATTTAGTGCTTGTGTTGTTCTTATTCTCAGATGTAAGTCGCTTTGAAGAAAAGCGTCTGCTAAATGAATGTAATGTAAATGAATGTAATATCACAGTCTTGAAGTGAGTGAAGGGTGCAACATGAGATTGATAGGTGGATCGGTGACGTGTTAGTTTGTCGTGAAAAAGAAGCTGAGCAAAAGGTAACGCTCTCAATGTACAGGTCGAGCTACGTTCCTACCCTAAACTAGGGTCACAAGCTGCGAGAAGTGACTGAAAGAAAGCGAAAAGGGGGGTCCCGGCTCTCCCGTAGAGATAGGTGAGAAGCTCGGTAATCTGGGAGAGGCTCAGAGACGCTACTATTCCACAAGAAGAGGACCTAGATAAGGTGTCTTGTCATCTGGTTAGGATGGGTCCTGGACACCAACCAAGGAATGAACTCAGAACATGCTAAAGGAATTTTATCTCTTTGCTAACCTGGGATCGCCGCGAGATCTCCCAGGATGAGCTGGCAAAATGGCTGGAGAGAGGGAAGTCTGTGCTTCCGTGCTTAGGCACAGCTTAGCTACAGAGTCCAGATTGTTCAACTTGTGGCAATACGAGGGTAAGGCTTGACTGGCAAGTTCGGTTTCGGTGTAACAACGCCACCCAGAGGAGTCTCACCCCTGGGAACCTTCTAGCTCCAAAGTCCAGCTAGGCATACATCACGGGGCAGAGTCAGTTCCAGTCTATACAGTTTATTAACACACAAAAGAACAGAAAATAACTAACACCTGACATTTAGCTTAACAACACAGGTGGTGTGGGCAGCCAATAGCAGCATTAACAAAAGAAAAAGGGATCACTTCAAACCAAACCACCAGTGCAGGACACACCAACCAAGAAAACTGTGCACAAAATCCACCACCAGGGAGGGAATGCTGCCCTGGGCCCACAGCACCTGCACATAAAACCACAATTAAAATTGGAACGAAAAACCAGGCATTTAAAAACCAATTAAGAACACACCATAACAGAATATTGAGCAACACAAAATGATGGGAGAAAACCAATAAAATAATATCCGTGGGCTACGGGTCCAGAGGAGATACGGTCCCACTTTCCGCTTGATATGGAGGACGCTGCCGCTCCGACACTAGCGGCTGCGCGTCTGTGTCACCCAATCCAGGAAGCCAGAACAGCAGGGTGGTAGACACCACACTCGCCACCGGTCACCACCAGCGTCCGGGCCTGCAACACGCCGTACTATCCGAGGAGGAGGAGGGGCAGCCAAGAACGCGATCCCCGCAGCTATATCCCTGATCACATGCACAGGAGATGTTAATGCATAATATGATGGCATCAGGCCCCGCGGACAGGGCAAACTCACCACATCCAGATATCAGCAGCAGGGTGATCACTCCCTCCTGCATGCGCGATTACCCACGCAGTTTTGGAGCGTCCTCCTGCACCCAGCCACACCAACACACTGCTGCGACCAAACAGCAGAAGAAGAAGTGAAAGATCAAAGCCTTCCACCGCCTCTCCTTTTATACTCCTCTGGCCTACCAATTTAAAATACGGTGGCACCACAGTGCCATGTAGTGGCAAGGAGGTATAAACCCTCCGGTCACATGCACCCCCACATTTTGCATCGTCCACCCAACGATGAACCAGCCAACCCACTATTCTTAACACCACGGCCTAAAAACGGCAAACTGTGAATGCAATACTGGATTTAGAGGCTCATGAGCTGTACTGTTCCGGGGTTCCACAGCGCGAGGGAGATGGTGCACATTTGTATGCTGTCCAGCCTTTGAGCGAGCAGTTCGGCGCACAGCCTGCTGAGTTAAACTAGGCCGGTCACCTGAATATAGCCAAGCCATAGCTGGCACAGATTGCTGCTGCAGTCTTCGTGTTTCAGGGACAGGTTCTGCATGTGCAGCAGAAACCATTGTGGAGCCCGATGGCTGTACCCTATCCATGTTTGTTGTCAATTGTGACACAGGGTTCTCAGAGACCAAAAGCCATACATCACCATCACTTGAGCTGCTGCTCTCATCCAGGTCTACCCCTGTAGATGGAGACAGGACCTTAGATGGAGAGGTTCTTGTGGCAGGTTTAATCACAGCTTTTAGCATATCCCGATGCACCGTGTGAACCTTATTGAGATCATCTGTAGGAGCTACTGTATACACGGCCCCCTGGCCAGATGGAGCTTTAACAATCTGGTGGACCACAGAACTCCAGAGGTCCTGAATTTTGTGTCTCCCTTTTGCTCCGTGATCCCTCAGATAGACTAGCTGGGCGACGGTGAGAGGCGCATCACGCACCTGTAGGTCATGTCGTCTCTTTCGATGGTCAGCAGCAACCTGCAAACGCTTCCGAGCACCCTCAAATGCAACTTGCAACCGAGCCTGATGTTCAACAACCCAATCTTGTTCCTTTCCACTAAACGCTCCCATTGGCGCAGCAGTGCCAAGACTGATTTAGACAACTGCTGCCTCTCACTAGAGGTAGGTGGAGCCCTACGCTGCCAAAATGCCCATACCTTTGCAAGAAGGGGGTCCTCGCCCTGCAACAATCGCAGATCAGACATAGAGTTGGCAGGGAGGGCAGAGACCAATGACTGAAATGCACTCACCTGTGCACAAGATGGTAATTGGGAACTTTGTTGCAGGCCAATGGGAAGTGCAGTACCTGGCAAGCTGTCGTCTGCATTCCCATTACTTTGGCCTGATCGATACTTTATGGAGAAATCAAAGTCCGCCAGTTGGGCAACCCAGCGGTGCTCAGTTGCCCCCAACTTGGCAGACTGGATGTAACTTAGCGGGTTGTTGTCCGTGTACACGACGCATTTGTGCCCCAACAAATACTCCCTACATTTTTCATACATCGCCCACTTAAGGGCAAGGAATTCCAGCTTCATAGAGCTATAATTTGACATGTTACGCTCTGTAGGCCAAAAACCTCTACTGGCATAAGCCACTGGTCGCACACCCTGATCAGTCTCTTGAGGGGACAGCGTCAAGGCCACCATGGCTAGCATCGATTTCCAGAATGAATGGGCAGGAAAAGTCAGTGTATGTCAACACTGGAGCTGAGACAAGCCGAGACTTCAATTTCTCAAAGCTTTCCTCACACTGAGGTGTCCATAAGGAATCCAGAGTCTGACCTGATCCTCTCTTGGACTTTGTGCCCACCTGGCCAGCCACCAATTGGTGCAGGGGACTAGCCAGCTTAGCAAAGCCCTCAACAAACCGCCGGTAGTAGATGGCAAAACCCAGAAAGGAGCGCAGCTCGGAGACATGGCGTGGGCGTTGCCACTTGGCCACTGCCTCAACCGTCTTTGGGTCTGTAGAGACCCCCTCGCTTGAGATAATGTGGCCCAAATAGCTCACTTCCTGCTGAAGGAAAGCACATTTCTCAAGCCTCGCTTTGAGACCCTCCCTTTTCAGCCGGTCAAGCACGATTTCCAGTCTTTGTAGATGTTGTGTCACAGAGGAAGAATAGACGATGATGTCGTCTAAATAAAGTAGCAAGGACTGACCCTGCTGATCGCCAAACATCCTCTGCATCAACCGCTGGAAGGTACTTGGAGCGTTACAAAGCCCGAAAGGCATACGATTGAATTCGAAAAGGCCAAAAGGGGTACAGAACGCAGTTTTTGGCCGGTCCTGCTCAGCCACAGGGACCTGGTTGTAATCGCTAGCCAAGTCAATGGTGGAGAACCAGCGTGCACCAGAAAGCACATCCAAACTCTGGCCTACCAATTTAAAATACGGTGGCACCACAGTGCCATGTAGTGGCAAGGAGGTATAAACCCTCCGGTTACATATACATAGAAGATAAGCAGCAAAGAAAGTAAAAGGAAGTGCTCAGTGCTTAATGGGACGTCCCCGTGGTTGCATAAATAACGGACAACTAGGGGGTCCTTGTTTCTTTTTCTATTTCCTGAGAGATCTGGGATCACAGGTTTCTAAGTGTTCTCTTCTGGTCTTTACACACTAAAATTAATCCAAACTCTGATTTTTTTTATTAATATTAGGCATTATATAAGGAAACATACTGCCTGTTTGACCGCTTAATATCTAACGTGCCCCCTCTTCTGTCGCATATGAGTAACATAAGAAGACAGCAACATTTACCAGATTCAGTGTTACTGGAGCTTTGAGCTTTCTGCACAGTATCATCCACCATAGACATGAGGTTTAACTCAACCGTGACGGAGTTCATGGCGCCGGTTGTTTAGTTCCGTTCACCACGATCAGAATTGAGGATGTGAAAAATGTGCATTTCTTCAGGTTGCTCATTTCTTACCGGTAGCTTGTTGATGCACAGCTGGTTCCAGTCGGTCCGTCTCTGCCCGCTGAGATTGCTGGCAAGAAGTCCGTGTTTTCTGGCAGACGTCCATAATAAGGCTGCTCAGACAAATTTTTATAACTTTTATGGTCCATTTCTTCCTTTTATTAAGCTGTTGGTTACTTGTTTTTTTGCAGTGGCCACACTTCCTCCTTTTTTCACGCTGTCCTCTCCTACGACTATGGCGAGTGAACGTCTGCTTTGCCAAAGTCACACAACAACACATTAGACGCACCGTACCATAAGGCGCTCCGTACATTTTGGAGAAAATTTAAGACTTTTAAGTGTGCTTTATGGTCGGGAAAATACTGTACAAGGCCTTTGGAATAGTTCAGTAAAACTGCTTTTAGCACATTTTATGAACTTTTCTTTACTTTTCAAATTATGACTACAGAGATCTCTTACAATCACCTAATACTTGGATGAAAACGTGAAGCTGAGAAGTAAAAAAACAAACGAACACTGAGTATAATGGTTTTATACAGTTCACACCAGAATAAATGTGACAAACACTGATGATTTCTTCCTAACAAAACATCCTAATATATCATTCACTTCTACTATAACTATAACTATACATATAAGAACTATAAATCTCATTATAATGAAGACTTTCTAGACATCATTATATGTGTTTACTTGTGGCACTTTGGAGTCGATCCAGCTTCCAATCAGAATAGAAATGCATCCTGTAAACACCTCAGTTTATTCGATCAGGTTCAATCAGGAAGTTTTCTGTCTGATCAAAAAGTTCAAACATGTTTTATGATGTGATTGATAGAATACATACGAACAGTTACCTTTCAATGTTGAGTTTCATGTTCTCACATGTAAGCGCAGGTTCTCTCCGAGTATTTCAGCTCGTCCAAAAACATGCATGTTAACCGTTAACGCCATAAGAATAAGTGCGAGTGTGACTGGTTGTTTGTCTTTGTGTTGGTTGGACTGGTGACCTGTTCAAAGCTGTACCCTGCCAGTTGCCTGCTACAGGTTCCCACAACCCTGAAATGGACTAAGTGGCATAGAAAGTTGATGGATGGATACATTAATCATGAAGAAATACTTGTTAATGCATAGAAATAATGATAATAATTTAATTATTTTCAATGTTCTTCGCCATAATAGCAGCAGCAAGTACAGTGATAATGACCACAATACCAGCAGTAGTGTTCATAATATCACTACTAATGATAATTACAAGTGATAATGATAGTACGAATATAGAAACTAATACATAAAATAATATATATCAAAGCTCACATGCTTTCCTCATCTTATTTGAAGAATTATTTTCTGTCCACTAACTTGCTTGCATTTTTATGTGGTAAACTGATTAAATTGATATGCATAAAGAGGCGCATTACCCCCTTCAGTCTCCCTGCACAGTTTTAGATGTTACATCCTGGTAGGTGGTTGTCAGTGTGTCTGTTTGCTTTTTTGGCTCATACAGAAATAAGATGAGGAGGCGTGGTGTGGAGGCTTTAATCACTGCTGGTTTTTGACATTGGTTTGATGTGTCTAAGCCTTTAAAACCTCTTTACTATTTGGCAACAGTCCTGTGTTTGGTAACTAATGACTGACTTTCACTCTGAGCTTTTTTACGGTCTTATCCAAATGTTCAATTACAACTCTGTAAATAACATTTGTATCGGTAAATCAGATCCTTGTTCCAGCTGCAGTGATATAAACTGTTGCTGCATGAGTGAAGCACAACATTGTAACGTATTATATTCACAATAGTACCTGGCAGAATCTCTAAAGGGGACGCAGTTGATCGCCGCTTAAACAATATTAGCTGGCTGGGGTTTAATAACAGATGCTGTCTGTTCCTGTTGCTTCCAGGGCATAAAAAGTTATATAAGCTGTTAGCATTGGTCAAAAGTAGACAACAGTAGAAAAAAAGCTGTAAATTCTTTGTTATTATCAGAGATGAAGTATTTACTTTATCCCCAGAAGCAAATCCACTGACGCTCAGATAGTAACTGCTGGTGTATCTGAGCCTTTACAGCAGAATGGCTACATCTCTACAACTGTGGCGATATCGTGTGATCGCCAGTGTCATCCCAACCATCTGTCTAATCAGACACTGTTTTCCTGGAAAAACCATCATCATCTAACAGGAACAGCTGGTTCTTTGGTCGCTCAGCTTCAATGAAGCGTTTTTTTTTCAGGGCAATTACCATCAACAAATACTTTTCAAGAAATAAAACATCTTCAGAAGCACAAGCATAAATCGTTCACAGCCCAATAAACCTTAAGAGGGTACTCAGTTAACTGAATTGATTTTCTCTTTTGTGCTCCCACTTAATGTCAAGGCAGGAAAATTATAATTATTGCATAGAAAGAGCGAATGAAGAGAACAGAGCTGAAAAACTTCACATTTGAATTAAGAATAAGTTCCCACAGTGAGGACTTGAAAGCTGCTGCATATCTGCTGCTTCTAAACCTGCTTTTGTCCTTCATCCATTGCAAGTTAATTGCAAAACACTGACTGAGTGTACTATTAAAGTACCATCACATCACTATTATATACAGCTGCAGGGGATTCATTTAAAAATGTCCTGGTCAGCAGGACCTGAAGGCAGACTCATGTCCATCTGTATCTTACAATTTATAACTGCGGATGAGACCCCCTCAGGCTTATGCAGCTCTCAAGACTGATATTTTCTACTTTAACTGGGTATTTCACATTCTTTGAGGTGCACACACACACACACACACACACACACACACACACACACACACACACACATATATATATATATCCAGCAGACTGTGGTCACTTTGATTTCTGCTCACCTCCTGTGTAATCAATAGGATTAACATAATTATAGTTAATTGGCATAAGAATGGCCTCAGAGCTGCAGCGTTGAGACGGGAGGAGACGGACTGTTCCTCTGCTTTTGCTGGAATGGTTTCTTCCCACAATGAACAAAGTTAATCAAAATATGCACGGCCATTCATGCTCAAAAAGCTTTGATACAATTCTCTGGCTTTTATAGACGTTTAATAGAGTAACTTTACCACGAGGTAACAGAATCATGTGTCTGTTATGGATAAGCAAATTATTCACTAAATACCTGAACTGTCACATCTAATTATCCCATAAAGGAATTTAATTCGCTGGACAGCTATTGAAGAGGAGGTCTGAGTGCAGTTGTCACATGTTAAATTGCTTAACGAAGCAAATCTATTGCTAAAGTCACCAGAAACTTCATTAACTGTGATTGATTTGAGTCTTTTATCCGAGTAAATAATTATTTTACTGCATCAGTGCATCAGGATTCTGAATGTTTCCATCTATTCTTAAAAGTTCACAAAATAAACAATAAATTATTTTAGTTATGGGTAATTGAAATACATTTATGAACTATTAAGGGTAATAAAATTTTCTCGTAATGTTAATGAGATGGACTAAGACTGGGTTTAGTTTTGCTTTCTTGTGTGTTTTATTGGGTGCCGTTTTCCAGACATGTCTTCCTTTAGTTTTCTTTTCTTTTTGTCCCCGTTTCCATTTAAACCACATTCCAAATTAAGTTTTGTCTGCAGACAGCCTCTGGCCCCAGCGCTCAGGGGGTCCTGTTAACATCAGAGGTACGGGTCTCAACCAGTTCACCCTCCAGAGAGGTCTTGCTTGCTTTCCCTGCCTCACCATCACTAGTCTGAAGTTAAATTTTAGTCTATGCTCTGCTCCCCTTTTATATATTGTCTGGGTTTTCTTCCTTTTATTTTCATCCATCCGTCCATTTTCTACATTTCTTCATCCAACTCAAGGGGACTGGAGTCCATCCCAGCAATTAGCAGGCGAGAGGACAGGTTAACTGTCCATCACAGGGCTCAGTTTCATTTTATTTTATTGCTTTGTTAGCTTGGTTACACTAAAACACTCACATTCCTGGATAATTTTATGCACTGCCGGTTTAAATCTGAGCATTAGTGAACAAATGGAGCTATAATTCACCTGCTATCATGTTACGCAAGTTCTTACAGGAAGTACTTTTATCTAATAAGTTTATGTTTCAGACAGAAATCAGTTTTGCTGACTTTAAGTATTTCTTGTCTTCTATGATGCACTCAGGGTATTTTACGATACGACATTTGTGATTAGTCATGTTTATATTTAGAGTAGCCCTTCTGAGCAAGTAGAGATAAACCCTTGCTAATTTTTACAGGGGTCAAGGTCAATTTTGTTTATTACGGTCAAGTTAGAAATAAACACAGAAAGCACAGAAATAAACATAATCATGCTGCTGGTCTGCACTTTCTTATTTCTTATTATTGTTTACCATTTTAATATTTATAATTTGTAATTCTTATTTAGTTGCTGAAAGTAGAATATATACAGCAAGTCAAAAGTTTGGCCATTGAATTGTTTAATGAATAAAAAAAAACATTACAATGATGTAAATATGCTACTCACTTTACTTGTCTGAGTTATCTCAGCATCCATTTGCAACATGTTACTGCTGTTGCTCTGCTCCATGTTTATTTTTACACTCTTTCTGGTTTCCGTCTGCTTTCTCTTTTTTTGCAGGTCTTATTTGTCATTTCTTCCTTTTTTTTGCTGGTTTTACTTCTTATTTTCCTTTATCTGCAGGTCTTCCTGAATGGCAGTTGCAATGTATATTAATCTGTCATTCGTGTCCTCTCTGACTCCAGCCAGTCGAGGCAGATGGCTGCCTTACCTGAGTCGGGTTCTGCTGGAGGTTTTCCTCCCTGTTAAAAGGGAGTTTTCCTTCCCACTGTCGCCGAATGCTTGCTCAGGATGGGAGATTGCATAGAATCTTGATCAAAGTCAAGATTTGATGCAATCTTGCTGGTTCCCTATGTAATGCTATTTTTATGAATTGGTCGATCTCTGTAAAGCACCTTGAGACGACATTGTTGTGAAATGGCGCTATACAAATAAAGTTGAATTGAATTGAATTGAAAATTAGAAATGAGTTTAGTAAGATGGAGAGAAGATTTCAGCTTGTCAGCTAAACATAACCTCAGTGTTTCTCGGGTTTAAAATGACAATAACATATTAGTAGGGCTGAGCGATATGGCCTAAAAGTAAAATCTCAGATGTTTTCAAACCAAATCCGATTTCCGATTTTAAATAGATTTTTTTCCCTCTTTCTGTTAAAAAACAATACAAAAGACAAAAATGATTCTTTTTCAAAAAGGCTTTTTAGTTGTAGACCACGTCTGTGATGGCTTTCCATAGAGCCCGTCTTCTCTTAGGGGACAGAGTGAAAATAATTTCATGGTGGGGTTTTGTAGGCTGTTGCTGGTTTGAGCAGGTCGTAGATGCACAATTTCTCCGACTCCACTGAGTGCCTCTGTTTCAAGTGTTGAAATAAATTTGTTGTGCTCCCCCCTTTGGTAGAAACAGCCCTTAAACAAATTTTGCAATGAGGCATTTATTGCTCTAAGTCCATGTTTGTAAAACCAAAGCAGTTCCAAATAATAAAGGAAACTGGTCTTTTTTGGGAACAGGCTCCTCTTTGCTGCCATGTTAATGTGTTTATGAGGATTTGTGGGAAATCAGCAGGAGTACGTTGATCTTACTTTGATGTAAGAAGCCCCAAAATGTGCTGGGGAGGCAAAAAAAAATCTCAATTTTCATTAAAATAAATCTTCATAAACAAAATATTCAAATTTATCGATTAAATCGATTAATCACCAAACCCTAAATATTAGTGACAGTAACAAATACCTACAGATGTTTTTTTGGGTAATCTTACATAAACTTACTACGATATTTATATATTGACAGTCAGACATATACTAAGCTGTGAAAATGATGCAGTTTGTATTACAGGCTCTGCTGTTTTTTATCCCATAATGTATCCATCTGCATGTATCTTATCTATTCTGTGGAGACAGACATGTTTTCAAAAACCGTCTGGCATTCAGGATGATTCTGATTGGCTGAAACAGCAGCATATTTGATGAGATATGTGGATGACATGATTGATCAAATAAAAAGGTACAGGTGAAAAGCAGGGACAGGACCAGGACAACACTCAGCATTTTAAAAGGGAAATACATGTTTTTTTTAAGTCTGAAGATTTATGCTCTCGGTTTGGAGACTTCCTGAATGCTAAGCTAAAAAGGTGACCTCAGAATGACACCGTCCTTTTTCATTTCAAGCTGAAACCAGTTTCATTCTATTCATGTGGTTTTCTACTGTTGTACTTTAGCATAAGACATAGAATTTAGGGCCTAATCCGTGGCAGCGAGGGAGCACAATACAACTTAGTTTTCCTGTGATGACATGCTAATGAAACAGCACTGGAAAGGTCTCGTTCTCAGGCTGTGAAGACCAGTAAGGATCAGACATATAATTCAGCAGCAGTCTGTTTCTCTGAAATGGGATCCATGTGTTGTAGGTACCAAGTGTGTGTGGCCATCCTGATCTACTTCCTTCCTCTGCTGGTGATGGGCTGTGCTTACCTTGCGGTGGGACTGACCCTCTGGGCCAGTGAGATTCCTGGAGACTCTTCTGATCGCTACAGGGAGCAGCTGACTGCCAAGCGTAAGGTAAACGCTCTTTCTAGAGCCCCCCCACAAGCGCCATATTTTTTTCCCCCTTCTGCCCTGAGCCCAACATGGTTGAAAGTTTCATGTCTCCTCCCTTTTTATACCCTGATAAAATAATCATTACAACACCACCAACCTGGAATCTCTTTTCATCTCTTTTTTTCTCTTTCTTTTGGTTTTTCAGCCCCCCTGTTGTTCTTTCAGCCCACCACATCCTCTTTATCCAGCTAGTTCTCCCCCTACACCCTTATCTATCTATCTATCTATCTATCTATCTATCTATCTATCTATCTATCTATCTATCTATCTATCTATCTATCTA
>JBAMHX010000013.1:25434285-25456516 GCA_037177515.1 Pseudomugil tenellus | reverse complement strand
CTATCTATCTATCTATCTATCTATCTATCTATCCATCCATCCATCCATCCATCCATCCATCCATCCATCCATCCATCAATAAATATATTTATCTATTCTTCGATTCGTATCCAATAAGGCAGCTGTTTACATCGGTTTTATCTTAAATGCTTTATGCTGTTGGTAATATTAATGAAGCTTTTATGAATATTACATTTGTTTGACAGAAATTTCAAAGCAGCAAGGTTTTTTGTTTTATTTTGTTTTATTTTCTGAACAGGCAGCTTTGTATTAAGATTTGTTGAACAGAATTGTTACAGTGAAAAGAGAAATCGAAAGCCGGGTCTTCAGTGAGAACAAACAGTGTAGTTTGGTACGTTTCAACAATTATAAACAGCAATCCAATGTGCGTGTCTGAATCTGCCACAGCGCAGTCATGTATGGTTGTTTAGCATTGTTGTGTGGGTTACACACTGTCTGTAAATTCCTTACCTGGTATTGAATTAATCATTTTCAAAAGATAATTTATGACATATTTGGATTCTGCCTTTTTAATTAAGATGTCCTTTGGGAATTATTTCATAGAGGTTTTTGCCCCTTTTTGTGCAGAGGGCTTTTGTTCTGAATGGGTTTTGGGATATTTTGTATTTCAGGTTTAGGGTTGCTGATAGGTCTTTTACCTTTTACCTGCTCGGGTGCAAAGTGGGTTTTATGGTGTGTTCTGGTTATTATTAAAGTGCAAATGCATTATCTAGAAAAAAAAGATTCATCTTTCATGTGTTCTCAGGAAACTTCAAGAGTTTTTTTCCATTTTTTTTATCTCAATTTGACATCCCCTGTATTTTCACACAAATACACCTGGAAATATTGCACCAACATACATTAGGTCTCAGTCATTTCAGTCCTCAGCTTCTATGCAGATGTTTAGAGGTGAGGTGCTTATATGACTATTTGGTGGAAGAAGATGTGATGATTTACATTTATTATGATTTTATTTTTCTCTTTTCACCATCTTTAATGGTCAAGATTACTTCACCATTAAAGATGGCTGCTTATGTCAAAGTTGCCCAAATCTTTAAATGATTCACCTGGTAAAAACCACGTTTACTGAGCTGTCATGTGTTCAACAGGTGGTGAAGATGATGATCGTGGTGGTGTGTACGTTTGCCGTCTGCTGGCTGCCGTACCATATCTACTTCCTTCTGCACCAGTTCTTCCCCCACCTGCTGGAGAAACCCTTCATCCAGCAGTTCTACCTGGCCATCATGTGGTTGGCAATGAGCTCCACCATGTACAACCCCATCATCTACTGCTGCCTCAATGACAGGTTAGTGCACTGCAAAAACTAAAATCTAAGATTAAACATCTCAAATCAAGGAAACATATGCTTATTTTTAAAAAATAAGATAATTATTCTTACTTAGTAGGTTTTTTAAATATTTTTTTCAGGAATTCTTGACAGGTTAATGTTCCTTGAAATAAGATTATCTGCCAACAGAACAAGAAATTTTATCTTATTTCAAGGAAAATTAACCTAATTTTTGTAGGTTTTTTTCTTTTTTTTTTTACAGCTAGTTTTTGTAGTGAGTGTCATGTTTCCACGCAAACCTGTTCCTGAGCACGACGTCTGAACATCTGAACTATTTGCTTTCTGCTGCAGTTTGCTCTGTTTCCAGCTCTGCTTTTTACTCTTTTTGCTAAACACAGAATATATTGAATTTACAAATGTGTTATATTGAATTTTTATTTCAACTCCAAACTTTTTCAGGCAGCTCCAGTAGCAATTCCCCCTGTTGCTCATAGAAAATAAATCTTTTTTACTTGGACATGGTGAAGTTGCAGCGATGAAAGCAGTTTTCTGTTTACAATTGCCATCACATTTCTAACATTTGGTTTAATACAAAACTAGGAGCAAATGAAATGTCACAAAGGAAAACCATGTCCTTTGAATATAAATGACTCTTATTCTTTCCTTCACTGCATTATGAAATAAACTTTACAAAGAAAATGAAGCTAATTTACATTTACACCATGTAGAGCTAAAATAAAAAGCCATAGCACATCATATGCATTTAACATTTTTTACTCATCAACAAGGTCATATCTAAAGTTGTTTTCACTAATCAGTCCAACATGTAGAATTATTGAATTATACTGAAATATAAGATTATAATAAAAAAAAAGTAACTAAACACAAAAAGAATAATGAATTAAAATATAATTGTATAAAAAGTAATTATTGTGATTAAATTACTATACAATAATAATATATTAATATGAACTAAATAATAATTAAAACAAATATTAATATTATAATGAAATAAAATTACAATAATTATATAAATTTGATTTTGAAATTGCCATATTTCTGACTCAAAGCTGTTTCTGTTGCTGTAACAACAGCATCTGCAGTGAACGTTAGCTTGTACACACAGAGGTGTGTTCGCAGCTTTGACATTAGTTGTCTGGAAACCGTCTGCACCTAAAAAACTTCCACAAATGGCCTGGATCTAAAATAGACTAAAATCAATAAGTCACGTCTCTGTCCGCTGAGATGTCGCTGAGTCTAAATATCACTTTGCACATTTAAGACAGATGGTTGTCTCAGCTTGTTGTCTTTATTCAAGCATAGCTGAATGTCCTCCATCACAGCCACTTGTCTTTGTGCTGGAGGAGAAATGAGATTTCACACTTGGTTGTTTTCACCTCGGAAATTCATTAAGTCGTAAAGATGAAGCCGTGTGGGATGTGAGGTTGGATTTAGTCATCACTCTGTCTACTGTGTTAAATAGTCTTTGTTCCCAGTTACCTTAGGCAACTTGAAAATATATGGATGATCACAAATCCTCCATTGTTTCTTTTTTGTTTTCTTTTTCCTAATTTCTGTCCTGCGAACCGGATTTTACATCAACCCTTGATCCACATTCCTCACTTCTCTCCATGTTCAGAGATGGTCTTGAGCTGTTTAGAGAGATGATCCTTCATTTCATTCAGTGCTTCAAGTTATTTTCATTTTCCTCTACAACGCCTAAAAAATGTGTCAGAGTGCTTCATTTACAAACTGCCTGTACCTCCTGACAGTGTACGTAACACTACAAGTCTTAGTCACTTTCCAAGTTGCCTGTGTGTAGCATTGCAGTTCTTCATCATGTTGGAATCAGTGTAAACAGTCTTGTCAGACTGGGAAGACATCCAAGCTGCCTGCCTGTTAATGTGCACGCCACTGTAGAAAGAAAAACACATCAAAAGACACTAAAAAAGTATTAAAAGTGTTTGTTATATTTATCAGATTAGTTTATCTATAGTGAATTAGTGACGGGGGGATAGTGGGTTCAGGAATCTTGTCTGGATTGTTCGATAGCAAACCAAACCTGAAGACATCTTTTGAGAAGGTTTTCTTTTCTTTCCTTTCTGAGAGGAAATGTTAGCATCTATCTCTTATTTGTCATGTTCCCAAAATATTTAGCTTAGTTTGATACACACATACACACTAGTGGTTGGATTTCAATATCAGCCATCGTGTGTTACCTGCATGCAGGAGACTTTGTTCATTGCACTGATGCAATTTCTAATGTTTACTTTATTTTACTTTTATTTTTCCTACTTTTACATTCCTCAACAGGGTGTTATTTCTTAACTATTTAATTAGCATTGACACATAGTGTGGTTTCAACCCCACCCCTCACCCAAAGTGTGTACTACATGGCAACTACAGGGTTTCACAGGGGCACACTGGCGAGCACACACCAGGATTTGGACAATGTAAACATACGAGTAACATTTCAGATGGTTTTTCAGGCCAATAAGTCGAGAAGCTGATGCTCTCCCATTTGCTCTCTGTTGGCCTTGAGATGTCCATACAGCAATGCAGAGAAACATTCAGCAGCTGTTCCCTGTGTTTATTGCACTGACTAGTGAATAGTCTGTGAGTAGTATTGTGTTTTTTTAAATACACTCAAATCATCTAAAATCAAGCTCATCTATCTTTTCTTCCATAGATTTCGTGCTGGGTTCAAACAAGCATTTCGCTGCTGTCCCTGTGTCCCTCAAGGCTCCTACGAAGGCCTGGAACTCAAGTCCACGCGCTACCTTCAGACTCAGACGAGTGTTTACAAGGCCAGCCGGATGGAGACCACCGTATCCACCGTTCTTCATGTGGGGGATGATGTGGAGCAGCCCAAGGCCAAGGCGATGGCAGGACTCGGACCTGCTGGGGTTGCATCTGCAGCAAGGCCACATAGCTCATCGCTGGACCTCACTTCAAACGGCTCTTCATCCCGTAGTGTCTCCAAAACTGTATCAGAGACATCTAGTTTCTATTCCAGTAACAACCTGCAGGAATAAACCTCCAAAACAGACACGCAACACGCAGAGAGTGTGAGTTTGACTGTTCGTGTCGCTGCTTTTGCCTGCACGTCTTCATGCAAATACAGCTCGAATGTGTGACCTTCTCTGCCATTGACTGTGACATCATGGTGAATATAGTTCCAGTGTGCTCTCTGAGCACTGTCCATACTTACAGCACTGTGGTAGGAACATTTGTGCTACTCACAGTTGACAATCAACCAGCATTAGAAAGATTTTCTTAGCGCCAAAGAGCAACGAAGAACGCTCCATCTAGTTGAGCACATTCCATTTCAAAAGCTGAACTCAAACAGATGCTCGCGCCTCCAACTTTCACAGCTTCTGCTTGTCAGATCAGCCTCCTGTCAGAGAGCTCACACGTCCCCAATCACACAAGCTATGTGACTTCACACAGTCTATTTTTGATTAGATCCGTATAACATTAGACGTGCAACATGACAGCACCTCGTTTTTAGAGGGGATTTCTGTGCAAAAAGAGAGAAAATCCCTGCAGTCGGTGGAGAGAACCTGGTTTTCTCTGCAGCTCTCACCGGAACATATATGTTTTAAGCATTATCAAAGGCTCTGTCTTGAAAAGAACCTAAATTTGAGAAAAGTGCCTCCATGTTTGTGTATGTGAGAGCTGATGAGAATGCCAACTCTTATCTCTGTGAGCAGGACTGCTACGGCTATCCGACGTGCAGAATGAGTGTCTGCCTGGCTGAAAGGATGCTTCACGGATCCCCTGCAGGCTTCGCTGAAAAGTTCTGGCAATCAGCGAAAATACCAGCAGTGAACGGCTAATGTTTCATCTGGCTGAAGGCTGACATCAACAGCTGGGAGTATCATTTTTCTGAAACAGAGCATTGGCAAATGCTGAAGAAACAGCAGCAGAAAAAGACTCCGGTTGCACAAAATGAAAGCAGGATCTCCGACACGGAGCTCCGACACCATGAGGTCTAAAACACATCTGCATAAGTGAAGATGACGATGTCAAACAACCGTCCTACGACACAAGACTGAGTGTGGCATCCATTTCATTTATTCAAAAGTATTCACAGCAAAGAGCTCCTCAACCTTCTTGTGTGAATGCAAACTGGGATTTGACGGGTTCCTCTCATTAATCTCTGACACACACTGCTGTGGATGTGTGCAGTTAAATGGGAACAATTAGCCTGTGATGAAGACAATCACGTCTGTCCCGCATTAACAGGCATCGCACCAACAAAATCTAATTCAGCTGCAGGTTTAAAGGTCTTTGCAGACTATGTGGTCTGGAATGCCCCCCCCCCCAGTGAGCTGAAGCTCTTTGACATGCAGCGATGTGCCTTGCTGCATAGCATACTGTCTGTAAAAGCACAAGGAGGTAGCGTGTGGGGGTCACAAAAGCCTGAATGGTTCCAGTTCCCTCCCGCATTAATACCTGCATCCAAACACGCTTAAGCTGGATTTATACTCACACAGCGTCTGCGTGAGGTAAGTTATGGCCTCACCGCCGTAAGCTACGTGTAGGTCCGTGAAGGCTCAACGTGCATCTATTCCAGTCCTGGCAAACACCCCCGCTTGCAACCAGTTATGGTGATGAACTCCCTTCTGATTGGTTTGTTTGGATTTCTGCAGCTTCGCGCTGAATTTGTATAGCGATGAAAGAGAAACTGCAACATGACAGCACCACCCTACTCTCGGTGCACATTTCACAGCGTGAGCTACACCGGCCATCCCGCAGACACGCATATAAATCCAGCTTTAGACTCACAATTAAGAGGATTTGTGCTCAACGTTGTGCCACAATATTCTTAACCATCCATTTTGTTTTGTTTGATGTCATTTCATTTCATTTCCTGTGATTGAGGTGTGTGTAGACATTTCAGTGTTTTCTAAAGTTATTTTTTTTGTTACTGATCTGAGGAAAACATTGAAACCATAATGTTTTAAATATAATCCTGTAGTCAGCTTAATAAATAAATACAGCTCAGTTAAGCACACCAACCAAAAGCCAACTCCAAAAGATCTTTTTAGGTTTTTAGGCTAAAAATGTGTTTTTGTATTCATAGAGAAACCACATATGTCATATGACCACATACTCTATTAATAGAAGCATGATAATAACATATAGTTAAACAATTAAATCTCTTTAAAAGGGATACTGCTGTCTTTATGCAGTATGATTATTACTAGTTTATTTATATCACACATACACATATCTCTCTGTAAGTAATCTGTTCATAATTCACATGCTGAGGTTTGAACAGCAAAAACAAAAGAAACACAAATGTAGAACACGTTAGTAGGTTTCAGAAGATGAATATCCTGCAGTTATCTGGATGATTACTCAGTTTTCGGTAAAAAAAAAACCGAAAAAAGTGGTAATGCTTGAATTTAACACGAGGAGAAGATTTTATATGTTGTTAATCTCTCATCAGGAGGATTTGATGACAACGTTTGCTGAACACTCAAAAGCCAATGTTTGACAAAAGGATTTGCGCTTGCAGTAAATAGTAACCAGGCTGGTGGAGTGCAGAGTAGGTCACTGTCAGGTCGGCTTGGATGGATAATAAGTAAGAAAGCTTGTAGTGCAGAGAATCCAGACATGGGGAGAAACACTGTTAGCAAGTGTCACACTGAGGAATGAGATCAGTAGTATGACCTGTGAATACCGATCTATCACTGCTGGAGACACAAGTGCTGGATAAAGACTGGTGAAGAAACACTGCAGGAATAATGATGAGAGCGCCATCCGAGTAAACATTAAAGTTTCAGTATTTTGCTATATTTGCCTTTTAACAGTCGATCCAGTGCACATTTATGACAATATTATCATATATTTGCAACATGCACCAAACTATAGTTTTGCCATATGGCTCATTTCTTACTTGCTCATTGCTTGCATCCCCAGTCATTTCCCCAAAGAATATTCCCTATATATATGTGTGTGTGTGTGTGTGTGTGTGTGTGTGTGTGTGTGTGTGTGTGTGTGTATAATCCAGTCTAAAAAAGAGAAAAACTGCTGTAGATGGCAAACTGCACTGATTGATTATTTAATTATTTGGTTAAAAACTAAATGAAGAAGCCTTAGAAAGAAAAGTGGACAGAAACGTTTCTACAGCAGACACTAAGATCATAGTAGAGAAAACTCATGTTGCTAAATGTGACTCTAAGAGCTGTGAAACCTGGAGTTTTCTTATTTTTTCACACACTGATTCTAGCAAAGATATAATGACAGAATATCATCTCATATGTTGATTTGAGTTTGTGATAATCAAGATGAAAACCTTAAAGCTGAATGTGTTTTCATACCACTGTATCCAGCTGACAGTTTGTCATACGACTATGAGCTAATTTATGGTTAAATTGAAGTAATCAGCAAAACTACAATCATTTGGCAACACACTGAAGCCCCTTGTCTTAGAAAAAGTCAGCAAGGTATAAATCAGAAATGGGTTTTTTCTGAAACTCTTACAACTTCATTGTGAAATATAAAGTCTTTATGGGATCATATTTCTAAATCATCATCATAATACAGTTAAAATTCTTCTGAATTTTAGTAACTATAGCCTGTAAAGGAAGGTTTTCTGTATCTCAGGTGAAGTGAAATACAATCTATAATTTAATGACTTTTACCTTGGTCTCTTACGGCAACACAAGTATTCAGTAGTAGTACATCCTGAAGTATAGCTAGAAGCACATTTTTAGCCAACCAGACAAGATATATGTATTAAAATGTATCATATATTCATGGTTAAGTGGGTACACTATATAAAAATACTGGGCCTAACTTTTCCTGTACAAAATGGTGTGCCCATTCAAATATGAATACTATATTTGTTTCATTGATCTCACTCTGACTAAAATTATATTTAACAACTAAATAATAGTTTCCTGCAGTTTGGTAAAAAGTGGTAAAAAGCTTTACTGAGCTTCTCCTGGACATCACTCACATCTCTCCAGTTAATAAATGACATCGCCCTCGTGATCCACAGGTGCCTAATTTAAAGGTTTTTAGGGACGTTCTGGTGACCCTAGAGGCCCATGTGTGGGTCAGGTGTGGTTACAACCTGTCTGTAGTAAGAATCCTACTGCTCAAATTAAGCAGGTCTAAGAGACTTAGGCAGCTTAGTCTCATTACATTTGAACCACAGAGACCTGACCAGACAGGCCAGGAGAGCATGAGAGCACAGTGGAATGACATCCTAATCTGGTTACACTCTAAGACTGGCTCCCATGATGGCTCTGGCTCTGGTGGGATGATTATGAGTCAGTGAACTGAATAGGAAAATGTGCGTCTTCATGTCATTTTACCAGTAAATTAGCTACAATGAGTGTAGCAGAGTGTCATTGAACCCGTTATTGTGTTTTAATGAGGACCAACAGCTTCCTCAAGGACAGAAAGGACCACTCTGTCCTATGATGGGACATCTGTCCTCATCTGTAAAAGGTCACAATGAAACATCCTGGATATTTACATTCTGATGGATAGATTTGGCATTACAATACAGTACAATACAATACAATTACAATACAATATTTGATAAAGTTATCATGTAGTTGTGTGGTTTTGAGTTGGAATATCCAACGTCTCTAAAGCTGAAGTTTTGCATATAAGGCTAGATATTTAATGCACAAGCTTATATATTCCTTGTCACTGTCATGCCGAGTTAAGATCTTCTGCACATCATTTAATCACTGTTTTAGTCAACCCACACACAGACCAAGCACCAACCTGCTCAGCAGAAGTGCCATGAGAGGTAAAAACTAATCTAGCTTTCAGCTGAGAAACACCGACATCAAATCTACGTCTAGACATTATGTAGATTTTATATAAAAAAGGAATATTGAATAAAAATCTAGAGAGCATCTATCTGGTGCAGTCATACGCTGAACCTCAGCAGGTGAGATGAAGTCGTACTTCGTTAGATGATAATACAACAGGATAAAATAAAAAATTTTCCTCCACAAGGATTATTCACTGCAGATATGCTGCAAAATATTTATGACTTTACACACAACTTTTACTCCAGCAACGCAGGGAAGAGTAAAAGTACCAATTAGTCTGAATGTTGTATATTTGAGAGAGAAACAAAATTAAACAGCAAGTATTGAGTATTTTTCCTGTGCTGTAAAATTGCAAAGATTTTGCTGATTTTCTGGTCTGTTGCTCATTTTTTTCTTTTAAGGGAGCTAATTCATGTCTGATTTAGAGGAATGTATTGCTTTTAAAATTGAAAATAAATGTCTGTATCAAACAAATTTTTAAACAATATAAAATCTCATGTAAGTGGAAACATGAAAAAAATCTGCTTAGGTAGATACACACATCTCTAACACGCAAATTCACCACAACTCAGCCAAATTACAATTACTAGCTTCTTGTAATTCTCTAGGGGAAAAAACACATGAATTAGTGACCATTTGTCATGCTTTACATACTATTGGAACACATTTATACTAATCAGTCTCCAGGGTGGTGTATGAAAGCAGTGCAACCACATTACTGCCTTACTGTCGGCAGAGGTCACGTAATAAATTGGGACACAGCATGACTACAGGTCATTGCCAACTTCCCCTCTGACTCACTCTAAGGTCACCCCCGATGTCTCCAGTTGGACTTCATCCCTTTTCTCACAAATAGCTACTAATGAAAACCTGTTTTTTGAAGCTACCTCTAGCTACAACTATCTGTTTGCCCCCTTATGACGTCTGCAAGCTGTGAACAAGTCACAAAGTGTTTGTTTTTCCCTTAAACTGTTTGTTTGGTCTGAAATCTTTGCAGCCAGACAGAAAAGAAGCAGCAACTGTGGGAACAAATGACAGGCCTGATGTGATATGACATATCCATAATATCCACTACAGCTGTCTGAGCCAGAGAGGACTTTTGAAGTGGAGTGAACACTGTGAACATACACTCCAAAAACCCACCTCATCATCTCATCATAACCTAATCAAAAGCGGTGAGCCAGAAATAATCCACAATCTGCATCCTGACAGCAGAGTTTGCTCCCTCATCTGTCCATCCCTTGGACAGGTCAAGTGGAGTGGGTGAACGAGACGCCGGAGCGCTAATGAATGTGTAATTAACTTTGTTCAACGAGTGCTTCTTCAGTGAGTGTCTCTTTCTGAATCTCTATCGCACAAACACACACACTCACAGCAGCATCGCTGATGAGAGCTGTAGCGATGGAGACAAAGGATCCCGACTTGTTGCTGAGGAGAGGCGCCAGGCAGGCTCCACAGCGGGGTGAATGGCCCCATCAGCACCATCTCTTCCTGCGTTCTATCCATCCGTCGCTCTCCAATCAGGCTAATTACACAAGAGAAGTGAGGAAGGCAACCAGCAAAGCCTGCGCAGTGACACACACACACACACACACACACACACACACACTGAGTGTTGCTTTGTGGCTTCATCACTAAATGGGCTGAAAGCAGTTAAACTGCTGCAATCATCTACTGTAAGAAGGTTTAGAGAGAGCCACACAACTTGTTATTTACATTAATTGATGCCCACTGAGTGAAGAAAAAGTTAATTGTAAGGATGTAAATATATGTTCATGAAGCTTCAGCAAGATAAAAAAACATACTGATGATGAGGTGTTTCGGCCGCTGCATCCTGCAAACACACAACCTCTGCAATACAGTACAGACTCAGCGTTAGGGTGTGTATGGCTGCAGTCTGGCTCCATATTGTTGCTTATCAAAGACCTTAAACAGCTTAATCTGCCATTTTCCTCATCTTGTACAAATGCCAACCTCCCCACTGGTCTCTTTTGTGAATCTACTTCTGAATGTGACATTTTGATTCCCTGCTAAAAAAAAAAAGAGCTCTCCAGGAGCTGTGACTTAGAGATACGTGTGTGTGCTGTGTTGTAAAGCTATTGAGCATAAAGAGTTGCGTAGAGCTGTATCACAACACATGCAGTTTGAACTGTGCGTCCTTAAAGAAACTGTGTTTGTACTTTGGAGAGAAAGATGCTGCCTTTGTGCCACAAGGCGATGTCTTGTTAATGTACCAGTGCCTCTTTCAACATTGTTGGCTTTGTTTCTCTCCTGCATGATGTGTCTGAAAACTAAAGATCACTGCTGTTACTGAACCTTTAGTTAGCCACTTCTCTCATTAGTTTCTTTGGATCCACATGCATTAACTACACAGTGACCTTTGTGCAGTGGTATTTTGCTGCTGTACTTTACTGCTTTATGTGCAAACTTTAATTACATGGTTAAGAGTCAACGACTGTTTGTATTAGAAGTGCTGACTGGTTTTGAACTGGCCTTTTAGTCAGCTTTACCTGTCATTTTTATTCCTGTTGAGTTAATGTAGGTTTTTTTTTTTTTACCAAAATGAGGGACCCTAACTGATAAGATCTGTGGATACTGCAGCTAAATGTACTTAAAAGGGTTTTTTAATTTTTGATTTTGACAGAAACATTGATAACAATTTACAGTGGAGATCCCTAAAGTGAATTTTTATCCCCAAAGAAATCTCAAACCTTAGAAAATTCATACTATTTATGTAAATGTTGCAGGTTTATGCATAAAATCGTTGCATACAATGCTTACCAAGTGTCATATCATACATGCTGCTCAACATATCCTGCAGCCTGAATCTATCTGGGTGATTTAGGTTACTAAAAATCTAGAAACTAGAAGAGTTTTTGTACTTTTTAATACTTTTTACTAATTATGACCATCTTATATTCAATTCAGTAGTTTATAATTAGCTCTGCAGACATTTTAATGCCAGCTGACCACCTGGAGGATGCGATGAGGTGAAGCAAAATGTTCATCTACATCTGTGAGAAAAATACAACAAAGTGCATTCGTTTGTTGCACTAACTGTCAGAATTCATGGTCATTTCACACATCGAATAAGAACAATTTGGCTTTCATTTTATTTTATTTTAATCTTAAGCTGAATGATAATAATGTAACCCATCTTACTGGGTTCACCAGAACAATTTACTACAAAACAATACAGGGATGTCATGCTTACCTTTTAAGAGCCTCCACACTGCTTTGTTGTTCCCCCAAAACTATAAATCCTACAATAGCCTATAATCTTGGATGATAATTTAAAATCTGTATAATATTAAACAACAGCACTGTCTTCTACAATATCCTTGTGATCAATGCCTGCATCATTATTAGAAAGAGAGTATTTATAGATATAAAGAGCACCGTTTCAAACTATATGAAGGGAATGTGCAGACAAGAAAAGGTCATTTAACTATATTTTGCAATAAAAATATATAATTTTTTTTGTGATGTCACCAGACGGGGCCCATAAATGCAAAAATATTGGAAATCCCTCTTTATTACATTTACCTGCTGCTGTGAAGCTTTTAAGGTTTGAGTTGTTATAGACTGTAAAGCTTTGCTTTTCTCTTGTGTTTTAAGTAACTTTTAACTTTGTTCCCTCATCAAAATTCATCTATGGTCCTCAAACAAGAGAACGGGGCAAAACACAGACTACTGCTTTACATTACCCCACAAAAACAACAAACCTTTTTGTTTCTGTGAGGTACAAAAAATACCACATTGTTTAAAATTTGGCATTTTAAATGATGTTTGTTCTGTCCAACTGGGACAATTTTAACATCAATACAACTCACTCACTGGCTTCAGGTGAACCATGATCTTAGGGTACCACTTCCCCTGACAGATGCGCTGTAGGCTTGGATGTCAAATAAAATCCCAATAAATAACACTTTTGTTCTGTTTCAGTGAACAGAAATACTCGTCTGTTTTCACAATATTTAAGCTTCTTTTTAAAAATGTAATTTAAATGTATTGACTAACTTCATAAGCAAGTTTTTTTTAACAAAAAGAAGGTCCGACACATGGAGAAATCAATGTGACGAGGTTGATGAGTTTGTGTGGATTTTGGTCCTGTGACATTCTGACAACAGCCGTATCCTTTAAAAGGGCTGACTCCCAGCATTCATTTCAGGGTGATTACATTGGCTTTCAGTCAAGCGTGCAAAACTTACAAGTTTTTCAATGCATGTCCCCCCCGCCAAGGTGAGGAACTATAATTTGTCCCGTTCCCCTGTGGTTTTTCTTTAATCTTTTAAATACCCTGAAAGCTAGAAGTCAGCACTTCAATCTGACAATTCAGTCTGATGTTAAATGAGCTGAAATGTTGACCTTTCTGTTGCTGCACAATAGGTGATTTAAAAAAAATATTCGTAGTTCTGACAGATTGTCATGTTGGAAGACGTGATCCAGCACTTTTCAGACACAGCAACACATGTTGGTCTAAGTTGTGTTTTGTACAGTCATACTTCTGTCAAGCCAGTACTTTCATCTTTGTTGTACTAAACTTCAGCGACAGAAAAAGAAAATTATTTATCTTTTGTGTATTTTCTCAGTGAAAAGTATTGCTCAGAGTGACTTTGTATCTGTTGCTGCCTCATGCTGTTAGCTGCCATTTATAGTTGCATTTACTGTGCAAACAGTGTTTTTATCTGTGCCAAAATGCAGTGTGAATTTGATGTCTATTAAAGAGGAAAATAATTCCAGTATTGATTTACAACTAAACACGTGGGGTTTGTGTTCTTTCCAGCAAGTAGGGGTACATTAAGGCAGTGGATTTTTCTTCTCTGCAGATCAAACGTCAGCTGTGACAAATGGATGGATGTGCACAATCACATGTACACACAGAAACATACATTTACTCTGCTTTAAGTGAGCACCACAGCTGCATCTCTGCCTTTGTAAAAAAAGTGACCTGCACAATGTTTGTTTGGATATGAAAGAGAAGGACGATGATGAAGAAGCAGCACAGACAGGCGCTTCGGTATGTGTGTGTGTGTGTGTGTCCTTATAGCTAAAAAGGCAGCAGAGAACAGGTGTGTAGCTGCTCCCAGATAAAAACATGTCATGTGCTGCAGAGGACTTTCAGCCAGACTACGCTGCATGCATAATAACTTCATGGGCCTGGACACAGCAGATTCATGCGACTGCATTTCAATTAGAAGTTTGCAAATCAGTGTTTGTGCTGAAAAGCAAAACAAAGATTCTAAAAGAATACAGTTCCAAAACCATCATTTATATCCAAAACATTAAAACCACTGGCAGATAAAGTGATGATGCTCCTGTTGTTTTCTGCTGGTGTCAAAATCCATGAAAACTACCGGAGGACCCAAGAGCAAGACGGGAACAGAGAGGTGAACTTAGCTGACAACGTTATGACAAACAAAGTGCTGCTCAGTCAGAAAGTTCAAGAGACTAAATAAAAACCAACAAAACAATTTGGCAATAAACTAAAAATATAATATATAATGATGTAAAAATATTTTTAAAAAAAACACAGAATATGACATTTATGACGGAAATACTTATTAAACCCAACTGTCAGACTGAAAATATGTAACCCAACATAAAAAAACAAGGCCTATTCCTTCAGATGGATCTCTGAACGCCCCAATTCTCCAGTTCCCCAATCCTCAAATAGACACAATACAATAATATAAAGATACACATGTTCAGTCACAAAGCTGCACCTGGTGGGAAGCTTTGAACCAACCTAGTATGGCACCTTTTATTTTGCACTTGATTGGAGGTCATTGAGAGAAATAGTTCCAGAGATATGGCCGAAAATAAGATTTTTCGTGCATAAAAAGTGTGACATGAAGAGGAAATACTCAGTATTCAGCTAAAGGTCATGATGCCACAGCTAATGGTTTTAACTTAGCATTTTTTTGTAGACCCATTAGCTTTTTATTTCAGAAAGAATGGATGCCTGGCTCTTCCCAGAGTCACCACTAAGAGTGCGGCTTTTTGCTGGAAAACCTCTCTGCCTTAAAGTTTAGAAGAAGTGCATGTGAAATTTGTAAATGGAAATCAGAACTCAGTAAATGCAAATTAATTTTCAGTCAAGTAACTCAAGTTCATCAACTATGAAATTATAATAGGCATTCATTTAGTCATGTAAATAAGACAGTGGAATTTTATCATCCAAATTAAACTAATAGGTTTTTGAGATTTAAAAGGTTGACTGAACTTGGTTTCCCAGCTTTGGACAGCTCCAGACTGGTTATTGTCCCCTCTTGTTAGTCTTTATTCTCTGATTAGCTAACCAGGCTTAAGCTGCCTGACAGGTATAAGTATGCAAAACAAATGTATTTATACAAACAAATTTAATAAGGAAATACAATGTGTTGGACAAGAACATCTGGAAACAGATGAAAATACATGCATTTCATCAGCATCGTTATATCCCCGAACACAGAGTGTTGGGGATATAATTGTTTCATTACAACCGCCACGCTGCTGCTGCCGGATATCCTTCATGGGAACTCAAATAATTTTTTACAACTGGAATTTCATACTCAGTATACTGGTTTAGGTCCCCAAGGGGACAACCTGCATTGAATCTCACGATAATCGCCTTTATGGTTTCTCCACCAGGTGACACTCTATGCACGAAAATCTGATTTTTGGCTATATCTCTGGAACTTTTTCTCTTATTCATGTCAAATCAAGTGCAAATAAAATGTCATGACCTCAGGATGCAACCTGTCCTGATGCCATACTGGGCTGGTTCAAAGTTTCCACACCAGCTTTGTGACTTAACGTGTGTCTTTATATTATTGTATTGTGTCTATCCGAGGAGTGGGGAATAGGAGAATTGGGGGTGTTCGGGGATATATCCCTAGCTGTCTTTTCCGACGGTGTGGGCCTTGTTCAGATCTTAAATTTCCATTTAAATTAAAGAAGAATTTAATTCTTAATTAATAATTCTGAATTAAAATCATCATGTAACCGTACCCAATATAAGTTAAAAAAAAAAAAACATCATGTTTTCAACACAAATGAAACCAAATTTAATACAATGAATTTCAAATGAATGAAAGACTGCATTAGTTAAAAATAGTTGCTTTAAATGGATAACAGTTTTATGTTTGGTTTGAGCTAAAGTCATGTCACTTTAACTCAGACCACCTTTTGGATACAGGTTCTCCAAAAGCTGGCAGCTCATTAGTTCTTGCTGAAGGATACTCATGTCAGGTTCTTACATCCTGGTACTGGCACTGATGGTCTGTACAAAAATAGTCCTCTCTGACCACTGGTTGTGGTCAGGAAGGAAAAGCAATCACATGTGAGATGGACCACAGCCAACGTATGATTTCTGATAAAGGGTCATAATAATTATGTCTGCTGTCAGCCTGTGGAAGCTCAGGCCTGCACTGCATCTGCTTCCTGTCATTTTCCAGACCAGTGCAGAGAGATTCAGCAAGCGAATATGTAAAGTCTGTCAGAGGAGCCAGAACCTTCAAGAAGCACCATCTGGACCTATTTTCATAGCTTCCTCATCATTATTCTGTTAAATACATTATTATGAAGAAATAAAATCTTAATATGCAATGCTGAATAAAATCAGCTTGTTTATTCAATTTAAAAACATTTTGGGCCAAATTTACTAAGATCTCATTTTGCGTGTACTAATTAGCGTGTGGCATCTAGAATTTAGCGTGTGAGGCGGGGGCGTGATTAGTACGTGACCAGAACGGATTAGTACGTGACCCGCTCACGATTTGCTCACGCAAATGAAAGCGGGTGCAAAGTGTTGGAGACACGCCTATTTAAATGAGGATTTAGTGTGTGTCATGGTTTTTATGATGACAACTTTACAAAACCGCAAGCATACAAGTTTAATCCGATAGAATTACTGGTGTTGGTGGAAGAAACCAATAAAATGTCCAAAGAGCTACAGCAAATAAACAGCAGCAGCTCAAAGGAACGTTGGTTTTGATGCCAAAGGCATCCAATACGCATTGGACATTCAACGAATAGTTGTGTTTTCGGTTTCTGTATATATGCTCATAGTTTGCAGGAGGCATAAGCTGCACATGAGTGCAGTCAATTGCTCCTATAACACCGGGGAATCCAGCTACCTAAAAAAAAACTTGTTTTGTCTTATTCAAAGAATCTCGAGAGCTTGGAAACCTAATAAACATCGCCATTCAGCGCAACATTGCATTTAGGAATTCAGTGAACACATGTAAAAGACGTGACTGAGAGATCGCTGCTGTGTTGGCTGCTGTACGCTGGAATGACCCAGATGCCAAAAACTTGCCAGGAGTTTAATTATTGCAGGTATGCATGACTCTTTCTTGTCTCTGGCTCCAAATCTGCACCGAGTTCCTCCAAAAGCTCCAAAACAGCAAGGCTGGATAGGCGATATGTTTTAATAATTTCTTTTCTCTCTCATTCCAAACATGTTAACACGAGGAGGAAATACGCGTTCTCTCGTCGTCTTTGATTATTTCTATGTCTTCGTCTTGCAAAAAAGACTGCAGCCATGTGTGCGCAATTAGGCATTGAAACAGTTGGCACGTCCTTTTGATACGTGCTAAATATAGACGCAATTTCTAGCTGCAAAATTACTTTCGGGTTTGATAAATCGCTTTGCGTGTGCTAAAATCAAATATTCTCATGTTCTCCTCCCACTCCAAGCAAAATTGTGTGTGAACGCCCAAATTTACATATTCATTGAGGCAAACATAATAACTCGAGGAGGACGCACAATTTTGCACCTTTGGAAGGCGCAAACCCTTTTACTCACTGTTAGTAGATCAGTTTGTACTTTTTTTTAGCGTGTGCAATGGGTTTGCACGCGTTTTAGTACACACAAATCTTTAGTAAATCTGGCCCTTAGTCAGATAAATATAGATCAATGCCTTGAAACAGCAAACACCTTGATGTTATTGCAGTTTAGCAAGATTCCCACCCTTAAACAAACTTGGAATTTCTACAACTGTAGACAAACAGTAAACAGTAAACGTGGGTTATCTGATCCTTGAAGATAACATTTCTTCTCTCCCCCTTCCTCCATAAATCCAGTGGATTGAGAGACCCCTTTGAACTAATGTAACTTGTTTTTCCAGCCTGAGTGATTTTCCAGGAGAACGACCCTCATCAGCACACAGGACACAAAGAATTACCCTTCTCATAAACATCTGCCCCCACCAAGAAACATAGGACAGTGGGGGAGGCTTTGTTTGCTCACACCTCAGTGAAACCTTCAGCTTTTATTTTACAGATTGACCAAAAGTTTGATAAAACTCAACATTTCATCCATGGTCTGATAAACTTTCCATCCACTTCTAGAAGTTGTCATAGCAGCAATATGACATCACATTTTAAGAGTTACTTGTTTCAGTCTATAATGTTTATTATCTGCTATAATCCTCTGACATTGCTTTACTACGTGTGTGAGAATTTTTCATCTTGATTAAATGATTTTATTCTGTATTTCATGTTTAAATCAATGTCTTCCATTTTAAGATTTGATAAGGTTCGCAGAGTTGAAGAACTTAGAGAAGGTTTAAGGAAGACTCATATTTGCATTTGATTCAACCAACCCGCAGAATCCTGATTGGCTAGATTGATCAAAGTCCTGCCCCAGACAGCAGCCCGCCTGCTTTGAAAAAGAGACACACTGACTTCCCTCACTCTCTTCCCTCTTGTCCTTTTGATCCTTTTTGATGCATGAACGAAGAACAAAAGACCATGCTGAATGGCCCACATAGTCAGAGCACATGGCCGCTTCATCTGAGGAACCAAAATTAAGTATTAAGCTTTCACTGTCTGTAACTTAAGCTTAAGCCTCCGAACGGAAATTAGATTTTTCCACAACTTTATCTTTTGGACTCTTTTGAACCCTTTTCCCATTTTCGGCCTCAACCACCTGGGATCATAACCTCAGCAACACGCCATCGACCCAGAGAGACTACCCAGGCTGCGAACCAAAATGGAGCAACACCATGTCAGTGCCCAGAACTGACCACCCAGTCCTCCAGTCATAAGCTGCAGTTCTGTACAAACTCTGTTTCTTCACAGAGGAATTATTTCCCTTTTGATTATGGTTGGCGAGTTATGGACTAATTCATCTAGGCCTTAGTTTTGGTTCAACTTTTTTAGACATAATTATTAAACATCACAGTTTATTTAATTCATGTTTAATTCCACACATAAACCTTCCTTTCACCCAGAAACTCAGGTTGATCACCACACTTGCAGCTGCATCATTGTTCATGGTTGTTAGTCTTGTTTGTCTATTCTGTCATATGTTTTATTTTATTTTCTTTCTTATATTTAGTCATGTATAGACCTTAGATTAGATAATAAAAATCCCTTTAATTATCTGGTTGTTGTCTGTCTTCCTGTGGTCATGATGCAGGTCAATTCAAACTAGAACTTACGATAATAACATTTGAGACTGTTTGTTTTATTGAAACTGATTAATTATTCTTTTATTCTTTGAGTTATTAAATCTACCATACCATAGGCTTCCTTCTATGCCTTCTATTTAGTGTTACTAAAGTAAGCTAGAAAAGGTGGTGTCCCCAATTAATTATTTTTTAATTAATAATATTAATATTTCATATTAATATTAAGTCATATTAATTTATTTCAGCCATTCCCCTACAGCAGTGTGATACTTCTAACAACTGGAAAACAGATTCTTATTCTGTTTCTGTGCAATTTTCTGCCAGAAATCACATCCTGGCATTCATGGCTGTTATTTGGATCCTTGTCACCTAAAGTTTTACAGAACTCACGGATGTAATAGTACGATTTGATGGACTCTGTAGGATGCATGTTCAACGTTCATGGACCAAAAACCAACTACACACTACCCAACTATCATCCTGGTATCAGATCCCACTAGCTCACCATCAGATGCTCTATGTTAAAGTCCTGAGTGCTCTCAGGTCTGTTGACTGCATGAGGATGACCTTCTCACTGTTAAGTGGTCATAAAGTTATATCTAATCACTGTGTGGTATTTAAAACTGCTCCGAAATATAACTTGACATTATCTGATTAAAACCTTTCACCCAGTGTAACTCACACTGGGTAGAACAACTGGACCAACTCCAGCTGTAAAACAAAACAAAAAAACATGTAGTGGGCGCTGTTTTTGGTTTAGCAATCAGTTACAGGCTTAAGTTACATCTAAAAGTGCTCAATAAGGAAGGCAGGTTCGACAGGTCAATCACACTTGAGAGGAATATTTTGTGAAGTATGGTGGAAATAGTAAGAAACCGTCAACATAAGATGTTATTAAGTTGATAAAAACAAAACAAAACTGATCCTGAGGATTTCAGTTTGGCTAATTATCACATGTCAGTGTTTCATCAGTTCCTCTGAGACATCTACAGTCTGTCAGGTAATAACGATACATCCCAAGTCCACCATCCATCTTCTATGTTTGGTGAATGCAGGGTCAAATTGTCAGGCCATATACTACTGCCCAAGCTTGAAACTGAAAATGAATGAGTCTCACATTGTATCTGTTTTGTCTGGTCTGTCAAACGTCTGTGGGTAAAAGCTGGAGAGTCCTGCAATGAATATACAAGTTATGGTAAACAGTAACATCAGAAAGCAGCATGATGACATTTTCTGAAGTATTTTAGACAAATGCATGCAGACCAAGCTGTTTGGCTCAAGTAGTAAACTTTAATACCGATTAAATAATGATTTTGTTCCAGTACAGAGTTTTCTTCATGCTCGGATATTTGTTCCAAGACTTACATCAGACGTCCTGTATCTGCCGCTTCCTGCATTAGCTTATTGTTTCTCTGTCTTATTGTATAAAAATGCTCAGTTTTTTGTAATTTTGGCTTTATCTTCATTGTACTTGGAAGGTTAAAGGAAGAATTTCAATTTTTGATTTCTGAGTCTTTTTTGCTCAAGTACTTCTGGTCTGTGATCACCACATCAGGCAAATATGTGGAAGAGTAAATCTGACTCCAAAAACTTTAAAGGTGTGTTTGTCAAAGATGCGTCTGTGTGAGACTGAATGTCTGTGTCATGAATTCTACTAAGTGTACTAAATACCGTGAACTGGTGATAGTATGTTTTCTGCCTGGTTGTGTGTGTGGTAATAATGCGTGTCTGGGGGATTGGGGTGCCAGGGGCTGTTCTCAGTCTCGGTTAATGGGAGGGCTCTTTCCAAAGCCAAACTGAAGGAGCATCATTCTTTTCTCTGTCAGCATTGCTGCCTGAGGAGATAACTAAAACCAGCCAGGACACACACACATTCACACATATGCTTGTTGTTCTCCTTCTGTAAGTTTGCAATAATTCAGACCTGCTAGTTTCTAAGGCTCGTTCTGACATCCTGATTATACTTTGAGTCAGAGCTACTGCTTTCTTCTCAACATGATGGAGGCTGCTCCCAGTACAGTCAGCAAATCTCCCCAGTCTGGTGAGGATGACTGCTCTGAGGAATAACTACATCAATCCTGCTTCGATGCAGTTTGCAGAACTGTTTCAAAACATAATTTACTCACGCTCATGCACTGGAAGGGTAGAGAGCAAGGCTATTCAATACTGTCTCACAAGGGTCACCATCCTGTAGGTTTCAATGTTTCAACCTTTATCTGAAAGGAAACGACGAGATTGATCTTAAATTCAATAAAGCGTCTCTGCATTTACTGGCTAGATTACTGTTCACAGACACGCTAAGATAAAACCCAAAGCGATGGCTTTATTTTCTGTACAGAGGCTAAAACACAAACATATTCCAGGCACAAACACCAATGATATGATGAGCAAACTGGGATTCTGATGCCTACATCTGCAGGTGCAAATTGGGTGCAGTTGGCCTTAACAGTGTAAAGAGGAAGAATGTGTTATTAAAGTGAAGAAGACGCATCAGCAGGTGGAGACGACAGGAGCTGTAATTATGGCCAGTCATATGGTCAACCTGTTCCTTGCAACAGATGTACAGACTTCTTCTCTTAATTCATTCATGATGAACATAAATCATTACATGTATATAAATTCAGAACATGATCATAACAACATGGATGTTGTGGTGTGTGGGGGGGGAAGGAGAAGAGGAGGAGGGGGGGGGGGGGGGGGGGGGGGGGGGGGGGGGGGGGGGGGGGGGGGGGGTT
>JBAMHX010000013.1:25386915-25429751 GCA_037177515.1 Pseudomugil tenellus | reverse complement strand
CCCCCCCCCCCCCCCCCCCCCCCCCCCCCCCCCCCCCCCCCCCCCCCCCCCCCCCCCCCCCCCCCCCCCAACTACAGTAACATGACTGGCTATCTCACAACAAGAATTCTTCAAAACATCCCTGGATAAAGACATTGATCTGGATAACCTCCAAATTTTAATTACTTTTCATCCCATTCTGGATATATCCTGAAATTTTAATGAGAATCCATCCATAACTTTTTGAGTTATTTTGTACACAGAAAGACAAACAAACAGATAAACATTAGCAAAAACATTAACCCGTTGGCAGAGGTAATTACACTTAGTCATCAAACACAAAAGACACTAACAAGATACAAACAACTTTTGTTACAGGCCCTGGAGGGTTTGTGTCTGGGGTGGTGGGATGCTAGAGGTGGTCTATGATGGTGGTGGGGACCCGGATCCTTCTGATCCTCTTTCCTACTTGATTATTTCACCATGGGTATGTAGATATGGAGAGATTTGGGTGTCTGAGAAAATGAAGCTTGCTGTGAGTGAAATATGAGATTCTGGAGGGATGATGTTGTGGGTGGAGACTGCCAGTGAGAAGGTAGGGAGAAGTGGAGAGAGTAGATGATCGGGTAGCTAGAAAAAGCGGGTGGTTGTATGTGGATGGATGACAACTGATGTGTAACTGGAAACAACAACGGTGCAAATTTTGGTTTGAATCTGTGGGGCTGAAAATCTGTAGTTTACATGTTGCACTTATGAAAAATTGTTCAAAATTATGCTTGCAGAGATTCAACTTTTTTCAGACATTCAAAATACATTTCAAGGTTTCAAAACTTATTTTCAGATTTGCAAAAATTTTTTTCAATTTTCAAACACTGACTTTTAAAAATTTTTCGTTCAGTTTCAGATTGAGGCAGATTATCCCTTCAAACTGTTATTATTTGGCAGGAAGTCCATTTGTAGACTGTATACATGTTAGGTGCAAAGGGAGGCAGTCTTTTTGGAAAAGGAAATTATAAATGAGACCTTGGAGACAACGAACCCGCATGGTTGCTTTCTTATGTGCATCGTGGCTGACTGTTAGTTTGGTATATTTCTGGTTTCATCCTTTAAAAGTGAAGATTTAAAATCATCTGGAATGAATAGAAGTATGTCTCCTTGCTGGACAAAATTCAGACAATCAGTGTCAATGATTTGTGTGTGAATGATGATTTATGCTTCTAGTGAGCTGGCTGGAAACATCACTTCGCATAATGTCCCATGACTGTTTTATGCGATCAGAAAACAAATATGCTTTTGTTTTGATTCTTTCTAATAAAACGCTTGTTGTCAAAACACTTGCATCTCTTCCCAAGATGTGTCAAAGTGGTTTTTGCCCGTTTAACTGCAGAAAGTCTCTTGTGTCCTTATTGATCCTGTCTTTTGTGTTGTCAAAGGGTTTTTCTACCAAACAGTGTTAATGTATTCAAACCAGTTAATCTAACTTTTTACAGCACTTTTACGTGATGAACAGCCCCCTCCCTCCTCACTATTACCCATCAAGCCATACAGGGATCAAGTCGCGTTTTCTTGTTATCCTAAAAAATTAAATGAGTACACAGAGTACAAAAGTTGCCTGTTTTGTGGGTTTCTAGTCCATCTTGTTTTGAAAGTAAAATCACTGAAAAATTGAGCCATAATAATATAATAATGATCTAAATAATGTTTCAGTTTTGCCCCCAAAAAAAGTGATGTTTAGTCAGTTGGTAAAAAACATTTTGGGCAAAGATAAATCAATTACAATAATTTTGTCTCTCATGGAGAGTTCATGACTTCTCTCAGTGCTTTGTACAAATTAATCTGTAAATTGTAAATCTGTCACATCTTAAAAAGGTTTTCTCTTTGGTTCCCTACTGTGACTAACCTTTTTAATCACAGTAGAGGATCACTGCTACAGTAAATAAGCAACAATTATGCTTTTTAGTGTGATGATTTGTGTTAATTTATTGAATAAGTCCACCCTCCTGCTGCCACCAGACAACATTGTTGTTCATTAAATTGTGCTTTTCAACTTGCTGAATCAAAACAACAGTTAATATTTGTAGAGTCACTGGAATATATTTGTTTCTGGTTACCAGGTCCTGTGTAATGTATTCTCATAACCTATTCGTAGCAAATTCAACTAAAAGACTGATTTGTAAATGTTATTTTGGAAATGGAAATGCATTCCACAATTTGTATTTTATGAAAAAGGGAGCTCAGTGTACCTGTGCGCTTGTTCATCCTTTCTAGTCAGAAAACTGTGACAGTGACAGAAAACGTCTTAATGATCTATAAAAGATTTGCTATGATTTCTTTGTGAACTCAGAAAATTTCAATCTATAATAACACAATGTTGTGTGTGTGTGTGTGTGTGTGTGTGTGTGTGTGTGTGTGTGTGTGTGTGTGTGTGTGTGTGTGTGTGTGTGTGTCAGTTCAGATATCCATCTGCCCATCCATTTCATTCCTTCTTTTTAGGTTTGGGTTGTTGGAGACATTCCCCTCCCCAGGTTGCTTCTTCTTACCAGTTAATTTGGACATTTCTTCAAGCTTATCTGGTTGATAAGGAGGGGAACTGAAAGAGTTCTAAAAAAGTAGTACCTCCAGCGCATCTAGGGGCCCACATCACGGTTGGACTTGCAACAACACATCACCAGGATTTCTGGAAGAATTTTAACCAGATGTCACGACCCACCCCATAAAACCAAATGTGAAATGTGTAAAATTCAAAATGATCTGAAGACATAAAAGATACCAAGGAACACACAACAACATTTTTAGGAAACAAAACTTTTATATTTTCCATATGTAAGTTAAATCCATCCATTTTCTTAACTGCTTCATCCAATTCAGGGTTGCGGATAGTTGGAGCCAATCCCAGCAGTCAGCGGACAAGAGGCAGGGTACATCCTGGACAGTTGGGAAAGGTAAATTATGGAAATAATTATAAAGAAATGGAAAACGTTTTAATTCATTTTCTGCTGTTTTTGTCTACAGCACAACAGAGCTCCTTCAACAACTTGGACATCACTGTCAGAATTTTGTATGGTTTCCTGCGAACATCCATGCGCTGCTTTTGGTAGAAGGTCATGTGAATCATTTTTGAGAGTAGCCTGTCGTGTTAGTTTACTGCTGCAAAAACTGTTCTTATTTCATGTTTGCTCCTTTATCTAATGGGTTCGGCATCACTGGCCTACTGATTACGAGCTAATACACAACATCTCCCAGGATTCCTTTGCTTTGTCATTAGGGACTGTACCAGTGTTCATGTAATGTGTTACACCTGTTTATCCCTCTATCCGAATCCTGTGTTTGTACAGCTTCCCTGCGTAGTTTGATTATTCTTATGCCAAGTCTTTACCTACACACAATATTGTGTTTTGTGTGCATGTATGCAGTGTTCTCTGGTGATCTTTATTAAAACCCTTTATACATTCTCCTGTGTTTGTGTCCATTTTCTCCTGTTTCAGTCTGATAACCTCATCCATTCTTCACGTCTTTTCCTATGTTTTACTATTCTGTGTAGATGTTCCAAAGACATGTTATCTGTGCTCTGCACTTTATTTGCTCCACTTTAAAAGCAGCATGATTACCTTCGCCAACGACGTTGTGTTTTTGGCAGAGTTTGTTTGTCTGTCTGTCTGTGAGCAAGATAACTCAAAAAGTTATTGACAGATTTTCAGGAAATTTTCAGGAAACTCTTGAAATGGAACAAAGAACAAATTATTCAATTTTGGAGGTGATCAGGATCACCGTCTGGATCCAGGACTGCATAAAATATTCTTTAACATTGCGAGATAGGGACATGTAGTCACAATATGAGGGGGGAAATGTGAGCTTAGCTGTGGTTTGTGCTCTCTGGGTGCTTTTCTAGTTATAAATAAATAAATATAATAAAATAAGGTAAAACATTTTGTATTGCACATTTCATGTACAAGACAAAGTGCTTTTTGTAAAAAGCATGACAGATGACACAACAAAAAACAGAAAAGGCAGTGGCAAACAGCAAAAATGACAATAAAAATGTACAACTTATTACATATATGCATGTCCAAAAAATTAGAAAAAATATTTACATATTTTTTCATATTTCCTAATTTGTTGCCTTACAACATCAAAGTTATGGCTTTAGTAGATTTAGTAGAGTTTTAGTAGATTTGTAGCATTTAATCATCAAAAGATGCCATTATAAATTCTCCCAGAGGTTACAGACATAAATTTCTCAGGTTTATGTTTGAGACATCTAGTCAGTGATGTTTTTAACCTTGTTCATGTTCTCGCTGCTTGAAACCAAATTAATTTTTCAAGTAATAAATCTTCTTATTAAAACTGACAACTGAGCTTTAGCTACACATTTCCAAACTATTAAACATCTCCCTTTAAACAATATGAGTATTGCGTTAGCAACATGCGCAGGTCCACTGTCACACTCCGTCAAGATGAACCTCTTAGTCTTAAGCTGTACAAATTTTTATCTACTAGAGACCCCAGGCATTAAGATAAAACCACAGCAATAAAGCAGCACAGGATACAATAGACAAAGTGATTCTGTCCCACAGGTGAGATAAAATCTCATCTCCCGAGCCAGAAATCTCACATAATGAAACAAGATCTAATAAGAACGTAACAGAAGAAACATAGCAACAGCTGGAAAACACAACACCCCGGATGGAGGAGGACATACAAGACGAGGGGGGGATGGTGGTCCTGTGACTACCGATGATAGGAAAATACCAAATTATAAAAAAGAAAAGACTGGAAAAAAAAGCCTGTAGAAGCAGAAATTCTTACTTCATGAACTCCTGAGTGTCGGCCCTGCTTATTGTTTCAGTCTGCTTCCTTCTTCATTCAGCTTGCTCTTTATTGACTACAATCCATGTTTCATGCTTTCCCCACATGTAAAGATTTCTGCTCATAAATATTGAACAAATTCAACACTTCCAATTGTTAACCAGGATATGTTTTAGTCTGGGGTCGATGGGACAAATTCACTCTTAACACACCTTACGCCAAAGGACCCTTTCATTGGATAATCTCAAGACCTCAGATAATTGAGCGCTTGCCATCCTTGGTCAGAAAGAAGGAAAATCAGGACAAAAACAGCTCCATTATCGGTGTGTGCACCCGGCTTTTGGCTTCTCAAAGACTGAAATAGTATTTGACAAAATTTGCACTGCAGTACATACATTTGTAGTCATTTGCAGTCAAGATGGCAGCTTGAACACGTACCTCGGTCACAGTGGGAGGGGTTTTGCTTCAGAACTTAAATCAGCATTCTGGTATAATATGAATGGGAGCTTTGATTACTCTGCATACAGGTTCACAATGCCAAGTCTCCAGCAAGGAAGTTTCAGCAAAAGCTAACAAAATTCAACAAGTGAAGGATATAAAGTCAGTCCTTTATAAATTAGGACTGCATTAAGATCTTACAGAAAATTTTAAAAATGTCTCGGGAACTGTGAACATGACATTCAAATCAAATTACCACACAATAATTTTGGGAATGTCCTGGGAATGACCTATACCAGATAGGCACATTGACTAATATGATATGAAGCTTTCCAAAAATGTAAGATTTTGTTAGTAATTCTTTAATCTGTCAATTCAGTGACATATTTAGTGTAATGTTCCTCCTTTTTCTTTAACAAAATTATTAATTCTTGGGGTCCTTCTTCCACGAAATATCTCCGACCTTACTGCTGAATGGATGCAGACTGCACTGATGCCAGAGATGTAAAATCATGTCCCAGTGCAGGGCCCCCCTCTACTTTTCCTGTTTTGTGCGATTTTAAAATACTACAGGGAATTTAGGCAAGCTACAGAAAAATTCATACCGGTTACTATAAAAAGTCAAGTGTTTTCAACTGAATATAAAAAAGATCAACTTCCAAGTTAGAGTGGGAGTTAGGTTCTGTCTAAGGTCATTGTAAGAAGAATTAAATAGATAAACAACGACTCCTGCATGTGTTGGTTTGGTCTGTATGGTCTTGCTTTGCTCTGCTCTTTTATGAAGCTATTCAAATGTTTGTCTGGTCTGATCTGTATTTGCAATTACCTGTGGGGTTTTGGAAAACATAAATAAAATGTTATGATGATGATGATGATGATTATTATTATAACTATTATTATTATTATAACTATTTCTATTATATCTGCAAATCGTGGAACATACAGACAGATTGTTTCCTCCGGCAAACTAAGTGTGGATAATGTAGTCATCTTACTAAGCTTATGCGTCCCACTTGCTGCTTGGTTTGACACTGTCTCTGTCCTCTGTGTGTCTTTGAGTATAATTACATGAATGGGATCTGGTGGGCAAGTGTTTAGGTGGCAGCTGCTGATTATCTCTAATCACCCTGACCATAAATACCAAACTTCATTTCCACTAATTATCTTAGATAAATCATCTTCAACTACGAGGACAAAGAAAGTAGACCAACACTTATCAAAGTCCCACAGACAGTCCCACCACATTTTCTAAACCATTTTAGTGTTTTTGTCATTGTTAAATGATGTGCTGCGCAGTTTGAAACAGGAATTTCCTAAATTATGCGCTAATTCAAATGTATCAACTTGAACTTGATTTAATTGAGCTTTTAGCTTTTATCGCTGAAATCCAGTAAGACAAAAAAAGTATATGACAAGTTTTTATCATTGACATTAGAACAGAAAGTTGTACTTCGCTTTGAGAAATGTCCAGCACCATGTAATCATGATAAGTGTTGGCCTGAGACCAACTGCACTGTATGAACCTGAGCTGAGCATAGTTCATGGGCACCTTTGCAATAATTGTCAGAGAAAAGAACAAGTATTAATTACACTGTCCCCAACTTCATTTCCAAGGTTGTTCATGTGTTCAAAACAGCATTTCACAAGAAACTTTTTCACTTGTTTAAGTTACAAGAGCATGAAGTGACTCATGGTATTTCCACAGCAACGCTTGTTTCATGTTATTTCAGTTTGCAATAAACTATTTTTCCTTTTCATTGTGTATCGGCTCATATGTAGAGTTGTCTATCATGCAGGTGCTGAAGGAAGTGAAACTGAGTATTTAATCCATTAGCTTCATTTTCAAAGCAGCTTTAAAAAAGAAGCAACATGTCCCTTAAGACTGCAACAATCTGCTCTGAAACTCCAGCGGTAAGAAAAAGAAAAGAGACTATAATCACTTCAGACACGAGAAATGAGTCTTAATTGATCATTTTCCACACAGGAAACATATTTTGAATTAAATTGGTTAAAATTATTTGAATTTCAACACCGAATAATCGGTATGAATAGCATTCATTAATGCAGTTAATGATAGAAGCGGGAAGTCTTCTTCCCTGCTAGACAGGAACTTACAACTTCTGTTTCATGTGTTAAATATCTTGCTTTGATAATCTGGATAAGTAGATACTCTTCAAAGAACTGAATTTCATAACTGTCAAATTTAATTGATTGCTTGCTAGAGATAAAATTTCTGATCGGTGTGATTTTTAAAGAATACCAGGCAACAGACCAGCTCTATATGTTACTTTTTCCAGACGAGCGTTGTTGGTGTTTGACCAGTCAATGTAACTCCAAAAATTGTTCAAGTTGGTAGTTTTCCACTTGAAGAATATCTAAATAGCTTTCAGCCCACGTGACTCTTATCTTGTCCTGTTTTCACTGGTTATCTGTATCTTTTTTAGCTTTCCACTGTTACATGTTATTCAACAGGGGATTGAATAGGACATTTCATGTGATTTCTTTGTTTCCATCTCTTGTCACTTGTTTGTAATTATTTAACTTAAATGAACACAGACATGAGATGGACTAATGTGGGTCTCAGAATAGATCTGTTTTATTCCAATTATATTTGGACTCTGTAAAACTGTTTTGAGAGGACTTGTAAATTTACTCTATACAAATAAAGTTAATCTGAATTGGAAGATTTATGGCCCTTTATAGTCAAGCCGCTCATTACATTTTAGACAAATCTGAACTCTTTTTGTCAAACACTTGGGTCATTGACAAAATAATTTTAGTGGTTCTTTACATCTTATACTAAATAAGCTGATTCCTTGAAAATGCAGTGAGTATTGAGTGAGGTTTTATTTGAGACAGGTGATGTGGTTGGTGGGTTAGGGCACCCTGACACTTGCAAGATTCAGTGGCACGCATTGGTGTGCGCAAACTAGTCGTAAAATGGTGTGAATAGTGCATAAACCCATTGTGACTGCGTGCCATGTCGGGAGGACAATTTTGAAATGTTCAAAATTGTGGTCACGACAAAATTTCGCCACTTGGTCGTGAACTATGCGCCAACTGTATATGAGAAGTCGTCAGAACGATGTAAGAGGATGCGTGCCAGATATAGGTATCTTCTCTTCTCTGCCATGACCGTGTCTCTGGCATTCAACATGCTCTCTCTTCCTGGGGTTTGGGGAGGCCCCCTTTTCATATGGGATGCCCAAGTTGGAACAACACCGAATTGCTCAAACTCTTCGCACTAATGTGGTAAGTGTGTAAACAATGCAAAACCTATGCATGAACTCATTGTACCAGTTCGTGTCAATGTGGATACTGATGGGCACGCATTCGTGAACTATTCGTGAACTCGTCATGAACTATGTGTGAACTATACGTAAACATTGTGGGAACTACCCGGTTTGTGCCCCAAAATGCCACGACTTGCCACGACAAAATTGTGGCCAAAAGTCATGCAAGTGTCAGCCTACCCTTAGAGGTTAAAGCTCTGGTCAATAATAAAAGCATTTATGAAAGAATCAGAATCAGTTTTATTGCTGTTCTCAGTGAAAGGTTTCATAAACTAGGATTTTTTTCTTGTTTCAATGATCCAACATAAAACAGACTAGAAATAGAAATAAAATATATAATAATGATTCTATTGTAAGTGTATAAGAACATGCAATAAAAGCAATCTAAGTAAAATAGAAAAATACTCTTACTATGCAAACACAGTATAGATTTAATAACAAACGATACTATGGGATGATAAATATGAATGTATTTTTATAAAATAATGTTCATGTCTACTAGAAGGTGGGTTTCGAATGAACTCATACATCCATCCATCCATTCACTGTTTTAACCGCTTCATCCAATTCAGGGTTGCAGGTAGATGGAGGTTATCCCAGCAGTCATCAGGCGAGTGGCAGGGTACTTTTTCTCCGACTGAATGTTTTCGTCAGTCATGCATTATGTCAGGTGTTAAGTCTCATTATTGTCTGCCCTAACTCTCTCTGAGGCACATTTGTATTTGTTCCTGTCGATTAGCTTTTTCTATTTAACATGTCTATAATCGGATGAAACAACTTTACTTTAAGTGACACCTGACTTTTGTCTCCTGTCTAACTCCATCAGCGATGCCAGAAGGTCGCATGTCGTGTTTAGTCGATTGTCCTTTTAATTTACCTTTTCTTTTACAAAAAGGGGTGAAAGCCATAGAAAGCAATAGAAAACCTCATGTGGTTGGTGGGATTGTTATCTTGCATTGGGAGCACCGTAGTACCATATGCAAAGCAAGTGGAAAAAGCCAGCATCCAGATAAAAGCAACATCATCCTGTAATCAGTGCTATATGACCTTGTCAGCTGCTTGCTTCTGTTTGCTGTCACTCAACAGCAAGTCATTGCTTTACATCCTTCACATTCATTTCCACAGTAGACTGGGAGTCATGCAGGGCATATTGCTTTTTTATTATTGTGCATTAGTCTTGAGATCTTTCTTTTAAGTAATTTCTTTCCATTTGAGTTGTGGCAAATGAAATACTGTGGCAGTGCAATATTCAGCCACATCCCCCCCTCCCCAAATCCACTAATACTTTTTCATCTGAACAAGTGCTGGAAATCACAGTATCAAAACAAGAATATTTCTGAGGAGACAGATAGCTTTAAAATGGCTTTGTTTGTGTTGGGATCCCATTTTCTTTGCAGAGCAACAGGCTTTGACTTTAATCACTTACTATGATTCTCAGTTTGGAAGTCTGGGACAATAATGAGATATATGTTTTGCTCGTGTGGCAGCATGACTCTTAAAATGAAAGAATTTCAGTCTGATGAAACACACTTTGAAAAACTAATTACTAAAATACCTCATTTTTGTGTGTGTTTTTTTTAACTTTGTAGTATAACTGGTCTACATTTTTGGATGTGACTTTCTTTGACTGTTCCATGATTGTATTGGCTGAATTCTTACTCACTATTGACCTTTAATTCCCTGCAAGTCAATAGTGTTGTAATTTTTCCAGTTTTTATGTGAGCCTGCACTCTGCTGACAGCTGGGACATAGTGTACAATATCACACTATCCTTGGAAAATAAAAGACTGTCTTAGAACTGGAAAAAAAATGTCATAACTTTAGTCATGTCAGGAACTAACTAAACCAAGGAAACATAAGAGAAAAGTAAAACCAAGAAAGGGGAGAAAAATTATTTGAATCGGCTTCTGTGAGGATGAAACCAAAGTGTATATCGTTTGGGTTAAGCTGTATGAAGAAGAGCAAATAGGGACGGTAAGCTTGTAACTTCACATTGGCCTCATGACACTTGCAAAATTAAACAGTCTGTTGCAAATGATAGATTTGAGTATGAAATGAAGCAGTCACTTTGACTCCTGTCATTAGCTTATTTTTTTGAAAACATCAGAATTAGCGCTTCACTCATGGGACATTACAATAGTAGGCCTACTGCTTCCTATTGAATAGGACATGGAAACCCTAAAACTAAACCAGCCCAGTTGGTAGTTGTTCTGTTACGTCTTTAAATGAATTATAATAAAAGCATTATCACAAGCTAACCTGCACAACTTGCACAAAATATTTTGAAACAGCACCAACACATGCCAAGCTCTGGATATTGGCCCCAAAAATCAACATTATTCACATTAGACTGATGTATGGGTCAAAAGGTGCACAGTATTCCTTAAACATTATGTAAACTGTTATGTCAAATAAAAACGGAGAATCACCTGTCTGGTAGTAGCCTAATCAGAGTAGTGGTGGAAACTAGCAACAAAGTAGTGTGGTAGTAGAAGATGTAGAAATTGTCTGGTCATTGTGGAAATGGGGCCACACATTTTTTAAATGACTGTTGACAACAAGGTAATCTTCTTGTATATTATTTGCTGTCCATGTAATTAGCAATAACTCTTGTTTTTCATATTTAAAATTATACCATTTGTGACATAAAATAGACCTACATTTTTTTTTTATCTTTGTAGTTGTTTGCGCTTTATGATTTATCAATATCCCAGAGTCCAGAAATCAGGTGGTGGATGAGGTTGTGGTCAACGTGGTCATTAAAGAGTCTCAGGCATTTAAACGGTACAGTGAGCTTAATGATCCCACCCATATTCTCCTACAGAAATGTGTGAAAGTGAACATGACAAGAGCAAAAATATCAATAAGAAACTACACTAACTCAAATAAATATTTGTCTTCTTCCTCTCAGACGTTAAAGAGGATGGCTAACAAATACTCAGCAAAGCAAAAAGCAAATATAAGGTTCAGAAAGACATGTGGGCATCAGTCAATACGGAGGTCTATCTCACCACTATCTGCCATTTAATAAATGGCAATGATATACTCAAGCAGGAGAATGGAATTACTGATAAAGTCAAATGCCATGTCACTGACATGGCATATGATATGATTGCATGTGCAAGGGTTTTACAGATCAGGCACTCTATCTGCATTGCTAATAGACTTCATTTGCTAGTCCTCAAATCCTTTGATCAGGTCTGACCTCTGTGCTGGATAGGTTCACTTGCAAATGAGAAACCAAGCTAAGCAGCTGATTGCTGATTTAGACACACATGCTGAAACAGTACATTCCTCATAGTACGGCTCTTAAGATCAAGAGCCAGTAGCAGTAGGCCTGGCCACGCTGAAAACTGACATTACCCGTCTGATTTCTCATGAATATGATATAATTGAGTAGAGTATACCCTAATTGTCTCATTTTACCAGGCAATGGTGGAACTTTCAGAAGAAGTGTTTTTGTGAGCAAACGTCTACATATGATGGAGACGCTACATCAAGCCATGTGGCGAGGCGCCATTCTGACAGCCTTGTAAGAGATGTCAGAGAACATGTAGACCAGAATGGGTTCCTGACTGTGATGATAATGGACAGTATGTTGGACCCAAGATATAGAGCTCTTATTATATGTTGCCTATAAAGAGAGAAGTGTGAGCGCACAACAACACAAGAAAAGCAACTACAAAAACCTTCCTGCTGCCACACAACCTCCATCCTTTCTCCTTGGTCATTTCTCTTATGGTATCCTGGTACCTGACATAATGGTCCACCATCCTGAAGCATTCTGCGCTGCATTATAGCCATCATGTTGCTCCAATCCTAACTGCCAGCTGCTCCTCATGCATTTCTCTCTCAACATTTAATTTGCATCTGATTTAAAGGCTCGACTCATGAACCAAATATTCCAACCAATCTGTCATTTTGAACCATGAGTCAGAATATACACTGCCATTACTGCTGTCAGAAAATGAACAAACCAGGCTCAGGTGCCCTTTCTGAGAGCCTGGAGGAACTAATATCTGACTATGACACCATAATGCACAGCATGAACCCTCCCCTGCAGTTCCAAACGATCTCCTCTAGAAGATAAATATGTATTTTCATTTTCAAACAGGTCCTGCTTTAATTGAACCCATCTGTATGTAGATGATATTGGACATTGTCCAGTGAGCCGTTATAGGTCTAACCATAACAATTAGGAGAAAATCCCTTTAATGTTAGTGTCACTTATCATTAGTGTTAGCCAGGAGCAGCAGGATGACCAACTGATTCATGACCTGAGGAGATGACAACCTTTTTTCTTGCAGTGATGGCCAACTTTGATAATGGAAATCCTGCAGATGCATTCATGTTATTGGTAACAGAGTGAGATTTTCTGTCATTTTGAGGGATAAACATATTTTACCCTCTTTGGGAATTTTTAGACAAAAAGTTAGATAGCAACCTTAATTTTGCATCTTGGGAAAATGGGGATGAATCACTTGTACCATTAACTTGCTGCATTTCTCTTAAACAACAGCTACATAGAAACATGTGTTTTCTTGCTGAGCACTAATGGATATTCTCTTCTGGTTTTAAATGATCAATCTGTTGTTATTGTGTTTAGCTTTTCCTTAAATGAATATAAATGTAGGTGTGTGACATTTGGTTACAGAACAGAATTAAAACAAGCACAAGCTTTCTCCATAGTTGATGGCTCTCTGCTCTCTGTAGATTACAGTGTGGAGTCTACCACACTTTTAGCTTGTGGATGTTGACTTAAAAGCCCCTGAGTCCGAAAATGAAATAAAAATAAGTGTGTGACTACAATAGTAATCCAGAAACTCTCCCTCCAAGCGTACCATGACCTTCAATGCAGGTCAGGTAACTTTCTCTCTAACTGAGGCTGTGTCCGAATGTGCACCCTATGCCCTAAATAGTGCCCTATGTAGTGCTCACGCCATTTTGTAGGGGTGTCCGAATGTACTTTGGGAAAAAAAAGTAATGCACTCAAAATTACCCACAATGCATCTTGAAAAGTAGTGAGCATCGATGGTCACTAAACAGGTCAATATAGACCACAATGCATTGCAGGCTGGAGATTACAATGGCGGAAACGATACGAACATCAGAAACGAAATCTTTAAAGCATAATTTTTATCCCTTTTCTACTGAATAAATATGATACAAAGCAAAAATAAAAGACAATATAAGAAAATAAGACATTTTCACACGAAATTAGATTGGATTTGCAATGCCACCTTCAAGTCTGTTATGGTTGCCATGGTTACAGCTGGTAGTCATGTGATGTGCGACAGGGAGAAAGTAGTGAGCTTAGCTTCCAAATCGCCAGTAGATTGAGGGAACTATATAGTGCACTATGTAGTGAATGAGGGGTTAGGACATAAGGCGCACATTCGGACACAGCCTCAGTCTAATAGCCATCTGAGGACAGAGCAGCTACTTCCACCTTCATCACCACACACAGCTGCAGCACACCACCAATCACCTGTAATGTTATCATGGAGGTGTTTACTCTCCACAGAGCTGAAACACCAGTGATTATCACCACAAGGAGCAGCTGGTTAATGTTTTATGAAGCACATAGAGCAGTAAACAACCTCCACTCATGCCCAACTGGAGATGGCACCAAAGCATTGCCATTATTATCCTGCAGCACGCTGTACTTAATTGCCACAACTCTGCATGCCTCTGCTTAATGAGTGGAGGCTCTGCAGGGCCACATGGAAGGCCGAGTCTGCTGACTCGGTGGAAGTAGGGCCTCTTTAACACTGAATGAGCCAACAACAGGAGGAGCTCATGCATTTTCTACACGTCTGAACATATAAGGGTGGGAGAGTGATCGTTATTTTATTTATATGGGAAAATTATTTTTGGTTGAGATTTAAAACAATTTGCACCATTTTTTTTATCAGATAAGTAATTAAGTTTTATTATTCACTTTGTATGAGCCATCAAAGCTGTAAAAACATTTCTAATTTGGTCTCAATTCATGAATGATTCATTATGAAGTCAAATTAAATTGAAACACAAAACACCAATTTAGAGTAATGCTTAAGAAAAGAACAAAAATGAACATCAATTATACTTTATAGCAGTTGTGAAGATAATTCAAATCCTTTCATGATTTTCCATTTAAATCCCCAACTTGTTTTTCTGCCTTATTGACCTTTCGTCCAAACCTCTCTCTGGGGCAGATTAGTTAAAACCGATTTTCTGCTTTTGCTCTTGTTAATGCAGAAGCAACTCACAAGCTTCAAGAGGACTTTGTGATTTACAGATCAAAAGATTCCTTGAATTGTGGGAACAGCTCATATGAAACATGAGAGAAGAAGAAAGAGGAGAGTACTGGACAGCAGATCAGTGAGAACTCTGACTACATTCAAATCAAAGCACATTTCAATCTGAGGCAGAACTCAAGTGAATAACAATATTTTAACTTGTTGAAACATGCCCCAGTGGTCTTTTTTCTAATGTATCATTTGGCATTATTAAAACTTTTATTCCTTTCTTTTTTTATTTTGGTCTGTTATTTTTTTTATTCTTGTTTATATTAAAAGTCAGATTTTGTTCTTGCTTACTTCTATTGATTTAGCCATTTTCTTACTTCACAACTGTTAAGAGTTTTCCTAATCAGCCCACTCTCCGTTCCTTTCATACACACCTGTTTGTAATCAGTTATTACTCCTCTGGTGTATTTATATTCCTGAGTTTCTTCATTTCTCTGCCACCTTATTTTAGTTCCTTTGTGAGAAGTGTATGAGCCTGGCTCTCATCCCGGTGTGTGCCAGTTTGGTACACATGTTAAGCTCCTGGTAGTGATGAAGTTTAAAAAGCTTTCCAGCCGTTCTACAGTCATTCAGCAGATGCTTTTCTCCAAAATGACTTAAATCTTAAAATAAGAATAACACAACCAAGAACTCATACAGTAGAGGACAGCATAGATAAGTGGCAGTCTGACTGCTGCAACTCTAGTTTAACGCTTGTTTCAAATGATTCAGAAAAAGGTTCTTTTCTCACACTCTCCCGCTTTGTGTTGTGTTACATGTCTCGCAGGGTGGCTTGAGTTTAAAAAGTTTATAATTAATTATAGACTTTGTAATGAACTAATCTGCATTAACCAGCTGACAGGTATCAGTTATCGGACCCCCTTGTACGAGCTGTCCGGTTCCTGTACGACCGGTGTTAGAGCTTGGTCCGCATTGCAGGAGTAAGTCGGATAAGTTCCACCAGGGTTATCCTTTATCACTCATTCTCTTCATAACGTTTGTGGACAGTTTAGGTGCAGCCGAGGTGTTGAAGCAATCCGGTTTGGTGACCTCAGAATCTGGTCTATGCTTTTTGCAGATGATATGGTTCTGTTGGCTTCATCTGGTCAGGATTTCCAGCTCTCACTTGAGTGATTTGCAAGTTTGGGATGATAGCACCTCCAAATCTGGAAAAACATTATCCTCAAATGGAAGAGGGTGAAGTGCTTTTTCCGAGTCGAGAACAAGATCCTGCCCCAAGTGGAGGAGTTCAAGTATCTCGGGGTGTTTTTCACGAGAGAGGGAAGGATGGAGTGTGAGATTGACAGCAATGCAGACTATGCATTGGTCTGTTGTGGTGAAGAAGAAGCTAAGCAAGAAAGCGAAGCTCTCAATTCACCGGTCGATCTTTGCTCCTGCCCTCACCTATGATCATGAGCTTGTAGGTAGTGACTGAAAGAATGACAGAGTACAGGCGCCGAAATGAGATCCCTCCACAGGGAGGCCGGGCTCTCTATTAGAGATAGGATGAACAGCTCGGCCATCCGGGAGGGAGCCAGATGAGGTAACTCTGGCATCTAGTTAGGACGCCTACTGGACGCCTCCCTGGTGAGGTGTTCACCGTCCCAGTGGGAGTAGACCTTGGGGAAAATCCAGGACATGCAGAAAGGGATTATATCTCTCAGCGGGCATGGAAACGCTTTGGTGTAAAAGGGCATAATACTGTTTGTTGTGAGGCCTCGGTTTAATGAGGAGCAGCTGGCCATCAGCAGGCTAAATTAAAAAAATAGAAAAGCACATGTACAGTTTATTTAAACACAGTTTAAAAGAAGTCCAAGCAGCATAGCACGGTCCAATGGCCTATCGGGGGGAAATGTAGTCCTCCACAGTTTATTTTCTTGTTTAGTTTGTCTGGCTGCAAACCCAAAAAAATAAGAACTATCAGCAAAATAAGCAAAACAAACTGAACTAAAACAATATGGTTTTTCATCCCAGATGCTGATCAAAACAGGGCAGAGGGGACTTAGCTGAGTGGAGCTTGACAAGCATCCTCTCCTGTCTCTATATTACGAGCGTCTGGCTCGTGACACACCTCTGGCTTGGTGTGTTCACAGTCCTGTTTATCCCACCGTTCTTTCTCTATAGTGCACACTTCCACAGTGTCAGTGTCACTTATCTTGAACCCGGCGCCTTTACTGTGGACCCGGCGGGAAGTGTGGGCTTCCCTCCTTAGGCTGCTGCCTCCGTGATCCGACCCCAGATAAGCGGCAGAAGACGGTAGATTACAATACGGTAAGACTGCAAAAGCATCTAAATGGGCATTACTCATTGAAAAGTATATTTTTATGAGGACAGGAGTACATTTAATGTTTTTCATAGGGTGATCCAGACAGTGGCACTGTCATGATTTGGATTTTGTGTGGGATTTTTTCGGTTTCCTGTTTTATTTTGTTGTATTCCTGTTTTGTCCTTTGTGCTTCTGTTTAGCTTCTTATCCTGTTTTGATTTGATTAGGTTCACCTGTGTCTGGTTTGCTTCAGTCTGTATTTAGGTTCTGTGTTTCGTCAGTTCTGGTTGTGGGTTCGTTGCGTGTAGTCTGTGTTTCCTTGATCTTGGTTTGTTTAGTCTGCATGGCTTCAGTTTTGGTAAATCATACCTAAGTTTGAATTATAACCAATAAATTAAGTTTACCTGCATCGATGCTGCCCTCCTTGCCTGCATTTGGCTTCACACCTTCCCCTGTCTGTGATATGCGCAGTGGTTATAACACAGTCTGCTGGTTTGTCCATGTGAAATCTGAAAAAAAAAAAAAAAAATCGATACGCTTAACTTATTTAAAACAGACAACAACACAGAAGTTGTCATACACCACCGGCAAATTTTGTTATTATTTAGAAAAATCTATGCAGTTCTCTTATGCAACTTATTATGTATTTTGCTTCTTCCAAGCCCATGGTGGAGGTAATCTGAGAGTGGAGCCGGCACAAAAAAACGATGGAAATGATGCATGGAAGTATGAAAGCAGTGACATTTAAAACGGACATAGCTATTTACACACGTAAAATATATATCTTAACCCACAAACAGCTATAACAGTACAGCAGAAGAATGATATGGTTTATCACAGCATGGTCTTCAGGTCGAAGTCGAATTGCGCAATGTGAATTAGTCATACTGGCACGCTAAGTATGTCACCTGTGCTGTGACAGGGAAACTCCAAACACTCACGGGAGTGCTGCCCAGTAGGATCGGAGTTACTGACCCATCTTACCAGGAAATAATGTCAAACCTTTCACCATAAATCTGACTACTAGAAAACAGATACATAACAAAATGTACATGTGTACTAGAGCATCATAAATCCATAAGATACTGACTGTCACTTGAATCAGCACTTGATTGTTTTGAGCTGGGAATGCAGGCATCTGGCCACTTTGTCCATAGGTGTCTTCACATCATTGTGGTGTTATTACAAACACAAACTGTTGTGTGTAGTGAATTATTTTTTTTCCTTTTTATGTTTTCAAACCTGTTTTCTACTTTCATCTATCTCTAAAATTTCTTTTCCTAAAAACACAGACAGTACACTTATTACAGACCAGTTGCAAATGCAGTTTATCTTTGAAGTTATTCTGTAATCCAGCAGCAGATGATACGGCAACAAAACTTTCCTGTTACATCATCAAGGCTCAGTAAACCAATCAAGTGCAAGACATTTATCTATAACATCTGTTTTAGGAAAAAAATCGACTGATTTTACAAGACTTTTTTTTTCATTTTATTTCTGAAAATGGTATCTATTGTACTATCTTATATCCCTGAGTCAATAGTTCCACTTTTTCTCATTTGTTTTGTGTGTGTGTGTGTGAGACTACTGTCCCCAAAGTGTTAAAAAAACTGACAGGAAATATTCCATTTTGAGACATAAGCAGTCACACTTTAAAGTATGATGTAAATATTTGAGTATTTTTTTTCCCACTATTTTCAAATTTTTTAGTCTGTCAATCTTTCACTCCTCTGTTGGCCCATTTGTGTAGTTTTGTGTGTTAGAAGGTTTCGCTCCAGAGTGGTTGGCAGCTTAAAAAGCAAGACACAGAGAGGCTGTATCGATGGGGTTTCATAGAAACAACTGCACCCCAACTGCTTTTAGTTGCACTATAACATTAACCTGCTTTGCTTTGGTGTTACATAGTTATCTCGCTTAGTAGTCACATTAACCTGCTGTTAACGTGGAGGTGCAGCCTTTTATAAGATATGTACAAAATAAATTATTTAATCAGTGTCGTCTTGAGAGAACAACATGTTGAGACGCATACATTTCTGAAGTGCACAGTAAGGTCACATAGGCCATGAAACGAGGTGCCTGTTAATTACATCACGACTCACCCAAGGCAAGGATGAAATGCACAGAGCCCAGGAAGCGTCAATGCAATTGATCTGAGGTTTGGGGGCTAACTCTTAAGTGATGGAGAGTTGGAGCTAAAGGGTATCGGCGAAGCTAAGCTAACAGAAACAGCTTGGCTTGTGTTTGACTAGAGAAGGATTTAGATGAATCCGAGGGCAGACGTGTTGTTGTATCCAACCGCTTCAAGCCATTTAGTGTAGTTCAAAGGAAAATGTGATTTATAGAGCTTGAAATCCGTTTATGTCTGGGTAGTTTTGCTCTTTGGCTTCTTCCTCCCAAACCAAAAGTTTCAGGTTGTGTTTGGTTAATTAAAAGATATAAATCTGGTATGGACATCTTTTTCATATTGGAGCCAATGAGGGTTATTTCACCCTTCAGGACACTTTCTTGCACTCACTTCTTATCTTCAAATTGAGGGGAGGAGGAAGGTTGTCAGTAAACTGTGGGGTGTTTCATTTTGTATTCCTAAGTTTTTAAGACCACAATTTTAGCCTGCAATCAGCTCCTCTGAAAGATAAGGACCTTGCTTGTAAAGCAGGGATGTCCACTTTCAAGCTATACTGCCTCTACTTTCATACTAACTGAATTAAAATCTATGGTTCAAATAAAACAGCATCACCCTTTTAAAAGCTCATGCTCTATTGTTTGCTGAAGTTATGCTGTACATTAATAGTGTCCTAAAAACAACTAAAGATGTGTCCACCTATAGTGAGTAATGTTGTGCTGTACCAAACTCTGATTTTTCTGGTCAACGGCATTTTACAGATTTTTATTTAGGACTTCTCCCATGTACTTTTACAATGTTATTTTATTTGGATTATGTACGGTAAGTTTATTTGTACAGTACATTTGAAATGCAAGATCATTCAAAGTGCATTACATCAAACACTAGAGGCACTACAGGTGTCAAAGAATGCATTAAAAAGTAGTAAAAGGCAGGATGGGGATGATGGTAGCTGGGCGCAGCTTCAATTATTACTGTTATTGTTGTTGTTGTTTGAGTTATTTTTGTAAATAATTTTAACCTGGACCCTCTACCTACATGTTCAGAGTGTTTTAATGCAGCATTTCTTAGTTAGGGCAAGCTGTATACCTATGTCGTCCTTCTTTTAATGGATTTAGACACAATATATAGAGTAAACACTATATACACAGTATAGGGTAACAATGTATTTGAAAATGTTTGGAGAAGGGGTGAAATAAATTCAGAATAGAGCAACAACAGTGATGGTGATGTTGGGGGTGTGCTTGGGCGCTCATCGCTGTGTGGTCCTCTGGAGGTTTCCTGGGTGATGATGGTGTTCGGTTGCACGCTGGGTCTGGCCAGTTGTTTTCCTGGTGGCGCCCTTGGCAGGTCCTGGGGTTTGTTCGCAGGGGTGCGCGGGCTGCGCTCCTGGTTGTCCAGTGCATGGATGGGGGGTGGACGCCAGTGTGGCTAGAGAGTAGTGATGGTGAAGGAACACTGGTGCAGGTGGGGGCAATAGAGGGGGAAGGGTTTGGGGGTCGGGGGCTGGGGCTGGGGCTCTGTAAGGGTGTGTGCCCTGCCTAGGCTACCCCACAAGGGTTGGACAAAAGCCTGGGTATATAGATAGAAACGGCACAAAAAGAGCTAAATTAAATCATAAATTGAATTAAGACAATTAAAATTAAGAAGTTGCCGTGCAGATTTCATGCAGCACATGAGAAAAGAAAAAAAGCTGCAGATGTTTAATGTTCTTTTTGGGAAGTCCTGTTGAAATACCATTACAGTAATCCAGTCTACTGGAGATGAAAGCATGGATGAGTTTCTCCTGGTCTGTCTGGGAGATTAAACTTTAACTCTGTTGATGTTTCTGAGTTGGTAAAAAGCTTTTTAGTCACAGCTTTGATATGGCTGCTAAAAGTCACATCTGAGTCCATCAGCTTTTGATTGGTAGTTTTAACAGCCCGAGATACTGGCCATATTCTCTTCGCTACCAAACAGAATTATATCAGTTTTGTCTTTGAAAAATTCTTCTCTCATTTAGGTGTTAATTTGCTCCAAACAGTCATCTGGTGACAAAAGACACATAAAGTTGTGTATCATCTGCATAGCTGAGATAATTAATGTGGAAGTTCTTTAGCAGTTGACACAGAGAGAGCACGTCCAGGTGAAAGAGAAGTCATGGCCATCGCTTATAACAAAGTAACTCCGGCCTTCTAAATAGGACTTGGACCAGGGACCAAGGCCCACAAAAGGGAAATATATTGCAATCACATTTAAAGAGACTGGTCACAGTCACCCTCCAGTTCTTTTATCGAGCTACTTAAATACTAACTCATATTGATGAAATGAAAAGAATGTAACCTGCTATGAATGCTGTTGGTTTTATGCTATGCTAAAGGAGATAAAAAAAAATAAACAAAAGAAAACACCTTTCTTTGGCATTTACCAAGATAATTTAAACTCATGAGTCAGTTACCATAGTAACTGCCTGTAACCGTACAGGTAGGTTTTTGCTCTATGACTCTTTCCCTCCTACAAAGAATAAACTAGTTGTCTTTTACACTTTACTTGTGTTTACATCGTCAATATCAGTACAAAAGGTTTAGACCTTTACAAATATCAAGAAAATGAAGTTGAAACCGTCTCAAGACAATGATTATCTTTTGTCGCTAAAGTGAATATATTCTATTTTTAGCAAAAAACCTTTGTGAAAAGGGCTTCTTTACTAGCTGCATATGTCAGGATAGGGATAGGACTGAAGTGCCGTCACCTCATGTAGTTAATAAAATCCTCTTTTACACAAACATATAGAACTGGAATATTTCTAAATCCTATTTTTTTACTCCTGTTTTGTATTATTGACATTGTAAAGTGTACTATTGTCAACTGTCACTGTCTATATTCAATTCAGTTTAATTCAACTTTATTTGTATAGTGCCAATTCACGACAATGTTGTCTCAAGGCAATATATATATATATATATATATATATATAGTATGTGTGTGTATATATATGTATGTGTGTGTATAAAATACATGTTAAAAGGTGCAATAGATCTGGTAGATTAAAGTATATTTAAAAATCCCTTCTATTTCTTTCCATTGAACAACGTGATGCTGTGGCTCAATATCGAGATATTGAGATATAGCTCGAGCATTTGCATTTGAGATTTGCATATTTCCTCTCTTCAGGTTGAAATCAGCCCACTTGTCTCACCACCAGCACTGCTCTTGGGCTTTGATGGTAATCTCACTGAGGAGGTTGATTTGTCTGACATTGTCAAGCCCAACATGACAGCTTCATGATTACAACTTTCATCTGATCTGTGGTTTGACCACCAGTACACCTAAAATATATCCCATTAGTCTGACATGCATTCGTCTGATTATGCAGTATGCTGGGAAACGCACGTCAGCATAACAATGTGACTATTAAGCTTTTACTGAAAATAGAAATGAATATATCTGTATGGAAAGGCACCAGGTGCAGGAAACAAAGGTGGTTTCAGTCAGTCAACTGTCTTCACCTATTACTGAGCCTCACATTTTAATGGGGAATAAATGATTAACACTAATTCAAACAGTAAAAATAAAAGATGCATAATAATTTCCCCTCCCACTGTTCGATCCCCCAAATGCTTCAATTAATCCTGTGTGCAGTGCTAATTATCCACATCTCAACAACTGAGTGTATTCAATGTATGAAACATGGTTTGTGCTTTTTATGAAAACAGATAAGAGAGCCATTCATCAAGTCGGCTGAAATGTAATGCATTTACCATGATAAGAAGCACCAAGAACAATTAAGCTAAACGGAGTGACACAGTGTACATGCAAATCGCTTCTCGCTGATGCAACATGTGTTTCAAACTGGGGACAAAAGCTGTTGTCAAATACAAGCAACACAAAAACATAATGATATAATGATATAAACACATGTATTCCCTACTTATATTCCAAAAGTACACACAGACACACACAAGTACGGTGAAGTTATATATTGCTATATATAAATATATTGCTCATACTGCAATTCTGTTTATATAAAATATTAATTTAGTAAATTATTTGTTTGGCTCACAGAGGGACAGCACAACTGTCAGGAGGGAAGCAAACCAGGATAAAAACAGTTCCTGGTGGGAGGACCCCATGATGGTTTGGAAAAAATAAAAAGAGGAGGAGAAGAAGGAAAAGGAAGAAGAGCAGCTATATCTACACTAAGAAAATTTGTTTCCATCTAAATTGCAGTGACATATCTTTGTGTGCGACTCTGCATGGCTTGCCATAGAGAAAGACATGAGCTGAGATGGAGCTCATTAAAGAAGTAAAGCTGAAGAAGAATGTGAGGTGAATCTCGTCAATCATTTGTGAAGCCTTTCAAATCACAATACTCGTCCTGCTGGGAGTTTAGAGGAAGGCATATGGTATTCATAGAGCTCTAGAAAAAAAGAGACCACAGTTATTAAACTGTTCACACTGCTTTTAGGGAACTTTCCAACTAAAAAAAATCGAACTGTTCAGCTTTAGTTGATGGTTTGTGACCATCCATCATCCTTCTGGTGTCATTCAGAGGTTTTCACCAGGGTTCTAATCTGGATATTGAGCTATGACAGCCTCTGGATGTGGTGATGCTACATGCAGACCTTCATTTCCATGGTACTGTTGCACGATGGATTGCTCAGCTTTAATCCGCTGAGGGGAGGAGCAATCTTAGCATTACATGGTTTTCTAGCATAATCTTGAATGTCATCTTTATCAATGTGTCGTTTACAAGTACACATCTGCCTTATTCCAGCCTTTCTGAAACACTAAAGGTGTCTTTCCACACAGCCCTAGTCCACCCAGCCTCACACCAGTCCACACGGATTCAGAGCGTTTCCATTACGATTTGTCGGATCGTACTGGTACACTTTTCGGACCTACTTCATAGTCGAGCCAGGCCTGTCGGGCCATGCGGGTAGCGCAAGGCTTGCAGCGAATGATGTCACTACACAGCGATGTATACAGTAATGGTTACTGCCTATTCAGGTCGTCTTGTCTTATCCAACTTCCTGATTTGCGCCATGATTTTATTACTCATTATAAACCATAACCCGACCAGCAGGTTCACCTCCTTCCATATTGTCCCTGTCTTCTTCTGTGGTGTCTCTGTAAATGTTTTTTTTAATTGTTTATTACACAAATTTAACAATAACCTACATTAAATTTTAGAGAACGTGTTGTTTTGTTGCGTTGTGTCGCTATCAGATGACATCGGTAACTTTTTAGTAAAACTTTGCCCCCTAACCCTAACCTAAGGTTAGCCATAACCCTAATCCCTCCCACAATAGAGCGTCTGGACATAGACTGGATTTACAATGGAAAAGCATTCGAGCGCTCCCCGGCCGGTGGAGTACGGCAGACTAGAGATAATGGAAAACCCCCTTAAGTCATCATTACTGATCTTCTATATTTAACAATCAGAGTGAGACACTTTGTCTTGTTGGTTTCACTGAGTCCATCCTCACCATGAAGTGGCTAAGTGTTGGGCAACGCAGAATCCCAGAAGCCTTAATTATATTCTTTGAGGCGAATCTGCATCAAGCAAGCAGGTCGAACAAGGAACTCAAATATTATGTTCTTGGTCCTCCTAATTCACTTTCCCTTACCACCAATCATGGAAAAAGGACCCATAATAGTCCATTTCTGAACCATTACTGAGTATGGGTTCCAGCCAGTCCAGTTTACATACAGAGCTCTTCGACAGATTTGCCTTGCACATACAATCTGTTGTTGGTATGTTCAACACTCTGGGCCGAGAAGGCGAAGCTGAGTTAAGATGTGGGCCACATGAAGAACGTCTCTTGAGCAAGCTACCAGCTGATATGAGGTCCCCTCTGTTCATGCAGCATCTTTTCCACTGGTTATTCAATGCTATTCTGAAGGCTTACGTTTCATCTGGAACCGAACCCCCCGAGCGCCTCAGGGCTTTCTCTGTCAGAAGTATCTTTCTCTGCAGCTCTGCTGGCAGGGGTGTCAGTGGACGACATTTGCAGCCTCTTTGGCTTCACCATGCATCTTTGTCTGATTCCATCTGCGGGATGTGACTCATTTTCCCTTGGTCGCTCAGTCCTGAGTACCCTAGCAGAATGACCATTCCATTCTCTAGCCCTTCCGACGTGATGGGAACCCCTGCCAACATGGAGTAAGGTCATCCTTCACGTATGTTGCAGTGGATACATCTCACAAAATATATGTTTATGCTTGTGGTAGTTTGTACCCAATGAGGCGTAAACTACATCCAGCTTTGCCTTTAAACCCACTGGCAAAAAGTGCGAAGCCTATACAAAACAGAACGATGGCTACATTTTGTAACCCCACATTCTATGAGTATAGGCACAGCCCTTTCAGTTACTGGCCTCACTGGTTCCCCTTTAGCTGAAGAAAAAGCTTCTGTGGAGCAGAACGCTGGGCTACATCACCTTTAATGCAGCCCAGCACCAGCCCACACTGTGGGATTGACTAAAAGTCTTCAGTGATACACGCATGCGCGCGTGGATAAACCCACTAGCAATAGCCTTAAAGGGTTGCGCCTATACTCATAGAATATGGGGTTACAATACGTAAGCATAACTCTTCAGAAACCTATAGGTGACGTCACGGACGCTCCGTCCATCTTTTATATTCTGTCAATGGTTCTGACCAACACCCCAGGGACACACTCACAACATATTCCCTTTCCTATCCACCACTTTCTTGGCAGACCCCGTTCCCATAATCCATTGCGTAAAATTCTTCCAAAGTTTGTTCTTCTGGCTATTCTTCTGGCTGTTTTAAAAGGTACTACTGCTTTAGAAAAAACTTAAAAATAACATTTTCATTACTCCAACAATGGCCAAATCTCAAAGATGGATACACGGGTCGTATTTTAATCAAAAGAAGACAAAATGGAGAGATTAGTGTCCCATCGTCTACTCTAACAGAATGGGTAGATGAGAGTCCAGGGCTCCTGTTGTTTAGCTACGTTCACCAGGATTTAGGATGTGAAAACTGTGTGTTTCTTTTGGGTCTATTGTTGCTTCCATGTCCCAGCTTCTTTTTATGTTTCACTGACATCTTTTTAAACTTCATTTAATTTCAATAGCTAGTCGAAGTGACAATTAACTACTAGCTTCGTTGCTGCCTGCAGCGGCTTGATATTTACTTTAGCAAGCTGCCAAAAAGTCTGTGTTTCTGGCAGGGATCCAATGTAAATAGGATCCTGCTGCAGAGAATTTATGGTTTTATAGTCCATTTCTTCCTTTTTATTAAGCTGTTGGTCTGTGTTCATTTACTTCACTTGTTCTTTCACTGCGCCACACTTCTCTCCACACGGTTCTCATGTTGTCCTCTCTGACAGCCGCTTTCTCAAATTAACACAACAACACATAACACTTTTAAGTCCGTCCAATAGTCATCAAAATACAGTACAAAATAAAATATACATCATGAACTAACCTGCACTAATAATCAGAGTACTGTGCTGCAGGTGGAAGCAGGTGTCATGCTATCTAGTTAGCCTTTGCCTCTAATTTGCTGCTGATCGTTTGTAGCACAGATATACGGTAACTTTTAATCTGGATGCAGCTCTGTCGGTTTATGATCAACGAAATAATAAGAGCAGAAGAAGATCCTCTTGGTAGGTGTTTTAACTTCAGGGCTGCGAGTCATTGTTGTGAAATCACCTCATCTCTGTGCATCATCTTGTGAGGGACTTTATGGTCGTAACATGTTCCATTCATAAAATCTGGAAGTTTCCTCGAGTTTTGTATGTATCCAACAACAGCACAGGTCATCCCAGAAGACTTTTCCGTGAATATATCGAATCAAATCGCCCTCCTAAAATATGCTGTTTTCCATGCATTTAGTGAGGACCAGAAGAGAAAAACCGCTTCAGGGGAGAAAAGGTGTCATGGCCTCCTCTAGTGTTTTGCTCAGAAAGTAGTGGATACAGTCCACACTATGCCTAAACTATTTAACACTTCTATTCTCACACAGGTTTTGGCAGTGTGTAAAAACTATTTTCTAAAGGTGTTGCGCTTCTCATAAGGTAACCTAATCAGTGAACCAGGCCTTCAAGGAGATAAATTAACCCTGTAAGGACAAATGTGTCACTACAAATACAGTTTTTAAAACATTTTGCACCACTTTGTGCTAATAACTTGGCAGAAAACCCTGGTGGATACATTGCAATAATGCATTACAGTAACTCTGAAATATTACATGAAAATAAACTATAATTATACAAAATAATTGTATTATTATTTTTACATATCTGAGTGAGATATATAAAAATGTAAGCTTTTGTTTTTTTGTTTTAGGATCAGGCTTATAAAAGCATTTGAAAGGGTTAACCCAGATTATTATGCAAGCATGCATGTATGCATAAATGACTCTCAGACAGAGCAGACTGTAGCTACTCGCTAAGTTATGCAAAGGAGTTGCTGATTGCACCTTCGTATAATCTGTGCTGATGTCTGCTGGCTTTCATCTTTTCATCTGACACAAAATAAGTGTTTGAGAATTTATAATATATTGATCAGATTTAAGTTTGGGACTGATATTTACATTTTATAAAAAGCCTTTGTTTTCTACCATTTGTATCAAAGTTGTTACTGAAAAATATGTGCAGTCCAGAAGTACCTCTTCAGTTCCACTCTCCGTTTTATTTATTTAAAATAGAAAGTGCAGTCATAAAACATATTTTGGAATATGTTCTTTTGTTGAAGTTCACACCAGATACAAGCATTAATAAAAGTGATACATGTCTATTTTCTTTCTGAAATAGATATCAGCTGCACCTTGTTTTTTTCTTTTGCTGCATGTGAAATAAATAGAAATAACTTATCATGAGCTACAACCCCAATCCAACCTTTTGACTGGAATGGTCTTCATTCATCTTGTGCTGCTGGCTGTAACCCAAAACCTCCCACACTTCCATAGAAAGTGTTCATTTTACCATAACAGCAGACGTTGATAGCAAGTGAAAAATTGTAATTCAATCCATTTTCCTTTTAATTTTTTCCCTTACAGCTATTCATTCTTTTGCTTTTTCATCTCTTTTTATTCATTTCCTCCATACAGTACTTTCTGTACTAGCTGCCCTGAAATGCGAATGCTGATTCCTTACAGAGGCCAGGCGATTAACCTGCTGTAAGATGGGCAAATTAAAAAAAACAGTCACAACTGAACAATTTAATCAATTAAAAAATACTGAACTTCTGTTATCATTGTTGATTTTAATTCCATCATTGCTTTGTTTTTCAGCAATAAATATTTGTGTACACATCCCAAAAGCTTTTTAAGGGGAGGTGCTCTTCTCTTACAATTTCTTCACATTATTACGTCTGACACAGTGTTTTTAGGACTCCTCTTCAGCTCTCTTCTTCCCCCCCAACTTGTATGAAATTGTATCTTGTCCATCACCAGTCTATCCAACAGTTTCATGGAAATGGGATGGCCTTTTTCCATTGTGAGGGACCAAGCCGAAGAATCAGAGTTGCACAGAATTTAGAAAAATAACTTTGATTTAATTTAACAAAAAAAAGGCCAAATTATTTCCAAAATATTGGGCCCATAAAAGAGGTCAACAAAAAATAACTGTGATGCAAGTACTTAACAAACTAAAGCAACAACTGACCTAAAAAATGACACGAGGGAGACATATATACATGACTGATCCGTCCATTGTTGACACACTGGGGGAAAAATAATAAATCTACCAAATCAAAGTATAACAAATTTAATCCAATCTACACAAGACTAACCAACAAACTATGAAAGAAGAGAAGAAAGTAAACCCCATCAAGTTCTAAACCCCAACTAAAGTAATATATACGGAAACAAAACAAATCCTAAACCCTTTCTCCACCTCGGCTGGTGATATATGGAAGAGTCCCAATGAGGAGATGATCTGCAGATTGAGACATTCCTCTGGCCAGGCTCCTCCCAAGAAACTGTTAACTCAGAAAAATGTATGAGACCAAAAGAAATTTAAAGTGACAAAATTAGTTAACTAAAGTGTGCACCCAATTAGCTAATCTTTGTCAACAAAAATATGTACTATGAAAAAATAATGTAAAATTAAGTTGATATTTTAACTAAGACAGTAACAAAAGAAAAGGGATTACCAGACCATTGGATGGTGTGTGTGGCTGCTCAGGCTGCCATACCATCCATCCTGTGCTGTTGCCGAGAAACTAAATCTCTCACGGCAATTGGCCATGAGTGAAGACTTCCATAAGAGATGTAATTTGCTTGGATGTTTTATTTTACAGTTGAAAAAATTTCCATGTTTTTTTTTAGTATGGTCAAAAGCAACTGCAATAATAAAACTAGCTTTGTCCTTTAGATATCCATAAAATCAGGAACAATTTCCAAAAAAAAAAAGCCGCAAGCGGTGATGGAGGTCCTCGCACCTTTGAAATCCCGCTGACGTGCCTCCCACACTTCGCTCAACCTCACAGCAGCCGGACTTAATATCAGGTCATTACAGTCTTCACATCAGGCCAATTAGACTTTCAAATGAGTCACTCATAGGTTTTTAAATGGGACACTTCCTGCTCCCAAGTTGGCGGGGCTACACTCATGATTTCATCTAGACATGTGTTTGCGTTCAGCATGTAACTGGAGTGACCCCTGATCAGTTTGGCAGTTTGGTGCAGATTGGATATTGTATTTCAGAGATAGAGCAGGATCGTGCTAAATGGAGCATCATGAAATTTTAGTGTGCACCATAGCCACATTATCAATAGTCTTCATTGAACTTTTAATCACATGGGTTCTATGATCATGTTGTAAAAGTTTGAGCCCAACATGATAGGACAACCCCAACCCATAGGACAAGTTTGATCAAACGTAAAAGGCAAAAAATGCCCAAAATGAAAAAAAGTTTTAGAATTCCGTTCAAAATGGCTGTGATGAAATTATCCTCATAGGTCCAAGAGGCTTTTCTGTATGTCCTGACTAATTACATGTACACTGAGTAGTGGAGCTAGCATCATACCTATCAATTTTGGTGCAGATAACTTGTTTTATGTGGAAATTATGTTTTTTTTTAATGGCGAGAAATCAAACTTTGAAGCCCCTTTAAAAAGGAAATCTCATATTAGAAGAAATAGGACAAATTTTAATCACATTTTAATTAGCATCCTGACCAATTTTAGTGTCAGTGGCATTAAAGCCCTAGGACGATTTTTTAAAATATGAAAACACCAAAATGGCAACTTTGATTGAAAATGGTTGATTTCCTGTTTATTTTTGCCATCGCTTCAAGAGGATTTTTTTGTTCGCCCGAGCATGTAGAACAAATTTTCATGAAAATTTATGACAGTGGCGGAGCATTGAAAATAGGGGGCACTTTTTTTCAATTTTGCCTGAATCATCCAGAGCACACCAAAATATGTAAATTTTCACATTCCTATGGGAGGGATACACAAAATATGTAAATATTTTGATGACAGCATGACACCATATTTCCTAAATATGTAATTCATTTTATGAATGAAGAAAACGGAATAATAAACATTTGCATTTCAATAGGTCCTCGCACTCTCTGGCCTAAATATGGTATTGCAACATGTTTGCAAAATGATGTATGTATTTTTCTTATAAGACCCCAAACTGTCTTTTTTAGGTAATACATGCCAAGCAGCATTGGATGCTTTTAAAGAGTTTTGCAATGCACGCAGGCAATTTTAAAATGTAAAAAAATAAGCACACATGCTGTTTGGCCATGGTGCACCATTGCACCATGGTGCAAAAGCTGAGGCTGAACAGTAAATAAGATCATGTCGGTCTCACTGGGGACAATTTTCTTCTTGATCATCAGATCAAAAAATCTAATCAATACTTGGACTGATGCCACCTGCTTCCCTGATACAAGCCATCAATATTCACAGATTTAATGGATTCACTTTAGCATTCTTCAGTTATTGGTGATGGAAGGTCCATAAGGTCATTACAGAGTGTGCTCAATTTATCTCTGCAGATTCAGCTTCATATGCAATCAAATTTCTGAGAAGAAGTCATGAAGAAGTCATTTTTTTTCTATTTATTGCGTGAGGCTGCTTCCAGAACAAACACAGCAAATAGTAATGTCAAAAATATTGCATATGCTGTCTGAAGGAATGTCTGCCATTGACTGCTCATATGAAAGTCTGTGTGTGCATACTAGAGTGTGTGACTACAGTTTCTTTGGGTTTGAGTGTGAAAAAGAGATATGCATTTAGAGATGACTAAAATCTTATCAGACCACCCATCAAACCTCAGTTGGTTGTTTAGCATTACCAGTCAACATCTGGTTCACATAAACTGGTGACAAAATGTTGGGAAAAGATAACTATGTAGACTAGATAGCAGCAATCTCCTTAAGAATTTTACTATATGCAGGTAACGTATTTGGCTCTAGTGTGAGTTATACTGAAATGTGTTAAACACCAAAACTCATTGTTGCTACTTCTGAGACACATAATAAAAAATATCACTCCGGCTTCTTATGTTATCATACATGTCATCAAGAAAGCTCTTTTCTGTGATTTTACATGTACACTGCTGATCACTATTAGTTCAATTCAATTCAGTTTTGTTTGTATAGCGCCATTTCACAACAATTTTGTTTCAAAGTGCTTCACAGAGATTGAGCAATTCATAAAAATAGCCTGTTAAATGGAACCAGCAAGATTGCATCAAATCTTGACTTGGATCCAATCTCCCATCATGAGCAACCATGAGGCAACAGTGGGAAGGAAAACTCCCTTTTAAGAGGAATGCAAAACCTCCAGCAGAACCCGACTCAAGCCCTTTTCAGACAGAGTAAACGGGTAATGTCCAGACATGACCACCCGTACTTTACCTGGACTTGCCTTTTTAGACATGCAACTCCTTTACCCGGACTTTACACTGTAAATTGCGTTCAGACATCAACGGTAAAGTTCCGTGTAAGACTGTCATCCTGGAAACCGGATATGATTTATCATTGTGCGACAGTGACAATGACAACAAAACATATTAGATCAGAATAGAATTTACCTGAATTTACACGGACACCACTATCCACCCCATCATATATGAGTAACATTATAAGAGAGCAACACCTACCAGATTCAGTGTTGTCGGAGTTTTGAGTTTCCTGCACGGTATCGTCCACCACAGGAAGTTTAAATCAACCACGACAGAGCTCATGGCGCCGGTTGTTTAGTTCCGTTCATCTGGGTTTCTTTTGGATCGTTTGTTGTCGCTGCATCCCGGCTTTCTTTTCTAGTCCCTGAAATCTTTTTAAAAAGGTTTTTTTTTTTCTTCCGTGTTTACGTTTTGTAGGAAATGACGTCATCGCACTGCTCTCACATGTCACCCTCCCTCCCCAGGTCAATGTCCGGACATTAACCTGCATGTCTGAACAGGATTCGTCTACCCGGTAATTTAGCAGATACTGTATTAGGTCTTCAAACAGGCAAGGTCCGTGTAGATCTACCTGCTTAATGTCTAGACTGTAAATTTCAGTCATGAGGGAAAATAAGACAATGTCCGCGTAATGTCCGCGTAATTGAGCAAGTCTGAAAGGCGCTTCATGGAGGGCAGCCATCTGCCTTGAATCGCTGGGGTCGGATAGGACAGGAAAGACAGAATAACATACACCTCAGCTGCTTCCCAGGAAGACCTGCAGATAAAGGAAATTTAAAAAATAAGACCTGCAAAAAGAAGAAATAAGAACTGCAGAAAAAGGAGAAATAGGTTAATGATGCCAGTACCATCCGATAGTGAAACACAATTTTTGGTACATAAAACAGAATATCTTTTAGAAAAAAATGCTATTGAAACTCTTTGCTCTCTGGATGAATCATGTTTGATGCAGATTGGGGGAAATTATAAAAAAAAACAAAGAAAGAAGCAAGATGAATGGAAAACTGATTGATTGTTCTATGACACAAGTATTGGCAGCCTACCTATCTGTGTCAAAGAGGCATTGCCCGCATGACATCAATTTATCAATGAGTAATGACGTAAATCTTTGAAAAAGTTTCTTTAGTCTTGTCATATTGATGAATACAAAGAAACTGTCACTGACAAACTGACAAAATCTGGAATTATTAGCTAACACAACTCCTTTAAATGAAATAAAGCCATTTCCAAGAACATCGGTGCCCCTGTTTCTTTCTTTTTCTTTTATTTTAACTTTTCTTGTCCAGCATTAAAGCAGAATGATGGTCTGGCTGCTCTGTTGTGCTGAGCAAATGGTTTATGTATATATGTATATACAAAGATCCTCTTGATAATCCCAATTCTTTATTTATTTTAGATCACTGTTTATTGAGCTGAATTTTCACGTATTGCTGGATCCGACCGAAGAAGACAGAAAAATGACATAGTGACAACAGAAAAGAAATGGGAAGACAAACCAAACACAATTAAAGGATAGAAACACAACACAAAGAAAGAACCGCAATCTAACCACACACACCGCTCCATCCGCTCCACAAACATAAAGCATATCTCATGGCCCCCAACAGGAAGACAAAATCAGCAGATGCCAGGAGCACCAGAGGTAAATGAGCAAAATATTTAAATAAATGAATGCAACAAAGCGTGTTTTAATTCAAACCGCACACAAAAATGGCTGTTACTGAAAAAAAAAAGCCTCAGTGAATTAACATGCAGAACGTATGAGGTGAGAAGTGTTCATAGAACAGTGAACATGCTCAGGTAACCCCATCTACACGAGGGTCAGAGGGAGGACAGGAATTCCCTGAAACCAGGGCCACCGACAGTTAGCCCCGAACAAGGACCCCGCCAACCCAGCATCCGTCCAGGAGGCGGCAGAGGGAGGTCGCAGCCAGAACCCCCTGCATTCAGGAGGAATGGACCCCAGCAGGCCCAGGTTGGCAATCAAAGACCCTGCCGGGTACCGAGGGCAAGCAGTGTGCTGGCCTCCTGTTTCATCAACATGCCGTTTAATAAAATTTGTGAAGCGTGGAACTGTTTAAAACCTTTTGCACTGGTGGGAGGAAGAATCTATGAGAGACATTTTGGAAGGTGGGTGTTAGCTGTAGAAAAAATACCATATAAAACATTTAAAGATGACTTGGAGCTGTCTTTAAACGGGTTCTCGTTTAAACTCATACGAAACAGAAAAGGAAAAAAATAACTTGTCTTTGCCAAAGAGTATGCGGACAAACCAAAAGCTTTATGGAAAAATATTCTGTGGACTAACAAAACACAAATAGATGTTTGTGGCAACACATACCGACAATTTGTTCACAGGAAATAAAATAAAGCTGATCGGGAAAATAACTCCATCCTAACTGTAAAGCTTGGAGGAGGATGCTTTGCTGTCACTGGAGCGCTTCACTGTTCACTCAGTCCTCTGGGAAATCTGTGGGGTGATCTGAAATCTAAAGAGTTCGGTCTTTTCTCAAGAGCTTGAATAAATTGTACAATTTGTGAATAATTGCCACATGGGGTGACATCCTACAGTGCATGGAAATCTATATTACACCCTGCTTGTTAAGTAGATGTGCACTCAGTCTGATTAATAAATGCCAGCATGTTAATCAGGCATCTTGATTAAGCATATTAAGACATCATTAGCTCCACAGCGTCCTCGATAAGAATTAAGACCTCTTTGATTTATATCAGACAGGAGATAATTCATGTTTTATTAGTCAAGCTTCACTTTAAACAGGGATTGTAAACCAACTGTGTTTACCAAAGTAACACAAAGCTAAGAAAATATATTTTTTTTAAGTTCTGAAATGCTGAGAATGTTTTTTATCGCACATTATTTTCTATTAGTGTGATGTATAATATTTTATTTTATTTTAGTCGGATTTGTTACCAGTGTGTCCAAGAAAGTACAGAATAAATGTGGTGAAGAAGGTAAGAAGTCTGCTCTAGCATGACATTTTCCTCAACCTGCCAAATAGCTTTGGCATCAGAATCGTCCCCGAGGTTGCTGGACTTGACCAGTTGAGTGGGCACCCCATGCATAGCTGGCCCTAGTTCAAGTCCTGGCCTGTGGCCGTTTGGCGTATGCTAAGGCTCACTTTGGTCCTACGAAGGCACACTCGGAAACTTGTGGGACTAGGTCACTTAAATGACCAAACTATGTAGCTCTGGTGAATGTCATCCTCTCTTTCTGAACCTTTCTGACATAAAGGCCCCTTCCACTCAAATTATAAAAAGCACAACCAAATCAATCAAATAGGAACTAAAAAGTAAATTAGGAAACAGAAATACAGCAAACTCATTATAACACAAGACTCTGAACTAAGTTATCTGGAAGAAGCGGATCTTTTATAGTCTCATAATAAAGAGCTTTATTAAATCCTCAGTCAATAAAATGCAAGTAGATGACTTCCATTACGGACAATTCATTATATTTCTGATTTAATGTCAGTGATGAGCTGCAAGGAATTTTCCAGTATATGATGGTTATTGAGGACCAGTTTGGTAACGAGACTTAAAATAAGTGGAAAGCATGATGCAGCAAGACTTGCTTGTCTCTTCATTCGAACATTAAAAGCTCTAATCTGCTGGAAGAATGTGTTTATCTCCTCCAAGACTCAGAGTAAACATGCAAGGACAGAACATTTGTTTTCTCATTACTAGAAGCAAACAGTTGTCTCTGCATGCTGCATCTAAATTCCTACTAGGCCAAGCAACTTTTGCATCAAAGGGCTTTTTCTTTGAAAGATGTACCTGACATTTCCACTGTGTTTTTTTCTAAATGTTAACTGTGTCTACAAAATCTGATTATATATAAGAAGCTTGTGTATGATTAGAGTATCAGCACACGCAAGGCAAGATGGTTTAGAAACTATCAGGAAACAGCCATGATGTAACAATGTGCAAAGCTGAGGACATATGATGATTTTGCTATAAAACAACACTTATTATATATACAACTTTTTCCTGATCATGATCTACTTTATGTTCCCAGCACATTAAAACATGCAGCCAATGTATTTTTTCTAGAGTGTGATCTACTGCTTCAGTATGCTTACCAACCTCATCCACACAGTTCTCCTCTGCTTTGTAATTTCATTAAAAGCAATGAACCGGTGTGGTGCATACATCTACTTCATTGACTCAGATGTCAGCTCGTCCTCGCCTCTTCCAGTGAGAGAGCGAGAGACTCATGTGAAAACCACATCTAAACAACTCACTTGCTCTGATTATTTCTTTTAGCGTGTTAAAACTGAGTATCCCATAATCTTGATTAATATGAACTTTCTGGAGTGCTAGAAGTGTTTTAGTATCTTCTACAGAATAAAAAGATTATGATTAGTGTGAAGCCGAGAGGGCAGAGAAACACTGAGACGTTTAATAACTGGCATCATCTGCCATCAATAACCACAGGGAGCAATCAAAAAACAGTAGCTATTAATTTGTGATGCACCTCTGTATGTTGACATGGGTATATCAAGGAGTGTGTGTTTGTTTTGATATATCTTCATGTGTATAATACTCAGAGAAATTTCAGCTTAAATAGCATAACCATATATCACACAGAAGTACTTTATGATGAGCAGAAGTTGCACTCAAATTCTGGAGCAGTTTTATCATTGTTATATTTAAAATACCAAGTACCCGATCATCTGTGTTATTTTGGGATATTTTTGCTCAAGGGTGTGAGATTGATATCAAAGGGCTGACATAAATTATTGTCCTGTGGTCTCTTACTTTGCTTTGTGGAAGGTCACACTGAAATGAAAGGTTGAAAGAGCCAATTAAGTGTGAAACAGTAGTAAAAACCAAAGTAAAAGATTTATGGCGGATGGGAGAGTGAAGCCATGCCCCGGTAGAAATATTCAGGTCTCGCAAGCAATGGAGTCTTACATTTTACTGCCATCTAGTGAGCCGATACGTTTTTCATACTTTTCACTTCACCCTAGCAGTCCATGCTCCACCCACACCTTACTTTCAGCTTTCCTCAACAATGAATGAATAAATGAATGTTTAAAAACTACCAAATTTATTAAAATAATTTAAATGTTGGAATCTAAGTGAATATATGTTTTTAAACGGACAATTCATTGGGAGTTATCTACGGAAGCCGAGAGCGGTCGTACTTTTCTCATACTTTTTTTCCAGTGGTTTTCCCGTGATAACGAGATAATTATCCCGTTATCACGAGAAAACAGTAGTAAAAAAAATCATGCGAGGATGACCGCTCTCGGCTTCCGTAGTTATCATTATCTGTGACTCGATTTAAACAATAAATGCGACTATTCTGTTATTCGTTTCATTGGTTGTGGGCGTGGCTTTACGTCTTGACGTATGTTGTGTTACGTAAACCGTTCGGCGCAAAAATTCAAACACAGAACAGGAAGACGAACTACGATTTGGTCTGCATTTGTATGAGTTGTTTAAAAAATTCCTCCATTGAACGGACGGACCCGTGGTGAATTTGATATTTTGAGGTATGATAAATAGACTGAGTTTTCCTCATATTAAGGATTTTGTATTAGTTAGTTAGTTATGTTATTTATGTTATGCTAGTTAGCCGGTTACCAGACAGTAATATGGGTACGATGCTAACGTTGTTGTGCTAAGTAGCATGTGAATTTAGCTTCCGTAATGTAACAGGTATAAACGCTAGGGACCTATTTTTTGTTTTTAATTTTAATCTCTGCAATTTATGGTTGGCAAAATTCTTATAATTGGTTATGTGGGATGAATTTGGCTTTAAATGCAATGCCCGAATTAACTTAAATGTACGGCATTTTTTAAAGCTGTCCTTTGTTTACATGTGACTAGCGTTAAATCGAACATGCTCCACAAGTTGTTGGACTACCATCCACGCAGCTGTTCTTTAATAAAACCATGTTTTCTAAAGAAATACAATTACTTTGCTAAGTAATAAAAAGTGATTGATTAGATTGGTGAACATATGAGGCAATCTCCTCACCTGTATGTATATATTTCTCTTTTTTGGCAACATTTTTGTTCCTCATTTTGACATTTCATATCTGAATTACTATTATTTTCTTTTTCATGGGACCAAACACAGGCTAACATGTATTTGTTGGCAAAACAGTCTGATCTAGCTTTCTAATGTTTTATAAGTGTTTACCAGTCACAAATAATAAAGTCCTTAATTATTCTTTAGTTCATGATAAACATCTGGTAAAATACCTCTGCACAATGCTGTCTAGAAACTTTACGCTGGCTTATTTATTTTTTATTTATTTATTATTATTTATTTTTCGATAATTGGACCCGCACTAATACAATGATGTACAAGTAACTCGAGTATATTTAACATTTACTACTGCCACCATTTTTAACTTTGTGTTTTTATTTCTTGTCTCTAGTAAGGATGAGTACAGTCTCTACACCTGTCTCCTGTGTACGTCCGGGATGGACGTCATCCTCTTTGAAGAACAAGGGTCTGTCTCCTGCAGTTTGTGGCACTGGGATGCTGGCAGCCTTTCCCGGCAATGATGACGAGCAGGAACGTCGCCAGCGCAGGAGATCGAGAGTCATCGACCTCCAAGCTGCAGCTGATACTTCCTTCAGTGATTCTCCTTCTCACAGGTAAGCTGTCGAGGTCAAAGTATGGTGAACTACTCTCCATTTAATCTGTCTGGTCATTTTGTGCCTTGAGAACTGAAGTATGATCTTCTTTTTGCATTAAGTGCTGTGGGGACTCCTGCTGCGGTACCCAAGCTGTCAAATGCTCAGATATCGGAGCACTACTCCACGTGTATAAAACTCTCCACCGAAAATGTAAGTGCACGTGTGCAGGCCAGATTGGTTTATACAGTGTTTCTATTTTATAATGCTTGTTTAGAACAGGAGTGTGTTTTTATCTTTTCAATTTTTATATCTGTGTTTTTTGTAACATCTTTTTTTATGTAGATATATAATTTGAAAATATGTAAAACAAATTCTGATGCATTGCTTTGTGTTTATTTGTTCATTTGTATAGAAAATCACCACCAAAAATGCCTTTGGTTTGCATCTGATCGATTACATGGCAGATATTCTAAAGCAAAAGGACTCTGAGCTCACCAATTTTAAGGTATATCTTTGGAGATCTTCAGCAATTGTAGTAATGTCTTTATAATAATAATAATAATAATTTAATATAATAATAATTTGCAAATTGTTTTATCTAAGTTGTAATAACACAGACTTTAAAGTAAAAACATGTCTGAAAAATGTGTCTTGATGTTACAGTATAGTTATCAGGCAACAATAATCCAAATAAATTCCTTGGACTGATACAATAGATTGATGAAAGTTTTTGTTTAAAGGGGCCATTTTACGCAAAATATGCTAAATTTACACCCTTAATATTATCAAAGATATGCATAGGATAGACTGTAAGATTATAAATATAGCATAATATGGACTGTTTAAGTTACTCTAATTTAGTCAAGCTGTGTATTGATATTTTATTCTTTTTTTCACAAGAAATTTATTTATTTTGAGAATATTTTCAGCATGACATGTAAGAAAAAGTAGCTCCAGATACAGAGAAACCAAAGTCTACAAAGGTTTTTATATTTTGCATTTCATGTTTTATATGAAGGTGGCAGCTGGTACTCTGGATGCCAGTACAAAGATCTATGCTGTGAGAGTGGATGCTGTTCATGCTGATGCTTACAGAGTGCTGGGTGGCCTGGGGGCTGAGACAAAGCCTGGAGAGGGTGGGACTCTTCTCCACAACACCAGATTAATCTGAATATAGTTTTTATCAATTTCAAAGTCTTATTAAGCAACTCAACATATGTGAATAAGCAGATCATGGTCTTAAAGCGGAGGATGGAGACGATGACGGGTCTGCAGGAGCTGAGCCGACTGCCAAGCAGACAAAGAAAAAGAGGCCTCCAAAGAAAACAGTGGAGCAAAACCTGAGCAACCTCAACAGTGCAGAGTCTGAGAGAAGGTGTGAGGTATGTTGTGATCATTGGAGCTTTTATAACATCTGGATCATCTGGATCTACTTTCTGTTGCCAGAGTCAGAACCAAACACAGAGAAGCAGCGTTCTGTTGCTTTGTTCCCCACATGTGGAGCAAACTACCAGAAACCTGGAGGTTTGCTGACACTCAGCAACTTTAAATCGGGGTTAAAGACGTTATATGCCGCCTCTCTTTTAGTCTAATCTTTTGTGTTTTATTTTTTTATAATGTTCCCTGGAGCTGCTTTAATGTTTTTTTCTGAAACACTTTGAATGGTCTTGCACATAAAATGTGCTGTACATATGAACCTGCCTTTTCTTATGAGACTACACGCTTGTTATATTTTCTTATAAGACCTGGAAAAGTTAGCATCAGCCTCAAAGTCTTAGATGCAGCTCCGTCCTGCTTAGAGGTCACTTTAGTTATCGCAATGAAAGTTTATGATTTTACTGTTGATTAAAGTCTTATAATGGGCTTCTATCCACAGGATCTGTGTGTAATGACTGATAGCTTCCTACAACATTAAGATCAGTAATTAGACACAGTTTGCTTGGAGATATTCTTTTTTTTTAATCACCTTTGACTTCTTCGCCCTTCTTAAGCAGCTAATATAAAGAAAAAATGCTTTTCTAGGCCTTCTGCTACAGTTCTTAGCAAGCTTATTGAGTTTAATTTAGCTTTTCCACTTTTATTTAAACGCATGTTTTATTTAAACATGTCTACCCCCCTTTCTCAGGTGGACCCCATGTTTCAGCGAATGGCCTCGTCCTTTGATGAGAGCAGTACAGCCGGCGTCTTCCTGTCTGTTCTCTTCAGTGAGGACAGTCGCTGTGAGCTGCTGTTTCCTTCTTACATGACCCTCCTTCAGTCCAGATGCTCCTATTCTCCTCCACCTTCACAGGAAGTCCCTGCATCACCTTTCATGGGTAATCATTTTTCACCAAGTAAAACTGTGTCTTTTCTTTATAAAAAAAATTCAACTTTGTGACTCTGGCTTAATAGAAATGCTAAACCTGATCGTTTGATGTTGTGTTTCTTTCAGCTGGTTTGCAGCGTTCCCAAGAGAAAAGCTCCATTTGTCCGTCCCTTCAGGATTTCTCCTTCACCAGCTGGAACCCTGAGCAGGTTGGACATTTACCAAGCCATGAAATGTGATAGTAGGGAAAGTAGGGAAGTAGGGAAAAATTATATATTTGATAGTAATTATTTTCACACTGATAGCAAAAAACAAATATTTGCGAGTTTAGAAAAAGTTTTGAGGTAAAGCATTCTGTCGTAAAATATTTAGAAAATTATTTGACATTGTTACAAATATATTTCTTAAAAAAGTCTCAAACATTTGTTAATCTTAAATATAATTTTTCTGTGCTGTCAGAAAGAAAGCTTTTAATTTAGATAAAGTTTCTTCTCTCCAAACGTTTTTGTTCTTTCTCTCAAAACAAAAGTTTTTTTTCTATAATTATTTATTCTATATATTTTATGACGGTATACTTTATCTCAAAACCTTATTTTGCTCGAATATATCATTATTGCCATCAGTGTGGAAAGAATTACAATTAAATGTGTATTTTCCCTACAAAATAAAACTATAACGCAATGAAAAAAAATCTTAAACTCCAATTTAAAGATTCTTCTTAATTAGTGAATTTAAGAATACATTTATCACGCTGTAGGAGGACTAAAAGGATCAAGCATTTATAAAACTTTAAGAAACATTAAAAACAGAACTAGGCCTCGGTCCTGCAGCAGGAATGCGGCTTTATTTTACCTGCACGGTTACGCTTTCTTTCTGCTTCTTCTACTCTGAGCTGATTTGTTCTGGTTGTACTTGTTGGTCTGGCTGCCTGTGTGCATTAATGATTATGAGTGCTGAGAAATCCTAAACACATATATTTTCTGATTTTCCTGCATTGGCTAAAAGTCTCTCATGGACAGAAAAGTAAATGTGGATCAGGTTTCACTTTTTTTTTAATTTTCCTCTTTTTCTTTTTTAGACTGAAATATTAATTATTCCCTTGTTTTGTTTTTATAGTTATATGTTGGACATCTGTAGGAGAACCTCCACTCTGATGTGTTTTCTTTTTTTCCCGTCAGGCCATGAATCAGCTTTTGGAGAAGATGAAACAGGGTGAACACATGTTTGATGTGAATGCTGATCCCGAGCCAGAACCAGAGGAAGAAGACTGTCCCGACTTTGATGCCGACTTTGAGGATGGACCGGCAGACTGTGAGGAGGGATCCAAGGAACACAAGGAGGGCTGTGAGGCGTCTGGCTCTGTCAAAGGATGGTATGATTGTGTTCCACAGTGTATCTGTGGTTTGACCTTTGCAGAAAGTAGGGCTGAACGAAATAGTCAAAACTTTTATCATGATATATTTCTTTGTTCAATACGATAAAAACTACAACAAAACAATTTACAAACATGTAAACATAAAAGACAGCAGGACAGCGTGCTACATTTATACTGCTGCTGGGCTTGGCCTAGCTCCTGGAGGTGGTGTATGTCATCACTTAGCCAGCGTGTTGCAGCTCTTTCTGATCCGCTTGAATTGACCGCACCGTGAAAACCAGCAGGCTTTAGTTTCCACCGATCGGATCGGCCGATATTTCAAAATTTTTTCCTATTTTTTAGATCGGTCCTAAAGTCTTCATTCACCGATCCGATCAATGACATCATTGGAATTTGAAAAAAAAAAAGAAATGTCACTACTTTCAATGAGTTGTAGCTTTGTGCGTTTAATTACAATAAGTTGTGTTCATTATTTATTGATGTTTA
>JBAMHX010000013.1:25318171-25341785 GCA_037177515.1 Pseudomugil tenellus | reverse complement strand
AGATAGATAGATAGATAGATAGATAGATAGATAGATAGATAGATAGATAGATAGATAGATAGATAGATAGATAATTTGTGTGTCATACCGTTTTGATGTTAAATGTACAGAAATTTAAAACTGGTGAATTACGCACGTACGTTACGTGGATGGGACTACGTAACTGTTTTGACCCGGAAGTGTCACCAAGAATTCCTTCCTGCAACAAGACCGGCAACATGGCAGCAGACACGCAGGTTTGTGTGCTTGAATATTTGATATGATCCTAACCGCTTTGAGAATTATTTCTAAGTAAATGGAGACTGTATTCTTACATTTTGAGTGTCGCTTTTCTCAACACGTTGGTTTGTTTTGCCATCTATCAAGAAACTGGCAGAAATTGTCCACGGCTAACTAGCTGTTAGCGCAGTGCTACGTAGCCTGAACAGTGTGACTGGGTGATCCTGATCCGTTACTGCTTACGACAACAAGCTGATGCTGGTCAGAGTACTCGACTAAATAGAGGACTGTAAAACTCGTTTAACCTTTTTTTTTTTCTTGTAGGGTGTTGGGCTCTCTTGCATTTGGTAGGTCCCATATTAGCAAGGTTGTAAAGCCAAACATGTCATGCGCTGAGCTTAAAAAGTCACACCTTCCTTAAGAGTATTCTCAGCCCATAATAAGTTTAAAGTAATAAAGATAGTTAACATTAATCTGTGACTGATAACGTTTACTGTGTCACATTAATTTGCCATCTGCCCATAGATGTTTTAAAGCACACCCACAGGGTTGGTTTCTAATTTAATTGTTTTCAGATGAATGGATCCGTTGGGAAGTATTTTAGCAATAGATTAGTTTTAAGTTAAGACAGGAAAAAAGCCAAATTTAATGCTGCTTTAAGCAGTTTGTAAGACAATATTCTTTATGATAATATTTATTCTACAACAAAGCTTGAACTCAATATTTTATCAGTCAATTTGAAGGATATCTTCAAAGCTTCATTTAAGGACTGTCCACTGATCTGATTTTCAGTCCAGTTCTTCTAATCAAATTAATAACATACAATTTTTATAAAGCATTTTATGCAGAAAGAAGCCCGAAGTGCTCTGCATAAAGTGTTAAACGTAACAGTTTAAAAAACAAAAAGCAGCTGATCGTCAGCCTCCACAACCACCCGCAGCCCCCACAGGGAAGCAAAAAACGGAAAATCTGCTTGACGCTATTACTTATCCTTTTAGGAACATTTTCCCCACAATAGCTCAGGTGTTTCTTGCATTATTGACATTATTGTCTTTTAGCCATCACTTTCAGATATTTTATTTTGTTTGTTTTATTCTTTCAAGACCTGAAACTTTTTTCTACCCTGAATTTGTCCAGTTTCCTCAGATTTTAAGGGTATATCAGATATGCAATAGTTTCAGTCTCAAAGTTCTTCTTGTTAAACAGATTCTGTTCCATCTCAGTCAAACTGTCTTATCTTGATCATTCTTCTTAGATGCAACTAAAAGAAAAATGTAACAAAAATGCTACAGAATGCTAACAGTAAAAAAAAGATGCCCAGAGATTTTTTTGAAAATTTTATTTTTTTATTTTTTGCTGGGTTGTTATGCACACCAAGGCAGGATGATGCTGCAAATTTTGATATTGATCTGATACCAAGTACATCCAGGGCAAGTATTGCAAATACCAGTACTTTTTTGCTTGAAATTTAACAGTCGGTAAATTATTTTTGTCTTTAATTATTTTTATGATGATAATAAAACAAATATAAAGATTTTTATCAACATTTTTATGAGCACTTTGAATTAGAGACTTAAGAAATCTACATTTATGTTTTTTTAGTTTGAAAACTGTAACAAAATAACTAACTTTTATCAAATTCAGTTTGAGAAAAATAAGCAGTGCAAACTAGCTTAACAAAATAAAAGACATTTCATAAAAATAATTTATTCCTGGGGTGGAGGGAAATTGATTCTGTCGACACAGGTTCTGTGAAAAAAACTTTTGCTCAAGATCACTTTAACTAAAGCAGCTTGGAAGCAAAATATAAAAATTTCAGGGGTGTTTAAAGATGTTTACACAGTACTGCATAACCACCTCAAACCTTTAAAATGAATTTATAATCTTCAGTTGTCGGACCACATCATCAGAAAGTCAGTGGTTTGGTGCTAGGATGCGTGCTGTCCGTGCCATTAAAACTATTTCCCTGCCCTCATTCTGGATGTGACTCTCCAGGTTTCAGACACACTGAAGAAATTTGCTGTAAAAGTGACAACAGCCAGCATTAAAGAACGCAAGGAGATATTTGGAGAACTGAAACAGTGTCTGAAGAGTAAAGGTGAAGGATTTTATTCCATTCACTATAATATAGTCATTTGCAATGTTCTTCAATAATGTTTTCTTCTTAAATGCTTCCCTGTAGAGTTACCAGAAGCTGCTGTGAAAGGACTTTGCAAGCTGTTCTGCTTAACTCCTCACAGATACCGGTGGGTTCTCATAGTCACTTTCAAAATATAAAAAATGTCCTTATAAGATATTGTTTTGATTGTTTGTGTTGTTTTTACATGTTTGTGTTTTCAGAGATTCTGCATCTCGCAGAGAGCTGCTCTCTGTCATTGGCCAACTAGCTGAGAGTCATGCTGATGTCCTGGTAACCAGCCTCCTCCAATCCCTTCTGAATAGTGGAGTCATCAGCAAAAATGGCGAGCCCAGGTACTAGTGAACCGTATGCTGCAAGCTTTCATCTGTCAGGTTTGCAACTGAAAGTTCCTGCATTTAGAGACTCGGGTCACAAATGATAAGTGGTGTATGATTGCTGCTGGTATGTGAACGCAGCAACAAACAGAAATGAACTTTTTGTCTGAGTTACATTTTTGGCTGAATATTTCTTCTTTTGTCATGTTTATTTTATTTTCAGTAAGAGCACAGGCTCCGCCGCCTTTATCGGATTGTCTTGGACCTGCCTTTTAGTCACCAGAGTGTTTTCTGTACCAGAGAAAAGATCAGGACCCACCTGGAAGAAAATGGTCCGAGCTTTTTTTTTTTTTCTTCATTATAAAGTCATTCATTATTAGGGAAGTGTTTGATTTGTATTTGCAACTTAAAATATAACGGGTTAGTTTTAAAACTGGTTTTAACTCACTGTCTGATGCCGTCTCTATCAGGTGGAGGTCCAGAGCCTTCTTGTGGCCGAGGTGGTGGGCGGAGCCAAGAAAATGGCCACAAAATCAAGCCTCAAGAATCTCAGTCACCTCTGGGAGGAAGTGAGTATGGAAGACAGTAGCTGATCTAGCTGTCAGAGGCTGTCTACTGTCCATGAGGTTGTTTATTCCTCATGGACAGAAGATTCACGTCCACAGAAAATAAGCTAGTTAAATCCTTCCCCGTGGTAGGTAGTAGTTACATTTACTCTGGGAGATGTTGCAGCTGGTTAAATGTGTATTTCTGCAAAGAAAAGGTCAGCAGTGGTTAACTCTGGTGAAAAATAGCGTCTGCACTGTGTCGTATTGTTCTATGTCAAGTCATTTGACATATAACTAATTATTCATTACAGCTTTTGCATTTTTCTTTGTCATTAACTATAATTGTGCCAATTGCATCTATTTTCTAGAACTCATTGGTATTTTCTTGTCACTCGTAGTTTTGTGATATTTCTGATAAGTTTTTGTACATCACTGTCAGCAGTTACATTTCCAAAGCTTCTGGGATGTATGTTTTATTAACTAAACGAATCACATTTTGACACCAAAATTCATGATTTCACTTAGAATATTTACATCATTTTGTGTAGAAAAGTGAGCTTTTCTATCATAAACATGATAACTCCTAAATGAATGAAGATTGTGGTGTTATAGAAACAATCTGTGTAGATTCAAATGGCTGTCCAGAGTCATTTCTGCTTTTTGCTTTGATAAAATGATGTATTTTATTGCTTTAGGCCTGATGTTTGCCTTGTCTCCACCAGAAGCCTGAGCTGGTTGATGACTACATCAGCACTCTGTTGACTCTGGACCAGAGCCCCACAACTCTGGCCCTGCTGGGGGTGTGTTTGGACTTCTGCACTGCTCACAAACACAAAGCTGCAATAGAGAAGCATAAGGTGAGTTTTTAATATCTCTTCAACCTGATGGTACATCGTTCTGCAGGCACTTTTTTTTTTTTTTTTTTAAACAAAAGTAATTTTAAGAAATGATGTCTCTTTCGTTATCAGACAAAATAATTTAGAAAAAAGAACCGAATATCCGGTTTGGTCCAGTATTTTGCATCACAAGAACAAAACGTGCTGTTTTTCAGAGCGCACTGCTGGATCTCTACATAAAATCAGTCCTCATGAGCAAAACAAAACCACAGCAGCACATCTTGGACAGAAGCACCTCATTGCTGCGTCATGTGACCCACTCCGAGTTCAAAGACTTGCTGCTGCCCGCTCTGCAGAAGACGATGCTCCGCAGCCCAGAGAACGCTATGCAAAGTTAGGCTCTTTTCCTGTTGGATTCTGGGATTTAAGCTGTGCAAAGCTGGTGCAGATGATTAAAATGCTGTTTCGTGTCTTCACAGCCATCTCTTGCCTGCTGTCAGCCGTCACTCTGGATCTCAGCCAGTACGCCATGGATATTGGAAAGGCCATAGCAAGTAAGGCTGTAGCGAATGCTGTCGCCTTTGTTTGTGCACATGAATGCACATCTGTAAATGTTGGATCATTGTTCTGCTTGTGTTTCAGGTCAGCTGAAAGCTAACAATGCTCAGCTGATGGAGGAAGCAGTCCAGGCCATGCAGAACCTGGCCCAGCAGTGCAGTGACCCCAGTGCTGTTCAGGGCATTGTCACACATCTCTTCAAGATCCTTGGAGGTAACTATTTACCCCCCACCTTTTGCACTTTTCTTTGGTTTTTCTGACCTGATGTGTTCTTGTGGTTGCAGGTTCTGAAGGAAAACTCACAGTCGTTGCCCAAAAAATGAGCGTGTTGTCAGGTGAGAGGCTAACTGTCACATTTACCAGGAGTAAAACACGATTAGACACTACTAAATGTTTAATTTGCTCACCAAAGGGATCGCCAGCTGCAGCCATCACGCTGTGTCCGGAACCTCCAGCCAGACTCTGAGCTCTGAAGTTACCGTGATGTTTATCCCATATTTACAGCAGGAAGGTATCACTGCTCCGGCTTCTCCCCTTCCGTTTCCTGCCTGAATATCTGCAGGCTAGAAAACTCTTTCATTGTAATGCTTCAGTCATAAATAAGCTATGTTTTTGTTTCTTGTAGTTCACGAGGGAACGCTGGTGCACGCCGTGTCTGTGCTGTCTCAGTGGAGCAGTCGCCTCACAGTGGAAGTGCCCACCTCTCTGCTAGACTGGTTCAAGAAAGCTTTCACTCTCAAAACCTCCACCTCTCTGGTCCGACACGCCTACCTGCAGGCCATGCTGGGGGCTTTTAAAGGTCAGTCCCACAGAGGGAATTACACCTTACACATGTGAAGTAGGGCTGGGCGATTAATCGATTCAATCGATTCATTCGAATTTGTTGTTCATGAAGATTTATTTTTATGAAAATCGAGATTTTTTTTTTGTCTCCCCAGCACATTTTGGGGCTTCTTACATCATAGTAACATCAGCGTACTCCTGCTGATTTCTCACAAATCTGCATAAACACATCAACATGGCAGCTTGTTCCTAAAAAAGACCAGTTTCCTTTATTATTTGGAACCGGTTTGGTTTTGCAAACATGGATTCGGAGCAATAAATGCCACGTTGCAAAATCTTTTTACGGGCTGTTGCTACCCGTGTTGGGAGCACAACAAATTTATTTAAACACCTGACACAGTGAAGTGGGAGGAATTGTGCATCTACGACCTGCTCAAACCAGCCACAGCCTACAAAACCCCACCGATAGACAATCCACAGTAGGGGAATTATTTTTACTCTGTCCCCAAAGAGAAGACTGACACGATGGAAAGCCATTACGGATGTGGTCTAAAACAAAAAAGAATCATTTTGGTCGTTTTTTGTTTTATTTTTTACAGAAGGGGAAAAAATTGATTTTAAAATCTGATTCGGTTTGAAAAAATGGGAGATTTTACTTTTAGGCCGTATCGCCCAGCCTTAATCTAAAGTCAACCATCTTATCGGCTTTCTTCATACTGTGTGCTCAGGTGACACTCTGGCCCAGGCCTCAGATCTCATTCCCTTGCTCCTCCAAACGGTTGAGAAAGCCGCTGCGCAGCACTCCCAGCATGCTTTGCTTTCGGAGGGTGTGGCAGCCTCTGTTCTTTTGAGTCGGCTGTCTCTGCAGGAGACACTTACCGGTGAGGCCTTTGTGTCAGCCGTCCGAAATGAAAAAGATGGAACTATTTTTTGATCTTGTGTTACTTTTTACATCTCTGCAGAAGCGAAATTCACCAGCTTCTGGAACCTGATCTTAGATGAGAAGAAACTGCTTTTCACAACGGAGAAGTTCCTCTCCCAGGGCAGTGAAGAGAGTAAGAACATTTTAAATGTGCAGGGTTTTATCTGAGCACATGTTCATGTGAAACGGACTGATGGCCTGTTTCTGTTGTGCCGTTTCCAGCTCTGCTCACAATGCTGCTGCTGTGTGAAAGGCTGTTTTTGGATCATGCCCACAGACTGAACACCAGCAAATCACAGTGAGTCAGTCTTCATATCAACCAAAACTGTCTCAGAACAATCATTTTATTTAACAAAATGTAACACAAACTTTCCATAAACATAAATAAGAATGTTGAAACCTTTGTTCCATGACATGATGAGATCAGTTGTTTTGAGTGTATATTTATTGATCTATAAAATCACCACTCTAGACTGAGACCACTTTGTCCCTGCTTAAAGCTAGCTTAAATGTAGGAGTTGTGACACTGCAGCTACAAATCTCTGATGATAATAGGATGAGAAATGTGTTCAATGAGCCAAAGAGCTCTGTTGCTTTCTGACATTTATCACTCGAACACTCTATAAGATAAAGTTGTGGTAGATTAAACGGATGAAGGTTTACAAAGGAAGCACAAGCAGTGTGCTCATTAGCACGACACAAACCATCAGGGAACAGATGCTCTGAACTGTAACGTTTGTAAATGTTTTCTAAATAACCTGCAGTTCAATAACGGGATGAGTCGCATATATGCTGAGTGGTTAAAAGACATTGAGTTCAGTGATAGTGATGAGCAATGTGACCAGGTCACTGGTTCAAGCCTCAGCTGGGGGAGGTCAAACGGTGGCCTATCCGAGTGGAGCTTGCATGTTCTTCCTGTGTTAGTGTGGGTTAATTTTGATTACTCCAGCTTACTCTCACCATCCAAAGACATGGGTTTAACGTTTATAGGTCAGTCTTTAAATTATCCTTAGGACTGAGTGTGAGTAGTTGTTTATCTCTGTGTTGACTAAGGTTGTGAGAAAATATCGATATTGTTTTATTGCAATATTTTTTAAGAAATATATCGATATGCAATAGAACTATCAATCTTTTATGAGCATATTTTTTACTTATGAGGCCGATTATAATTTCTTTTTTGTTGTTTTACACAAAGATTTTTGTAAAATAAAATGGGGAGGGGGTTTCTATTTTAGATGTATTCAGTAATTTGGGCCTTTACTAGGCTGACTTTTCCTACTTTTATATTCTAGTAAAGGAAAATGGCAGTTTATGGCCTTGTTTAATCACAATATATATCACAATATAATATAACACTACCCCTGTATTGTATACATATCGTATCACCCGATTCTTGCTGATGCACACCCCTAGGGTTGACCCTGCGACTGGCGACCTGTCCAGGCTATACCCCGTCTTCCCCGCAACCCTGAATTAGATGAGTTAGAAATGATTGAATGAACAAATAAATAAATCAAAACTTCAAAGTTAAGCTTTTTCTGTTTGCGTCTGATTGAAATGCATCACAGCTGCTGGCTGTTTAAATTCACTGTGTTCATGCTTGACTCGTTGTTTCTGCTCTGTAGGATGTATCATTACGCCGTAGTCTCTATATTGTTGTCGCGAAGCTGGCGTGTGAGGAAGCGGGCACAGCAGACCGTAAAGAAGCTGCTCTCCTCGCTGGGTGGATCCAGCCTTGCCCACGGCCTTCTGGGAGAACTCAGAGTGGTCATCAACAAACACAAAGTACAAACTGGTTCATCTTTTACAGACACATCGTACTTTACCATGTTTGCCGCATATCAAGCCATCACGGCTAGTTGTTGTTTGTTTTTACACTAAACACAGAGAAAATGATCTGTATGTTGTTAAAACTGCAGATTTTGCCCCAGGACGCTCTGGTGTCAGAATCCGGAGAGCTAACTGAGCTCGGTCGCACCTACGTTCCCCCTCGGGTGCTGCTGGACGCACTGTGTGCTGTGTGTTCCTCAGCCAGCCAGTGGGGGGACGCTGCAGAAGCAGAGAATTTGGCCATGGAAATCCTCATCGTCACTCATCATCCATCCATCGGTATGAGAACAAAACACCCCCCCAGATTTTAGATGGTTTCACTACTGCTGGGTCTACTGGAAAAATAAATGATTTGGATATTTTCAGTCAAAGCTCGCAGTGGCCTGTGGCCTGTTCTGCTCGCATCCATGAAGATGAAAGCCGAGGATTTCATCGAAAAGAATCTTGAAGCTATTCTGCCACATCTGCTGGAGGTCAACGTTGACAGCCAGGTATGATGACTGCACATATATTTACACTTCCTTCCTCACGGAACAGAATTAAAACCTGTCCAGTCAGCATTCAGCAGGATCTGATAAGTGGTTTAAACAGCACGGTTGTGACTTCTGGCGTTTTTTATCTGCAGGCAGTGAAAAATGCAGTCGGTGCCCTGTCTGGCCTCTCCCCCAACAAGCTGTTGCCGCGGGTGATCAGTCATGTTATCAAAGGGCTCTCCCAACCCAATCTGCTTCAGGTAACCAGGGAAGAGTACGCCATCATGCAGACGCCCGACGGAGAGCTGTACGATGATAGCATCATGCAGAGGTAACGCGCAGCGGATACCTGCACTCGGCTGCACTCTGTTTGCTCTTCATCTTACATTTGTTAACTTGCTGCAGTGCGCAGAAGGAGAACACCAAGAAAGTGAACATGAAGAGAGAGAACAAGGCGTACTCCTACAAGGAGCAGATCATTGAGCTGGAGTTGCAGGAGGTAGACCGAAGTTGTGGCTATCGCTGCTTTTTAATGTAAAACTAAAGTCAGGAAATGCATTTTGAATGTTTCGTCTCTGGTTTCATCTCGCAGGAGCTGAAGAAGAAAAAGGGCATCAAAGATGAGGTGCAGCTAACCAGCAAACAGAAGGAAATGATCCAGATCCAGTTAGAAAGGGAGTCTGCTATTCGCAAAAGACTTCAGGGGGTATGGAGCCGAGATTACAGAGTTTGAAGCTGAATTTTGTTTTTAGTCCTCCTTATTGACCTCTTGCTCTCCTTAGATGGATGTGGAGCTGCAGAGCGCGGTGGGTTTGCTCGAGGCCACTCTGAAGGAGAAACCAGCTCAGATCACTAGAGAGCTCCCCGGTGTCCTTCAAGTCCTGATGCCGCTGCTTCACTCCCCTCTGGCGGCTCCTCGCATCCAGCAGGTCTTCTTGGACATCGGCGTGTGCCTCATGCCCAAACACCTGCATCAGCTGGGTACAGGACCAGCGTTGTTTTAATCCTATCACGCCTCAGGATCGCTCTGTTTATGGATGTCTTATTTTCTTCTCCTAGCTCTACTTGTGGGTCACGTGACTTTACGGTTGCTGAAGCCAGAGTGTGATCTGGACCGGGCCTGGGGAGAGGAGGACCTGAACACAGCAGCCCACCGTACAGTTATGCTGCTGCACAACTACACTGTCCCACAGAGAGAAGGCAAAACTGGAGGTAAACGTATTTGTTTATGAGGATATAAACCAGTTGGCACAGGTGCTAGTTAGCATTGATGAGTAGCTCTAACTGTAAAGGCGTTTTTCCACATGGACCTAGTCCACTCAGACCGTTTCCATTAAAATTCATCGGACCGTACTGGTACACCTTTCAGACCTACTTCGCCAGGCCTGTCGGGCCGTGCGGGTAGCGTGAGGTCTGCAGGCTGATTGGCTTGCAGCGAATGATGTCACTACACAGCGATGTACAGTAATGATAATTCTCTCCAGGTCGTCTTGTTTTGCCCGACTTCCTGATTTGCGCCGTGAGTTTATTACTCATTATAAACCCGAGCAGCTGGTAAAAGGCTGCTTCACCTCCTTCCACATTGTCTGTCTTCTTCTGTGGTATCTCATCAAATGTTTTTTTTTTTTTATTTTTATTATACAGATTAATTAAACAATACATTAAATCTTGGAGAACGGGTATTTTTGTTGCGTCGTGTCGCTATCACATGACTTCGGTAACTTTCTAGAAAAAATGCGCCGGGTTATGGCTAACCCTAACCCTCCCACAATAGAGCGTCTGGATTTGCAATGGGACAGCCTTCCAGCAGAATAGAGCGCTCCCAGGCCGGAGGAGTACTGCGGACTAAGTGATTGTGGAAAAACGCCTTAAGTCATCTTTGTTGGTGGGAAGTTTGTGACTGTTTGCATCTAGATGAGTAACTCCGCTCCATAAGGGTCGTTTGTTTCCCTGTTGCAATACATATGGTACATACGAGTTTTTAAACCCTGATTAAAGAATCTGAACCCATGTTTTTTTCTGTCGTCCTCCAAATTGCTATATTTTTACATTTTCCCACCTAGTTTTAGATTTGAACATGTTAAGCAATAACTTATGTGATTCTGTTAGCGACTCTTGCATGTCCACGGTGCTTCTAAATGAAGATCCAGCCAAACGTAAAAGTCTCCGTATATTATTTTAATCTCGGAAGCTTAGTTTATTTTTTTGCACTTGGTGTAAAAAGACGGGTGTCTCTTCATGTAGAATATGCAGAAAGAGATATCATGTGACATTATTAATGCTGTTAAGTTGAAAAGGACTTTGTGCTGAAAACTGACTGCTTATTTTTCTTTGGATTATTCATATTTTCTGTCAGACGTGGCTCCGCTGTCTGCTCCTGCTTTCTCCTTCTGCTTCCCTCTCCTCAACGCCACGCTCAGGGAGTTATCAAGCAGCACAGAGGAGACGGAGAACATGATGATCAGAGCGCTGCAGGTCGTCAACGAACACTCCCAGCTCCGGGCCAGCACAGACAATGATGACCTTGTTATAGACGAGGTAGATTCAAACATTTCTAAGTGTATTTTTGTTCATTTAATCTGTAACCTTGTAAATTTGGCTTTTCTTGTCTCAGAACGGGCCAGAATTACTTCCACGTGTCAACATGCTGCTGCTGCTCACCAGAGTTATTTCTACAGCTACACCGAGACTCCAGGTAAGCTGCAGGTGATACTTCTTTTGCTAGAGAAACATTTTACTTCATATTAGGCGAAACGTTGCTAAATATCGGCTTTAACTGTACAGATTGGTATACAGATATTTTTTTAGGGCTACTCGTGATTTATTCAGCAACACATTTGGACTTTATTATGGCACGTGTCCAAATCCATCTATTTAAAATAAATGCTTTTAAACGCCTCCAATTTGACGGTCACATGTACTTTACATGACTAAACAGGTGCATGACATTGATATGAGAGCAGAGTCAACAACATTCACAACAGCACTAGGTGGTGAGCAGGACTGGAGGACTGACATCCCGGTGAAATGCAAGCATGCACTGGTTTAGATTACGAAACCAGTGCATGCTTACTAGATTACTACTACTACTACTACTACTACTACTACACGCTGGCAAGATTACTAGATGATCACGTTTATTTAGTGTTAATTAAGTTTATATTATAAAAGTTTTAAAAAATCACATGAACAATTCTTCTTAGTCTTTAAATTTTAGTTTTAGTCTTTTGATGCAAACATAACAAAATAATATTGAAACAAAATGAAGTAAGCAAGAAGTGTCATCCCTAATAAATTCCGGTGACTCTGTAAACAATTAATAAATCCTATAAATCTACTGAGAGAACAGATAGAAGGAGCTACAGGACCTGCGAGGCTTCCTTCTGGAAACATTATAAAAATGGGTTTAAACTTGTCTTTTGAACTCAAGTAGAAAATTTAGAAACAGAAAAAACCTGGCTATTCTATTCTATTCTATTTTATTCTATTCTATTCTATTCTAGAGTCATTCAGCAGACGCTTTTCTCCAAAGCGACTTACATGTGGGAATAAGAACAACATAAGCAAGAAATCAAACAGTAAAGACATCATAGATGCAGTCAGACTGCTGGAGGTCTGGTTGGACACAGGTGTTACCATGTGGACACACGCTAGCATTAGTTCCAGCTTTTCTTGAGCAGAGTTGCTGCTGTTTGACACAAATAAAACTGGAACAGTAGAAATGAACGGACAAGTACGTTTGTGTAAGGAAATACGCTTCCTTCCATACACCAGTTCACAATGACGACTATAACCAGACGCCTGTTCGGTTACGCTTAAACAGCAAAACTAACCGGAAGAAAATAAGACGTTATGTGTTTTTTTTTTTTTCTATTCCATTTATCCATTTAATTTACCTTTTTAATACAATTCAGGGTCGCGGTGAAGCTCGACCCTATCTCAGCAAATGCACTGGACAAACACAAACAAACATTCATTCCTAGAGACAATTTAGAACGACCATTTAACCTAACATGCATGTCATTGAATGGTGGGAGGATACTGGAGGACCCGGAGAGAACCCACACAACGTCCCCCCCAGCCACCACACCATTATATTTCGTTTTTTGCAATTTCCCTCTGGGATTAATAAAACATTTTCCATTTTCATGTCATGATGATGAAATCTGTGATGTAACGTGCAGTAGAGGCTGATGCTGTGCTGTAAAATTGCAAATGACATTTCACATCATTGTTGTGTGAGATAAACAATGAACCATACTGACAATTTGTAGGGATCCTTACAATTAATTATAGTATTTAATTCTGTGAAGATTAAGTGATTGTGACATCCCTACTTTATAGAGGTTCAGTAGTGTGGAATACATGTGACAAAACTCTGTTTTTATTAGTTTTTCGGTTAGGGCTTTAAAGCCGTCTTAAACTAGCGGCATAAACAAGTTGCTTAGCCATGTTGGAAATGTTAGAAAAGCAACACTGACATAAGAAAATTAGGTAAAGCAGATAAATGCAATAACTTGATGTTATTGTGTTTCAGGTATTGGCATCTCGGTGCCTGACAACGCTGTGCGCCAGTGCTGGAGGAGGAGACGGCTGCACCGTTGCAGAGCAGCCAGAGATTGACGTCCTCCTCAACGCCCTACTTTCACCCTGCTTCTCTGTCCGGGATGCTGCCCTCAGGGTAAGACTTAAAACATGTGGTAAATGTGTAAAAATCATACGTATCTATGCACTGTACCAGAAGAAAGCAAAGGTGTAGCTTTTCATTGTGTATCTACATGTATCTACAACTATTACTAGTAGTGTATGAGCAGATCGCTAACTACACATGAATATTGTTTATGCTCAGGGGTTGTTGGAAATGGAGTTTGCCCTGCCTACAGACAGCACGGAAACCAGCGGGATGAGTTTGCTGCGCAGGCTCTGGGTTGCCAGGTTTGATGTTGAGGCAGAAGGACGTACCTTGGCTGAAAAGTATGAAACATACTCGTTCTTGTTTCTTCTGTCTATCTGAACTCTCTGGTTTGAGTCAAGCCGGAACAGAATCTGCTTGTTTATCATAAAACATTAATATGATATAACTCCCACATTCAACAAGTCTGATCTGACAGTCTCATCCTAAACACATGTAAATGTAGATATTTTGTCAGAGCCAAATCAGGCAGCAGGAAATGACATTTATACACTCTACTGTTACTGTTCCACGTCAATCCAACACACTCACATCATCCTGGTCAAAACATAGTTTATATAATACTTCAGTTAACTCACCGTCATGATACCCGTGACTTCCTCTAAAAGATTCAGCCTGTGAAAAAGGATGTTGCTTAGGGATGTGTTGACCTACACTGATATATATATATATATATATACTTTGCTTTTGTCTTGCTGAATGTCATTCTCCATGTCGGTGAGTGGAAAATGACCTGAGCTGGTGTCTTGTTGATCTCAGGCTCTGGGAGTCTCTGGATCTGGAATTGGTCCCTGAGATCTGCTCCCTGCTGATTGGAGACATCACTCACCATGAAGAGGCCATCCGATCTGCTGCAGCAGAAGCTCTGTCCAGTGCTGTGTCCCAGTACAGAGACCAGTCTGCTTCAGTGCTCGGCCAGCTTACTGAACTCTATCATCAGAAGCTCTATGTGAGACTTTGTGCTATATCCAGCTTTAAATTCCTCCCGATGAATTAGATCACCTCAGTAAAAAGTGATATTTTTTTCCTTCTGAAGAGGCCTCCACCTGTGCTGGATGCACTTGGTAGAGTCATCTCTGAAGCTCCACCTGACCAGTGGGAAGCTAGGTAGGAGACCTGCAAAACCATTAGCCAAACTGGTCTGAAAATGTGTGCGTGCAACAGTAGTTCAGCTTTCTATCTTGTTTCTCTTCCCTGCTTGTTTTTATCAGGTGTGGCATCGCTCTGGCTCTGAACAAGCTGTCTCAGTACCTGAATGAATCCCAGGTCACTCCTCTCTTTCTGTTCTTTGTCCCTGATGCTCTGAATGATCGCCACACTGAGGTGCGGCGGTGCATGCTGGATGCTGCCCTCTCTGCGCTAAACACACACGGGAAGGTATTGCTCACTTTTTTTTTTTTTAAATAGTGATTTACGATAGGAAAAATTTCAACCGACAGCCGATATTTTTCTGCCTGTCATGACCGATAACTGATAAATTACCGATGTTTTTATATTTACTATAATCTGCAGTTTTTGCTGGATGCAGTGATGGAAAACTAATATTTAAGAAGCTCTGGAGTATCTGTAACACCAAACAAACAAAGTTCTTTAAATATTCATTTCTTTCATGTTGTAGCACATAAATGTACGGCTTATCTACAAATGCATCTGTGTTCAAGTATGAAATGATATGTACTGACATACTAAATAAATATCTGTTGATAATATCGGCCCAGTTTACCGATATTTGAAAAATAGACAAATATCTGCCGATAATAGCACCAATATATCGTGCATCCCTTTTTTTTTTAACTCCTCTTTTTCCCAAACGGCTGTTATTTATTACCACATGTTCCTTTTTCTGCATCAGGATAATGTGAGCTCCCTGCTGCCAGTATTTGAGGAGTTTCTGAAGAACGCTCCGCAGGATGCCAGCTATGACTCCGTTCGTCAGAGTGTGGTTATTCTCATGGGCTCTTTAGCCAAACATCTAGACAAAAGCGACCCTAAAGTCAAACCTATTGTGGCCAAGCTGATCACTGCTCTGTCGACGCCTTCACAGCAGGTAAACAAGTCATCCTACACCTGTTGATATTTATATATTTACACTCTGAGATCTTTTTTCTCTGCATCACTGCATCATCTTAAACTATTTACAATCCCACACCAGGTCCAGGAGTCAGTGGCCAGCTGCTTACCTCCTTTAGTCCCTGCCATCAAGGAGGATGCTGCAGGAATTGTTCGGAACCTGCTGCAGCTCCTGCTGGAGAGCGATAAATATGCAGAGAGGAAGGGAGCAGCTTATGGGCTTGCTGGACTTGTCAAAGGTCTTGGGATCCTGGCGCTCAAACAGCAGGACATAATGACCACGCTAACTGATGCTATCCAGGACAAGAAGAACTTCAGAAGGAGGGAAGGTCAGTGCTGAAATGTTTCTTTTTCAGCCTCTCTGCATCTACTGCATGGTAATAAAATGATGCCGTTAAGTTCCTTAAAATGTCAGCAACAATCCTTAAGTTTGTTCTTTTCTTTTAATTACCCAAAAAAGAAAAGTGCTGAGCAGCTGCGTTTCTTTCCAGGAGCCCTGTTTGCCTTTGAGATGCTGTGTAACATGCTTGGGAAGCTTTTTGAGCCATATGTGGTCCATGTGCTGCCACACCTCTTGCTCTGCTTCGGAGATGGAAACCAGTATGTCAGAGAGGTGAGTGGGCTGCAGAGGACTGCATCATGATGGATTTGGAGTGTTTTAAAGCTGACAGTGCAGAGAAGATGTTCACAAACAGACTCTGGTACTTGACTAACTAATGAAATGATTAAATATGTTATAGCAAGGAATCAAACTTGTGAGTATTACCAGATCTTAGATGTTTAGCTGCTCAAGCACATCTGATTCAAATCATATAAATCAAACTGATAATGCAATATTTTTGTCAGGTGTGTTGAACATATAGACACATTAAACAGGAGATGAAACACACAGTAACATTTATTCTTTTCATTGCAATTCACCATTTACAAGAAATTCATTTCGGTTTTTTAGAATTATTTTAAGAAAATAAATAGAGAAATATAATATAATATAACAGCAAACCCTGTTTCAAGTAAACAAGAGACCAGAAGTGCAATTGTAGTTGTTTATATAAAAACAAGGAAACCGATAGATGAGCGGAAGATGACATGGTCGGGTATGTTTTATGGTTTATCCTAAAGACTAAACAAATTCAGCGGTGAGCAGTAAGATTAAGATTTTTTCTCTTTACCATGTTAGTCATATCCTACATCTGTTATCTTTTCTGTGTTGATCTGTGTGACAATAAATTCTGAGAGATTTTTCTGTGATTCTGTGTTTTTACGTTTATTTAAAGGTACCTGAGTTTGATAAATAGCAGTTCTGCATATTCAGCATTGCATTTTCTGCCTGATTTTGTCTCCAGGCTGCAGATGATTGCGCCAAGGCTGTGATGAGGAACCTGAGTGCTCACGGAGTGAAACTGGTCCTCCCCTCCCTGCTGCTGGCCCTGGAGGAGGAGTCATGGAGAACTAAAGCAGGTAGGAAAACCATCTATTATGTCAAGTTTCTTATGCCAAAACTTTTCACACTGTAGCTTTTTGCTATAGTTTTTATTTTTCACATTTAAATCACCATTGACATACTGAACGGGTGACAGTGACATGTGATTCACATCCCCCTCTCTCTCTCAGGATCGGTGGAGTTGTTGGGCGCCATGGCTTACTGTGCTCCCAAACAGCTGTCGTCCTGCCTGCCAAGCATCGTGCCCAAGCTGACAGAGGTGTTGACTGATTCCCACGTAAAGGTGCAGAAGGCCGGCCAGCAGGCTCTCCGGCAGATTGGCTCCGTCATCCGTAACCCTGAAATCTTGGGTGTGTGACTCCCATGCCATGACTGTTGTCGTCTTATAGAAAACATTTATGCAAAGCTTTCCCTTTAGACGCCTCTTACACAGGAAGAAATGAGCAGGTTGAAGGTGAACTGTGCCTTTGCTCTTCTCCCAGCCATCACTCCCATCCTGTTGGACGCCCTCACCGATCCTTCCAGACGGACGCAGACTTGCTTGCAGACATTACTCGAGACTAAGTTTGTACACTTCATTGATGCCCCCTCCTTGGCTCTCATCATGCCCATCGTCCAGAGAGCCTTCCAGGATCGTTCCACTGACACCCGCAAGATGGCCGCTCAGATAATCGGCAACATGTACTCTCTCACTGACCAGAAGGTGCTCCCAGTTAACTAAATACCATCTATCAAGTCTGTGTTTCGTACAGGTTTTAATGGTGCGTTTCCTCTCGCAGGATTTGTCTCCGTACCTGCCAAGTGTTATTCCTGGGCTGAAGGCCTCCCTGCTGGACCCAGTGCCGGAGGTGAGTTTCATGTTGAGAACATCTACTGATATGTGCTGTTTGTGACGCTGGAGCTTCACCACCTTCTCTCCTGTCCAGGTACGTACGGTCTCCGCCAAGGCCTTGGGTGCCATGGTGAAGGGGATGGGGGAGTCCTGCTTTGACGACCTGCTGCCGTGGCTCATGGAAACTCTGGCATCGGAGCAGAGCTCTGTGGATCGCTCTGGGGCTGCACAAGGTCAGATCTTCCTCTACACTCAATCCACGTGCTTGATATCACCCAGCAGCCGAGTCAGAGGGTGACTAATGTGGTCTGGCCACAGGTCTGGCGGAGGTGATGGCTGGACTGGGAGTGGAGAAGCTGGACAAGCTGATGCCAGATGTGGTGCAGACTGCCAGCAAGGTGGACATCGCGTCCCATGTCAGAGACGGCTACATCATGATGTTCATCTACCTGCCTCTCACCTTTGGAGATAAATTTACTCCCTATGTTGGACCCATCATCCCCTGCATTCTCAAGGTGCTGACCACTTAACTCTGACTCTTAACTGGTTTTATCGAGTTGTATGAAAAAAGGATTTAATGTTAAACATCTGGAGTGGACTGTGTAAGTGTCTCACTGCAGCTCAGTGACTCCTAACCTCTCTGTCTCTGGTCCTCCAGGCTCTGGCTGATGAGAACGAGTATGTGAGAGACACGGCACTGCGAGCCGGACAACGGATCATCAGCATGTATGCTGAGACCGCCATCGCACTTCTGCTTCCAGAGCTGGAGCAAGGCCTGTTTGATGACCTGTGGAGAATCAGGTTAGATCACACATGTCAAACTCATTTTGGCCTGCGATATGATTATATTTGGCCCGCGAGATCATATCAAATATGTATTAGAGATGGCCCTCTAGCCGCCCTGCCACTACAGCGCATCCACAGCTAGTACTACAAACCCCAGAGCCGCTAATCGCCCCCACCTCCTCTGTTTACAGATGCAGAATATGAGCATTTTATTTGTTTTAATATTTAATTGATGATTTAATTCATCTAAAAATGACTTCTCTCCTTGTAATTAGTAAAGAAGAGATGCTGAGTGGTTTAGACCAGGTGCATCAGAGTAAAACACGGTGTAGCAAGTTCAGCATGGATTCATGCTTTTTGGTTAACTTTGGACTGTTTATAGTTCATTTTCAATAAAGCAAGTTGTTTTTTTTTTACTTGTTGGTTTGTTTTCAGAAAATTAGCTTAAAGGCTACCAAAAAAAAACTCATTAATATGTTATTTTTAATTTCTTAATATTCCTTTTGGAAACAGTTGAAGCAAAACTGTTATCAAACATTTATTTTAATAAAAAAGTAACATTAGACATATTAAATATGGTGAAAGAAGAGAAAACATGCAGTTAAAAATGTTCAAATATTTAGTTTGGTCCGCCACTTTGTCCCAGTTTTTAATTTGTGCCCTCTGTGAATTTGGGTTTGACACCCCTGGGTCGGGTCTTTTAAGGTAAATACACATCACTTGTATATGAAGTAACTTTGGATGTGTGGTTCTGTTGGGTTTTAGGTTCAGTTCTGTCCAGCTGCTCGGAGACTTGCTGTTCCACATCTCTGGAGTAACAGGAAAGATGACCACAGAAACGGCATCAGAGGACGACAACTTTGGAACAGCTGCATCCAATAAGGTATGAAAATATTTCTGTTGGATTGATTCATTTAGTTACTTTCATATTTTTTATTAAATGTTTATGCTTTTGCTTTTTTTCTCCACAGGCAATTATTTCAGCCCTGGGAGCTGAGCGGCGTAACCGTGTGCTTTCCGGCCTCTACATGGGACGCTCAGACACCCAACTGGTTGTCCGACAAGCTTCCCTCCATGTATGGAAGATTGTGGTGTCCAACACCCCCAGAACTCTTAGAGAAATCCTCCCAACTCTCTTCACTCTACTGCTGGGCTTCCTGGCTTCCACCTGTCCTGATAAGCGAACGGTACGACAGCACTTCCTGCTCAGCACTGGTTGGTTTGTAAAATGACCTACAACATGTCGTTGACTGCATCCGTGTTGTTTTAGATCGCTGCTCGGACACTGGGCGATCTGGTGAGGAAGCTCGGAGAGAAGATTCTTCCAGAGATCATTCCCATCCTGGAAGACGGGCTGCGCTCAGATAAGAGTGATGAGAGGCAGGGTGTCTGCATTGGTCTCAGTGAGATCATGAAGTCCACCAGCAAAGATGCAGTGAGTTGCACAGATCCCATAAAACACATTTCTTTCCCAACTTGTCTACAGGAGATATTGTTCCATGTTGATAAATACCGTATTTTCACGACCATAAGACGCACTTAGAAGTCCTAAATTTTCTCCAAAATGTGCGGTGCGTCTTATGGTGGCCTAATGTCTTTTTTTTTTTTTTTTAACCTTTGTTTTGCCAAAGCAGACGTTTACTCGCCATAGACTTAGGAGAGAACAACGTAAGAAAAGGAAGAAGTGTGGCCACTGTAAAAAAAAATAAACAAAACAAGTAAAGCAAATAAACACGGACCCACAGCTTAGAAGGAAGAAATGGACTATAAAAACTTATAAAAAGTTAGTCTGAAAACTCCTTTAAGAACATAGACAAAAGTAAAACACGCATGTCTAACCGGTATGTTTTAACGAGCCCGCACCCAATAACCCGGTGCACCTTATGTGTGTGTGAAATGGAGAAAAAGCGCCCGTAACTGAAACTGCGCCCTATGGTCGTGAAATGAAATCAGACATGAGGCCTTCACAGCTAAACTTAACTATCTTAACCTTCTTCAGCCCCACCCAAGAAAATATGCATAGAATTTTTTTTTTCTAAAGCCCTCATTTGTCCCTTTTAAGAGTGTGTGTGTGTGTGTGTGTGTGTGTATATATATATCGATCTATATGGAAGATAGAGATTACTTTTACTTCATAATACCAAAATTATTGTAGTGCCAACGGTATCCACCAGGGGGCAGAGGACAAGTATCAGATTGTGTAATCAAGCAAAGTTTTTACAGTAGAATGAGGAAAGATGTTTTAAACTCTATGAAATAGGAAAAACACTAGAAAATAGAATATAAATAGAATCTAATAGAAAAACACTCTTAACTTGAGAAAATGCAGAGTATAATAAAGGGAAATACTGTCAGTGCAAAAAGAGAACTGTAACTATTAAGTTTTCCCAGAATAACAGAATGCCTCCCCCACTCCCATTGTACCTTGTAAACAGCTCCAGTAACAAGTCTTGATTCATAATCATCTCGTTTTAGTTTCATGTTTTAAGACCTTTTCTCTCATAACTTAGAGACTTGTTTAGATGAATTATGTTGACAGGATTTAAAACTTTACGTTACACTGTTGTTTCAGCAAGAGCTGTAAGACGTTATTAACTTGATGGTGTTTGTACTGCAGGTCCTTGTCTTCTCTGAGTCGCTGGTGCCCACTGTCAGGAAGGCTCTTTGTGACCCACTGGAGGAGGTTCGAGAGGCTGCAGCCAAAACCTTTGAGCAGCTTCATGCAACCATCGGACACCAGGCGCTGGATGACATCCTGCCTTTGCTGCTCAAACAGCTGGTGAGTCACAGAAAACACAAAAGTAGCAACAAATCCCAGAAGAATCTGACACTTAAAAGCACAATGTGATGTTCTAGGATGATGAGGAGACGGCCGAGTTTGCTTTGGACGGTCTGAAGCAAGTCATGGCGGTGAAGAGTCGCTCTGTGCTGCCGTACTTGATTCCCAAGGTAAAGCATCAGTCAGCTGTTCTTGTAACAGGTATATAATGTGTCTTTTTGTGGCTAATGTGTCTAATGTGGTTGTAACAGCTGACTGCGCCCCCTGTGAACACCCGAGTGTTGGCCTTCCTGTCTGCTGTGGCTGGAGATGCTCTGACCCGCCACCTCGGGATCATCTTGCACGCCCTGCTCTCCTCCCTTAAAGGAAAGCTTGGAACAGAGGAAGAAGTGCAGGTCTGTTCTCTCCTTCCTCCTTGCTCATAGATGAGTATGTGAATCTGTACCGGCATCCGGGGGGGAACCCTAACCCTGACGCTCCCGTCAGTCTTTCCTGCAACACTGAATATTGTTTATTGTCAGGATTTGTGTTGTTCTGCAACAATTATTTATTATTGTGTTCTGTTTGATTCAGGAGTTGTGCAGCTGTCAGACTGTCATCCTCTCTGTGGAGGATGAGGTAGGCCAGCGGATCATCATAGAAGACCTGCTGGAGGCGACTCGAGGCGCTGACCCCGGCCTCAGACAGGCCGCCGTCACCATCCTCAACGCTTATTTTGCTCGTACCCGCCTGGACTACAGCGCCCACACCCGCACCCTGTTATCAGGCCTGATCCGCCTTCTGAACGACTCCAACCCCGAGGTTCTGTCTCAGAGCTGGGACACCATTAACTCCATCACCAAGGTGTGCTTTATGATGCTGGTCTTTGCACTGGTGTTGTATATCTTGCTTTTTTTTTCTTTTTTTTTTGATGGTTTTAAATGCAAGACTGATCATAAAATGTGTGTTTTGTGTTCTGTAGAAACTGGACGCAAGCAGCCAGCTGTCTCTAATCGATGACCTTCATCGGGACATCAGATCAGTATCTGGAGATGTGAAGGGTCAACACCTGCCTGGTTTCTGTCTGCCCAAGAAGGTAAGAAGCGCTTTTGATCAGGTAACACAAGGCCAAAGTTACAGCAGAATGAAAGCAAATGTCCTGCTACAGATGTGTTTATGCTGCAGCAGACATTTGGTTATTCTACATTTATTTTTGAACAGGAACAGATGAGAAGTGTTACATGTCTTATTATTATTTACGAATAAAACCCAGCATCACCTCTCAGAAACATCCATGTCATTTCCTTCCATCAAATTGATTTACACGATTTATTTCTGCTCATTTTGCTTTATTAAGTGAGATTTTTCTTACATTTTTATATGTTGGAGACTTTTGGTCATTTTTTTGATTCCCAATCTTCACTGGATGGAAAGAAGTTTGTCTTTATCCTGTGTTTGGTTTCATTTCCTGTTTGCTCAGGGTGTGACCTGCATCTTGCCAGTCCTGAGAGAAGGTGTTCTGAGTGGCAGCCCTGAGCAGAAAGAAGAGGCAGCTAAAGCTTTGGGAGGGGTCATCAAACTGACCTCTCCTGAGGCTCTGCGACCCTCAGTTATCAATATCACCGGACCCCTTATTCGTATCTTAGGAGACCGCTTTGCCTGGACGGTGAAGACCGCTCTGCTGGAGACTCTCACCCTGCTGCTGGCAAAGGTCTGTAGCTGCATCCTCCATCAGAACACTTTAAGTAGTCCAAACGTTCTTTTACACGTCATCAGATGATGTGAGTTTATATTCCTGCACCAGGTGGGCATTGCCCTGAAGCCCTTTCTGCCTCAGCTGCAAACCACTTTCCTGAAGGCCTTGCAGGATTCCAGCCGTGCGGTGAGACTGAGGGCCGCCGAGGCACTGGGGCAGCTGGTTTCCATCCACACAAAGGTTGATCCGCTGTTCACCGAGCAGCTCTCTGCTATTCGCAACGCTGAGGACTCTGGCGTCAGGTGTGCCTTCCCTCTATTAGAACAGAACAGATAAAGAGCAGTCCTCCAAAAGATTGTGTTTCACTTAAATCACTGTTATTGTTTTTATTAGAGCTTTCTTCCACTAAAATATTCAGCTTCAACCTTTGCTGTCACTGTCGGCTGATCGTGGTTTGATAAGATTTTGCAAGATTTGACCAACAAGTCAGTACTTAGATATAGTAATGCACGATATAAAACATTTCAACCAATATTTTTCTGCGTGTCATGACAGATAATTTGATATTTTTATGTTTACTATAATCTGCAGTGATGGAAAACTGATATTTAAGACGCTCTGGAGTATCTGTAACGCCAAACAAACAGTTTTAGTTCTTCAAATATTCATTTCTTTCATGTCGTAGCACAAAAATGTTGCCATTCAAATAAAG
>JBAMHX010000013.1:25298193-25311764 GCA_037177515.1 Pseudomugil tenellus | reverse complement strand
GATGTGAGAGGGAGGCTCCTAGCCGTACACTGCAGGGCTACATGATGCTGGCAGCTGGTTGTCTCTGCCCACTGACCATGGTGGTGGGTGACACATTGATTTAAAATGGCTTGCACACCTTTTTAAAAAAAGGAAAAAAAAGTTTTAATTTGGTAAAGATTAAATATAAATGTCTTAAGTCCAACGATGCCTAAATGCAAGACTGTCTGAATAAGAATGCAGAGACTTCAGCTTGGAGGATGAAGCAGTATCTGACCTCCAGGTGACAGAAAAAAAACAACTGAAACTAAATTAATTTGTTTTTTTTAAATGGAAATGTATATTTCTATTCTTTTTAATCAAATCTGACCTGATAAAACATGAATATAACCAGTAGATGTACCAGTAACGATGTGCTTTCTCACTGCGATAGTGTTTTCAGAACCAGTTACTTCCACCACTTTCCAAACCAGCACACAAACCTGTAGCTGAGACAGCATGACGAGTTGTCATGACAACGTCCTACAGACTAGGTTTTAGTCATCATAACTTGCTGAGTTAATTAAACTGTCTTAAGTTACCAGCTGTATCACCATTATAATCTTTATTTTGCCTGAGTTGTTGCTGCTAGTAAACGTGTCACGATAACTAATTTTGCTTTGCGATTAATTGTCTCAGAAATGATTGCGATAAACAAGAGATTAATGTAATTAGTAGTTTTGTGTTTTCAACTAATACAATAAAAAGCTCAAATAAACCATTTAGAAGAATAAGCATTATTTCTAAACAACATTTAGCGTGATGTGCAGACATGAATCTAGTTATCTGGAACATATCTGGTCAGTTACATAGTGTTGCTCATATAAGGGCTCATGTTTGAACTAAACTACATATAAAAAGGTACCAGATTAAAACTGAATGCATGTCTGATCTTAAGCTTGTCATCTTGTAGGCAACGTTGTACACAAAGTCCCTGCTGCATCTGAACTGCTCTCATGTAGTGAAACATCTCGCAAACTTTGACGAGAGAGAAACACAAAAAGTAAAATTATTGCATCCAGCAAACGTATTGCGATCTCGTTTTGTTATCGTGCAATTAATTGACTTATTGCGACATGCTTAGCTGTTAGTCTCCGGTAGAGATGTTACTGCTGATTAAAGGTGTGATTCAGCCAGGAAACTGCACTCTTACTGTTTTAGCTCCAACCATCACACCCTGAATGAAAATGAACCTTTGCACTTGTCATGATTTCTGCAGACACATTTAACTTGGAGCTGAATACAGAATAAAACGCTGACTTATTGCTAATAAAAGCTACTTATGCTAATGAGTTTAGGATCAGTGTAAAGCAGAGTTTAAAAACAGATTCCTGCAGCTGCATTCTCCCGTGTTTACAGGGTTGTTTTTGACCTCACATGCAGATCTGTGCAAATGACTTATTTATTATTTATCTCATAGAAGATTTGATACATCAGCAACGTTAAAGCAATCTTTCAACAAACCCCATGACTTCATTACAACAGAATGAGGCGAGGAAGGCAAAGCATCCAAAACATTTCAAATAAACAACATGCAGTTTGTAGCGACGTCTGCTTCATTGAGAAACTTTATTTGCTGGGTTGAAGAGAACTCCTGTTGCTTGCTTGACTTGACATAACTGGACGTCATAGATAAAAGACATATCTGTCCCTGTCAGGAGATTATTTGAGGAGCACTAAATAAAAGGTTCATCTGTCTTGCACTTGAAACAGGAGCCATTTTAAACGTTTGCATCGTTTTGTTCCTGCAACAGACAGACGATGTAACAGACATTAAACTGCGTCAGGAGCTCTTCTTCCCAGTGTTGCTGTTACATACCAGCAAGGACGACGAGGAATTCTTCCAGAAAGCATAAAATCATCGGCAGTGCTGATGCTTCGCCCCCTGAGGAGCATGACCGTCCTAGTTTGGAAGTGCTGTCGCCAGTTGTTCTGCAGGAATCTACCGAACAGACGACCTATTTATGCTGATTGTTCCGCGCGCTGAAGTGGAGTGGTGTGGTGCTTCATTAGGGTTTAAATAAATTTCCCTGCGAAATGGATGGTGGGCGCGGATCTAGTCGCGCCGCTCACGCACACTAAGGTGCTAATCGTATGTCAGGACCTTGTGTGTGACCTCTGATAAAGCAATGAAACATAAAATAAAGCTTTCAACTGCAAAACTGGTAAATATGTCTGAGTCTGAGATGAAAAATAGTAAAAAAAAAGGAGCGAGGGAAATTTCAGAAGCGGCCAGCAGGGAGGACGTTGGGTTGAGCCTCATGATCCTGCTGCTGTGTTTTGGCGGTTTAACGTTGTTTATCTCCACTGAGCACACAGACACACACACACACACACACACACACACACACACACACACACAGAGTCCTCCTCTCCCGCTCGCTGGTGTCTCGTTACTGATGGACGTTGGGGACCCAGACGGCTCCGTGTCGCCACGCCGTCGCAGAAACACTGATTCACACACAGCGCGTCTGAGATGCTGCCTCTGTTTAGTTGCAGGTGTGAGGGCACTTCCACCTCTTCATCATCATCATCACTCTGACAGCATACCTGTTAACTTTCTATCTACTCTGTTACTTCTGTTTAAAGTTCACTGTGGACGATAAAACATAAACATGCGATTAGTTTTGGTTTTTATCTTGTCGGACGTGATTGTATTGAGCTGGATTACTTCCACACTGACCCCCCCCCCCATATTTCTGTTTTAATATATTATAGTTCTGCTGTTTTTAGGCTTTACTTTTAGTCAGCTGTCTATGTACCAGGACATCCACTGACTCTTCATCTTTGACTTTGTTAAATATTTATTAAGTACTTTTAACTCTTTGTTTATACTTTTTAAGATATTTAGACAAAATATTCATCACTTGCAGCAAATTTTACTGCAGTTATTAATTAATTTCAGCTTTATCTGTCTTCACAGGATACTCTGCAGACATGTTGTTACATTACTTTTAGTTAAGGTTAGGCGCTAAATATTGTAATCTTGTAAGTAGCTTTCATCATTATATTTAGCTTGTATAGGGATGCATGATGCAAAGTTTTATGGGTGAAAATTTTTAGTTTGAACGCACAACCTCGTGTACCAAAACAGTTTTCCTCTTAAAATCCCTCGTTTATAAATGTTAATACTTTAATTTTCAGTTAATAATTTCACCTCTGCCAAAACAGGAGTGTTTAAAATGTATTAATGTATGAAACGATGGAAAAAATGGATACAAAGAGCTAAAGTGAAATGAAACCAGAGTATAGTTTTACTGCTGCAGAAATGTGTTTTTTTTTTTACAACAGATGAAGTGGAAAAAGTTTGACATGTGTTAATATTTTTTAATCAGATTTTTATCCGTTATTTAGCTTTTAGTGCTTTTAACCTTGTACATACATGATGATGTCCCGGTAATGTCATCAGATGGAAACTTGGACCAAACTCGCACTGTGAGAAGCTTGTTCATCATCAGAAATGTCTGAATATGAAAGTGGTGAATAATAATTCATTCCCAGGTGTCTGTAGTTGTGAAAAAGTGAGAATTATCTTTTATCCTACAATTCTTCCTTTAAGGCTGAATGTGACGTATATTTGGAAATGAATTAAAATGAGTTGTGTCTCTGTGCTTCTGCAGATATTATAGAGGAACGCATGGGGTCATAGTGGTTTATGACGTCACGAGTGCCGAGTCCTTCGTCAATGTTAAGCGATGGTTACATGAAATCAACCAGAACTGTGACGACGTGTGTCGAATATTAGGTGAGAGCGCTTATTCCCGGTTTTGGTTTGTTATGAATCTGTTTGTGCTTTTGCTTCTTTCAATGCACTTTTTGTTTTCTGTTTCTCAACACCTTTTTTTCTCTTTTCAGTGGGAAATAAGAACGACGACCCAAACTCCAAAGTGGTGGAGACAACTGACGCGCAGAAGTTTGCAGAGCAGATGGGTATCAGCTTGTTTGAGACAAGCGCAAAAGAGAATATCAACGTTGAAGAGGTAATGTTGTGTGTCTGGGGTCGTTATGAAGGGTATGCGCAGCATATCTAGCTGTTGTCGAGTATTTTTACCCCAGTAGGAAAGCATCCGTCTGAAGTAAAGTTTCTGCTTCTGTTGCAGATGTTCAACTGCATCACGGAGCTGGTGCTACGAGCCAAGAAGGAGGTGCAAGCCAAGCAGCAGCAACAGCAACAGAACGACGTGGTCAAACTCTCCCGGAACAGTAAACGAAAGAAAAAGTGCTGCTAGCAAACTGGAAGCCATCCATATTAAACAAAATAAAAAGGGACCGAAGCGTCCTTTTACTCATACACACATGCACACACCATGGGACTCGGAGCATCTAAATTAAAGAGCAGATAAAGATTTAATGAATATATAATGAAAGATTAAGAAAAAATAAATGAATGGAAAAATGTCCCCTTTGGACAAACTAATCATGAAGACTTTAAAAAAAAATGTACAGATTTTTATTAGATCAAGTTTTATTTGGAGTCCAGCAGATGGGCACTGCTGACCTGAGGTCACCTGATGCTCAGATTCCTACACATCATCTTCATCTCCTTATTCCACTGCACGCAGGACATTCACACCTGAGGCTGACTTTGCACCAGAGGAGGAAGGCTCCCCATTCCCCGGATTTATCTGCTTCTAGTTTTATTTTGGGACGGGAGATGGGGGTTTTACCTGACAGATAGTGGGGAGAGAGGAGTTTGGATGTTTTCTGGTACCAGTGTTGCCATCATGAACTTTTTTAATTTGATCGGGGTAAAAAAAAAGGAAAATTTCACATGAAAATGACAGAAATTTGATAGACAAGCTTTAGCAACAAATCCAATGGACACAGCTGGTGACTCCCTGTGTTTCTGTATTTTTGCCAAGCTTTCTCTCTCAGTAGTGCCGAGCCAATGATCATAAACGTTTTGCATTTTATTTTTCTTTTACGTGCATCGGAGCACACAAACCACTCGCAGAGCTCTGACTGCACCAATAACTGCAGTCTTAATATTCACAATTTACTTGTTTTTTTTTCTTGTTTTACACAACGATACTGCCAACGTTATACATTTATCATATCGATATATAATTTAATAATTAGGAGCTCAGGAGAGCCTCTTTTCAGACTGTTGCCATAGCGGCCACATTTGGCCAAGAAGCAGGGTGAATCGGCATCTGATGGGACCCTGCTGAGCCCTCAGGAAGTGCTTCCTCTCCTCTCGTGTTCCTGCAGTCGCCTTTTCCCTCTACATCCACATATCAGTACCTCTCGTGGCGATGGACTAACTGCCTGCAATCCAGGAGCACGTGGACGCTCAAACTGTGGAAACCGGCTTCTCATAGTTGTCATGACGACCTCCAATCCATAGCGAACTGTGGTTCATCTGTTTTGTTTTTGAGCCTTTAACACTTTGGACAGGGTGTGTGAAAGGTTATAATTTTTGTATCCAAGCTGCGCGTCCTCAACAGCTGACTAATGTTCAGTCTTACATGTTTTTGTCTCCTCTCTGTCACGACCGCCACTACCTGTGCGAGCTGAAGTGTTAACAGTCAGTGTTTTTGGCATCCATGATGAGCATGGCCGACTGTTGGTCTAAGAACGAATGGGGACGGACTGCAGCGCCGGCTCCTGAGCTTCTCTCCCTCGCCGTGTACACCACAGAGGCTGAAACAGCACACCATCCATCACTGACATTGTTTTTATTTTGAAATGGGAGATTTAAATGGAGAGAGAGCTGCAGGTGCTGCAGAGACATCCTCTATACGGATCTGTTTGGGATCCGGAAAAACACCAAGAGTCCCAGAAATGGTATCAAAAGTCCCATTTTCATGATTTCTCTTCATTACGTGTATGTATATATAAATATATTTGTGTGTTTATATTCAGTATAGAGCATACACACTTATTGAGCACAGCAAACTGCATGTGCTAAACATGCCCGTGTGCTACAGGTGAAACACCCTCGTCAGCTGTGGTTTGATGTACACTGGAGAAAAAAAGATGTACTATTCAGTTTTCCCTACATGAATTTAATCAGTAATAAACATTTTAAAGGAATAAAGATTGGACACATTTTGATTTATTTGTCAGTAACTTGAGGCTCAGCAACATTTTAAACCTGTGTTTTTTATTTTTGGTTTTTCTGTGAATAAAATTGTATGGGAGGAAGTGTGACCTGGTTCTTTGGAAATCCTTTTCCGTGCATATTGTTTGGATAAATCTGGATTTATTAGAGAAAGTTAAATTACCTGCAGTGGTTCCTCATCTTTAAACAGGATCCACAAATGTATGGCGGACTGGTTTGACTGGAAGTGTGCGACACTAGCTGCTGGAGTTTTTCCTTCACTCACACTTCTGATTTTTATTTATACACAATAAATACGATCTGTGTCTTCCCTCTTAAAGACCTGGACATCAGCTTTCCTCGATGACATTTGTTTTCATGTTTAAACCAGTGTTTCCTGTGAAATATGTGGAACTAGAACCACAGCTGTCTGCTCGCAGCTCCATCAGGCTAAACGTTCCCCGCTACATGTGTAGGACAGACATTAAGCAGAAATCAGACTAAGATGTATGTCCGTGATGCTTTCAGCCAATCAGAGCAGAGTTGTGATGTACTGGTTTTTTACCAGACCTGTTCTGTCCTGGGTCGCATCTAATCATGTAACTTTTTAATATCAACTCTTTTTTAAAATTTTAGTCATTTATTTGCTCCTAACTGCTGCTTAATGACTCGCTCTGCTAACGGACTATCACATTTAATAACACAAAATGACTAAATTTCCCACAATTTTGTCAATATTCTCCAAAGTAAAGAAGATTAATCAGCTGGAGGACATTCGTGTCCAACCAGTAGACACTGAGGACACTTTCTACGTTATAAATATGTAAGATTCATTTGGATGAAAAATTTGGAGCCAAAAATATTCATATTAATACTTTTTTTAAAAAAAATCTAAAATCCAGTTTTCCCATTAAACTGCTGCTTTTTTATGATTATTATTATGAGGTTTGGAAACACTGGCAGCTCTGCAGCCAGCTGTGGGAACCGCATGTGGAGCATCTCCACGTACAAGTCTGAGGACACAAGAGGATAATAAAGTGTTTATTTGTACAAAAACAATGCTAAGAAAATATCATGAGAAATACTTTGAATAGTTTGAATCATTTCGCAACCAGAACAGTGCCGTTGCTGAGTGGTGAACGGAAGCACTCACACGGCGCACAATGAGCCCACCTTCAGCATAACTTCAACATCTGGAGAGAAGGGCACCAGAAAACACAAGCGCTGATGTGTGTGTGTGTTCACACTGAAGAGCTGCATGTGGATGTTCATCCGACCACAAACACTTGGCACGTGTTCAGCTGGAAAATGACTCAAACCAGTCTACAATGTCGAAGTGAAAGTCAAACAAACAAACATAACAGGAAAAAACAAATCTGACAGTCGTGTTTCTAACATGTAAAATAAAATCCGTCGGGTCTGGTTCTGGCAGGAGTGGCGGCTCCCAAATCTTTTTTTTTAAGTTTCTTCTGGGGGAATAAAAGCGTGTGAACTTTACTTTTTCTGATCACATCCTGTCACTTTCCAATAAGGCACCCTTCACAAAAAGCTTCATCAATGTTTCATATTTCTACAATCCCAGTCAAACGATCCTGTAAATTACAGCAGCTGAGTGTGTACGCTCTCTTTTAATCCATTTTTACTTATTTAAGGTCTCAAAATGTGGCATTTCCAGAGAAATGCATCTGATTTTGTGGTGTAATTAAAATGTTCTGGTCTTAAAGAAACCGTCCTATTAGCGTTATCACACTTTTATCTATTAGCTGACCTGAAAATAAATCATATCCTGGTACAGAAGTGCCATTTGTGAAACAGTTTGTCAGATAACATGTGTTGGTGTTCGCCCCCCTAAAAAAACATTGTTGTTTTCCAGGCAACTCTACTTTGTGAACGGTTTGTTAACAGGATGCAGAGCTTTTGATGAGGAAGGTCATTAGTGTGAATGAGGTGTGTTGGAGCAGGACGACATCCGTGCAGAGCAGTGGTTCTTGTGGACCAGGATGGGGGGCGAGGGGGTCACTGCTCTAAATGTGGGACTGGAAAAACTGTCCGTTTCTTCATAAATACGGAGAACCAAGTGTTTTCAGGGGATTTATGCTGTGACAAGGCGACCACATGTCCCGAACACACCTCGTTCACACGGATAATGTCCACTTCAGATCTTAGTGAGGGATGTTTACTAACTGTTGTTAAAAAGTGAAAGTGATACTTTTACAGATTCCTGTCTGCATCAGTGTTTTAATGTTTCACATCTCTGATAAAAAACCTTTTATTTGATCAATGCAAGCTATGTATCTTATACAATCAATGGTGACCCCCTAAAATGATCTCCTGACCCCCAGTTTGAGAACCACCATGGTAATGACTGCTTTCATGTTCCCTCCATCTAACTGTCTTCATGTTTTACTGACTTTACTTTGATTAGAAACAGTGAAAAAAGATGTCAGAGAGAAAAGATTAACTTCACTGCAGTAACTGAATCACGTTGCTACATGCAAGTATTGTGACAAAATCTCATCCCCTACAAATTTAATTTAAATAAATAAACAAAAGTAAAAAAAAAACTACAATTTCAGATATATTCTGTGATATGTGGAATTTATGAATTAATCATAATATTATATATATAATCTATATTTTAATATAGAAACTCATGATATTTTTTAAAATATCTAAATGTATTTAATTTTTATTTCTGGCAATATAAAAATTGCCTGATTGCATTTTAAATGATTTTTCACAAATAACCTCAGAGGACGTAGAATACAAGCCAACATGCAGCATCAGATTCACATTGTCTAGTTTGTACACAAAGCTTTTAGTAAAGGATAGAAAACATGGATGAGTTTAGGAAGGCCTGTAATGAAAGGCAGCTTTTAAAACTAATCAAGCTGTTTCTTCCATCATTTCACCTGCAGTACGTTTATATACGACAGGATGTGAAAATAGACATTAATCTTCTGATTTAGCTTATTTTGTTCAACCTGTGCATACTTTAAAATGTTTTAATCTAATTAAAAAGGGTGACTTATCAGAAAGTGGTGTCTTTTTGTGGACTAGACAGATGGATGAACGTACCATAAATTTGCCTCATTTGTGAGTAATTTGCATTTAAAAAGATCATATGGACATTTTATGCCACTCCACTTAATTCCAGACCAGGAAAAAAACCCAAACATGTCCATCCCAGCATGGAGTTCCTCCTCACATACAAACAAACACCAGCCTACAAATAATACTGAACAGGTATATTTCTTTCTACAAAAAGTTCTTCATTCAAAAGTTATGCATTTTTCTTATAAATATATCAATTTCATCCAAACCTAATTTTCTCTCTTTTTTTTTTTTTTTTTTATAAAAATCATTCTTTGGGTTGATCCTTCCCAACAACCAGCTGAGATGAGATGAGGACATCTGCATAGGTTTACACAGCTGCATTTGACAGGAGTTCAAACACAGACGAACATGAAACATCACCGTGAGTCACTCGCTAGAAGATCTGAGGTCAAAATAAACCCAGTCACAGATATGTCGCCTAAAATGGAAGCCCGCCAGCTAAGAAATCAAAGCGCCCATGAATTATTGAAGCAACGAGAATGGAGGTAGGCGCGAATGCGAAGCATCGCAGCAGATGTTGTCTGCTGCCGAGGAAGCTGAGTGGAATCGCAGATTTATAGCTGTGAAATTCAACTGGTTACTCTGGAGCTGATGAACGCTCTACCTCCCTCTCAAGTTGATGTAAACATTTTGAAAATTTGGTCAACTAGGTTGGCTGGCATCATGGGGACAACGTTGGACAGTACTTTTTCCTTCAAATAATTATGAATATTATATGAACGGTAGAAAAATAAAAACACCTGCACAGTCAGTGTCAATGTTTTCATCCACCCAAAGGTTTATTCATGTGTCAGAGATGAACACGAAGGCCTGGGAGCAATAAAATGTGCCCTTTTGATTCACGTCTTATCATTTAAGGTCATTAGATTGATCAGCTTAACTTTACAAATGGAAAAAAAATGTTGCAAACCTGGATTTTGGATTATTTGTGCATCTATTTACAAACAGTAAATAAAAATAATTCAGATTTTAGAAGCACTATAGGAAATGTAGTGATATTACCCTGTCTTTGCTGCTTTTAATCCAGGAATTAACATTTTACTGCTGTGCTTGTTCATTTTTGCTCACTTGGTGCTTTGCACCCAGTTAGCAGTCAAATGTTCACACATCGCGCCAAAACAGTCCGTTAGTTGTATCTTTACCCAAAAATCTCATTTAAAAGCAAAGCTAAGTGTAAAACTGCAACCAAGCAACTTCCAACTAGCTAGATCTGATGTATATTTAATACGGTACATATTTTTCCTTAAATAAGAAAACAAAAACTACTAACTAGCTAAAAAGGCTAAGATGCTAACCAGGTGGAAGTGGACAATTTTGAAGTTTTCTGAAGATTTTTTTTTAAAGATTAGCTTTAGTATTTAAGATTAGTTTCCAAAAGATAAAATCAGTGAACACATGCTGAGTCATGATGTTTATTTTTTTCCTCACTTTGATTAGACGTTAAGTTAACCTTCATTCAGGTATGTAGCATCGCTGTTGCCTCGTGTTTTTCAGAACAAATGAATAAACCTGCGAGACGATGATCTGACTGCAGCATCGGCGCTCTGTTCTCAGAGGATAGTTACCATCCTTCTAACGTCACGCATCATCACACTGTGATGCAAAGCTCTCTTCTTCTACCCTCTTGCAACGTCCCGTACGTGTCTATCGTCCCCCAGACTCCTTGGCCTGACAACTGGGATGCATACATTAACTGTATATTGTATTCCACCTCTACAGAGTTGGCAGTGGCTTTTCAGAGATGATTGTAGGCACTACAAGGAAACCTTCCTCCACTTAGGAAAACTTCTGTTGAGAAGAAGTCTCTGAGGAAGTCCTGCTTTTTCACTTCATTCATTGTCAGCAGCCACCAGTTAATCAGTAAGAAGAGAAACAGGGACGCATAAAGTGCAAATTGACCCTCACCACCCAAACCGCTGCCTGTCTTTGGCTGTGTTGTTACACTAACTCTTTGTCCCTCACCTGGTCTGTCTACACGTGACTGAGCTCAGCGTCAGTCCAACGGGGCTCAGTTCTTTTTGAAAAAAGAGAAAAGTCTCTTGTCCCGATCCGAGGTGCGATGAGCTCGTCTTGAGGACTGACCCCGCGAAGACCCTGACAGGGAGGTATTGGCCGAGCGCAGATCGTCCTGGTGCTTGTCCATCAGCTGCTGGTCGATCACTCGGTGCATATCGTCCTGAAGCAGAGACAGACATGTGAGTGGGAGGGAAAGCAGAGAGAAGGGGCTTTAAGGGCAGCAGGCAGTCAGATCTTAGGATTTCTGGAGAGTTTGGACCCACTGATCAAGTTAACTGATTAGATACATCACGGGAAGCGTTTTATTTTTATCCAGCTCAGGAAGATATATTGAGTTTTTCTCTGAAATACCGAGGCACTGAATCATTTCTCATTATCATTCACAACCTTTTTAAGGTAATAAAAAATCAAATTAAGGTATATATATATATATATATATATATATATATTGGTTTTTTTTAATAAAACCACTATAATCCCTCAATTAAACTATCTGAGTTGTCTTTGCATATTTAATTAAAAATCAGGTCATATTATTTATAAAAAAAAAAATTGCACTACTTTCTGTAATTATTTATGTTTGACACAATTTTTTTATTAAACTTAGCACAAAAAGTATAAGGATAGTTGTTCTTTGGTCAGTTATTTCTAAAGCTTGCTGATGAAGCCGATTCCAGGTCAATCCGATTCAATCTGAGTCCTAGTTGACGAACGGGACGTCGTTCTACAGCTTAACCACCAGGCCAGCATACAGGAGAAGCTAGCTGTGCACGGCTCTTCTGCACGCCTCTGAGGTTCCAGTAAAATAAATCAGGTGTTACAATAACCAACCAGTGAGAGCAATCATCCAGTTCATTAATTAGGTCATAACAGGAGAATGTTGCAGGGATTAAACATGTGGAAACTCACATGTTGAGCTGTGTTATCATCCCACAGAAGAACGTTTTGTACAAAATTTATACGTCACTATAAAGATGGTCAATCAGGTTTTCCATCAATGCATAATAAACAATGATAATAAGAAGGGCTGCGTTTTTAAAACGTTTTCTTACTCTTTGTGCTCTATATTAAAAAAAATATGGTATTTGGCTCCATAAATCAAATCAAATTATTGTTTGACTGTCTGGAGGACAATCATGGATATAAAGTGCACTTACTGCTTCGCTCTAACGCTGCTGTCCTTATTGTTAGCAGCTGCTGAAGCTTAAAGCCACCAGAGGGCTCCGACACGCTCTGCATGGTAACTCGATTCATTCATGATTAAAAAGAACAGATAAGCTGATCAGGGGACCAGACTTCTAACTAAAGTCATACAGGTTGATGCGGAGAGGAGAATGGACAGGTGGAGAGAGGGAGGTGGATTTGTTCTGGTTAATGGTTTAGAAACACAGAAAGGAAGCTGGGATGGGCATTTCTCCACAGTGGCATGGAATGACTCGGCATGGCATGGTTAGTGCAGAGTGAAACGGCGGGATGGGGACCTCAGGGCTCACCTCTAAGGCAGGAGGGGGGGTACCACAGGGGAGAAAGGGTGGCACTGAAGCTGAGAAAGGCCACTAGATCAGAAACCACAAGAGCCAAACAGTAAAGAGCCCTGAGGAGGCAAACTGTGGGCACGGAGAAGAAAGAGGAAAGAGCTGCTTGTTAGGGGTGAGGGAGGGGAAAGAAGGAGCAACATGTTCTCATTTCAACCATCACAGACACCAGAGTCTTCTGTAGATACATTAGTAGGAATGTGCTGGTTCTGTTAACATGGACACCAAGCGCAGGTTGCAGAGAGGGAAGACTTTTACAGCAGTTACCATCATTTCATTCTCATGGTTATTAGCTGCACTGAAAGCTTTCTGGACAAGATTAGTTCAAATGTGGCAAACAGAAAGTGTCCTCGGTGTTGACCCACCTGCCAAGCCTCCAGCTGCTGTGACAAGTTGAGCTTCTGCTGGATGGCGTCCAGCAGCTGGCTGTTCAGAGACATTATGTCTATTTTACATTTGGCCAGCTCCATTTCCACAGCTTTCTTCCTGCAGGACACACACACACACACACACACACACACACGTATAAAGTAAACCTCGTTCAAGTTCAATTAAAATAAAAAAAAAAAAAAACATTATAATGCTTTGTTAAATTTAGATAAAAACAAAACTAAATCCCTTAAACTTTGTTTATTTGCAAATATAACAGGATTATATGATCCTACAAATATACCAAGATGTTAAAAGCTTAAGCTGAGAATTTAGCTCTTTTTTGCACCTTTTTACAGTTCTTACACTTTTTCACCAGTGGTTTTCCATGATTTTTCCAAAACCTTTTACGGAATTTTCATGACCAACAAAAACTGATTATCATGACACTACGTAGCTAAAACGTCCCCCTT
>JBAMHX010000013.1:25250884-25278567 GCA_037177515.1 Pseudomugil tenellus | reverse complement strand
TTAATCACATTCCAATGACTATTATTGTTTAATCACATTTGTCTTAAATATGTTTTTAAACCATGTTAATGTTGTACATTCTTGCAACTACTGGTCTAATTTATTTCATATGTCAACCCCGACAATAGAAATACAATCTTGTTTTATATTTGTCCTTGTTTTCGCTTTTCGAAACAAGATCATAGTCACTGTCTCTAACTGAAAACAACTCTGAATATGTACTGGCAACAGATTTTTCTTTATTTTGTACATAAATTGAGCAGTTTTTAAATCAACCAAATATTTAATGTTTTTAAATGAACAAAATAATGCTTTGTATGTTTTCTGTAGTCTGCTTTATTTACAATTCGAATACTTTCTTTTGGATCATGAACAAATGATTCAAATTGGTTTTTCAGATATTTCCCCACACTTCAATAAAGTACATCCGGTAAGGCAAAATACAATAAAAGAAAATACAATACAAGAGGTATAATGTTTTTTTTTATTTAGAGACTGTTAAACTTTATATAGCTCTGCCAATTATTTTGACAACTTTGCTTTACTTAATTTATTTTCTATAGTTACCCCAAGAAATTTGACATCATTTACTCTTTTAATTTATTTTCAATTTTGTGTTCACATTAACAGCATAAAATGTAAATATGATGAATTTAGTTTTTTTAAATGTAAGGTTAATTTGTTTAAATTAAACCAACACTTTAATTCATTTCATTCTTTCATTCTTTTTCATTCAGTTGTGTCCATTATTATTTTAAAATATTTACCAGAACTAAGAATATTAGTGTAATCAGCAAATAATATAAAATGTAATGTTTTTGAAACCAAACATATATAATTAATATGAAGAATAAATAACAAAGGAGCCAACACAGACCCCTGTGGAACATCAGTGGTCACTGTCAGTAACTTTGAGTCCGTCTTCGTGACTCAATAACTTTAGTTGTGTTTAATTCTCCTTTCAGTGAGCCTCATTGTTGTAGAAGATGCCCACATATCTTAAAGAAATGATAAAGATTAGGAGAAATTTAACAGTAAGCAGAACCTCAGATAGATTTTGTTGTTAAACATTCAAAAAGAAGAAAAAAGTAAGAAGCTAATTTAAGATCAGAAAGATTAAGATCATTTCCAAGATGACGTTTAGGTTATTGTGAATACAGATTAAAGGTTCAGGTTTAAATGCATTTATCAGATTAAGATCCTCTCAGATTTGCAGCATGTGTGTTTGTGAGTGTCGTGGGTTATGAGATGAGGGGAGCAGGAATGGGGGGTGGGTTTTGGTGATGAATGATTACGAACAAAGCTTTTAAACCTGATCAACTCCAGGCACAAAAGAAATGGGTCACAGCCAGCTTGCCCACCAGAGCCCCCTTCATGGGCTGAAGTGGGGGTCAGAGTGGATCATCAGTGAATCGCCCCCCCCCCCCTGCTTTGATGAAACCACTGAGCTCAATGTGTTTAGCAGCCTAGTTATCCTTATCAGTGTAACTTCAGGGGCTGTTGTCAAATGTCAGGAAGAACAACAACAATTACATTTTATTAAAAAATACAAAAGAAATGTTTTGCGGTTCAAATTAATCTAATATAAATCATATTTATGCTTAACATGAAACAAAATGAAGATGAAGATGTTTGTTTTAGCTGCAGGGAAAATGTGGTGACTCCATGGAGAATGTGAGGATCAGATATGATCTTTCTTACAGTCGATGACGCCCTCTGTCTGAGGAAAACATTATCACATTCCCTGATAGATGAGAAAACAATATTTCACCCCACCTTTCCAAAGCATTGGCTCTGAACTGCTGCTGCTGGACGCTTGGACCTCATGTGGTGTTTTTTCTATTTCATAAAGCCATTTGTAATTAGTTTTAAATTTCCTCAAAAAGCAGCTCCTTCTAAACAATGATTGTGGAGAATAAATGTCTTGAGCTGATCTACAAAGAACTGGCTGTTAGGTGATTATGTAACATCATTTCTTAGTCAGACAGACCTGCTTTGCCTCTTTTAACCTAATGTAAGGTTTGTCTTCATGTTATGTAACAAAATCAAGCTATTTAAACCTCTAGATTGCAGTATTTCTCTCTGGTAACACTGAGGGAAAAGCCAGAACATGGGGCTGAGGCGGGTATGGCATGCTGCCAGTGGAGGGCAGTGTTCATGTACTGGTACTTCTGGGGTGACTTGGAAAGCTTTCTGATTCGATTCTGCTTCATCTGACTGTTTGAGTTTTCCCCTGGTGCAATTGCTGTTGTTTAGTAATTATTATTATGAAGAATTGAAATACTGTACAAAAAAACCTCCTGCAACACAAGAATACCATGCATACGGTAAAGGATCTGATTCTGAAGCAATTTGTAACTCAATATTTCAGTAGCTTCGATTAGATCCAAGTAAAAACCACTTGTAATTTTCCATCTTCAAGTTAAAATTAACCAGTGATAGGTCTTTGGGAGATACAATACCTAGTTGCTAGGTAACATCAGGATTATGTGCTGCGCTTCAGCCCAGTACAACAAATCAGTTTGAAGACCTTTTCTCATTCTGATGTCACGTTTCACATAAGATCGACTTTACTGAACTGACATGTAACTTATTAACATTGAATGAGTGAAATTTAGATGGAGTGTCATGTTTTTGCGTGTGTATAAGCAGACTGGCTACTCTAGCATGTTACATATCAGCTGTGAGGGTGTGAAAAGGTGCCTGGCTGAGTCGTCTCCAGCAGCACGCTGCATTATGTAATAAGATAAAAATAGATGTGTTTATTAACCGCTGCACATTTTCCCCTCCGGATGTTTAATAATCAATAAGGAAGCTCCTTTTTGAAGCCTCAGTTTTTTCCTCCATAGTTATGAATGTTAAGGCTTCTTTAAAAGGCTTTTAGCATTTGTTATGAGCTCTTCCTGTGGCAGGTGATGACCTCCTCTGGGGCGAAGACTCTAATTAGAGGCATCCTTCTCGGATGTGTGTATGTCCAGACACACACTCCTCTTCAGATTTCAGCAGCCAATCTGCTTCTGTGGACCAAAGACGTCTGAAGCAACTGATAGACTTGCTCGTTACTCTTGTGCGAAGATACTAAAGTAGGTTAAGAAGTAGAGAAGAAACGATGAGGATGGTGACTGCTTTCTACAAGTCTTATTAAAAACCAGTAAAAATGATACTTTCTTCATATTTAGTTAGCAAACATCAGGAATTCCTTACAATCTTTCAAAATGGTCCTTAGAAACAGTTCTCCCTCAGTCTGACGGTCTTTCAGAAGTTTTCTTTGGATATTTTTGAGGGTTTTAATGTTTTAAAAGGAATGTTCTTTAGAAAGGATAATAAGCAAAGATCTATCACAACCTGAGGGACACATCTGTATGTCAGCTGATCCATCTACTGTTCCCTGAAGAGTTATCAGAAATGGTTTCCACATAGGATGGCTGCAAGAAAAAGGTATTTTTAAAGAAGAAAAGACCAAATTACACAAAAAGTGGACTGAAAATAAGTAGCAACAGGTCTGATGGAGTGATGTGTTCTCCTGGAGCCCGCACCTCCATCACCTTGGCTGGTTTGGCTGGCCTCCATCACCTCCATCACAGAAAAAGGAACAAAAGGCAGCGTACGCCTAAAAGGAGCTTTGAAAAGACCTTCATGTGGTCTTTAGGTCCTCAACACCACAGTGGTAAAAAACAAAGCTGTTCATCCCAAAATACACATTTATGAATGAATATTTCAATAAATTCCTGCATGTAATTCCCATTTTCCTGGCAGCGAATAAGAAATTAAGACTTGCATTTGCAAAGAACTGTAGGTGAGCGCTGCCCGTCACCATCTGCCAGTGATTACTGTAACACTCATTGATGGCAAAGTAATGTGCTTTCACCTTCCAAACATTTTGTCCCTTCTGCTTCGCTGATGTGTGTCTGCTTGCCAGGTTAGGTTCTGCCATCTGTGTAATCACTGCGTGTAGATTGAAAGTCAGAATGACCGTGACGTGTCACTTGGGTTACATTTGCATGAAAACAAGAAGTATCAGTTTGTGTGTCAGAACCTGGTAGATTGGGACATAACATGCAGTTTTATGTGATGCAGGTTAAAAGAGTCTGACATGTTTTTAGAAACTCATGTGTGTAAAGAAGACATAAGTTCTGCAGAAGTGTTCCAGTTTTATCAGGTTTTTCTTTTTGTTTACTTGTAGATAAAGGCAGAAGTTTGATGCTGCTGCTTTTCCAAAATCTCAGTGTCGATGTGCCTAAAAAATATGCATCACAGAGTTACCACATAGTTAGTTTGCAGTGCAGCTCTGCTTGGTGTCATCAGTGGCAGCTGCGGTGGTATAAAGAAAAGAAGAAAGATTTAGGGGGGTGGTGGAAAGGTTGAGCGGGGGTGACAAAGACGAGAGAGTGAGAGCTTACAGTATGCAATTGCTGTTCTGCTGCATTACTCTACAATGCAATTTCTATGTCGTCCTCCTCTCCCTCCCTTATTCCTCTCTGTAAGCAGTAATCTCCGCTCACTGCCTCGCAGCTCTCTTCCCTGCCACAACGCATCTTTCTCTCCCATCGGCTCTACTTTCCCCCCACTGAGGATGACATCCCCAAATTTGATGAACCAGCGAAGCTCTCATTCTGGTTGGAGGCTACCAAGGGAGACCCCACACCAACGGGCTTACTGGACGAGGAGGTGCAGCGTCTAAGGAGCTTCACAGAAAATCAGTCAGCTCTGCTCGTCTCTGGGTAAGTGCTGCGCTCTTCCACTTAAAAATGAGAAAAAAGAGGGAGGAATGAAACTAGGATGATTGCAGGAGAAGTCAGCATGCTTGTTATTTCCTCTGTCAGCTTGCTGGAACTGTGATTTAACAGACTGACACTGTAGTTGAGGATTTATAGAGTGATGAGCTACAGTAACTAAAGGTAGCAGTGAGCTGTGGCTGCAGCTGTATCTCATCGATCACAGTTGAGCAGTATTCCTGGTCACGACACTGAAAAGAACGTCTTTGTTTGCTCGCCTGTCCCCGTTGCTTTCTACTGAAGCACACACTCATACAGATTACTGTCATTCCCTTAAATGATATTCATCATGATAAAGCCACGCCAAGACGCTTTATTCCTTCCAGGAACGTGGTAAATATAAAGAAGTTCTGAGACAAAGTTTATCTGACGGTGCGTCAGGCAGGGATTTTTTATTTTAGATGATCTCTGCTCACTTTAAGCTTCCACCTGATGGGGGGCTGACTAGTTGGAGGGTCCAGATGCACTGCAGGAAGAAATCACTATGAAGGGAAAAGTAAAAGAAGAAGATGAAGACTGTGGTTGGAGGAAAGAATCTCTATGGTAACAGCAGTTTTTGCCAAGGGTAGACGAGAGGTGAATGAAGCTTGCTGCTTCTTTCTGGCATTTATTCAGCTGGATCTGGCTTTACAGGACCTCTTCAGGCAGGCAAAACAGAATTATAATGACAAGAGAAAATAAGTCCAGATCATTTTAATAAACAGGAAAGGAGGAATATGCACTGCAAAAACTAAAATCTAAGTAAGATTAAACATCTCAAATCAAGGACACATATGCTTATTTTTTAAATTATTATTAATTATTTATAAATATTCTTACTTAGTAGGTTTTTTAAAGATTCTTTTTACTTTTTTTAAGGAATGCTTGTTCCTAGAAAGATAAAATTGATCTTATTTCAAGGAAAATTAACCTTAATTTAGGTAGTTTTTGTCTTGTCTTTTAAAGTTTTACTCACAAAATTTATTCCAATTTAAAATATATTGTCTGCTCATGTTTAACCTCTTGTTACCTGTTTAAGAAGGCAAACTAAACTGGTACAGCACACATAAGGCAAGAAATCACCTGAGCACAGCCTGAAAGAAAGTACGTCCCTAAAGAATACTGTCAATGCTAATGTGAGTAGAGCGCCACTGTTTCACAGCCACAAGTGTCATCTTCCCAAAAGGCTTCTTCAGAAGCCCACACCAATCCTCTTTGTCATCAGGGTTTGTGATAAAGCGACAAGCTGGATTTTTCAAGAGCTTTTCCAAGTGCCCAGCATACTTTTACAGATAGTTATGTTCACTCAACTCAACGACGGCAGATGAATACTTCAGCGTCAGAGTATTCAAGTGGCAGTCTGTGGCGCTGATGGCAGTGAAAGTGTTTGCAGCAACACCTTGTTATGTAGGGGGGTGAGCGTGCAACAGCTGTGTGAGAATTCAGGAGGAATAACGGCCAAAATTAATGAGATAATTGTGTCATTAGTTGATTAGGTTGCAATCATGTATCACAACATGTTTCACAGGATGCTTAAAATGATTTTATTTTATCGTCGCAACTCACCTGTAAAGACTCTGCTGTTTGCAAAGAGAAGCTACAAGTTTTATTTGAACTGCTTAAGGGTTGAATTTTGTTCTTTGTTTTGGATTTTTCTGATTTGCGATAAACTTAAAAACTATAGATGTCAGAATGAAACTATGAAGCTGCAAAGTCCTTGTTTGAATCACTAGCAGAAGCACAAAATACCAACTTCAAAATTGTGTGTTTTTTATTAGTTCTTGTCACGGTGATATGTATAAAATGTCTCTGGGTACTTGTAGAGAGGATGGTCTGAAAGATCAAACTAGAGGGGATCAGATGGATGAGAAGAGAGAAATGTTTTTTTAGGGAGGTATCTGTACCACTACAGCATTTCAACAGGTCTGTGATTCACTGCTGCCTACAGCCCATACAGTAACGTTGGCCCCTGGTCACCCAGACTGAATGTAGAGCAACACCATGACTAGGAAGCAACCTCTCTCCACTCTCCTCCTCTTCAACAACTCTGACTCACAGCTCAGCACACATTATTCAACCCACGAAAAAGAGCTCATCGACTGCCGATGTGCTTCTGTTAATGTTGTCGATAAGCTCTCATAAAATGGCATTGTTCAGATGTTTCTGTTTGCAAAACTCCTATGTGTGCAGATATGTTTCTTTTTAAATGTGTTTAAAGTTATCGTAACAGAACTTTGGACACGTTCAGTTAATAAAAACCTGTCAGATGAGTGGTCAAACGCCTCTGAAATAGTTGTGTTGAGCTGTTAAAAGTATAGTTATTAGGAAATGCTATAGGGGAGGTAATTATTGCAGAGGAGGAACCCAGATGCACAATCTGTTAGCTCAGCTCATTATGGGCAGTCAGCTAGCTCTAGAATCAGGGAGGAAGACAGCCAGATCTGTTTCCCATCTGGTGCCTCATGCTAGGATGGCACTCCTAACCGCCAACTTTACCACTGGCTGCTGAGAAAGTTCTCCACATTGTTAAGATGTAAACAACCCTAAATCATGCAGCTTTGTTTATGTTGAAAGATGCATGAGAGGTGTTTAAATCCGCAAGAAGACACGTAGCAAGGCTAAAAAGCATTGTTGGAGAGGTAACACCAGCAGAAATAGATATCTAAGCTATCCGACACACATGTGCTTTAAGATTTCATTTAAGTGGGAACACGGGCCACTGATGTCATGTTCCTACAGGCTGGGGATCAGCAGGAGCATGAGAAAGCTCACCTCCACTAACACTTCACTCATGTATCATCACTGATTACAAGCCACCTGCTGCCATCATGTCTTGCCAATGAAAGTGCAACTCCAGGCCTTATTGTAATGCAGTTTGGGCACATGCTGATCGGCATGTGGTGTTACTGAACATCTCAACCCTTCATCTTTCTCATCCCCGTTTAATCTTTATGATAGCATCTGCCACATTTTGAGGCAAATATTAGTAAACACCACAATAATGTATGCAGGAAAAATACAAGAGGCAATATGTATGGTGATTTTTTTTTTTATTTTGCTACAGTAAAAACATATTTTAGCCTGAATTGAGCATGTTCCAGTCAGGAGGAGTGGGAGGTGAGCCTGTGCTTTTAATAGACCTTCTCTCTGTCGCTCATTCTTCTCCCTGCTTCTTGATCACAAAAGCTGCCAAATATATCCAGTGGTGGTAAAGGAGGCTGTTGTGTGAACACGAGCAGGCTATTCATAGCCTCCACTCAGGAAGGAAGTGTTGGTTAGGTCAGAACTGTATTAGTTCATGTTATTTACCACTAAATATCTGCTTCGTGAACATTATCTGTGCAATCATGTCAAACTGATACGTTTTCACATCTGAATGACAAGCTTTATTCATTATTTAAGAGTCTTTAGTGCATGAATTTAAAAGATAATACAGAGTCTTTTACATAATAATTCTGAGTCAGCCTCTCGGATCTGAAGAGATTTTCTTTTATTTCTCCTCATATCTGCAATCAACCATCTCTTTGTTCTCTCCCGTTCTTACAGATTGGTGACCGCATCCATCAACTCTCAAGAAAACACCATCAGCTTTGGATAAACCTTTAAAACACAACGCAGAGGGTAATTGCTGGACAAATGTCACAGGTATTACTCCTCTGATGGTAAGAGTTTGTTTCTGAAGGGAGCTAAATCAGATGTCTCTTTGTCAGTTTGACTTCACACTTTAACTGAGCTGTTGTGTATTTTCTATGTTTCTTCTTCACATCGCTCTGACTGTGACGATGGAACCGCCCATTAAAAATTAAACAACCTTAAAAAGTGCAACTTGATAAGATGTGATAATGACTTTTCTATATTCTCAGGCTGCACATGGTGGTGATGTGTTTGTGTGACCATGTGTCTTTTTTCTAACTGTGTGCTTTTTTTGTGATGCTGGGCACTGAGTGTGGTGACAATTTGTGACTGTGTTGTCAGTCCTGCTGGCTTTGTGATGCTTTAACACCAAATCTACCAGCAATACCAGTGCCTACCAAACAAATACATGCAACATGCTCAGACATTTCCAAGTTGCAGGAACTTTATGGATCATTTTAATTATTGTTCACTTTTTTCCTATTAAATTATTTGTGTTGCAAAACTCACAAGAGCAAATAAGATTAATTACTTGTTTAATGTTTTGTTCACAGCTTCATTGCACATTTGCACATTAAATATCTTAAACATCTTGATTATGAATTACTGGATCAATTAAGTTAGTCGGCTGATCTGAAATTATGAAGGAAATTTAACGATAGGAAGTCTATCAACATTTTAAGAGTAGATGCATTTTCCTGTAAAACTGGGCTTTTTCTTAAGCTTACATAACTTAAACAGGTTAGAGAGTCTTCGCTTAGCTATTGTTGTGAACTCAAGCGACAAAAATGAAAAGTAGAAACGATAACAAGCTGCTTGGACTTGTACGAAATGTAAGTATCATCTAGAGTCATGGCTTAGTTAATCTGTAACGTGCAAATAGTTGGCTCAATGGCTGATTAAAATCTGAATTTACAGACTTAACATTTGCAAATTAGGTCGTTTAAGCAGAGCTGAGTTGTGTTTACCACAACACTTAGTGACAATTATTCCCCTCAGTGGATATTTAGAGTAAATTTCTAAGTGGAAAATCAATTAACACATTCTTTCAAACACCCAACAAATATACAGACAGTCCTGAGATCTTAGATGTCACATGATTTGTACAGAAGCCATCAGATGGTTTCACTGTAAACTGGTTGTAAAAGTTTGACTAAACTGCTGCTGAATAATTGAATCTTGAAGACATTTTAGATTTTGATATATAATGTATAATAGTCCTTTAGAGCCCATGTCATGCCGTGTACGTTGAGTTCAACAACGTTATAATCCTCTCGGTTTGGTCGTTTTGCTGCATCTATAGAGCTGCTAAAGTTGTCAGAAGAAATTCTGTCAAGTTGTATGAATGAACGTCAGATAGCTGTCACGTAAAAGTTTGGTCCATCCAGTGCTCTTTTTTTTTCCAGGTTGAACAAGAGATTTCATTGGTCCAGAGGAAGATGTCTGACCTCGAGTCAGTACTCCAGCAGAAAGACATAGAGCTGAAGGCCTCAGAGACGCAGAGGACAATCTTGGAACAGGATCTGGCAACTTACATCACAGAATGCAGTGTGAGTGGATCTGCCATAAAAGTAGATGCTGTTTGGATGGCTTGGGTTGTGTTTTTTCACACATTCCAGGAATCCAGATATTAAACTACATGATCCAATTTTCCCCAAAAACATGACTTTGATGGTTGAAACCTGCAACTTCTTTAAACCCTTTAAGGCCCAACCACAAAAAAAATGTGAAGTCAAATTCTTTGAATGTGAGCTGTTGTTTGTCTCTTTAACCAAGTGTAACAAAACAATAAAAAATTTCCATTAATCGCCATGTTATACGTAAAAATTAATGTCGTGTAATCTTCTACTTGGTATCCATTTGGGGCAGAATACAAATGTGAGACTGAGTTCAATAGGATTTTAAGCAAAGTTTTTACCATAAAGTGTTGGAAAATGTCGGAATGTATTATGTAAAATCACTTTTGTTGAGGGTTAAAGAAGTATCTGTATGGTAACTGCAGAGACTCTCTAAAGGAAACGTTGTGCTCTTGCTTTTTATGGGATTCTTACTGCCTAAAAATCCTGGACCTGGACTCATCTCCTATCGGCCATGATGTTGTAATTGATGCAGTATTGTCTTTTCTAAATTCACAAGACCTTCCCAGGAAAACACATCATTACGCGTTGCTTGTTCAATACTGATGCACTGCAAAAACTAAAATCTAAGTAAGATTAAACATCTCAAATCAAGGACACATATGCTTATTTTTTTGCTTAAGATAATTATTCTTACTTAGTCGTTTTTTTTAAAGATTTTTTTACTTGTTTTAGGAATTCTTGATTGTTGTGTAGGGTAGGGTTAGATCGCTGTCCAACAAAACTGACGAGCTCCGGGTGCTGACAGAACATATCCCAGACTGTAATGCGTCTGTACACAGCTTCAAGACAGTCCATGCAAACCACAAAGAACAACTCAACAAGAACAACTTTCGTTTCTGTTATACACATATAAAATATAGCAAAGTGAACTGCAAACATAAGAAAAAGCTCAAACAATGACATGTCTTTGTCTTTTAGACATGTTGTTGCCATTAAATCAAATATCTTTTCCTTGAAACAGTCATTTTGTTTTTTGTGATTTGTAGTTCATCACATTTTGGTTTTTATTAACATAAATGCACTTATTAAACTCAAGTAATTGAATATATTTATAATCTGTTCTGGTTTTAGAGCCTAAAGCGCAGTTTGGAACAAGCACGAATGGAAGTGTCCCAAGAGGACGACAAAGCGCTGCAGCTCCTCCATGACATCCGGGAGCAAAGCAACAAGCTTCAAGAGATCAAAGAACAGGTAGGACAACGTGCTAGCTATAACACACTGCAGGTCAATGGATTAATGCTTCAGTCCTGATGCTACATAGTAAAAGATAAATTATTCATGAGAAAATTATGAGCGCACAAATCAGCAATCAGCAGCTAATGGTGTTAAACTGGTTTTAATCAGCCTTTTCTTTATTTGAGTTAATTCTTTATAATATACAAAAGCTTCACTGTCTCAGTTTGAAACCAGCACTCAGTATTTTCACATTTACTCTGAAATTGATTATTTTATTTTATTTTTCATACACAAGCAGATTATGAGTATCTTGGTATAGGAGTCAGAAATAGCAGGTGAAGTCACCAAGGCCGAATGTGTGGGTTGGAAGTGTTAATTAGACCATTGCATGATGCTGGAGCCCCTCCTCCTCCTGCATGAAGTCAGTATAATATTAAACCCCTAAAGCATGTGCACAGATGCCACATGTTGCAGAAACCTCTTTATGTAAACAACTGTGAACATTATTTAAAATCAATGAATGTTTAATTGCTTAATTGCAAGAAAAATGCATCCATAGCACATAGATATAGAACATATGTAGTTCAGTTGTCCGTGGAAACTACAAAGACTGAGTGTCAACATGAGAAGTTTAGCGAGAATCCATCCGAAGTCACCGCATACAGACTACTGCATATGAATTACTGAAATTAAAAGTGATGAGTATGAGGCAAGCAAGTGTTTGAGCACAGTATGACTGTATTACACAACGGGCTGCCAGCTGGGAGTATTCAGCTGCTGTAGAAATGGTACTTTATAAAGAGCATAAAATCACCTTGCTGTCATTATGCATCATTTAAAGGGAAAAAAAGGTAAAAAGATTTTTTTTCAGCCTACACTAATGCTGGTTACCAAGCTCTGAATACATTGTGCAGCGGTTGCCATGGTGATGAGAGCCATATACCTAGAGTGTGGAGAGCACTGATGCAGTGGGCAGACTGTTGTGATGAGGTGCTCACATTGTTTGAAAAACAGTGTTTGGCCATCACTTTCTATACCCCTTGTGTGAAAACAAAGATCATGATGGGTTACTCTTTTTTATGGTTTACTCTTCTTCTGACAAATGTTTTAATATCTTTACTTGCATTTCATGTCATAGGCATAAAAGAAGAAAAGAAGGAGCTTATGCTAAATAAATAACAGGTGTTCAGAATAAATACTGCAGCTTTGTGGTCCTCATAACACGAGGACACGTTTTATTCATTTGTCCCCTGACATTGTCCTGATAATGATGCAGGAGATTGGTGGAAGATTGTGTCTCATATGTTTTTACAAGCAGAGGTTGTCCAGAAAAGTTGGAGTGATCTTAAAATTCAGAACTTCAGGAAGATGATCAAATGTCAGTTCTTGTCATCTCTTGCAGTGTATTAAGCAGATAAATGATTTCATATGTCTAATACATGGTTTAAAGGATATGGCTCAGCTGAGTCAGTCATTTTGTCATCAGTCCCTTTTAATTTAATTATAGTCATTCACAGTTTTGTTGACGTTTTCTTTTTTTAATTTGCACCATGTGCACCACTTATAACGTTTAAACACTGATGTAAAAGAGAAAAACAAACCAGAGATGATTATCTTGTCTGCAGCGCTGCTTCTTTGCTCTTACATCAAGAACTCTGCGGCTTCATGTTTAAAATAAAAATACAATAAGTTGCTCCCACAGGTACTTTCTTACAGTTATAGCTCAGATATTAATACAACACAGACAAAAAAAGTCACAGAAATATTTCATGGAAAAGGACTGAGAATAATGATAGCATCCTTTTTTAACACAAGTTTACACACAGCCAATGCTTTTAGGCACAATTAAAGCCAAAAGAGCCTGCGGCTACAAATTTATGATTGCTTCATGCGTCTGCCTGTTGTATCTCTGTGTTCACTTTGTTGCCTCTCAGCAGGGTATGCACAGCAGCCAAATCCAGCATTTCATCTTGAAAAGCATCTGTCTCCCACGCTCTATCATATGACTGCAGTATTTATCATTTTTATACAGAAGCCGTGCAGCGTTGAATCAACAAACAATACAGATTGTGTATTCATGTACTTTCAAAGACAATTAAGGAATCTGAGCTGAAGCCAGTAAGATCTGCAGCGAGTTACAAATACGATCAAAAGATCTTAAAACTGGAAGACAATTGTTGATATGCTTAAATGTTTAAGCAAAATGATGAAGAACTGCAGAAAGCAATTAATCCTGATAAAGATAAGTTGTTTTCTTGCCAGAGTGTGAGAAAAAAAATGTATCTGCTGCACTGTTTCAGATCACACATTAATAAAGCTGAGGCTTGGCAGTCATGAATGAATCGCTGATAATAGCATGAATAATAAGTGGACACAGCATCACACAGTGCATAGTTGAATAATAACTGATTTTAAGGTTTTTCTTTCTAGATATTAAAAGCTACAGTTTGAATTGATAGCAACCTGAGTGGATGTTTAATTTTGCACCAGAAGCATTTTTTACTGCGTCAGAAATGCAGTGACAACCTCTGCAACACAGCAAATAATTCTTTATATACTTCCCTTCCATGTTTAATACTGAAATCTACTTATTTAATGTCTTTAAATAACTTAATTATGTATAAATCTCTAATTAGTCCAGTTATGAATGTGTCAGAGATCCACTTAAACATCCACAGTCCTGCTGATGTTCTGTGTGTGTTTCTCAGCAGACAGGTGTGATGTAGGCAGCATGTGCATTTGCATACAAAACAGGTAACTGAGACCTAATGTTGGGAGGAATTGCAACAAATGGAGAGACCCTACTGCCTGTGATGATATCTGCTTGTGGATGATAACACCAACAATCAAAACCAAAGTCAGAGTTTTGGTCAGAGTTTTGGACACTTTTCCATTAGATTTAATGGAAAACCTTTGAATCTTTGTGTATGTTCAACTTATATTTGTTTTCTATACAACTGCTTTTTTAATCCATCAGTAGACTTAATGACAGGAAAATGATTGGTTGGTTGCTTCACTCATCATCTATCAGCTTTGTTTTTCAGTTTGCTGGTAATTCCCAGGATGGAAACGAATCTCAGCAGGTATCATGCGAGAGGCAGGGTACAGTTCATCACAGGGAAAAATAAGAAGTCTTATTATTGTCAGATGGAGCCATTTATCCCCAATTTAACCCCTCCATCAAGTTGCTTGGCCATGTTTCACTGCCCTGTTTCTACAATAGCTCAAAAGGGACAAACCTAACACTGCAAAGCAGGAAATGTTATCTCCAAAAATCAAAGTGTTTCTGTTTTTAGGAACACATGGATGGGAATAAAAAGGATGGTTTCTCAGTGTTAAAATATGATATATTTTTTTTTATTAAAAATGTCGGTTAAATCATCTGCAGAACATGATCCATACCATTTCAACAGATAAAATGGATTCAAACTGAGTTTTAGTGAAATTAAGATTACTGGTATGTGATCATTTCTTTTTTTGTTCCCACATAAATTGCGTCCTCTCAGTGGCTCGGAGTAGAATAGGGGCCAGTGGATCACCATCATGTCTGACGCTGTCTGCTTTACTTACTCTAATCTGCTTTGGCTGAGCATCCGTCTCCCTGGATGTAGAAGGATGCTACTTCCTATTAGGCTGATGCGCCCCATGAACACACGAGCTGGTTGAAATTACATCTGTTATGCTGGGTGTAATTATTGTTTAACTGAAATGGAAGTGACCCTGGCATATTGACTCTTTTTTGTTGTGATGCACAACAGGAACCTTATCTTTGCAATATTCTTGTTGTTAGTTTGAAATAGCAGTTTTTGTTCACTCCGTCCTCGGAGCTGGTCCTCTCAGCTAAGCACATGCACTTTTTCTGCTGCCTTTATACAGGAATATCATGCTCAGCTGGAGGAGATGCGAGTTTCTGTTAGACAGCTGGAGGAGGACCTGTCTGCAGCTCGTCGCCGTAGCGACCTGTATGAGTCTGAGCTGAAAGAGTCTCGACAGGCCAACGAGGAGCTGAAGAGGAAGGCTACAGATTACCAGCATAGGATACAGAAGGTCCTCGTCATTACTGAAGCTGTTCAGGGGCTGAAAAAAAGTTGTTTTTTTAACACATCATTCACATATGTGTCTGTTGGACCATTTCTTACATTCGCACTGTATTAATATGAATCTAAGTTGTTAATATTTATTTCTGAGAAAGATTTCAGTGAGTTTTTATCTTCACAGGCCAAAGAGCAAGGCAAGGCAGAGGTAGAGGAGATGGTTGTCAAACTAGAGAAGGTACTTTATCAAGTTGGCTAATTATTATTAAACTGTTTAAAGCGTAAAAATAAAAGCAATGAATGTTTGTTTTAACCTGTCAAAATGTTGCTTTTTATTTCTTAGGCCAGTGTCGAGCAGCAGTCAAAGATCCAGGACCTACAAGAGAAGCTTGCCAAGGTAGAATATGTTTGCTGGGAAGATAAATGAATAATTTATGACTTCTGCCACTAAAAGCAAAAGCGGTTAACAGTTTCAGATGAATGTTTTAATTCGTTCCTTCCTGACGTTCTTCTCCTGGTTTCTGCGTCTTTTCAAGTCTGTGGTGAAAGAACAATTAGATCATCTTTTAACAACAGTTGCTGCTCAGCCATCAGACTAACAGCTTGTCTCAAACATCAGTTCGTCTTCACTGGTTTCTCTGAAATGAGCATTTAAAAGCACCTTCTATGAGATGAAGCTGAAGCTTTAGATCTGTATTTAATCCATACAGACAGATATTTACTAGTATGTATCAGATTGCTTGTTTAAGGTAGTGTAGATGACCGTTATTCCTGTCCAGGACGAGGACACTGGTTTCTTTAGAAGAATATGAATTTAATTATGAAGAATAAAAGAAGATGGACATACATTAAACATTAAAACATGAAGGGACAAAACATTAAGACATACAGACATGATACAAGGTTATATCCCGGGGAGAATCCCTCCAGTGATCTGTCGTCACACAGAAGTCTGGAGCTATTCTGCCCCAGTCAGATAGGGGAGCTTTGTTTAAAGACTTTGGTTATGTGCGTCAATCTGAAGCCTGTTCTTATGATATGACAACAAAACTGAGGTCTTGCCTAAACATTTCGCCGGCCTTGCAGATGATTTACTAAGGTCAGAATGACATCAGTTTAAGAGCCTTATGGTCGGACCTTTCCGCTAGACATTAATTAAGAGTAAGGTAATTAAACTAATATATGCAATTCCTCTACAGGTAGTTTTAAAGATTCATTGTAAATCCAGACAGGAAATCTTTCTATAAGATTTTATAAAGAACGGTTCAAACTGAGAAACACACTTATGACTCATTTATGTATATTTTTTAGGCACTGAAGGCCAGTGCTGAGGCTACAGACCTTCTTCAGAGCATCAGAGTAGCCAAAGAGCGCCTTGAGCGAGATCTGGAGAGGCTTCAGAATAAGGAAGACTCCAGCGACAGCCTGCGCCGGCGTCTCCGTGAGACTGAGGTACTTTCACAGCTCCGGTTTCTTACACACCTCCCCTCAGCCATACATACGTTTTCGTTCTCCTCAGTATTTGTATTTCATCATTTGTTGCATTGCATGGTTATGCAACTCTGCACTGAATAAATCATGTTCAGAGCTCCAGAAAGCACAAAAAGCACATATGTTTATTTTTTGCACCTTCTGATGAAAACTGTGCTTTGACCGATGATAGCAGGAGACTTTCCAGGGAATGGACCTCTCTTTGCTGCCCCATAGCTTTGGGTCCAACGTGGTAAAAGTTTATTTAAAACACATTAAATGGGGGTCTTTTACATCTGAACTGGAACTTATTGCTTCATCTTTTGATATGATTAAAAACCCAGTGCGTCTCATAAAGAGGAATATTCAAGCCTTTTTCTGCTCATCACAACGTGCAGGCAGACAATCAGCAGGTGAAGCGTTCACCATTTTCAGCTTGTTCTCACGAGCATCTCTCCTGTTTTATTAGTTCAAGGATGAGATATAAGCTATATTTGTGAAGCGTTATTTTAAATCAGCACGTTAAAATTAGGATGGATGAATGTCATCTTCATTTAAAAAATGCTCAGGGTCATTTTTGCTGAGTTTCAAAGCTTCTGGCATCTTTTAACATCAACGCAACTGAGCTTTTAGAGTTAAGGAATGATGCAATAACTACTGCTGACATAAATCATTAACAAAGCAAGTGGTTTTCATCTCAGCTGCCACTTCTTCCAAAAGCTTTTTCACGGCTGAAGCAAATGTGTGGATGACTTATGTTTGTTGTCTGCAGGATGGGAGGAAGACTTTGGAGAACCAGGTGAAAAGGTTGGAGATCGTCGAACGCAGAGAGATGAAGCTGAAAGATGAGCTGCAGAGCAAGGCCCAGCAGATTCAGCAGATGGCGGATAAGATTCTGGTAACCCACCTTTCATCTCATGTGCAGGGATAAAATAATCAGAGGAGGTGTGAGATAAACACAGCTCATTGTCATCATTGCAGAGGAAAACAGGGCGGGTTTGTTATTTCCTAGCTTTACAGAATGTGAACTATTATATTTATATACAGATGGGATGCAACACATCAGTACGCTTCAGCTTAAAACCAGACACAACTTTGATGTGCTCATGGAGGTGTTTCTCAGATTTCATTTTTTGTTCAATCTTCAGCAGCTTTCTTACCTTCTTCAAGCCTTAGACTTATAAATAATTGATTTTCACATGTCAATACAAAAGCAAGCAGCTGTTTCTGCATTTTGAAAATGAGAGAGACATTTTCTCTGCATAAATCTTCAACCATTAAGTTTAGCATTTAGCTGCGATGATCAAAACGGGAGGTGTTTCAGGCCAGCCTTTACTTTGTCTGCTTGTATCTCCATGATATCAGTTATAAAACATTAAACAAATGAAGATTAAACAATTGACAACATTGTGTTGTAAAAGTCGGCATAGAAGGAGGCATGAAAACATATGATGATGAGATTTTAATGAATGAACCTTAATGAAAATACCCTCTGCTATTCTACTTCTAAACTAGATGATACTTTAGAAACTATCGTGTTTGCGTAACACTAGAAAAAAAGTTGCATTTAATTCACAAACATGATCACATCTGAATAAAACAGAAGCTTTCCAAACTTCTGACACACCGAATCTACATACATATATATTTCCCATTTACCTAATATTTATCATATTTTTCTATGGTTTTAATGGTGAAAAACAGCTCATTAAGACATTGTTTCAACTCGCTGCTTTGCTTCAATAACATCCTGATTTTATTTCTGAAGTTCCATCTGACAATATCAGCATTTAAGTACCTTATATACGTATGTGGAGTGAATTCAGGTATAATTATATGTGTGAAGATCTGCCACAGAGAAAGTTCAAAGCAGCAGAAATTTAGACATATCAATTAAACTGGCTACATATAAAGTCTACTTGCAATGTGACAGATGAGCTGCACATGTAACTAATCTGATTGGGATTAGGAGTTAGGAACCTTCTCATTAGTCCCAAATATCTGCTAGGAAAGGTTTGTCATTTTGGCCTCTGATCATATGTTCATGTTTTTGCGTAGGAGCTGGAGGAGAACCTTCGAGAGACCCAAAGCACTGCCCAGCGGTTAGACACTCATCTGAAACAGAAGGAAAAGCTTTTTGAAGACAAGATAAAGGTTCACTTTCCAGATACATAAAGCATTCAGATACTACATAAATCAACAGGCAGCTTCACCCCACTGAACTTGCAGGAAATGCTCTTTCATTTAGCCGGTGAATTTGTAGGTGTTACCTTCTTCAAACCGTTCTCTGTCCCATTAAGTGATATCCTGGTTATGGTTCTGTGGGCTGGCTGGCGTTGAACAGGTGCTGGAGGCTCAGATGAAGGCGGACATGGCTGATAAGGAGATGCTGGAGTCCAGTCAGAGCAAATATGAGGAGGAGGTGCGGGAGAAGTGCAGTGTCATCAGTGAACAGAAGGCGGTAAGAAGTGTCCAGCTTGGAAATGACACAGTTTCAGCTGCTTTTTAAAATTAATCACACTGACACAGATCTGTGTTCAGAGCACAAAGGGGCCTAAATGTGATCCCATTTAAATAAAAAAAAATGTAGCTAAATACGTCATGAGGACACAAGTTATGTTTCCTGAATTTCTGTTCAGACTATTAATGCAATGGACTCAAAAATGAACAACCTGGAGCAGAGAATTGCTGAGCTGTCTGAGGCCAACAAACTGGCAGCCAACAGCAGCATCTACACCCAGAAGAACATGTAAGTTCTCACAACGCACACCTATTCAGTCTGATGGGAACAATAAAATGTATTAGGAAACTTTTTTATTCAAGTGAAAGCTTTTAAGGCAAAAAGTTGATCTAAAATAATGGACTTATAACTAAATAAACAAATCACAAATACTTCAGATGGCTGTTGTTTTGATGTGGATGTGTGATCCTGTCAGGAAAGCCCAGGAGGAGATGATCTCGGAGCTTCGCCAGCAGAAGTTTTACCTGGAATCTCAGGCCGGGAAGCTCGAGGCCCAGAATGCTAAACTAGAAGAGCATCTAGAGAAAATGAGTCAGCAAGAGCAAAGCAATAAGAGCCGCGTGCTGGAGCTGGAAACCAGACTCCGAGAGGTGAGAAGATGTTGTTGGAGGGGGGAGTAGAGGTGTGAAGCTGGTTTATTAAGCAGATTCGTGTGATGATAGTTAACAACAGGCTTTATTTCCCCTTTTTTATTGGTTCTACCTCAGTATTTGTTGCTTTATTGTGTGTGCAGCCATTCATTTAATAATGTAGAGGATCTGCATAAAGTAAAGCTTTCAGTCTTCCACCTGTGCTCGTCTGGCTACATACTGTGAAAACACACCTGTGTGTGATTGCACCCCTGAATATGTAGTGAGGAAGTAATCACAGTGCATTGGGACTTCTTATGGAAGTAGATGCAGCAGATCGACTGGATCTGAGAAAGGGATCTTAATAGGATGAACCGCAGTGAAACAAATGGGACAAAAATTTACTACAGAACACAAGTGCAGCTTAATAATGCTGGACTTCAGGAAGTTACTCACAAGTAATTCTTTCTGCATTTCTTGTTCTGATACTTGTTTTCCAACCAAAAACTATGTTGCTGTTAATTCTGCCGATATGAACACTGATATTCCCATCGCTAATCCTTCTGCCTTTCTTTGTACCCTCTAGCCACCTTTGTGACAAACAATGCCCATAAAGAAAGGAAATACTTCCTCTCTGTTATGTTGTTATGTTGTTTTAATGGAAGTCAGTGGGGCAATTTTCGCCAAGAAGCTTAGAAGAGGGGGTATTGAATCAATTTAGCTAATCTCTGACTAATTACATTCATAACTCCATCCTCATATTTATGATACAAATGATGCAATAACTTCCATGATTAAACATGGCATTTACATGGTTAAAGTTATTTCATGTTTTGGTAGTTCTGACCAGATCTGAAGTTGTTTAACTGATTTATTGAATAAATAATAATTAACATTGATGCAGATAGCTTTGTTGTGCATGCACATTTTGGCCACGAGGTTTGAAGACAGTGCAAAATGCATAATAAAGTATAAAAGATGTGTGATAAAAAGACATTAGATTAAAAAAATGTTATTGAAAAAGGTTCATGTCACTAGCTTTAGCTTTAACACAGCATAAATAAAAATGAAAAAAGCAAATAGCCAAAAATAACAAAGTAGCGTTAAAAGACGTTAAAACAGTTTTCTTTTCACATGGAGGCGGAGTCATCTGGGATAAAGTATCAGGTGTGATGCTGTGTCATCCCTGTGGCAAGCTGTGTACTATGTGTGTGTCTGACTGCTCCTTAAGGTACAGCGTCCTCACCTCCTCCTCCTAATCCCACATCCCCTTGGTTCTGTTTGCAGATTGGGCTGGAGAACGAGGAGCAGAAGCTGGAGATTAAGCGTCAGGTGACGGAGCTGACCTTGTCACTGCAAGAGCGTGAATCTCAGATAAGCAACCTGCAGGCAGCTCGCCACGCTCTGGAGAGTCAGCTACAGCAGGCCAAGACTGAGCTGGAAGAGACCACAGCGGAGGCTGAGGAGGAGATCACGGTGCTCAGAGTAAGAACCAGAGGAAGTGGAGAAGTGCTAAAGATCATGTCTTCTTTGGTGCGGTGTAATTTGGCAATGATATCTGTCCGTCTGTCTCTCTTTTCATGTTTCTTACAGGCACACAGAGATGAGATACAACGCAAGTACGATGCTTTGAGAGACAGCTGTGCTGTAAGATTCTCACTCTTTTTCCTCCATCTATGTTTTGCTCTTTCACTCCTTCCAGGAATAGACAGCTTTCTTGGCAGCACGCATTAGCTGAATCATCACACATCATCATGCATAACCTAAAGTAGCCGTGTTTCAGCCCATATGTGTCTCTGTGACTTTTGGGAACTCATTTTAAAACATTTGACTCCTTATTCACACCATTTCAGTGCACACACACACTCACACCTATGGGCAATTAAGAGTCTCCAATCAGCCAAGGTGCATTGACTTTGGACTGTGTGAGGAAGCCGGAGAACCCGGTGAGAACCCACGCTAACACAGGGAGAACATGCAAACTCCACACAGATAGGCCGCCGTCCGAGCCGGGGATCAAACCGGCAACTTGCTTGCTGTGAAGCTACAGTGCTAACCACCTCGCCACCATGCAGCCCATGTTATTTTCAAATAATTTAAATACTAAAGAAATCCAGCGGCTGCAGACTGGGATTGTCATTGTCAATGTGATATCTGCAACACAGATTTAACAATAGTGTTAGATAACTTCATAGTAACGTTGTTTTCCATTAAACCACTGAGCACATTAACACCAGAGGTCAGGAAGATAATGGCTTCTATTAAAATATTTTCATGGTTTGGCAGATTCCCATTCTGGGAATTTATTTACCAGTGCTTCTCTCTGTTTTATCTGATTATCCGGAACAATTATGCTTTATTTAGTTGTTTAAAGTTGTGAAGTTCCATCTGCTCCTCTGTTAGAAGTGATGTTTATTTTATTATTAGACACTATGAGAAGATGAAAACTGTGTCCTACCAACTTTGAGAAATTATTTATGGGTTTTAAGGGCCGTCAGATTTACATAGCGTGAATCTACATCAACAATATCACAGTCCTCCTTTTTCCCTTTGCTCTACTTTTGAGATCCTCCCACTTACAAACTGTTCAGATAGCAACATCCATAAATTCAGCTGGCCAGTAATCAAATCAAGGAAAACATGGCCAAGTTCTTCATCAAGCAGGCTCAAAATGAGAGTATCTCTTAACCTGCAACATTATATCATGCTGGTCTGATTACTGTCCTGCTTTAAGATCTTTTTGAGCTACAGCACAATGTCAAAAAATGTTATTATTATTAAAAATAGTATTACTTCCAACATAAGCAACCAGGTAAGCAATCTATGTAGATGGAGCTTCAGTGACATAAACCTAAAACAGCAGACAGCCTAAATGTAGTACTAAATGTACTAAACAAAACATGGTAAACGTACTCTGATTCTTTTGCATGAAAAGCTGCAGGCATCTGATGATGCTGTGCTGAAACTTATAGGTTTAATCTGGACATTTGTACTTGTGTTATAGGAATAAACAGGTAATGAAAGATTGCTAAGATGACAACTTGTCAAATAGCTATCATAACTCAGCTGAAGCAGGTATTTATACAACCATATCAGTTCAATCATCAGCTGAAAACAATACACACAAAAATGTTAATAAATACTTGAACACAAAGCAAACAATGCGGTTATGTATCTGTACCAGTTGCTGAAGAAACAAACATTTATTCCAGCGTAAAATGAAGCTAAACACAGCTTAAGGCTGAAAGAAATCGACTTTCAATGTATCACCACACCAGTTTGAAGTAAGTTTAAAGCAGTTGTTTAATTAGTTATTCTTTAAAAAATAACAACATTTGTTTTATATTTTTAAGATACTTTTTTCTTTGTGCAAATACAACCAGTAGCCTAATGTCATGTAAGGCTTTAACCTAATGTTAGCATGAAGCTACATAGCAGTGCTAATCTCACTGCTAATCTAGTTAAATGATACCTCTACATTAGTTTTGAGATAATGTGGATAAACAATGTCAATTTTATTTTAAGTAAGCATATTTATGTAGTACACATCAATTAGGTCAAATATTCAAATTGGAACTAATAAAAAAATTAAAGAAGCTCCAACTAAAACCTCAGTATCTACATGAATTAGCACAGTCTAAGCTAATGCTAATGATTCAGCTTATTTTTAAACACTTGATTCAAAAGTAAGTTACAGAAAGAAAATGTGGATACATATTGCCTTTTAGTTTATTTTGTTTTTGGCAGATATATAAATGAAGAGAAGATAATAGGGGAAGTTGAGCCACACAGGTAATTGTGTTCATACACAGTAGATTTGTCACATTATTTGAAAACATTTCTAGAAATAAGGCTTGTACAGACTAAACATTCAGCTTTCAAGGCTGCATTGGGCTATTTTAAACCTTTAATTTCCCTGTAGAACGATTCTGTCACTTCTGAATTATACAAACAAACTATAAGCGGTTAAATTTGAAGACTGTAAACTCATACTCAACAATTGTTTTCAATCTTTTTTGCAAAAGGGGAAAAGGAGCCATCTGTATTGTGTATGATCAGTTCCAAGTAAATGTTTGCTAATTTTAATTAAGGAAACTGTAACTCTGCGTCATCCAACAGAACCAAGCACATTTTATACAGCAGTGTTGAAGAAGCAACGCTTTGGATGTGATTTACCTTGGCTCTTCACGTTGTTTATGGATTAGATTGACAAATGATTGGAGTAAATATAGATGCTTGCCAGATCACCACTGCATCCATCCCAACGCTGACTTTTTACCCCGTCTTAGGAAGTTAGTTGATTCTCTCAGTCCCCTTCCTCCAGGGAACAGATGTACTGACTCAGTGCACAGCAGACACAGCTAATTTATGTACTTAAAAGCTTTGCTTCTTTCCCCTGCCTCCTTGAAGTTCTGCATTGTATACATGTTCCCATCAGAACCAAGTATAGGGAGCTTTTACCAGGCAGCCTCATCAGCCGCTAACCCTCATTTCCCTGCAGTGTGCTCAGCGGTCACAGTTGATGAGGGAAACCGACTGATGCTGATGAAATGATTAGCATGCTCAGTGATCTAGACGCTAAACAAGCTGCCTCCATAGCATGCAATATTATAAATAATATGTACAATGTTAATGAGATGTATTGTATTAGTGTCGGCTTGTAACGTCCTTTGGGAGCCCTGGAGTTTGAGTTCAGTTTTCTTTAGACTTAGATATCTGACTTCAGTGTAGTCAGACAGGAGTTATGATATCTTAGCTACAAGTCTGAATGACTGCAATTAGAGATGAAAAGGGTTAACGGGCGCAGATCTTTGGGATGACGCTGGCTACAATATACTCCGACTGACGTGGTTTTGTCTCTGACATAATAGTGTGTCATTTATGTGGAGTGTGTGAGCACAGTGTATTCAGCTGACATATCTGATCATGATTGATCATTCAATTAAAGCTAAAATATATCTGTTCTTCTGTGATGTATTAATAACCTACATCATGATTGTTACTCTGAAGTTGTAAGACCAGTATGGCTCTGTCCCTATGGTCTAAACTCTGTTAACAACAACATCATCCTCTACATATCTAAAGCTTTTAGATCAACACAGAAAGTGATGGTTATCCGGGCACAGAAGCACACACATAACTTTCCATCCGAAGTCGGTATAAATGAATTATTTTTTCTAAAAGAAATGTGAGGAACTGAAGTTTGCATAGTTTCGCCATTCAACCACAAAACATTTGTTTGTGCTCTAAAGAACTTGTTGACTTTTTATCTCAAGCAGTAAATGAACATTTCCATGTCAGAATCCTGTTCAAACCTCAAAGAAAACTGTGAACAACAACAAAAAACACTAATGTTATCAGACTTCTGCCAGTAAAATGTTACTAATATTTTGTAATCTTCAACTTTTAACCGTTCCAGCAATGTAATGCAAAAATTTGCATATTGTGTGTGATCAATCAGTTTCCAACCTGGACTTGATGTTACAGGCTAAAGGGACCATAACAGTGAGCTGGAAGTCCCATTTTCAAGGGTTGTAGACATGAGCTTCCACAAGAATACTGAATTTTTTTTATCTAGGTTCATTATATAGATACAGTATGTGTGTACTGTATGTGTACATCTTTATATGTGTATGTATGCATATGTATGTCTGAGAATATGTCTATATATATATACATATATATATATATATAATATTTCATATCTTCAGTGCATATAACGCCATCTCCTTAAGCTCTGAGTCTGTGTTTTGTGGCTAATTTGCAGGTGATCACAGACCTTGAGGAGCAGCTGACCGCGCTGACTCAGGAGAATGCCGAGTTGAATCGCCAGAACTTTTACTTGTCCAAGCAGCTGGACGAGGCCTCAGATGAGAGGGAGGATAGACTGCAGCTGAGCCAGGATGTGGACAGGCTGCGGCGGGAGGTAGCTGACCGCGAAATGCACCTTAACAACCAGAAACAGGTACGCGGCTGCTAGTTGCACAGCTTATCCTGCACACATACTGTATACATGCTTCTTCTCTGTCTGGACATATTTTAAATCCTAACATCCTACTGTGGACATTTTCACATCATAAGGAGTGTTTGGCTGGTCTTCTTAGCTTGGAGACAATTATTTCCAAAGATGTAAATAGAATCAGGTTTAAAACAGGATTAAAGTTTGGAATTAGTTACAATAAATAAAACCAAATCTTTAGATTATAAATGAACATTTTGACCAAACTTAAATAGAAGTATTTCTTTCAGTACTTCCACAATTTTTATCTCATTTATTTTCATTTTGATAAATTGTTCCAGAGCTGATGGTAACACATCTCAAACAGAAGTTTGGACTCTAAAGAAAGATTCAAAAGTCCTATTGGATCAGGGCAGGGTGAGTGGGGAAAGCTTGCAAGTTAGATGAGGAGCAGGCAGCAAAATAATGCATGAATGCAAAGTTTAGGAAGGTACAAATAAAAAGATGCTATGTACAAGCACAAAACTCATCAAGAAAGCCAACATCAAGATGTGAGAGGGTAATAAATCCGAGCTTCATCTGTTTTCTGCACAGTGCAACCCTGACATGATTCGCTATCGGACAGAGACACACAGCAAGTTTGTATTCATCCATTCTGTAAAATAGCTAGCTTGTGTCACCGCATGAATAAATCAACACTCAGACAGCTGAAGCTGCTTTTTTGAGTCAACTAAATGATGAAACATTCAGGCAGGATACCACTTTAATTTAATATATGAGAGTATAATCCATTAAGTGAGTTTTCTGCAACGGTTTTGATCTGTTTGAATCAGTTCCCTGCTCTTTAAGAATGCATTCATCTTCCTGCCTACATCTCTCACACAGCCAGACATAAGCTTTTCACTTTATGTGACACATCCACTATACCTGTAACAGGTGACCTCAACATTGCCCCTCCCTGACAGTGTTAAGAGTAAATCAGGCTGCAGAAACTCTGAGATTATTTCAGTATCGTTATGTGTTGTGTTCTGGTTGCAGCAAGAAAGAGACAGAGAGATGAGGCTGTGCGATGTGTGCGTTGCCCCCGTGGGAGGATATGTGTGTGGGTGTCCAGTAGCGCTCTCAGTCCTGCTGGTTGTGTAACCAGTGATGGAAGTCATAAACGAGGAATGGGGTGGTGTGTGGGAGGGATGTGTCATCCCCATCACTCCCAGGTCGTGCCAGCTGTGGAAGCGTTGGACTTCAGAGGGTTGTGGTGTTGCTGCAGCGCCGGCAGAGGCTATATTTGTCTCCAAGTGCTTTGTCTAAAGCAGTATGTTGTAAGAAAAGAAGCACTGAGCTCCATGTAGGCTTGTTTAAAACAGAGAATATTTCTGTCCAAAACCCCACAAATATACTGATGCTGACCAGCTTTTCTGTTGCAATTTTGTCATTATCGCTGTTTTCATTCTATTCTATTCTATTCTATTCTATTCTATTCTATTCTATTCTATTCTATTCTATTCTATTCTATTCTATTCTATTCTCCATCCATCCGTCCATCCATCCATCCATCCATCCAACGATGGATGGATGGAACGGGAGAGAGGCAGGGTACACCCTGGATAGGTCGCCAGTCTATCACAGGGCCAACATACACTCACCACGCACACTCACACTCATACATAAGGTCAATTTAGAGTCTCCAATCAGCCTATCCCCAAGTTGCATGTCTTTTGACTGTGGGAGGAAGCCGGAGAACCCGGTGAGAACCCACGCTAACACGGGGAGAACACCGCCCCAGCCGGAGATCGAACCAGCAACCTGCTTGCTGTGAGGTTACAGCGCTAACCACCTCACCACCATGCAGCCCTCCATTCTATTCTATTCTATTCTATTCTATTCTATTCTATTCTATTCTATTCTATTCTATTCTATTCTATTCTAT
>JBAMHX010000013.1:25184716-25236201 GCA_037177515.1 Pseudomugil tenellus | reverse complement strand
GAGAGAGAGAGATCACTATCAGTCAAAAGTTTGGACACACTCTCCTATAGGATTTAATTGAAAAGTGTTTCTTTTGTTTGCGGGTATTTTTATTTATTAATCATTAATTAGATGATTTATTATAATTATTTTATTATATTATCTTTATTTATTTTAAGTGTGTATCTTTTTTAAAAAATGTTTATTTAATTGACTTGGTTCCCCCCTCCCTGAGGTCATGGGGAGGCTGGGATCCATCTGACCACCCTCTTCTGCTCTTTTAGAAGCTGCTCGGAAATTCTCTGCTGAAACTGGAAGGAGATGACAGGCTGGATATTAACTGCACCCTGCCCCTAACAGATCAGGTACCTGCAATATTGTGTCCTGTATGCAACCAGATTTTATTTCATGTTTTAAACCACAACAGCAGCCTTATTGAAAAATCATGAAGTCAGAATTTGTGAAGGATCTTTTCTTTCTCATTTGAGGCTCCTGTTTGAATTATTGCAGAGCTGATCTGAATATTTATGAGGGCTTTTATGTTTTCTTGCAGATTGTTCTGGTGGGATCCGAGGAGGGACTCTATGCGCTGAATGTTATCAAAAACTCCCTGACTCACATTCCAGGCCTGGGATCAGTTTTTCAGATCCAAATCATCAAGGAGCAGGAAAAACTGCTGATGATTGTCGGTAGGGTGTCCAATTTTTCTCATTTTCTGTTGATGACAGAAGCAGCTTAGGTTGCTATAAATAACCACCTCCATTAATGAGCTACAATTATTACTTATTATTAAAACCTTAACATGTCACATGATATTTTTAATTCGTTTATTGTAATTTGAGAATATCAGTAAAAAATGTAAAAAAGATGTTAAAAAATGTCATAAGTGTTATGTCTGAGAGGCTTAAAGCATCTATATCGGACCATCTGCTGTGTGTAACATATGTGCTGCAGGGGAAGAGCGAGCTCTATGTTTGGTGGAGATAAAAAGAGTGAAGCAGTGTCTGGCCCAGTCCCACCTGCCCAGCCAGTCTGAACTGGCTCCTTACATCTTTGAGACAGTGAAAGGCTGTCATCTGTTTGCTGCTGGAAGAGTAGGTGCTCTGAGACAAAACAATGAGTGTGTTTTGATGTAAGGGTCCTGCTTTGGTATCACCTACTGATGTTCACACTCTCTTTGCAGGTAGACAACGGGCCTTGTATATGTGCTGCTATGCCAAATAAAATAACCATTCTGCGCTACAATGACAATCTTAACAAATACTGCATCCGCAAGGTAAGTGCCATCTGTTAAAAGAGAAACATACAAAAATAAGTAAGAAAAATATGAAAACATACACCACCAGTCAATAATTTCGACACAATTTACCATTAAATTCAATATCAAAGTGTGTCCAAACTTTTGACGGTAGTACTGTGGATGTTTAACTTCATGCTGGATGGAGTTTGGTGACAAGGAAATGTTTTACACTCATTAAACTTGCACTAAAAACAAAACATTTTTGGATAAATACAGTGGCTCTCCAAAACTTTAATAAAATTTCTGGATAAATAGTTTTCATATTAAGATTGTTGTAGTTTTTATTTATAAGTATTGAAGTATTTCTACCACTAGAGACGTTTCTGCCCTCATGTGGTCAAAAATGGTAATGACAGAGAAACTAGTTATAATATAAATTTGCAGATATTTTAATCGTTTTATTTCTATTGTATTTGACATAAAATAATACGTATTTTTATGCATTTTCAATAATCTGTTTTTAGAATCAATTTACATTACTTATCTGAAGTAAAACAATGAGTTTATAATGTATTCCTGCAGATGAAGTGGAGAAATCCCTTAAAGTATGGATTTTACAAATCAACATGTCATTTAAAAAATATTCAAGGAGTATCACTGACCTCTGGTGGACAGATATGGTAACTACAGCAACAAGGTCGTGCCCTCGGTGACACTAACTAATGAAGGGATGGCTGGATAGTCACAATTTAGACACACTTTGCCATTGGATTTAATAGGAAATATATATATATATATATATATATATATATATATATATAGGACCAAAAATGTGCCATCCTCGTGTTTACCTCACATCCAATAGCTCTTCCTCACAGGAAATTGAAACTCTGGAACCCTGCAGCTGCATCCATCTCACCAGCTACAGCATCATCATTGGAACCAACAAATTCTATGAGATTGAAATGAAGCAGTATGTACTTGAGGGTAAGACATATTGTTCTTTTTTTTGTTTGTTTGATTTGTTGGCTTTGGTGGGATTGTCTTTTAGGTTAAAACTGAACTCTTGTAAAAGCATCTTTTCGCATATTGAGACAAACTTAGCTTCAGGTGTTTGCTTTATCTTTTGCAGAGTTCTTGGACAAGAACGATGTGTCTCTGGCTTCAGCTGTGTTTGCAGCCTCTTCTCACAGTTTCCCCATCGCCATCATGCAGGTGGCTAGCAGTATGCAGAAGGAGGAATACATTCTGTGTTTCCACGGTGAGTCAGTTAAAACATTTTGGAAGGAGATGTTAAATAAGTTGATCTTATATTGTCCTCTGCTTGTTTCCTGATCTGTCACTTATTTAAGACTCATAGTTAAGATGCACACAATGAACACTCATCCTTTCCTGTTCTTCGTTATGGAAATAATAAAAAAAAATGTTTGTGTGACAGAGTTTGGTGTGTTTGTGGATTCTTATGGACGAAGAAGCCGCACAGAGGAAATGAAGTGGAGCCGCCTTCCTCTGTCTTTTGGTAAAAATGTAACTTCAATTGCTGTTGGCTGCTTGTTTAAAAAACAAGAATTAAATGTTTAAACTTTGATTTGATCTCTTCTTTAAATTTGTTTTGTGTGCATGTGCTCCTGCGATGCAGCCTACAGAGAGCCCTACCTGTTTGTCACCTACTTCAACTCCCTGGATGTCATTGAAATTCAGGGACACGCAGCTTTGGGGTGAGACACACTCTGACCATTTTGTGTAAATATGAATTCCTTTGCTTTTCCTTGTAAAACCATTTTATCGTGTGTCCTCGTCTCCAGTCCCACCGTTCTGGCCCACCTTGACATTCCTAACCCTCGTTATCTGGGCCCAGCCATCTCTTCTGGAGCCATTTACCTCGCCTCCTCCTACCAGAACAAACTGCGGGTCATCTGCTGTAAGGGAAGCCTGATCAGAGAGTCTGGAGAGCTGCAGAGGACCGGCTCCAGTCGAGGGTCAGCTGAAGAAATAAATGAATTTAAACTTCACTGTGTTGGTGGGATAAAAACACTTGAATACATGCAAATCGTTTAATAACACTTGAATATTCTGCGTAGGTTGGTAGTGACATCTATGAAGTGTTTAAGGGTTGTTGGCCTGATGAGGCGCCGATGTAAGCTGTGACTCTCTGCTGTGTTATTTATAGTAGTCCCAGTAAGAGAGGCCCCCCCACCTACACAGAGCACATCACAAAGCGTTTAACTTCGGGCCCTGGCAGCCATGATGGCTTGCATCGGGAGCCGAGCACCCCGCACCGTTATCGGGAAGGCCGCACTGAATTCAGAAGAGATAAATCTCCTGCTCGTCCACTGGACAGGGAGAAGTCACCGGGCAGGGTGCTGGACAGCCGCAGGGAGAGGTCTCCCGGGAGATTCGGGGACAGCACTCGGCTCCACGCGGGCTCCGTCCGAACACAGCTGGCCCCCGTTAACAAGGTAAGTTCCAGGATGCTGGATGTGGGTCTCTGATGATCCTTTAGTGGTGACGTGACGACGATCACACTGAAAGCAACAATAATATAAATGAACGACGGACAAATAAAGTGTGATGGCCGTTTTTCCGGTCAAGGACGAGGACACTGGTTTCTTAGATTGAGAAGAATATAAATTTAATAATGAAGGATAAAAGAAGTTGGACATACATTAAACACTAAAACATGGAGTGAGACGATACACGAAAGACATACAGACATGGAACAAGGTTACAACCCGGGAGAATCCCTCCAGAGATCTGTCGTCACACAGAAGTCTGGAACTATTCTCCCCGGTCTCTTAGAGGCACGTTTGTTTTAAGATTTTGGTTGTGTGCGTCAGTCTGGAGGCTGTTTTTAGGATATGACAGATAAAAATGAAGTCCCGTCTAAACATTTTAATGATGGAAGGACGCCGGCCTTGCAGATTGTTTACCAAGGTCAGAATGACATCAGTTTAGGAGCCTTATGGTCGAACCTTTCAGCTAGACATTAATTAAGATCAAGGTAATTAAACTAATATATGAAATTTCATCAACAAAAGGAATGAAAAGCTTTTAGAGGGCAACATATAAAAATGTTTGTATTTAATGAGTAATAACATTGTGTTGCATTCTCCATTAAGCTGCTCCCAGTATCACTGCTGGTCTGTTGATTGCTGAGGATGCGTCAGAGTGAATGAAGGCATATTAGCTTTAAACCGATCCAGCTTTCTAAGCTGTAGCTGACACAAACACAACCATCCTGCATGTTGTTGGGATCGCTCTGTGTACCTAGGGGTGACATGACCCCCCAGGGGTGACTGGTTCTGAAACTGCCTGTGAAGGAGACACAAAGGCCTCATCTGTTTAGTTTTGGTTTATTCTGCGTGTCCCTCTTTTGTCTAAAAAAAGTTCTGAAATGATTTCTGTACATACTTGTGTTTACTTTTCCGCCTGAAGAAGCCTTTTGGATGATCAGTGAAACACTTTCAGGTCTTTGACTGAAATTCTTTAGGATAATCAAGCTGCATGACAGAAACTACACCAAGATAAACCAAAGGCGTATTTACCCCACCATCAAATGCTACGTCCCTTTGTCACCAGACGTCTCAGTATGTTATTGTTGAACTTCTTGAATATTATGACTACTTTATTATGACAGAGCAACCCAGTCCTCTCATTTATCCCACAGGCCAATTCTAATCTAAACGACGTGCACATGGATGCTATGCTGAAAAACAGACCTCCTTTTTTAAAAAACCTTTGCTGTATTGTTGATTTCCAGGTGTGGGATCAATCATCAGTGTGAATCGTCAGCTGGAGGCTGAAGAGAACACAGAAATCCACTCTAAATGCAAGCACACAAACACATCGCTAAGGCTGGCATCAGCCCCATTGCCTGTACATAGTGCAGCCTGAGTTCCTCATACAAGAAACACAAACTTGCAGCGGGAGACGTCTCCTGTGACAATCCTCTTCTCTGGCACGTGCTTTCATGCGCGTTATCCCGCAGATGTGGTGACGGGGACCCAACAGTGATGCGCAGATGGAGAAAACCTTTCTAATCCAGCGGTAGTTGTACATATTGCTGTGTTGGCTTTTTATAGATAAAAGGGAAAAGTCAGTCTATTTTTTTTAAAAAGGACTTTTTAAAAGATGTTGCAGGGAGATCACAGCAACCCCGTCCTCTGGGTTGGTTAGAAATACAATCTCGGCCTTATGATGAAGAATAGTTTCTTTTTTTCCCCTCTGCTCAGAGAATCAAACCAACTTTTAATTCCACATATAAATCGTGAGGAGGAAGAGGACAGAGTGGGCGATACTTTGCACATTGGTTGGATTTGAACAAGACTTCTTGTTACATGACCAGTCTTCTGACTACATATATACCTGCATATGACTGCTTGTTTGACCGCCGTCGTCCGGCCACACTTTGTAAAACAACAAGTAAAGCAACGTTTTGCTTCAAGTGTTCCTTGTGTTGTTTTCTGCAAACCTAAGATGAAGAAAAACGCAGCTCTGCCTCTGATCCCAGACTGAAACGGCCTGCTGCTGATCGTGGTGCAGATGTCTGTTTATGTGCAGTGATATGAAGTCTAGTAAGTGTCAGAGGTCCTCGCCTCTTTAGGGCCACTTAAACCACCGTTTGTCACATCAGTGAGCATGACTAAGTAAAAGCAGCACTTGTCGCTTTTTGATCTTTTCTCTTGGTTGTTTTCTGCCATGTATTCACTTGAATTTGCATTCAACAAGTAAACATTGATGTTAGTAACTGATTTCCTGATTTTTAAAGATGTATACCAGAACATGCATTAAACATGATAAAAGTGTCTGTTTCTATTCTTTGTGTGTGTTTTCAGGTGCACATTTATCCACATCGCGCAAACAACACAGCAGTTTGGTGGATTTTTCTTTTAATTCTACAATATAATGTTCTTTAAAATAAATCCAACAGATCAAAATATTCAGACTGAACAAGGAGAACTTGTTACAGGAAGTTGCTTTGTACAGCTACACACTCCTCTGACCGATACGAGGAGCTTCAAAGTGCTTATAAAACTGAGAAGAGGAAACAAAATTAGAACTGATCTCTTTGGGAGACCTGTAATAAAACTGCTTGGCACCAGTCTCCACCAAGAGATTCACTCACACACTATCGCAACTATATTTGCACACACACAGACACACACCAAACTGGGCCAATGCAGTCAATGTCAGCATGAATGGGGGTGAAAAAAAACATAAGCAGACCTATAAACTGGTTGGAAAAGAAAAAAAGCACAGAAGTGTGTTAATTCCTACCAGATGCTCTCTCTCTCTCTCTCACACACACACACACACACATCATGTTTACATCACTGAAACACACAGCACCGTTTTACTTTTAGCTTTATTTCAATGCGCTTGGTGGCAGTGTCTAATTTATATCATGTGCAAACAAAAATAGCCTTTTCTTTATTTATCCAAACAATTCACATTCATGGTTTGTTAACAAGACCAGTTTGGTGTCCCGCATGCCTGTACTGGTAGTGACAATGCTGAGTCAGCATGCTTGCTGTGGGGAGAATGACAAAGCTTTGGCCTCACAGTGGGCTCATAAAGGAACATTACAAATCTCATTTAGCCTTTTCCTCCAGGTGAAACGTTTTGCTCGCAGTTGGTTTTCTTTCAGAATGAGTGGGACTATTAATTTATCATCACTCTGTCACAACACTCAAAATTTCAGTTATTGAACAGCTTCCTTCTCCGATTCATTCCACACCTGCGCTTGTTCAAGTGTTTTATGCAAAGATGCGACAGAAATGACAGCAAACCACTTGTAAAGGGTTAAATGTGGAGCCGTTGAATAAAACATGTCCGTTCCTGTTTCCCACTGCGTGTCCGTCCTTAAATCTACTACTATGAAACAAACAGCTCCTGTGTGATTAAGCGGGAGCTTGTTGTCATGTAGTTTGTGCGTCTGATGTGATAGTCGTGCCGGCTGCTGACAGACAAGCTGGATGATGGGAAATAAAAAAGGTTCAACTGTCTCACCAAAAACGGAAGCTGTGATCTTACTCCAAGCGCGAGTGTTTTACCTTTCATGACGATGTGTGTGTGCGTGAGCGAGTTTGGGTACAAAGTAGAGGTAGTGTTTGTCGATGTTTGAATGGAGTCATGTCTGTGAGTTGAGGAGGAGTGGAGTATTTCTTGTTGTGGTGCATAGACGAGATAACACACCTGCCTCTTGCCCCTTATAAACGGGAATTCGCTGCATCCGCTCGTCCTTCTGTGATTGGCTCATGCAAAGTAGACTGAAATGATGAGCGTTGCCATAGACACAGATGAGGACCACATCTCATAAACACTGATTATCCTGTGGCAATTATCCGGATTTTAACAGCAATTCAACAACAAAACCTCAATAAATAAAATCCATGTTAGGATCGCATTTCAAAAGGGAAACCACTGCAGCATCAGAACAGGACAACCTGCTTCTCTATTAAAAAAAACACACCTGTCGTCTCCAACAGGATGCAAAAACTAGGTATTTTCTTTCAATTTATCAACATAGGAAAACAAAAAAATAAAAAAGGTGACTAATTAAGTGAGCCACTATTCAATAATTCTATACATTTTTAAATGCTCTATAGATATCTGAATATATTAATTTATTTTTACAAAAATATGCATGTCAGCGTGTGTGCAAGGAGGTCATTGAATGGATGCGCTGCAGAGTTTGCGTCTCAGTGAAACTTTGCTGACTTACAGACGTTTAGGAAAACACACAGAGCCCTTTCTGCTGCCTCCGCCCTCCTCCGCCTTTCAGTCGCCTACATCAGTCTTAACACTAAACAGAAATGATTTGATTGAGTTGAAATTCACACCTCCACCTGATTTCCGCCAGAGGACTGAAAGGAGTGAGCTCCCAGTCAGTGTTACAGTCAGTCCACATGAGGCACAAACTCGCTGCGGCTCATCTGCAGCCCTACATGAACATTTACGCTCTCAGCAGATGAGCAGTAACAGTTTATCAGCGAGGAAGAGCTCAGTGGACGTCAGCTGTTAAAGGGTCGGACTGTGTCGACGTCACGTGAAGGTTTTAAAATAAAAAAAGTTTACATGTATTCTGCACTCTGGGCTGAATCTTAACTCATAAATTCAATTATTTCCTTCTTAAACATTTGAGGGGTTTTTTTTGGGGGGGGGGGGGGTGATGGGAAAAACTCAAACCTCTCGAGTAAGATTCAGCCTGAAGGATCAGTTCACCCAAGATGTGATAATCCAAAGAAAGCATCTAGCAGTAACGATGAACTAACAGAGGCGGAGTGGATTTTCAAAGATATGCGAGGTTTCCAAGGAGACGCTACTGAACTGCACTCTGGGATCTGTAGCATCTAGCATCTCATCACCAAACTCCTCTTAGCGAACATCTTTCCGAGCGCATGCTGCGCCACAAGCGACGGAGAAAATTTGGGTGAACTGAGCCTTGTTTTTTCTGTTGCACCGGGCTGCCTCGTCTGGACGCTTCCGGTAGATCCACACACACCCCAGAGAAGAGTCTAAGCTCCATGTTCTGCCACGACGGTCCTCAGAAGTCTGGAGAGACATGTTGATAAGCAGGGACATAAAAAGCAGTGAGACGATCTCTGCCCGCCTGGTCCGAAGCACCAGGATGTCCATTCTCACTCCCATCACTGCCACACACACCCTCACACACCTCTGTGCACATGCATGTTTCAGAGTGTTTGGCATGACACTCCTGTATATACACATTAAATATCATATCTGCACACACATGTGGGACATTGTGTGTAGCTTCCAGACTTTTCAGCAGTGCAGCCTATCAGTGGCTGGGGGCTTAGCATGCCCCCCCCCCTCCCTTTCCTTCTGGTCCTCAGTTGGAGCTGGCTGTGATGGGTTTCTCCAGCTCCAGGTCCAGGGGGGTCGGGCCCAGTTGGAGGCTGCTGTAGCAGGTCTTACAGACACGGCTGGGCTCAAACAGCTGCTGGCTTGGCACGGGGATCTTCTGATCGCAACAGCTGGCGCAGAATACGTTACCGCAGTTCCTGCAGGGACACGGCGACAGATCAGAGAGGAACTCTGGGAAAAGTTACATCTCTGGGGTAGATGTCTCTAAACGTCACTACGTTACACATCACAAAATGACTTCATCTGACAGCTGATAAGTGTAGGGCAGAGTTGGACATCTGGAACATATGAGAAAACAAAATGGAGGAAGGTATGAGAGCAGCAACCTCCCTCACTGTGACGTCTAACTACATGCCAGATTAGCTGAGACGCTCCAACTCAAAGCTGTGATAACTTGATTATTCAGCCAATTAAAAGAAAAGCGACAACCATGCTCCGATCCAGATGTGAGGCCATGCGCACACACTCACACAGAAAGTGGTGCTGCCGATACCGGCCTTTACTCAACCTGCAGAGATAAACGCAAACGTCAATTTCACTCCGAATCTCTGGCTTTTCACAAAGCCGAGTGGACCAAGCAGCTTCCGACGCCATGCCGTGCTGCTTAGATGGGAGGGGGCTGGCTTGGGGCGGCATGCTGCCAGGGTGTCTGCCGGGGTGGGGGGGTGGGTGTTGCGGACACGCTGGTGATGTGTTGCTATGGTGGGTTGAGGCTGAGGAGGTCCGTGTCGTTTCTGTTTTCTTGTTAAATTTTGTCCATTTTTTTTGTCAATCAGCACTCGACCAATCACAGCACAGTGTTTACGGTTACAGCCAATCAAAAACCCCGCAGTGGAAATACTCTGCAGGACGCACATCTGAGCCGATGCAGCTCCGGAATGAGGAGACATCTTACGGTGAAGCTACTTCTAATCAAAACTGAATGAAGATGCAGCAGTGGGAGTGGGGAAAGGGGGTTGGAGGGGGTGGGGTTAGGAGGAAGGTGAAGCGATGCAGGGGTAAGAAGGGTGGGGCAGGACAGGGGAGCCGGATCTCACCAGACCTCCTGGACAGGCTCCCTGCCACTGTAGAGGAGGAGAGGGGCAGACAATGGATAAGGTCTGCCTGAACCAGAGACATCACATTAAGACACAAGTTCTGCCTGGACTGACGCTTTAATCACACTTTTATCCAGTCAGGAGCACTTTGCAATTACTTTATTTCACAATTAATCCAGGTATTAAATCATAAAGATTCCTCCATGTTGTCACTTTCCATAAAGGAATACGTCCGAATCATTTTAGCACAGAACAGAAACACAAAGAGCTGCTGCTAAAATCTATAATCATGAACCCCCTACAAGCGAATCCACAAAGGGTTAACTCAAACTAATCACCAAGAAGAGGCACACTTCACTTATTACAAAGTACACAAGTTGTAACTGAGGAGAATAAAGACATAACATCAAGTCAGGTTTGCTTCTTTTTATCCGCAGCTAAACCAGTTAAATTCATTTCTAACAAGACGAGAAAACACAAAGCTCACCTCGAAACTTCCTGCTGTGAGGTACACCGATGCCCTCAACACTACATTATATTTGCCAAAGCAACTTTCAGTCAACACATTCATTTTCCTCTTTGTTACATTTCCTGTTTCAGAGCCAAAATCTAAATTATAGGCCATAAATGTAACATGGAGGAAACTCTTTTGGATTACAAGCTTCCTGCTGATTCTAAATCAGTTTTCGTTTACGATATCTGCAGATTTGTTGTGTGAAGAGGAAGCAAAGTGCATCATGAAAGGTCACCGAGAGTCAGTTTGATGGGTGAATAAGCTGGAAGTCCCCACAGCAGCTCTATGAAGCTCAGAGTGAATCTGCAGCTCGGAAACCTCCGTCCTTACCTGCAGTGATGCTTCCTGGTGGCAAGCCAGAACCTGCTTTCACAGCCGTAGCACTGCGCAGCCAAATGATCAGGGTACCAGCGAGTCACCTGAAATGTACAAAGCCGTTCACAGCTTCCAGCTACAGAGCAACTCCCTGACAAAAACCGTAAATCACGTCTCCATGGTGAAAAGCGAGACAGCTCACCTCGGTGTCCTGCTTGTCCACCTGCTCCCAGCTGGCCTCAGAGAAAAGCTCTGTGCTGCAGCGTGACAAGCAATTTGGGTCCATGTTGTACTCAGAATCCGTCATGGAGGTCTGTATGGAAAAAAGAGTCTGTATCTTCCGCTAGTAAATGTCAGCATTTGGGGTGAGGCTGTGGTCGGCGTCTTACCACCTCATCTCCTACGTCTCCGTTACTCCTGTGGGAGCTGAAGAGATGCTGATTCTCTAGGCGGCTTCGCAACTCCTGGACCTGCTTCTTCAGAGTCTCCACCTCCATCTGATGTCCTGCCTCAATCTGCCTGAGCCTCTGCTGGATGGCGTCTGTGTGCAGGGTCAGTCCGTCGTCATCCAGGTGGCTGCGGGACGGTTGCTCCGGGCTGGCGGTGGCCCGGCTCAGCACTGCGTGGCAGCAGCGGTGCTGAGAGCAGCTGCCCCGAGAGTGGAGGATCAAGGAGTTGCAGCTAGCTAGGGACACCTGTCGGCTCAGAGGGGCCCGCTCCCCGTTACTTCTGAACCAATGAGGTCCTCCGCAGGGATCTCCATCAGAACTGTCCCCGTTACAAAGCCCGTCTCTGCTTGGGTCGGTACTCACCGACTGAAAGGCACTGACACCGGGCTGCTTGCTGGGCCCATTTAAAGTCCTGTTTAAGCCCTGCTCACCTGTGTCTTTTCTAGTGTGGGGGAACTGGCACCTGCCATCGCTGCCAGGCTGATGGTTAAGGCTAACAGGTTGTTGTGCTGGGAGCTCCAGTCTACTACAGGCCTCTTCAGTTAACGTCTCTGTGGAACTTTCCATTAGCGACGCCTTCTTATCTACTGGCTCCGCGTGAGCAGATTCAGAGTTGGGGCAGGTTTCGTCCACACCTGGATCGTCAGGTGATCTGTCCACGTAGCCATTAGTTATAGTCCTGTGGTCTTCAGGTTGCTCCGGCTCGCCTGAGCAGGACTCACTTGGTCCAAGTTCAAGCTCCTTTTGAACAGAGTCCTCTACATTCTGCTTCAGCGGGCCTTCGGGTGTCTGAATCACCCGAGCGGCTTGCTCGTCCAGCTCCCCATCTTTCTGCAGAGGAGCAGAGTCGCCATCCTCCTCGACCGCCGTCACGCCGTTTTCTCGATGTGGACCATTAGCAATTACTTCTCTCTGCATCTCAGTACCATTAACCAACATAATCTGATGCTCCTCCTTAACTTTTACTTCCATCTTATCTTCTGTGTTAGCGGGGATGCTAGCCGGGATGCTAGCCGGGATGCTAGCCGGAATGCTAGCGGGGATGCTAGCATTAATCTCAGGAGAACTTCTCTCCCTCTGCACATCTGCTCCTGCATCCTCTTTCGTGGCTTCCTGAAGAATGTTCTCCATCTGGGCCTCGGCCACCCGCATCGCCACAGACAGCTCTACCTTCTCTGCTTCCTCTCCTGCTGGGTTAACAGCGGACTCTTGAGGGGCCAAATCCTGTGACAGTGGGCTGTCGTCCAGCTCAGATTCCAGTCCATCCGGATAAGGCCCCACTCCATTTGGCTGCACCTCCTGATCCAGATTCTCTTCTCCCCCTGGACCCACGGCCATGTTCAGCTCCAGGGAGCGCCGATGGTCTTGCCACTTCTCATTGAGGCTCGGATCACTGGAGCGACGGTTGGGAGCTAGCGAGCTTCCCAGCTCACATGCGCTGGGCAAGTTGTCAAAAGAGCGAGTTTTCGTACATCTAGACGGAAAATAAAAGAACAATTAAATGTTTGGTTCACATATAAAATCACATTAGCATCATCTGCATGAGAAAAACAAACTCAGTTAGCAAACGTAAAGGATTCAACTCAAATAACGTTCTTGTTTTAACATAAACCATGATCATTACAGCACAGAAAAGACATCATAAAACAGCTGAATAAAGAATAAAAACAGTAGAGTTGAGAAGCCAGGCCCCTCTGGCTGTGGGAGTCCTCGACTTCTCTTCATCTTACATGCGACAGGAAGTGGGGGTAGGGTTCGGATGCCAGCGCGCCAGGCTCACCTGCCCAGGGGCGCATCCTCCGAGTTGGCACCAGGCGCGGGGTATGGGGAGCAGGAATCATCAGAGGGGGTGGTGGGAGAGGAACTGGGCAAGTAGACTGCCGTCCACAGCATCAGGTTCCTCACATGACACACGGGGTGGAGAACCTGCAGAGTGACGTGCAAACTTTACAAAAAGCTGCAAAACGTTCTGCTTTCCATATGAAAGCAGAACTCTGAAGCAGACATTTTGAATCTTATTGCAAATGAAACCCGAGAATAGTTTATAAGCGAAGAATTCAGTGCTCCATACGCTCTCCTTCACACACAGAGACACACTGACACAACAGTAACCACAAAAATGCATTTCTAAGAAGGGAGTGAAGAAGAGATGTAAATCAATTTGAAACCATAACAATTAGGACATGACTGAAAACTTTGTGAAATATATCCTGCCTTCTTATAATGACTCTGTTGACATGGTGTCTGCACTGACAGGAAACCAGGCCTGAATATTCTCTGGTTTCATCACAATAAGCTTCTTCCCAAGTACTGTCCTGCAAGGCTTTCATTAAGTTTGCTGATGTGCCTTCAGAAAGCTTTAACTACATAAACATGCAGAATAGTGCTGCCTCTGTTTGTTCTGACTGTACGTTCATCTAAACTCCTGCTTCCAACGGGACTGAATGACAGTAAACGTACAGTCTCGGAGTGGGAGGAGTACAGCATATTCCTCAGTGTGCGGTTAGCCGGTCTGAGCAGCGACCAGACTGAGCAGGTTCTCTCCTGAACATGACGGTCCTCCCTCTCTTTGCCGCTGTTACACAGGAAGGTGCCGAATAGACAGGAGTATGTGTGCTGCACCAGCTTCACCTGAAAACACACAAACATAAACTAACATGCAGAGGCTTGTATATAAATCCCAGCATAACAAGAGATGAAAAGAAGCTCCCCAGTACATCCAGTGAACACACCGAGAAGATGAATGCATATCAGAACAAAGATATGCGTTAATTAGACATTCCGTTCTCACTTCCAGACATTAAACTATGCAGGTGATAAATCTAAGGATGTAAGGTGGGTTAGATGTCAACTGCTGAACTTGTACATACCAAGAAGGCCTCGTTAAACTCAAAGGAGCATGGGAACTGCCTCTGTAGCTGATGAACACAGTCCAGCCACTGCAGGAAGACAGGACAACGCTCATTCAGGTCCTCTGAGTTGTCCCCATGGCCGCAGCGATCAGCGAACTTATGGCCAAAGTCCAACCATTCTGTCTCCACCAAAACCTGGAAGCCCTGGACAAAGACACAAGTCATCAGAAAAGAAAAAGAAAAGTCTTCAAGGGGTCAGACATGGAATTAAAGCCATAAAAACCTCTATAGTGCGGTAGTAAGGATCCAAAAGCAGCTTGGACAGAGCAACAATCTGAGGTGTGCGGTCCCAGCCGTCGGAGCAGTGCACCAGGACGGGCCTGTGGTCCCGGTCCACGGCGTTGACCACCAGCAGGGCTGCCTTCAGCAGCAGAGACAGATGCTGCAGCCATTTGGTGCTTTCCAGAGCAGAAAGCCAGCTGTGGACAGTAAGAGAGCATCAGAGCAAAAACATCAGAGAGCTGCAATGATATCATTAAAGAGTCCGGTTCAACACAACACAAATTAAAGGTCTGGGATCTAAAAAGATCAATGTTCTAATGGCCAATTACATGCAAACAAGCCATTTTTAACACTTAGATCAGGTTTTTAGCATAAATCATTAAAGTTTAGACCACAAACTTTTTTTAAAAAAAGGTAAGTCGGGAACATCTGTCAAAAATTAATGGATGAAAAATGAGTTTTTTCTGTTAACTACACAAATCTACATGAGTAATAATGTATCCATCACACTATAAATGCAAACACTCACAAACTCACAGTAAACAGTAGGAGAGATGCATAAACTCTGACCTACTGGAATATAAAATAAATGTTTTTCTTATCTTATCTGGTTTATAAGACAAAATTGGAGGCGTGTCTGACAGAATCTCAAATGTGAACCTTAACTTTGTTAGAAACAATACTTCACTAACACAAAGCAGCTTCCGAAAACATCTTAAATTATTGTTGCAACTTGCAGCGTTTTGTTGTTTCCATTTCAAACTTTGTGTAAAAAATCTATCAAATACACCCTGAATTAATAATGCATATAAGCACAGACATTATGAGCCTAGAGTCTGAGCTGGTCTGGAGGATTTATTTAAATTCATTTTGTCTTTGGATATAAACTACAGCATTCTCTTAAGCCAGTGGGATTTAACTGACATCAAAGCAGCGTTGACCCTGAAAAGGATCATTCACCTGGGGTTGGACCAGTTTGTCTAAATCAGGCCCAGATGTTTGACCAAAGCCAAAACACACTCTGTTCGCTGGTTCCTCGCACTTATAACAGCTAAACTCAGAGTTTACAGCGATCATTTCAGCCTGCATGTTTGTAGCGGGCCAACTAGAGAAGCCTAAAGGTGCTGCGGGAGGCATTTCATGGGGAGAAAAAAAAAATCATACTTGGCTGGATCAGGCATCTGAGTGCAGAGAAAACGCAGCGACTGGAAACTCTTGCGGATAGAGTGGATGTTGGCCATTCCCATGAACACCACCTCACAGTTGGGATAGTACTCTGGAAATGAGAAGAACATACAGAGGATGGGAAGAGTAAACAAAAGTTTACTTTTATCAGAGCAAACAACTGTATTTGTGAACCTGCATGAAACTGCAGACATGGCAGACCAGCCCTACCTGGACATTCGCAGCCTCCACCCTTAGCCCTGTTAGCTACAGCTGCAGCGTAGGACCTGGCGTCCAGGATCAGCAACTTGTGCGGCTGGATGGCGAGTGTCTCCACCTCGGAGTTGTTAGTCATGGACGATTCTGAAACGCAGAGTAGCAAGATCACAGCTTAGTATGTAAATATGGGAGGTTAGACGAGATCAAATATTCATTTAGCCACATCGAGCTTCATCTGACAAAATGTTACTGTGATCTGTAAGTTTGTGTGCGCCAGCTGCTTTCGACAAGCTCTAACAGGTTGGATTGCACAACAGAGTCTGTTGCAAATGCTCTGTGGAAACCTATCTTCACAGTAAAAGGTGTGTGTTCAGATGGAAATGTGTGTTTTTGTGAGGTCACAAACAGCACAAACTGACTGTGAGCCACTGGCTCGTACCAAAATCCGTATCAGGCAGATCTGAACCGTCGGTGTAGCTGCCGTTGGGAAGATGTTTCCGCGAGCTGCTGTCCACGGCGCAGGCCTTGGCGATGGACTGCACCAGATGCTCATCATCAGCGTTCCTCCAACCCCACCAGCTGACCTCTGGCTGGCCGCAGCGAGCGATAACGGCGCCTGTACTCAGATGTCTGTGTGAGGCGGCATGATATTGATTTAAACTAGGACACAACCATATTAGATTTTTTTTAAATCAAGATGTAATTATGAGTAAGCTAAAAAAAGGTCATATTTTTTAATTTAGAATATTTTATAATTATCATTAATAATCTGACTTTTGGCTTTAATGCCTGAAACATTGTCTTTTAACTATTCCATATGAAGAACTGACCTAGACAACTAATTTGGAGTTCACTTTTGTTTTTACTTTGCAGTAGTTGTCCAAAACCCAAAATCAAATGCTTTGAAACGCAGGCACAAAACTAACTTTGACCTCTGGATAAAACACGTTGGTGCCTCAGTAGAAACCAAGCAAGCAGGGCGTGTGGTTCTGATACAGAACCATAAAACTTCATTTTGTCTCATCATTTCTGTGTCATAACAATAAACTCAGGGTTTATGTCTGCTGAAAGATATGCACTGATATGGAAACAAAGCATTTAATAAAAGTTTGACAGTAGGTTGCTTTGCATTAAGACGCTCTTTGCTTCTGTGTAAAAAGGGTTAAAGTCTGATTTTAAGAGGAAGAAACAACACAAACCTATAAACCACTGCAGGGAACCTCTTCCAAGAGCGGAAGGCTGCCACATTTTCCAGTTCCTTGTCAGTTATCCAGACTGGCACCAGAATCTGCTGGGGATAACTGGGGCAAAGCCTGGCATGGCAGGAGGACAAGAGAGAGCAAAGTAAAACAAAGACACCGCAGGGATGTCCCCACCTAATCCTAGCTCGGCCCTTTATCTGTGCAGGGGAGTAAAATAACAAAACCACCCACTGTTTAAAGTGCACACCGACTTCTGTTGAAAGCAAAGGACAGGACGTGGGGGGGGGTTTATTCTGAATGAAAGCCTCTTTTACCTGAATTTGCTGTTGATGTCCGATATCCTCCACGCATTCTGAGTGTCAAAGCTCATCCTCTCCACCTCGTTCTTGAACCACGACGTGACGTGTTCCCCTGCACAGACAGCAGTGATGTCTGATGAGACTGAAGCGGAAGCGTGCTTCCTCTGGGATCACGAGAGGACATGTGGGGGGGGGGAGACAGGAGCTCACCTGGCCTGCACAGCTCGCCGTGCTGCTCTTTCTCACCAGCGTAAAACTCCATGCACCAGGCGTGGAAGGCAAAGGAGAAGAGAGCCTCCAAGCGAGAGGGGGGCCGTGCAGCTGCGTTCAGGCGCTTGAACCATTCTTGACCCTGCTCAAAGGTGGAAAACTGACACCTGGGGATCAAATGTGAAGGCATGCAAACTGTGAACGCTCAAAGCTGAGAGTGCAAATACCACACAAAAACGTGTTCACAACCGAATCCTGTTGTTCAATCGAGGAGATATTTACAAGAAACCTTCGTAGAAAAGCAGTTTATCTTTCATTTATAAAGGTTTAAATCTGTATTAGTCTCATATGCAACATGTTCAAACAGCGAACCGTAATAATTTGGATTTAATTAGAAAAGCAAATCTTATGCGATGCTACAGTTTGCTTAGATAAAACCTGATCTCTGTTGTTTCCATGGCTACCTGTACCTTACCAGTAGATGGCCTATTAGCTAGACAGCGTTGGCTAAATAACGATGCAATGACATAGCGGCCCTTCCTTCAACAACAACGACACAAACACAACAGAAAAAATATGTACTGCTCCGTCTCATTGCTTCCTGGACCCAGTAGTGCATATGAAACTATAGGTTCTACTTCTCCTCAATGGATTATAAAGTTTTCCCAAATTAAATATGGGTCAAATATCTTATACTGGACTTAAAAAAATAAAGAGATGTTTCCTGATCTTACCTGACAACTTTGCAGTCCTTACAGGTGACATGAAGCTGGAACATATCTCGACACTCCACACTCTCAATCAGCTGAAGAGGGACCTGTGGAGCGGAGCACAGAGAGGCGTCAAACTAAAGCCAGAAGCGGTTCCCACACAGGTTGGATGTGCTGAAGAGTTTATCTTGCAAATGTAGCAACCAAACTCATGCAGAGAGTGGAAAAAGTGCAGAGGGCAACTGAAAATATTAGCAGATAAAATAAAGTTTTCATGCTATCCACTGCTAGTGTGTACCTTTTATATCACATTTGTTATAAATATACTTTTATGGGAATAAAAAGATCATTAAAATATGTTGGAAAAGTCAAACAGACCACTTGTCCAGGCGCCGTTTCCCTCTGAACTCCTAATTATATACAATCCTCTTAACTTTGCATACGGCAGCGCAAAAATCACTCAGTAATAAATGAAGTGCTTGTGTCTGTAGTTTCAGTCTGCTTCCATCTTATCTTTTATAGGCAAATACCATCTGATCTACAGGACTGCCATGCTTATAACCTAGGAGAATATGCTAAATACTGCAAGCTATGCTGCTATTGACGGAGCTCAGTTAATTAGTTATGAGTACTTTCCAGCAGCCTTTCAGAAAAGGCGTGGATTAAACTGATGTCCACACAGGAAGGAGTCATGCACCATCGCAAGCCACTCAACACCCAAGTCAGTTCACAATAGATGACTACAATGACATGTTACAGCTGTACATATGCTCTGCGAGGCCTGTAGCTTGAATTATATTTGTTTAATTGTGTCTTCTTTAAATGAGTATTTAGTGATAAAGAGGGTGAACAAAGGAGACTCCACTCCTCGAGGGTCTGGTTAGTTTACAGGCAGGCACACAATAAACTCCAGTTAAATCAAGCACTCCACTACGTGCAGCTCTGCTGGGTACTCACTGACACCTCACAACAACAACTCTATCCAAAAGAAAACACAGAGAACAATGATGAGTGATATATTTGCAGACTGTGTGTGTGTGGAAGTGGGGGGCTTCTATCATCACATACCTCCTGCCACATCTTAATCCCTGCCCTCCACATTTACACCCATTAAGATCCCTGAGCTGTTTTTTCTCCATCGCTCGCTGTCCTCCAGCACCACCCAAACCCGATTTGTGAGCTTTAACAGCTCTACCATGTGATGCCCGGCCAAATACGTGCAAGAACATTGGCTCTTACTGACATGAGCCAGTACCCAGAGGGCCGTTACGGTTCAATTAACCCCGGCAACACGTGATGGGCACCAAATAGCAACAGGAAACACTTCTGCACGCAGCAGAATCGTTGAGGGGAAAAAAATTATATGTACTTCAAAGACTAATTAACTAAGGACACATATCACATCTTTTTAGGAAAAAAAGTTTTTGATCAGACCAGGTTTTAGTTTAGTGTTTATGATTTCGTAAAGGCATATCTGGTAACCAAATGCTAGAGTGCAGATCCACCCTGGATGTTTTAGTGGAGCAACGATTATTATCCATCGGAGCAGAAACGGTGGCACTTTCATTAACCGGAACAATGTGTGAACTCACGTTAACTCTGCTTTTCAGTTTTAATCTTCCCACAACAACTAAATCCGACTCATCTACTCACACCCGCAGTAACAATTCCAATAGTTGGAACACAGTCTTGACTTTATTATTCATTTATGCTTATGAATAGTTGCATCAATCAGGTTTTCTATTAGTTTTCAACTGAACGTTTTAATTCCTGAATAAAAACATTTTGACCAACAAAGACATAATTTTCAATGTTCTCTTTTTAAAATGAGTGACAACAGTGTTTGCTGTCTGAACCCTGCTGCCAGCATGTTTACCCGGTGAGGGACACACAGTATTTATTATCATAGCAGATAAACATTGAGAAGTTGCCTTTGACTCCATCATGCAGGCTGTTGAGTAATAATCAAGACTTAAACCTGGATATTGTTGCCATCAAATCTAAAAGTCATTAATTCATAATGCTACAGAGAGCATTTTCACTGAATGTGACAGGACATTACTGCATTCAAAGAGTTTTAGAAAATATAATTTAGTTTCTTCTTTTTATGGAAGGCTGAGCTTTATTCAAACTGTAACATATGGTAACTACTTCCTCCTTCATTTTATCCAAATGTATTCAATATATGCATTAATCCTTTTTGACGCCACAGCTGGGGTTTTACCATTTTCAATATTTTCACCTTCTGGTTGCTTTTAAATTGATTAAATTCAACTCTATTATCATCATTTATCAAATGCTAAAGAGAAACAATTCAGAGGAGACAACACAGAAACAGGGTTCACTTAAAATGGAGCTACATTTTATTAGAAAAATTCTGGCAAATGCTATATTTTGTACAGTAAACACACCGAATAGAGCAATACAAGCCTTGCATAGATCCACATGTCTCTGCTTTGTATGTGGCTTTCAGTTTCAATGCCATTTGAACCAAGTGAACAGAAAAGTCTTTCGTAGCAGTAAATGCAGTTTATTTCAGCTTAGACAGTGGCTCAGTGATAGCCTGCAACACATAACCACTGTGGTGTCGCTTAAACCAGTTCCAAAGCGTTTTTTTTCCATTATCACTTAGTCTTCCGTACTCCTCCGGCCCGGGAGCGCTTTACTCTGCTGGAATGCTTTTCCATTGCAAATCCAGTCCAAGTCCACACGCTCTATTGTGGGCGCATTCCTTCTAGAAAGTTACCGATGTCATCTGATAGCGACACGACGCAGCAAAACAACACGTTCTCCGAGATTTAATGCATTGTTTAATTTGTATAATAAACAAATTAAAAATAAAGAAAACGTTCGCTAAGATACCAAAGAAGAAGACAGACACAAGATGGAAGGAGGCGAAGCTGCTCGGGTTATGGTTTATAATGAGTAATAAACTCACGGCGCAAATCAGGAGACGTCGTCGGGCAAAACAAGACGACCTGGAGAGAATTATCATTACTGTTTACGTCGCTGTGTCGCTGTGACATCATTCACTGAAAGCCAATCATTGGACACCTGCCTGCAGACCTCACGCTACCCACACGGCCCGACAGCACGGCTATATAGAAAATTAGTCTAATATGCATTTTAATGCTCGCTAATCCAGTTTGCTTTTTATCAGCTTTCACTTTGTTGTTGGTTAGATTTTTATATATTAAACATAACCAATCAGAAAGAGAGAAGCAAAAAAAGGAAGAAAAAGCTTTTTTTTTAACTTGTAGCACATGATGTGTCAATGCACAATTCCCCTGTTCTTGCACGCCAGCAGAAGAGCAGCCTGATTATATGAACACAGCTTGCTTTCCTAAGGCATCGAGGAAATTATCTCTTAATTTGAGAGCAAAAACAACAGCCCTCAAACAACTGTATAGACACAGCGCTGAGTACAGAATCTAGGATTAAAAATAAATATAAAAAGCCTGTAAAATATGTTATTAGGAATCAAACTTTTCTACATTTAAGTCGACAAAAATGTTTCATTTTTTCATATAGAGTAAATTGAGGAAAGAATGAATCTGTTTTTTGTTAACAAGAGTTGTTTTTCACCTTTCAACTAAAGGGGCACATTTGGGTAACAAAGCTAATCTTTCTTGTAACAAGGTGAAAAGAAACGGAGAGAGGGGTCGACTGTTATGCATCCCCGGAGCGGTTGCAACCATGGCAACAGAAAGTGCAGAGCGTGCGGGCGGGTTTAGAAATGGAGGCGATGAGTCACGTGGAGCTGCTGCCAGTGGAGATCAGGTCTGAATGGCCTGGTCACCGCAGCACTCGGAACAACAGCCCAGGCTCCGTCCATTCACAAAACAATAATACACACTTTCACACAGCCTGCATCACACACAATGCAGCTCATTCTGAGTTACTCTGAGCTGTGCGAAAGATGCACTCATTGTATTTACAACCACAAAACTCATTTTAGACTTTTCAAAGATACTTACATTGACAACAGACTCTTTAAACTTTATGTGTAGGCGGTAGTTGGACATTGCTATGATTGCGTCCTCTGCTCTCCCCACATACGCTGCATACTCCCCATGCAGCAGAGGAAAGGGTACCTAGCAACAGCAGGAGATAAAACATTTTAAATAAACGGCAAAGCCGCTCAGATCACATCAGCGGTTATGTTGATATATGCAAAGAGCAGCTGTATTCAGTGTGACCACCTTGTGACATGCATTCAAATAATAACCTGTTTTTATCATAGAAAATTTAAACCGTGCATGCCAGTAAAAAAAAAACACATAGCAAATTAAAAAACAGAAAAAAAACTCATAAAAAAGCAGAAGCTACTAAAGCTGCAGCTCTGATACAAACTAAAAAGTGCAGAAAAAACCTCCACATCCTGGTGAAAATCTTCTGACCTGCATTCATTCATACTAAATCACATGTCAGTTGTGTATTTATGAGTATTAAGAACACACTCATAGACCCCCTTAAATGGTGTAAATGTAAAGCGCATTAACACAAACCTTTTGATTCCCATCCTAGTCTGTTTGGTGGCTCAGGACGGGAGAAAATGTTCGTGACTGGATGTGGAAAAACTGGTAAAAGTTCTCATATGTTTGTGTCTCAACAAATTTGGGAACACTGCAGAAATTGGGTCCACTGTATACTGTAGGGGTGACCCACCGCAAACACTTCCACATGAGAAATGTGCTAGTTATTACTTAAATGCCAAATCAATACCTGTGCCTATTGATGTCCAACTTAACACAACTTTTTGTATCTACTACTTATTGGTATCATCATCTGCAAAGTTAGAGTTAGGAGGGTTTTTAACACCACTACAAAGTAAGGTAAGCTGTGGAAGCAGCGGCAATCTCACCTGCATATTTTCCTCTTCCAGGATGGGGGACTTCTTGGGAAAGATCTGATTAGCCTGGATGCATTCCAGGCTCTGCTGCCCCTCCTCCTCCTGCAGAGAGAAGGCCTGTTTATTTGTAAAGGAACTGACATCAGTTTTACCAACAACTACCCTCTTTTACAACCACATTTCTGCTTTTAACAGCTCTTGAAACATCTGAACATAAAATACCCTCTCTTTTAAAACTCTAGCTTTGTTTCACAAGTTTTTAATTCTCAATACTTTGTATCTAAATTCTTATGGCAACAACACCATCTTAGTCTAGATGTCACGGTCCAGGAACAGTTCATCTAAAGCAACCAACGTTAATGCATTTATGTGTTATCTTTCGCACTCACACTGTGATGTGAAAACAGGAACATTTACTATAATTAGCCCTTGTGCGACAGACCAATGGTGTAAGCAATAATTAGAGCCATAAACACAGTAACATGGACATTTGTTTAGATAGCATGCTTGAAAGAAAGGTGAGTTTTAAAGTCTCATGTTTGATGGACAGAACAGCTGTCATGTGTATGACTCTGTAGTGAAGGCCAAGTGTTTGAAGTAGCGATCTTATGCAAAATGAGCACACAGAGGAAGCATTCCAGTGGGGAACTCCAGGCACAAATATACAAACGGGGTTTTGGGGTTTTTTACTCAAAGGCAAAAGGGTGGAAAAAATATTTGTCCCTGTGCTGCTGAGACAGATCTACAGGACATGTGTGTTTGGTCAGGAAAATAGTTTAGTCTAAACGCTGCACAAAGAAAGATTACAGTAGTCAAAAACAGATGGGAGATAACAGACAGTGCAGACGTTGGTAGCACATCCTGTCGGATGCTGGCTCAGCGTAGCCTCTGCTGACACTCACCATAGTCGGAGGAGATACCGCGTTGATGCAGCGAATCGAATAAACTTTAAAAAGTTTAACACAGCCAGTTCCATATGCTACATTATAGCTACAGACATACCCTGGAAAATGAAAGCTGCCCCGCTGTGACAGCAACCTGGAAGGACCTTTGATACCAATAGAACTGATGTAACTGTCTGCTTCATGGTAAACAGTGCTGATTAAAAGTTACAATCAATGAAGAGTTCCGATTTTCCCGACTGTTCCGCAGCCAAGAGGCGCAACAGGGATCACCCAGAGCATGCAACAGGAGAAAATACTTTACCATGGCCCCTGTGAAGGAGTGTGGGTTGCCCAACAACTAACTCCGGCCTGGATCAATCTGTACAAAATAGCAAAGAAATACGATAAAGGAACAATGAGAAACATGATTTAATCATGATTTAATCATTTTTAGACATTGTGTTTTAACTGATATATAAAGGCAGCTACATACAATACTTCCTTTATTAAATATTTGTGTATAACAAGGACCAATATCTCTATAAATTAATCAAGATCAAAAGGCTAATAATGCTATCATTTTAGGCCAAATGCAGTTTTATCTGCATATGGGTGACATATGGTTAATTCAGGAATGTCACATTGCAGGAATATTATTTTTATTTAATCTAAACTAATTTATTTTATTTCTTTTATTGACATACAGCATGAAAACACATTTATCTCTGCAGTGTAGTGTCTGAGGGTACCAGTTCAACCTCTGCTGCATGCCATTCCTCATCTCTGTCTAATCACATCATGTCTTCACCGTCTACTCTAAAACAAATAAAACAAAAAGCTCAAACATGTGTTATCATTTTAACCGTGTAACTGTTAAATGTTTTTGCTCCAGGACAATCCATCAGATAAAAAAAGTTAGTTGCATGTAAAGGTAAGGACTCTTTTTGTTTGGGACAGTGCCAGTTGAACATTATGCTTTTAGTTTAATGTCGACCATGTTATTAATTGATCGTTTATAGCCATTTCAGCAAATAAAAGAATAGCAAGTCATCAAAAAATGAGGAAATTAATAAGAGCAGAGCAGCTTCTACTCGGCAAATTGAGTTTCTTCTCTTCTAAGGTGACCACAGATTAAAAATATATCATTATAATTGTGTGGGAGGTCCTTTAGACTTACCACAGAAGGCCAACAATGAACGATTTAGTTCCAAGGATCCCGTTTGGAAACTCTCACAAATAAGACATGGAAATCTGTGGAAATTAAAAAAAGAGTAATGACAAAATGTTTGTGCTTTCAAACCTCCCTCTATTTTGTAAAGAGACGGTTTATTTACAGAGACACACAGGCAACAGCAACCCTTTTGATTTCCTGGTAAATATAGATGGACTGGTGGTCACAGTGGGTTGCATATGAGCTAAGAGAAGCCACTTAAACTCAGATGCATAGTGGGGGGGGGGGGGGAGCCAGCTGCATCTCCCAGTACAAAGTCTACAGTGTAACTAGAAATGGTTCAGTCATGTGGCTAAATAATCTCAAGTTCACCCACATAAAATGAAATCCATAATATGACCTTAAAGTTCATGCACCACTGCTGTTGATGTAAGCTAATGAATGGCATGGAGCGGGTTTATAATGCACAAGCAATTATCATTTGTGGTTTAACTTCCCAACAATGGTTGGCTGCTTTCCCAAAGGTCTGGTCAAGCAGAGCCAAACATCTCCCAGCATTTGGTCAGTGGTTGGTATTGATTTCATGTCTAGTGTGCCCTTGAAACGCCTGAAATATTCCCCACGAACAATATGAAATAATAACCAAATGCTTTTTGCTTTCATTCAGCTTATGTATAAATTCTGTCAGTGATATTTCTAAATCTCCAGCGACATATTAAGAATATCTCCACAGACAGGCCAACACATAGTTGGGACGATCAGCTACACTTGCAAAGACTGAAATCTGATATAAGAGGGTCAGTGAATGGGAAGCTAGGTAGCTCAGCACACCTTCCCAGGATCAATAGACATGGCTGTGTCCAAAAAAAGGGACAAAAATGCCATTGGACCTGCAGGAGATGAGGCCCTGAACATGACCTGGTGTCTGAGTGCTGAGAAACAGCCAATGGAGGTCATTACGTCACAGAATGAGGAGTTCAGCTTTTCCTGTTGGTGCTACCTGATAAAGCATATCTGCACATCACACGTCTCTGTTTACAGCAGCGGCCCGTGACCCGCGTCTTAAGCCCGTTAGAGCCTTAACGTTACTCCTATCCCGTGACAGGCCGGCATGCATCACTGCCTACAATATTACCCAGCCTCAACCACTTTCAGAAATTCAACCAATTAAAATAGGCCATATTTTTTGTGTTAATGATGTGACTTTATTGAAAGGTCAGCTTGGCGTCCAGTCACACTAATGACTGAGCTATTGTTTTATTTTTGTTTGTTTGCACAATTTACACACGAACTAGTGCCAGTAGAATACGTTTACACGTCATACTATTGAAATTAAAAAGGTTGAGCACCCAAAAGAGGATCTGTTGGCTAGAAAGAGAAATGCTTCGCAACGTAGCGTTAAAAACTAGAAATAAATTAGTGGCAGAAAACTTTAACTAGCTCAAATAATTTGTGACAACACTGTCGTCAGATAAGATTAATGTCAAAGGACAAAGTCACCATAAAGCTATGGTTGCTCTTATTTCTCTTTAGTTAAGCTACATTTGCTGAAGCGTTAACGTCAACAGTTAAGCTAACGTCCATCAACAATGGCCGAAGAATAAAGTATAAAGAGCGCGTGAAGGCTCAATACAAAGTGTTCATACATATTTTAATTATTCTCGGTAAACACTGTGCGGGTGTGTTGCATCCCTTACAATTCGATGTTTGGTTTTAGTTCGTTTGACATAAAGCAAACAGAACAGCTAGCAATAGCGCTCTTTGCTAGCGCTGCTCTGCAACTGTTTTTGTTGTTATGAGATGGAGGGCGGACCCCATAACGGAGGCCTCTGTCAAAACCCACTAAGAACCGACCACACTCTCTGCACTCACCAGAAAAGGAGTGAAGAGAAATCACAAGCTCCGGATTCATCCAAAGCCCATGCAGTAACTTAGTAGCAAACCAATTTTTAACAAATAGACATTAGTCATTTCCAAGCCGAGGCCAGCTTCACTGCGTCCCCTTCCAGCGCCGAGCCGTCGTCGCCATCGCCGCGAATTCTCCAGCCAACAACTTACGTGTACGTGACGTAATCACGTCAGAGTGGTGCTCTGCGAGGGGGGAGGGGCTTGGACTTACCATGTGGTGCGATCGTGTAAACACTGGACAGTATGATACCAAAATAACGAAGGGATGCTGAATTAAAGCAGAGATGGGGTGTTTTTGTTATTAAAATGCCTCCGATGCAGCAAACCCGTGACAATACTCACAATTTAGAAGAAAGTGGGGTGTTTTAGAGAGTAAAATAACACTGAGATTGTGTTTACGACGAGAATTTCTTCATGCTACTGTATCAATAAATGTTCCTGAATTTCATTACACGGAAATAAAAACACAACACAGCAGAATCTTAAACAATTATGTATTGACTGATGGCTTACAAGTTCATTTCCAAGACGCTTGGCATACCTTAGTCCATTTTTATCATTTTTTAGCCTGACATGAGGCATTATAAAATTATTGAGCCTGCAGGACATTTTTATTGGCTCACAGCTGACAAATTTCCTTTGTGACGAACCCCCAGTACCAGAGTTGCAAAATTTCTTTCTATCTTTTCAATTCTGAATGCAATCATTCAAAATTTTGCTGTCCAACTTATTCATTATTAAGTGACAAATATCAGTTCTAAAATAAAATAATAATAAAAATAACATTTAATTTGAAGAGCTTTGTAAAAAAAAATGAGAAAAAGAAAGTTGACTTTTTTTCTGAACTGCGTTACAAAAAGCTCTACAGTCCTCTCAGATCACACTTAACTAAAAAGCATTTCCCCATGAGGAAAATGCATGAGGCATATGATATGGCACAAAATAATCTTGACTGAATTCTTAACCTGGAAGAAAGGTTCATGAGATATCCTAGGGTACCGGTTTGACTAGAATCATGAGGACTTTGCAAGAGCCATATTTATCAGCTGCACCATGCATGGACGGTACTGATGCAAAAAGTGCCGTTTCAACATCCATGTGCAAGAACAATAATCTAAAAGGAAGTCGTTCCCCCATCATGTAACCAGAATGGATTGCATGCAAAACAATGAGATGAGCTTCACATGAGAAAATAATGGTAAAGGTTAATACATCTTTTCTTTTTTTAAAGACATATGTCTATGTCACCATGAAAGACAATGAAGTTTCCACATAAGAAATGTCACTTCTAATCATACAGTATATTATCCACAAAATATGGAGGTAAGAAAACCAGAGGAAAATCTTTTGTAGCTCAAAGAGAGAACAAGAAAACAAATGCAGTGTTTTATAGGGAATAAGCAACCCATCAGCTTCTCCTTAGTACCGGTCATTCCAATCCACACTGTACTTTGACACATCCGTGTAATGAATTACAAAACCGCAACTCTTCAACAGGCCATCCTGTTTTGTGAAGCTCAAATTCCTGTAATCATACAGTTTCCACGTGATCAGTTAATATACAGTATAACAGAGTCATCCTCTATGCCGCATGTCCATCATAATCACCATCACTGATGAGAGCAACTGTTTCAATAAAGCTTTAAAAAGCAAGACTACCCTGAGAGAAGGTCTAAAACATGGGCAAGCTTGCCAGACCGCAACTGGCTTGAACGGGTTTGGTTTATTAAATCTGTACACTCTATGTCAATATAATCAGCAGGGTTTGTCCCAAGAATGTAAGATATTTTTTTAATAACTGTGTTAAATATATCTCTACATATTACAATCCAAGTCCTCTGAACTATGTAGACATGTGCAAGTGTTTACTACCAACTTCAACAATACAGTAAAGGCAAAAGACTTGTGGACACTAAGTTAGGATAATGTTAATATTTGAAATTTTCTTGAGTCCTCACAATTATCAAAATCTAAGTGCTGTAAGTACTTCATACACGAGGTATTGGATATCTAGTTAACTGTTCTGACTGAGTATAAAATAGAGGCAAAATACATAAAGAACATCTTGCAAGCATGACAAAGAAACGTCTATAGACACAATACAAAAGTGGCCAAAGATAAAATGAAGGGGTGTTCTTAATTATTGAGTACTTATAGGCTGAATGTTTTCAGGTTGATGAGAGACCATACTGTATGTATCATGCTTTCCGATACACAGAAGTTTAAGTCCCCCAGTAAATCAATGCACAGAACTTTGGTGGCCTAGCTAAAGCACATCTTTAGCCAAGATGTTTCATCATATGCAGTTTATTCTCGCAACAATGAAAGACCCACTCTGAGAATGTGCACTCGGTCAGCTCTTACCTGTGAGCAGGATGGTTGTACATACATACACAAGCATAATTAGCTCATTATTTCAATATATTCTTTAAAAAAGTCATTTTTCATCTTTAAACTGTCCACTTTGCTTTGTATTTGATCGACTCACATCTGAAGCATGATACAGAGTAATTTCTCTTTGCTGATTCAAATAATCGAGGGTTGTGTTTGCGTGTAAGAACGAAAAGCATGGTCATAGCATCAACATAATCTGAGGTAAAGCAGGTGTCCTGTGTCTTGGCCCATTACAGTCGGAAAACCAGTTCCTTGGAGGATCAGAGAGGTAAGTCTGAAAGAAATCATGTAAACTGTGCTAATGAGAAGTGAATGTTTCACTTTTTACCAAAAGCACACGGGCCCTAAACTGTAAACCTCAAGGATTATTTAAAAAAGTGTTCCAGTATTAGGTTTAACATGACCTTTTTTTCAGGTTTTTTTCTTCAACGTTTTTTCTTTTGTTTTTGCTCAAGTATAATCACAGGTGACTAACTACAGAGGATAACAGGGTCAGGTGTGTACCATGCTACATCAGGTTTAGAGAAGGCTATTGCAGACAGTTCTACAACATGTACAACCACATTTTATACGTGAGATACAAAGATTTCAAAACATATCACCAAGAAACTAAGTACATACAAGATGTTGAATATTTAGAGTCTTAAAGGACTATCCCTCAGTCAGTAATAGGATTTCATGTTACTTGACTTAATCTGTCCAGTCTCACAGACAAAATTGGAAAAATTGCTATACAAAAAGTAGCAAATTTGGTCAATGTCTCTTTTCAAATAGTTATAGTGCTTTTAATGGCTTAAGACAGGGGTCTTTTTTTAATCTCACCCAGTGGCAATCTACAGAACTTCAGTGTACATTTTATGACACCATAGCTGCAAAAGTCTTCATGTCAAGTCCAATAAGTAAAACAACAGCTAGTGCTGTCACATATATTTCAAAGTAGTATGCATTATCAAAAGAAAAGAAAAAAAACAAACAAATACATCTTTAAAAATTTTTCTTCCCCCCAACTGTTCAGTTTTTGTTGAGAATTCAGCTTTGTGTTGAGCTTTGCATTCCCATTTATCAGTCTGAGATGGCAGGCTTTCAAGGAGCCAGGCTCCTTTTAAGTCTGCAGGAAGCTTCAATCTAAACCTGCTGTGTGCCGCGAGGGTCCACTGGACAAGAAACCAGCAGAGTGGGCTTAAAACTCCCATTCCAGGGTTTCTTCCCGATTGGCTGCTCTTTCTAGCCTGTGAATGATGTTATTAAGGTTGGCCATTTTCTCGTTGCGTCTTTGAGTGCTTCTGTTGAGTTTGGGGCTTTGGAAGGGGGGGAGAGGGTTAGCGTCCAGGCTGTGATTGGTGCTCGCTGATGCAGGGTTTGGCAGCGATGGGGATATGGGAGCAGAGGAGGACGGAACAGGAGAGACTGACATCATGAGACCGGGTGAAGATGCAGCCGAGGGAGAGTTGAGGGAGACTTCCAGGCTGCTGCGACAGGGCTCTGATGAAGCTTTGAAGCTGACGGGATCAACGGGTGACTTTCTAGATTCTTCCCCGTCTCCCCTGGACTGGTTAGCTCTCTGGGGACCATCTATAGAGACTGTGCCAGGGTAGAGCCCTTGAACCTGACTGCTCATCCCCTCTTCCTGCCTCAGGCTTTGGCCTGCAAAGTGTGGGTCACGACAGCCAGTGATGGAGTCCTCATGCTCGCTTTTCATTTGTGAGAATGCTACAGCTGTGGGAAAACATTGTACTCTTGATTGTTTCATAGAGCCTTCCCTTCCCTCCTCCCCATCGTCTTCCCTGTCTGTTGCCTCCTGTTTAACATGAGGCAGTGAGGTGTTGGTGCTAAGAGGACGACTGGAGCAGGTGTGTCCTGAGGGCTGCTGCAGCCTCCTCTCCTCTCCATCAGAGGGAGGACTCCGCGTCGCAGAGGGGGAGTAGCTATGGGGCTCAGCGTCTGTGTCGTTGTCCGGCAGACCCTCCATCAACACCTCTCGCCGCATTCTGGACCTGCACACAAACACTGCTGTCAGACACTCGCTTAAAGCAATTCTTCAATGATGGAAATATTTGTGGTTATAGGTTGCAGTCAGATAAATCACCAACTGTGTTATTAACAGTGACTGGCCTGTAGTTGTGGAACCAGTTGATGACAGTGTTGGTTTTAAGGTTGAGCTGCGAGGCCAGCATCTCAATGGTGCTTTGAGAGGGATAAGGTTCCAGAAGGTACGCCTTCCTCAGGGCTTCCTTCTCCTCAGCTCCCAGTACCACCCGAGGCTTCTTCACCTGGCTGAAAGGACACAAATCCAGCGAGGCTAAAGCTGGACTTACACACTCGGAGCGAGTACTGGGCGAGTCGCTGTCAGAGCCGGTGCTCAGCAGCCCATACCGCCTCTTCAGATAGGCTACAGAGCAGACAGGAGGGATATTCAAGATGGTTACCAATACAATCTGATACGTCTAGTGAGACACGTGACAGTACACACTCTGGGTCCCCACCTTTCTTTTCCATCTTCTTCATGGCCCTCAGTTTGTCTACATTGTGAGGATCGTTGAGCCAAAGCTGCATGCGAACAAACGGCTCCCGGCCTTTTAGGCTCAGTTTGTGCCACGGTTTGGGCCTGGAGAGGAGGTCAGACACCGAACCTTGAGTCAGACCCAAGATAGTCTCCCCAAAAAGACGTTGGCCTATGGGGAAAAAAATAGTTAGTGACTGCATTTACTGAGAGAATAAGTTTAATCCCACAGTGTGAGCTCACGCCAACCTAGGTTGTTGTCCGTTAGCACCTCCTTGACCTTTTTGGTGATGGCATAAGTGTCTAGCTCAGGAGACATTGCCACCAATTCCTGGATCCCCACAGGGTTTGTGGGCTGATGTAGAGCCATAAGGCTGGGAGTGGACTTCCCTCCCTCTGGATGGGTGGGTAACCCCAAGCCAAGGCTTTCAGGTTGCTGGTTCTCTTTGCTGCTCTCAAAGGAGAGACTGACAGGCTCAACCAGCGGACTAGGATGGCCTTCTGCCGGGCTGGGAGGTGGGGAGGGTGAGGATTGGGCTGTCACTGGGCTTTTATCTGGAATGAAAGATTAGATATAAGTTCATAACCATATTGTCCCTTCTGGAAAGCATACATGGTGCATTAAAATCCCTAAAAACAAATGTATGCTATTAAGTTTTGGCGAACCATCATAGAAGTCTGGATGTTGTATCTAAATACAGCCTCACCCTGAGTGTGGCTCTGGTTTGGAGTGTGGTTGTGGCTTTGTCCCAGCTGGTCCAGTAGCCACAGCTGCATGCGGATGAAGGGCTCCCTGCCTTTTTGGGTCAACTTGCTCCAGGGTTTAGGTCGAGACAGCATGTCACTGACACTGCCCTGAGAAAGTCCCAGCACCTATGATATGAAGCCAGGATGATAACACACATTATTTTTGATATGGCCGACACCAAATCTAATAATTTAACTATCACACCAAACAAGCCAAATTATGATGATTACAGAAAGATAAATGTAGAAAACCCTGATTTATGCACTTTCAAGAAACAACCACTAGAGGGAGACACATGATCATGTGTAAAGATTAATTGTTTTAAGTAGAGTAAATGTATGGAGCAGAAAAATGTATAAGTATTCTAGGAAACAAATGCTAACTAATAAAAAACGAAGGTTGTGTAAAATATGCGAAGTGAAGCTTGATCCACCGGAACGGACAAGTACTAAGGAATTTTCTTGTAATCAAAAGATAAATAAGATGCACATAGCGCAGAACAATACAAATGAAAACATTATTGCCATAGTTAATAATTTTTTTTATATTATTTCTGTACAGATTTACTGTTTTTAAATCAAATGTAAAATATAGTCTTAGCATAGTTATAGCAAAATATTTCCTAAGACCTAATATCTTGTTTAAGTTAAAAAGCAAATACATCCATAACTGATCTAATCTATTTTGAGTGGATCACCTCTTTACTTAGCATGTTTATTAACTACATTTACTCACTAGGATTAGTTAAGACATTTAGCAGAAATGTTGTGATAGTTTCCACCAGCCTGTAAAGTGAGTGCTAAGAACTGGTAAAACAAGTGGAAACCTGCATCAGATTCCTTAACTTTGACTTCAAACCCTTTTCTTGGCTCAGACAACAAGAAACTTTACAGAATAAAACAGACAGAAGGCTTTTAGGCCAGTGTTGAAAGTAAAACTGATATTTTCTGTTTTTTATATAAGTTTTTTGTATTGAAGGAAGTCAAAGAGCAACTGCTGACCTTTTCACCAAAGATCCTCTGACAGATGCCGTTCTTTGCCAGCTTCTCCTTCACCTGCCTGGTCAGCTCTATGGTGTCCACCTCCCGGTACATGTACATCTCATACTGCTCCGGTGTCAGGGGAGGCACGGTGGGCTTCAGTGCACGGGGAATGTATGCTGGGTAGTAGGAAAGGCGTCCTGGTCCCGGTCCTGGGGACTCACCGCTCACCGAGGTATCTGACTCCACTTTCACTTCCACTGGCCGGCCCAGAACCAGCTCGTCCTCCGCAGCAGAGGCCTCCTCGCTGTTGGGAAGCCCGTCACCGTTCTCTAGCCTTGGCCAGGGCCGGGGCAAGGTGGGGGGCCCAGAAGAAGAGGAAGACAATGAAGGAGAGACCGAATTGAAGGGCTGTGAGGTACCTCCAACACCGAGCACCATAGATCCTCGCTCCTGAGACCAGTGCTGATCAAAGTAGGTGCCGGCTTCACCAATCTCTGATTTGACTTTGCGGATAATGTTCTGAACAAAAGCGGCCGGGGAGAGGACACTGAGGGGGGTCTGAGGGCTGCTGATTGGGTTGGCCATGCACACAGTAACACAGCCCCCTTCCTCTTGTTTGATGGAGATGGGTAAAGGTAGCGTCCTGGAGCGCTCGGGAGGGCCCAGACGTTCCACCTGAACTCCTGAGCTGGCAGTGGAGACTCTCCCACAAGCCTCCATCTCCATGAGGGCCTGCTGCTGCGCCTCCATCTCCCTCCTGGCCTGTTCAAGGATGCTCTTTATGGTTTCATCAGAACTGCTGCCTGCCCCATTACTGCTTCTACCAGATGAACTGTTCAGAGATGACTTGCCATCCCCTAAAAAATAAAAAAAAACCACACAGTGACGTTGATGCACCCTCAAGTTATCTTTCTGATATAGATGCAATAAATCAGGGATCAAAATAGATACTAAAAACTATCAATAAAAAAAAAGAAAAGAAAAACAATCAATATGCTTTTCAACTATGACCCCAAGGTTCTTCCTCACCTCCCCTCTGGGACTGGATCTCCTTCTTGGCCTGCTCCAGGATATTCCTAATGGCATCGTCTGACCCAGTTTCAGGAGTTCGGATGCGTGGAGTGATGCTCCCTGCCACAGAGGGTAACAGAAAAAGATAGAGATAGAGAAAGTGAGAGGAGAGGAAGGGGGGGGGGGGGGTGAGTGGGATGGTTGATCAGAGAGCAGTTCCAAGGCTTTGCTTTTGACTGTTAGATCAATGGCTGCCTTTGAGCGCATGCTGTCTGAGGTTGCAGTATACGGGAAGCTCAACTTTCAAAAAGCTGCAAATCTAGGGAGAAAACAAAGTTTAAAAGTAACACTATAAACATGGCAGAGGAAGCCGTGGAGAAGTCAAGGATGTGGTCCAAGTAGATTAGACGGTTTAAACCTACAAAAAAAAGGTCAGAAGCTAAGCCACCAAGACAACACAGCACATATACATCTGATCTAACAATCTGTAGCTTCACACACACAAAAGCATTTTCTTAAACCTTCTTTTCTTCGTAGCCTTGTTAAACATTTTAGTATGTCCTGTAAACATCTAGTTTCCCTGTAGCTCTGCACTGTGACAATATGTGGTGGTTTGTGTTTCCTGAACCCAGACTTCATTGGGATTTTCATTTATATTGGGGTCTGCCACACTTTTCACTGTAAAAACTAAAATATAAGTGAGATTAAAAATCTCAAATCAAGGACACATATGTTTATTTTTTAAAAGTAAGATATTTATTCTTACTTAGTAGGTTTTTTAAAGATTTTTTTTACTTGTTTTAGGAATTCTTGACAAGGTTAATGTTCCTTGAAATAAGATAATTTATCTGCCAACAGAACAAGAATATTTGTCTTATTTCAAGGAAAATTAAACTAATTTTTGTAGGTTTTTCTTGTTGTTTTAAAACCATTTTTTATAGTGTGCTCGATAATGAAAAAACTTTTAATCACAATTATTTAGACTGAAATTGAGATCTCGATTATTTAACACTATTATCCATTAACTTTAATAACATGAATTTATTTCTCTTAAGATCCTAGATTAAAAGCCTCCTGGAGAGGCTAGAAATGCCCCGAGCTCAGCTTAGTTCACCCAAACAGTTTACTTCAGTTACCAATTTACTGCATCAAGTGTTGGTGTGAGGTTCTTCAAATATTCCACAAAGTACCGACGCTGTTCTAAAGGTTAACAGGTTCCTTCCAGATAGTTAAGCTGGTCCTGCTTGTGGCTGAGTTCTGGGATCTGGATTTATTGCGTTACTTTCAGTTACAAACAGGCAACTCGCTTAAATTGTAACTGACAACCTGAAATGCGAAGATGCAAATAATTGAACTATTTTATTTTTATGATTGGTGAAAACCCAGATTGTATCTGAGATTGAAATGTGATTAATTGTCCAGCCCTACTTTTCACTCACCTCTCTGTCGAACCTGGATGGTCCTGAGGGCCAAGATGTTCTGCTCATCAGAGAGAAACTGCTTCATTTTAATAAAAGGTTCCTTTCCTTTCACCGTCAGCTTCCTCCAGGGTTTGGGTCTTGCCAGGATTTCACTGACTGAGCCCTGGGAGAGGCCCAGCACATAGTGGCCGAACACTCGCTGGCCGATGTTATGCTTCAGCAGCTGCTCCTTCACTTGAAACGCAATCTCAGCAGTGTCCAGTTGGTCGTCGTCTCCAGTAGTTGAGCTGCCGCTTTCTGACTGGTCACTCGGCAGACCGGTGTCGCCACTGCCTGCCCCCGCAGACCCTTGAGAGGCTGACATGAGTGCAACTTTGGCTGCATAGAGGGCGGTGGGGAAAGCCATGAGGCCATCCTTTTTAAAGTGTGGGGAGAGGAGCTGCTTGTGAAGGATGTGGTCACCTGACAGGCGGTCGCCAGAACACGGCGACACGGAAAAAGAACGAGGGAGATCGTGGCTGGAAGAGGAGCTGTCCAGGTTGGGGGGACCTGGGCTGGGGGAGGCACGACTGTCAGCCTGAGAGGAAGATGAGAGGGAGCCGGGTGGTCTGCCTGCCTCCCTGCCTGCATCCTCAGAATGATCATCATCTAAAGAAAGAAAAACTCAAGTCAGTGTAGAATTTAATCTGCGAGCCTGATCGCTAACTGCAAATCAATCCGGGAGATGTGAAGAGTTTTCAGAAGGTGACAAAACTCCTTTCAACCCACCCCCACCTTTTTTTTCAATTTTTCAAAAAGTGATAAATTGAGACACAGAACTTACCATTGCTGTGCAATATTCGGGTCTTATCCACTAAGTACTTGTGAGATGGAAGAAAAGCCTCTTTATCCAGCAAAAGAGCTTCTGCAGCTTTGGCAGAATCCTATAAAAACACACAAACACGCACACACAAGCTGTTAATTTTTTATTAATCAATTACAGTACGCATCGATACGGTTATAATAGGTGAGGGATAAGTGAAGCATTCAACAGCACTGCAGTAGTTTTTCATCACTGACATCAACAGAATGTTAAAAACAAAAAGGTCTCCGTTTGGTGAAAGGAAGCCGCGTTGTCTGGAAACGCATTTCTACCTGGGTTGAGTTGCCATTTGCTGAAGCCAACTTCATCACCTTTAGGATACTGCAGATAGAAACAAAAGTCCAAAGTCACATCTTTAGATAAACATTGGTATTATCGTGTTTTAAAATACATTTAAATGAATCCAACACACCTGAGTTCGGTTTTAATCTCCTCATAATCCATCTGGGATTGCAGTTTAGCCTCTAATCTCTGAGACGAAAGGCAAGAAAAGAAAACACTTCATATTTCAAGTTAAAAAAGTGACTAATTAATTATCAGAGAAGTGGAAAAGCTCATTGGTCAAGGATTTTGCAACTTCCAGTGTGTTTCTTCACCTCGATGGCCTCCGTCTTATAGGCCAGCTGCCGTTCCAGCTCTAGGATTCGATTGGATGAGGTTTCTTGAACTTCCTGTAGTGTGAACTGCAGCCGCTGAATATTTTCAAGAAGACGAAGAATTTCTCTGTCTTTAGCCAACAAGGCAGCCTCCAGCTGGGAGGGCAACACATCGCCCTTCTCATTCTTATCCTGAAAGAAGTGAAAGTGAAGAAATGGAGAGTATGAAGAAAAGATTATAAGGCAAATATTTGTTTTAAAAAGCCATTTGACTTCTGAGGAACACACACAGGAAAAGCATCTAAATTACACATTTTCATTTTCTGTCTCATATCTTTGAGCTTTGGCTTCTTTTGATAAGGAAAAAAAAATAACAAAGCGCTCAATTAGACTAAATTCTTTAAAGTCCTTGAGATACTGAAGAATAAAGCCTGCATAAGAAGACCTGCAGGAGGAAACATGCCCCCACCTCCAGGAAGAAACATGTCCCACCTGCAGAAGGAAACACGCCCCACCTACAGGAGGAAATTTCCTGGGGATATGTCGTTTAAACTCGAAGCGTTATCATTAAAATGCACAGAAAACAACAGGAACTGATCTGCTATCAGTGGTGTGTTTACATGATCTTAGAGTCAAAGATGGTCTTCAGACAGTTAATAGCTTTAGTAAAGTTCATTTCCTTGTTCTTATCACCTTGCATTACTTTCTAGATGTGCTCATTAAAATCAAAGCGTTTCACACCGAACGTCACATTTTTCTTACCCTGCTTGTGCCCTCTGCTGGAGCACAGCTCCCTGTGGTGGCACTGGGGCCACTGGCCAACTGCTCCTTTAGCCTCTCCACTTCCCTCTGAGCCATTTCTGCTCTCTGCACACAGGAACGGTATCACAGTTGTTACAGTTTTCATACACCAGCCACATCAATTGGCTAATGAGATGATCAAGGTGAGAGCGCGCATAAATCAAGGAGGCGCCCATGTTCAGAAACTTAATGCAGAGAGAAAACCTGAGCAGGGGCCCCGAGCAGACGAGAGCAGCCACTGCTTTATTCTGCTGAGGGGGCTGTTTAGTCAGCCCGCTTTATTCCCCAAACTGTTTACCTGCTCTGTCACACCCGGCCTGCTAATTAATGATTCATTTTGAGAACATTTATGTGGAAGGTGCTGGCAGAGAGCGGTACGGTGAGAGAAAGGTAGAGGGCAGAGGAAAGAAGCTGAAGAAAAGAAGTATCACTGTGATAGGAAGCAATCAAGGCAATGAGATAACGAAGAACCCCAGAGTTCAACACTCCAGCATCAATCGTGCTCGGTAGTCTCCTGCTCTATGCTGAGTGGAGCCATGCTGCTGTGGTGTGCTCACCAACAGGGGCTCCAGTTTACACTCACTAATCACATGCTCAGGGGAGGGTGGGAGGCTGAACAGGAAGGACGAGTACAGGAGGGTGAGGGCAGGGGACGGAGGGTGTCTAATTAAAGGCAAAGCTTGATTACAGGAGTGATTATCTTAACGAAGGAGCTTCTCAATCAGAGAAATGCACAGCAAGACTGAACTCACCTGGTTGGCTTTCTCAAGATTCACCATGATGGCGTCGACTTCTGCTGCCCTGCAACACACACACACATCGAGCACATAATGACAGAATAAATGTGGAGATATTCTCACTTCTATTATTTTTTCTCAAAATGAAAATAAAACGAGGAATGTAGTGCACTTAATGACCAGCTTACACCTGATATGTCAAAGCTCTACTGACAGAATATGATGTGCAAAATTTCAGGGAAACACTTTGTCATCTTGTTAAGAGACACCTGTAACAGCATGACATCTGTGTGGTACATAAGAGATTTGCACAAGCTAGGAAGCACCAAACCCAACACATAACTTAATGATGGGGAGAAACTCAGCTGAAAGACTACCAAACATCGCCATTCAAAACAAAACTGAATTCAAGCCCGGAGCAATTATATGGGAATGTAGCAAAGCTTGACAACAACACAAACATATGAAAAAAAACTCTGGGAAGCTGGCAGCCAAAGAGAAGCAGACAAAAAAGTGTTTCACTCTTAATTTTATATTTTGTTGGGAAGTTTAATTTATTATGAGTTTATTTTTCTATTTATTTATATTATGTATTGATGTATTTTTCACTGTGGCGTGTGCTGCTGACCTCTAACCACGTCTCCTTCGAAAATCCGATCTTGATGTAAATGTTTTCTTTTTTTTATCTGGTTAAATAAAGGTTAATAAATAAGCAATTCCACCTTAAAAACTCTTCTAATGTGATCTACTGTGACTCTGTCTTTGCTTGAAATTAATAATGAAGGTCCTGGCAGTTTCCATGAAGATGATTTGGGCAGGGTGCACCCCAGACACACAGCCCCTGTAGCTGTCAAGATATGTATAATGTATTTATATGGATAAGAGACCAGAAAAATAGGCTTTTTGTTAGTGGTTAAAATAATCTAAATTACAGTCTGCATTCATTATAGTAAAATATTGCACCTTTGCTGAAACTTTACTGGGGTTATAATTAAAAGAAAAAGGTGTCACAATGCTTTAAAGTTCATAGAAATGAGTAATTTATTTATTCTAAGAGCTTATTTATGTCCTCCATTACATTGTCCTTAAATCTCCATAATATTCTGTTTAATAAGGGTGGAGAAAATATCACAATCTACTTGAATAAATGTTAGTTTTATTTTGAGGGCATTAAAAAGCACGAGGTGTAGAAACAATACTGGTGACACAACCTGTGGGTCCTCTGTGACTTCTTGGAGAGGAAAGCCAAACAGCAAGCAGGGTCACAAATGACCCGTCACCTCAAAACTCCAGAGACTGAATCCCAACTTGCCTCCATGAGTCTTACAATCAGAGTGGTCTAATTTAAACAGAAGCTCGGCAGGATTATTCATGAGGTTTGTTTGAAGTCCAACAGCTTCATTTTGCTCGCAGGGGACCTGATTTTCAAAAGGTAGATAAGGCTGAATTAACAAGGATGCAGTGATTGATTTAAATATGCACACAGGGACACAGTGGTTCTTTTTTTGCCAAGAGAAAAAGAAGTTCTCAAAGAACGTATTAGACTTTTTAAAACCCACATTCAAACTAACTACATTTGGTCAAACTTTCATGTTTGCAGCCGTCCTCTCTGCTCTGTGACATCAAGCTGTGTGATTCCCAAAAACATCATTAATGTAAGAGAGCGACTGTGTTGGAAGGTCCCCAGAGAGCAAAATGATCTTCCCCACATCTGACACCATTCTTGATGTTAATGATCATCAGTGTTGTGTTGGTTTCAGGGGGTCTTAGCCATGCTCTGGTCAGACAGCAAGCACTAACAGGTGTCAGCTTCACGTTTAATGAACTTGTGCTGTACGAAAAATGTTTTGTATTGATTATTTTCTGAGCCGTTCAAGTCGGTAGACGAATGATCTTAAACCATCTTGCGATAGGAATAGATGCCGCCTTCTGTGCTCAGCTGCTCGGGATCAGGAAAACTCAGGAGGTCAATGTTCCTGCCGGGATGAGTACAGCACGCGTACTCGCTGTGTGACAAACCACATAATGGAAATGGACTTCTATACGCTGCAGCTCTGCGCAAAGTGTTAGGGCCAAACTGAAAATGTGTCCAATCCAGCAAAATGAATGGCAGTGGCTCCAGAAACATCAGTTCAATTGCACCATGGATTAAGCCCGGGAGAAAATCCATTAGCAGCGGCTGACTGTGCTCTGGAGCACAACCCAAACAAAGGAGTGTTTACTTTGAATGTCTATCGACATCCTTCATACAAGCTCAGATTAATTTCAGGCGTGCGGTGGATACATTGCGCTCAAAGACCAGGACAAGGTAGAGTGTTTTCTGAAGCAATCTTTAAATGGAGCAATTCTTCTTGGGGGCTGTCAAGGCCCAGCTCCTAGTGAAGGCAAACACAGACCTCTCTCATCGACCTGCATTAGTGGCTGAGTCACTCTCACTCTTTGTTTTTTACAATGGCATTCCTCAGCTCTGCAGTGGACATGAGTTTATGCAGGCTAAGCAGGACCAGTAACCTTCAGGAGCAGGTGGTGGGGACATGTATGAAGGTTTGTCAGCAAATTGAGATAAAATAAATCAAGCGAAGATGATAAGGAGTCTTACTTGTTAGCCATCTCCTGGTTGTATTTACACCGCAGGTCCAGCAGCTCCGTCTGTGCAGCACTCAAAGCTGGACAGAAGCAAACCACAAGAAGTCAGATATTAACTTAAAAAAAACACATGAACTTTGAGCTTAAAGTTGCATTACTGATTCTCCATTTTCAGGATACATTTATTTCCCTTTTATGTTGGTAAAATGACTTTTTGCAGCTTAAACACGACCAATCCAAGAAAACAAGCAAAAGCTTTTATCTGAAATCCAATCTATCGAATCTAAAAAGTGCCAATTGAAGTTTTCATGTATGTACACAAAGCACCAGTGGGACTGGAGTGTTTCAGCAGGGGGCACCATACTGCAATTATAAAAGAAGTGGTTGTTTAATAGGCTGGAATTAAATTTAACAGCTACAGTACATGGCAATGTTTAAAGCACTTACATGAATGCAGAACTTTGATCTTCTCCTCGGCCTCTGATAGTCTGTCAGGCAAACTAACATCAGCGCTCTCCTCCTCCTCCCTACGAGAACAAACTCTGTCAGTTCTTTCCCTACATCACGGGCACCAATTTAAAGCTACAACAAAAAGCCTTGAGACAGATAAATGTTGTTAACGTCAACCACCTCATACCGAGTGAGGGGTTGCATGGTGGAGTTAGCGAAAAATAGAAGCGACAAAAAAATCCTCTGTGATCCTTAGAAGCTCTCCGGAGCCATTAGAGGCAGTTAAGTGAATAATGAAGGTTCATTTTCTTAACCGCTTCCCATGACTGGCATTCTCACTACTGACTAAAATAGTCAGAAAAGACCAGAAATGAAGTGAAGCAGCGTCATTCAGCAGGGCCACAAACAGAAATGCAGCACTTCTCACCCTCGCTTCTCGGCCCGGTCCTGGTGGTTCTGCTGTGGCGAGCCGGGGGCTCCAGGAGCCGGCGTGCTGTTAGGAGTCATCGGGGGTTGTAGAGAGCTGGACTCTGAGGCTTCCTCTTTCACGCCTGCCTCTGTGGGTTCTGTGTAAGTACAGTTTACATGCGTTTACATGCAGCAAAGCAGCAGCGTGAGCGCTCTCCAGATGTGGACGCTTTTGGCCGGACCTGTCTTTTCAAGGCACTCCAGGTGTTTCTTCCAGTGCCCGCTAATCTCTCGTACCAGGGCCTCGCTGTCAGGAGCCGAACTCTGAAGCTGCTGCAGTCTCTCCTCCAGGGAATGCGAGGCCTCCAGCACGGGAGCCGGATCTGTAAAAACAGACAAATAAATCTGTGCGAAAGAACTACCAATGCTATATGATATGCATGCACTCCTACTTTCACCAAAAAGAAAAAAGGGAAAATAGCTGTTTTACTGTTTTACTGTGTGCGCTGGCTGTAAAGCACACTACAGAGTTTTCTGCATCAGAGTTTCAACACACGCAGACTATTCCTCTGAGACTTTTTTCCAAAGAGTGACTCTTAGACTTTCCTCACTCAGCTGCCTTTGAAAATTTTACAGGCTGGACCTAATGACACAAGTACTGTTTAAACCTTCATGTGTACAAAAATCTAATATAATGAGTCTTCTTCCATGCTGATTAATGGCAAAGAAGACAAAAAGATTACAACAAATATGTGACAGGGAGTACCAAATATACACCTAAGCAAAGTGGAGAAAAAGTCTGCTCCTGAAAAGGGGGTTAAAAAATAAAAAAGCGAGATTCTTTAGCACAACAGAGAAGCTGTTTTGCAATGCATGCGCGGCAGCACCGGGCCCATGGGGCCAACTAGGAGGCTGTTTCTCAGCTAACAAGTCTCCTCTGTATCATTTGATCATTTAAATTATTATGCCAGGAATTCTCAGGAGGCAGCTCGGCACTCCACATCACAGGGCTGTTTTTAATCTTCCCCTTCCCTTTCTTCCCCTCCCGAAAAGTTCAACAGCTCAGAGAGAGAGAGAGCTGCTCCTGTTGTGTACCTGCCTGCCGAACACCAAAGGAGGTGACTTCTAGTGCCAAAGCACAGAGAAGGAAGCTCAGGGGAGCTCCTTGACAAGGAGGGAGGCGAGGTGTGGAGCCACGCGCACACACACATTCACACGAGTTTTCTCTTGCTCACACACACACACACACATCAGCCCTTCAAAAGTCAAAAAGGAGAGGAAAATCGCTGCTTTGCTGCACAAACTTTTCTCCCACAGCTTTCATCCGCTCATCTTAGACTTCTGTGTGGAACCCAATTGGATCCCTTCTTCAGCATGGGCACTGACTGAAGTGACTTTTCATAAGAAGTTGAAGCCACAGACATTTAAACTTTGCCAGATGCCACTGAGAAAAGGCAAACTCTGAGCTGGCAGACCACCACAACAAATGCTCATCAGTGAGCCGAAACTTCTGCAGCGTGCAATTTGTTGAAATCCTGGGGATACGTTGCAGCTCGCCATATCTGCATTTTCATCAGACAAACATTTTGGGCCATTTAATTGATTGAACTATTTTTTCCCAGGACCGTTTACAGTCAAACATAGTCTGCATTCATTGTTGCACCAGCTGTCGAGATATTGCATCAGTCACAAGGGACATCACTATTAAGAGCACAGCTCTTCTAAGACAAACAGGATGACTTAAAGCACTGCTATTCCATCGACCCTCTGTCACAGAAATCACTTTATCAGCCTCTTTCCCATATATCCTTTCAACTTTTAATGATCAAAGGACAGAGATTATAGTAAGGGATCTCTCACACATGGACAAGCAAGGATTATCAATCAGTGGCAGGGGAGTAAAGTAAAGTCAAATTTAAAGTGAAGGGATATAACTTAAGTCTGTATACAAAATTAACCCCCATCAAAGTGGAGCAGTAAGGATATTCTCCAAGGAGCCGGGATCTACAGTTACTGGAGGAGTCCAGGAAATCTGCTTATAACTTTAGAAAATAGAGCAACTAATTGATGTAGCTCATAAGAAGCAGTGGAGCCTCTCCTTGAAGCAGATCTGACACTAAATCCGCCAAATAAAACCTGAAAGAAAACTCCAGAACTAACCTTAAAACTCACAGTGCTTCACCCACAAACTGTAACGTAGCTAATAAAGTATGGTGTACACCGAGTGGCAACAGTCGCTGTGCAAATAAATGGTTTAATTTTAATTAATCCCTTATCTTAATTATGGATGAGTGGATGTCTGCTCTGAGGTCACAGTAAGTGATTGGGAACAGCTCTCGCTTGAGCTAATAAATCACAGAACATTTAATACATCTTCCTCTTTGGTGGGTACAGGTCCACATCGGTGGGAATATTCACCACGTTTCCAGTATATCCATGTAGACAAGAAAGTACTTTCTCTTCTAAGGGGGTTCATTTCAAAACAATATTATTAAAATCATCTGCTCTTTGATATGTTTTGTAATAAAATTACAGCAACTTCATTTTAACAAATAATAAATAATGAGATCAGGTAGCTATTTAATCATTTAACAATAAACATGAACCCAAATGAAGAAACATTCTGGTTATGGCTCCATCGGCAACACACAATGCCAAGGAGGAAAGACATCAGTAATGATCTGATGCTTTCTTTTTAATCTGTTAAAGGGTCATAACATAATTTTAAAACTATATGAAGTTCATCATTCTAGAGCAGTAAGTCTGCAGAATCCTAAAGATGTTCCATGTATCCCAGCTCCAACACACCTGATTCAAATAAACTGGATCTAACAGCTTATCAAGATCTGCACAGTGATTCACTTAAATCTGGTGTGTTTGAACAGGAGACATGGAAAACTTTCAGGACAAGAGTCGACGTTCCCCACGACTAATCTAGAGTAAGGAAAAATCTTTCTAGGAGAGACAGTACCGTTGCTATGCAACGCTCCTCTAAGCCAAACTGTCACATCAAGTTCAGAAGCTAGTTAGCATTAGCAGTTAGCATTAGCAGCTACCACCAACTAGGCCTGGACACACATGCGCAGTCAATTAATATTTTTTTAAACATAAAATTACTTCTTTTACCACACTATACATTATATAAAAACATTCTTCTTTACAAGAATAAAATAAAATCTAGTATATGTCTTTTACTGCGGAGCATGTTTGCTAAAAGGAAAAACCAAACTGTGTTTAGTCAGCGTGGGGAGGGTGGGTGACTGGGGTTTGCGTTACAGCAACAGGACTTGGAAACCTTATAGTTGGAGTCAACCATAGACATTTCTGAATACATAAGGATGCTGGAGTTAAAATTAGGTCAAGTCTGGGCTGATACACACAACAACACAAGAAACAGCTACAGATATGTTCAGAGAGCAGGTAGCTCAACCTGCTGTTCATCACTATGTGAAGTCTGAGGTTTATTCATGACTGAATCATTATTTTATTTTGCTAAATGAATAAAAATGCTGTAATATGCTGCGCATCATTATTAATGGTAAGGAGCGGAGCAAGGTTGTACTTGTTTTCAGATCATTTTATTAACAATCTGCTGCCCTCATAAACATGACGTAGAAAAATTTCACATACAGATATGCAGACAATAAAACTATGATTAATGTGTTTAAGTTAAGCACAGTAAAGATCTGAACTTAATTCAAGCCAAAAAGTTTTCATCTAATGCTGTGATGAAAGAAATCAACAGACACTGTTTATAATCAAGGTGGAGTTTATATGCTCCTTATTGGAGGGTTTTCTTTAAGCGAGTGAGTGTTTTACAAACTCTAGTACTATTAGAGGAAAACTACATCAACATGTTTTTTTAGGTGTTTTTTTAATATCTGCATTGATAAGAGTTTCATCACTGTGGCAGAACATGATGCTAACACCCTGTAGTTGCCTCCCAGTGGTCACCGTGTTGCCGTCTCCACACTACCGCACATCTGAGAGCAGAACCCTCAGGAGCCAAAGCCAGAGAGGAGGTGGACGGCTCAGCAGACTGCAGAGGGGGGGCACACCAGGGAGGAATGTGCACAGGTTAGGGATGTGTGTCTTGGCTGGTGGGGTCTACATAAGGGTGCTTTGCGCCAAAAGAAGCAGGTGTGTCGGGGCGGTCCGTCTTGGCCCTGTCAGCGATACACCATCATTAGGCGGTGTGGGCGCAGTAGGGTGCACCATTATGTCTCCCTGGGCCCTGTGTAATTACGCTCTGACATAATTAACCCAGCAAGCCCATTAGCCAAGCACTGGCTGGCTGAAGAGAGAAAAAAAACCCTATAATTATTTGTTGTGCGCATGTTAATGAGGCCAGCTGTGTTCCCATCATACAACACGAACAAATTAATTTACAAGGCTGTGCTCCAAGGTTTTTTCTTTTCATTCAAAACAGTCTTGTTTTTTTGTTGCTTTTTTTTCTGTTGTTTTTTCTTTTTTTTTTTTTTTTTGCTCTGACTGGACTTCAAGGTCCATAAACACGCTCTGATGTTGCTGCTGCAACAAACAGTAACACTGCCGTAATATTGTTGTCACGGACCGAAAAGTGGGTTGACAAAACACTTTTAGTTTCACCTTCACAAACAATGTAAAGAGATATAAGGAATGTAGGGGGATGAAATGCTGCCTGTCAAAGAATAGTTTTGATTAAAAGAAACACAAACTGCTTGCAACAAATTCAGAAACATGTTTTTTTTTCTCTGTATGTGGCATATTTTAAAACATCAAGTATTTGATATTCAGATGGCAAGCTGAAGTCTCACTTCACCTTGATGCGCTAGAAGGAATGAGAAAATACTGAAATAAAAAAAGGGATAGGTGGAATGAGAAAGGAAGATTGTAGGAAGCGGTGGCTTTTGTGTGTGAACAAAACAAAGCTAAAAGGAAAACTTTTTAACCTGCGCTTTTTCATCGCTGTTCCATGTCTACTCTTTGACAGACTGAAGGACGAAGATGGAATGACATCAAAACCGAGGCATTTTAAAGCTCACAACAAAGACCGGAGTCAAGGAACAAAGAGCAGAGCGAGGCAGCATTTAAAATTAACACAAGATGCTGCAGTGAAGGAAGAATTGCCAGCGACATCTAAACCAAACTTCTCTGGAAAAAAAAAATGCAGCATTATAAACCAGCAGCTTCTCATTCTAATTTATTAAACGTGCAAGTCACATCTAAATGAACTTAAATCATTAAAAGACATCTGTCTTTTATTGCTGCTTACAGGTACACACACATACAGACATTCCTATACACACACACATAGCTGCTGTCTTTTAAGAGCGCACTCTCTCCTGGTCCCTCTGGGGTCTCCTACTCCACAGGGATCAGTTGGAGAGGCCCGGCTCTTTTATGAACATAATGCATTATTAAGCACCTCAAACATCTCCTGGGCCTTTGTTTATTACTGCTCTTATTAATCACTTGTGCATAATCTCGTCCCGCCCAGAGAGCTTTCATTTTCCATCAGCTTTTATATGCCCTTATTTTTCAACACACTGCCACAAATGCACAAAGCACTTCTCCTCCACTCTCATCCTGACTGTAGGTACTCAGATGCACAATTAGAATAAAGCCGGCTCGCTGTGCCTCGCAGGCCTCCCTTGCCAGCGCTGGGATTTGTGTGTGTGGGGCTGTTGAAGAAAGGCAGCTTTTCTTACCTGTGAATGACTTGGGTCACATTCTTTTCAGAAAATTTCATAGCGCAGAGAAAGATCTTCTGTGAACATGGAGGATAGATGTTTTCATCTCATAGTAAGACGATATCTGCATTTATGTGGGAAGGATTCATAAAAAAGGAGGCTTGAGCGTTTGCTCTACCCGCAGTACTGGTGGTCACCACTAGCAAGCACTGTTGCCATAATATTACCACTAACATGTATAGTAAACATGCACACACAACTCAGACATGCCATAGGCCACACTTGTGCACACACACACAAACACACTTAAAGGGGTGTATTCAGATCAGAATCTTCACAAAGTCTCAGCGAGCAGATAAAAGGAGATGTGTTCTAACAAAGAGGGGGAGTAGGGTGGATCCTGAGGGATGAGTGTGTATACTGCGAGGAGGCGAGGAAGAGCAAACACCTGGAGTGTCAGTCTCAGGGCTACGCCCCTGGCGACAGGGCCTCGCTGCTCTCGCAGAGGTGGTAACAAACGCAGGCGTTCAAACGCCACATGCACGCACGCGCACTCTGGAAATGAGCAGAACGAGATGGGCGAAGAGGAGAAGAAGAAGAAGAAGAAGAAGAAAAAAAGGGGAAGTCAGGTGCTTCTGGGAAGAAGATTAAAATTTGTGCAGAAGCTGTTTTTAAGTGTGCAGTGATCTGGATGTGTTTATGTGCACTGATCAAAACTATGCGGAGGTGATATAAACATTGTTAAGGAAACACTGTTAACAGGCCTCTTTCAAGCCCTGCACTGGGTAGGAGTTAGAGCGCGCAGCATGGGGAGATGTCACAGTCAAATCAAAATATAGCACGCTAATGAAACACTCCAGTGGATTGACATCTTGCCTTAAGGACCTCATGAAAGGAAACAAAAAAAAAGTACATCAATCACATCAAGTAGTTATTTCTGCTCTGAGTTTGCTGTTGCTTTATATCTTCCATCAAACAGAAGCATTAACAGTATGGATTATTATAGTTTTGCTATGTGTAGATGTGGCCAGATGTTAAACACATCCACAGATACAACAGGTCACATATTGATTTGATGCTGCGTGTGCCCCTCCTCCGGGTCTCCTTGTTCGCCTTGTGCATTCATTAACTCTGCTGTTGGCCTGCTCTGATTGGACCGGCGGCCTTTGCATGCATGCACGCGCACACAGAAGGAGACGCACTTTTAAACTAAATAATAGGAGGGAAAAACGTCTTGCCATGAATAGCAATAACTGCATTAAGATTAACGAGCATGGCATGTAAAGAATAATTGCATCTGTCAAAGGATTAAAAATACATGAGCTGTAGCGTTTGTCGGAGGAATGGAGGGGATACTCACTGTTGTGTTTGAGGGGAAGAGAGAATAAAGTGGGGCCACAGCCAAATGACTGTCCTCCGGTGTACCTGGAGTCATCCATTCTAGCAAGAAGTGGGCAGGGAGGGGGGGGGGGGTGACCTTGGACACTAGCAGCAAGATGTACAGTGACAAACAGACGCAGAATACTGTAGGCCATGCTCACAGATGGTACAAAGTGTACACTACTACACACACTGTGCTGACTTTGGTGGTCATGAAGGCAACTTAACGCACATATTTAACAAAGTTTGTGTTTACGGCCCCACTCCAAATCACAGAAACCTTCCAGGACGTTTTTTAAGAGTTGGGTTTGTCTGCTGTCTTACAAAGAGTTACAATGACGTGGCTTTCTTTGCATAAGGTGTCTATTTTCTGGGCTTTGTAGATCCTGAGTGATTCAATCACAGATAGACAGATAGAGTTCAAGTGGGCACACACCTGAGACGGACTGATAATGCATTCGGATCTGATTGCTCAGTCAACATTTAGATGAAGTCTTTTTTGTTTACATCTGATCAGATTGTATTAAAAAGACCAATAGTTGACCTGGCATGACTTTGCAAAAGCAACCAAGTTTCTGACTTCAAGCAGTGTCATAACGTCTGGTGTGCATCATTCAGAGACAAACTCCTCCTTTTTTTTGTAATTTCTGGACTGAGAATGAACAAAGCAGCTACCAAAGTTTCAGATCTCTCTTGTTGGTCCTGGAAGTCACCTTTAAGCAGCTTTAAACCTAAACAGCTGTATTTACTGAACAACAAAAGCAAAATATGAACATCTCTTTAAATCAGAATCTTGCTATGAACACGATATGGAAGCTATTGTCTCAAGTGGGGTTGTATGTCACTGTGTCACCAGTGTTTAAGGGCAAACTGGACCTCTAATGGGAAAGATGACAAACTACTCATGTGAAATTATGCAACATCAATCTGTGGAAATATAATGTTGTGGCTCAGCAGTTTAGTGGACTGGATTGTTGGGATCCTTTTTTTGGGAACACATTGATCCATTGGTTATTGTCTGTCATTTTTGTTGCCATTGTTGTTGGCATTGATAGAAGTCAGTGTTTTCACTGTTATTTTGAAAAAGAAAATGAAAAAAGTATTAATCAAATCACAAGAGTTTGTTGGAGTTAGTGTGTGTTAAACGGGTAACCACTCATACAGTAGTAGTACTTTCTGTCATACATAAACTCAGGTGAATCTGAAACATGTTAAAGATGCAGCGTGTAAGAGTTGGTGACATGTCGTTGTAAAGTTGGGTATAGAAATAATTTCAAATATCAAGCGATGTTGGGAATGGACGGTGGCCATTACCGACCAAAATTCTTCCAGACATAAACACGTGTTTATGTGCGAGCAGCAATCACAGCACTACAGGCAACTACTATAACACTGCTTTCTTGTGTACTCTGAAGCCATTAGTTATGTTAACCAGCGCTTTCGCGCCTATCAAACAAAACTGGTACACCGCTCTGAGACACCACAGAAAAAATAATCTGGCAGCTGTAACACATGTGGATCCAAGTCGATCTAAATGACTATTAGCAGAATAAAAACATTTTAGATTAGATGGCAGTGGTAACAAAGAGTTTAATGATAATGAACTTTCTATCATTGACCTTTGCACCTTTAATGTCTCAATATAGATGATTTTACTGAACCATGTGAAAAGCTGTATGTGTCCTGCAGATGTGTGTGTGTGTGTGTGTGTGTGTGTGTGTGTGTGTGTGTGTGTGTGTGTGTGTGTGTGTGTGTGTGTGTG
>JBAMHX010000013.1:25154823-25176201 GCA_037177515.1 Pseudomugil tenellus | reverse complement strand
TCTTTAACGTGCAAACATGCTAACACGCTATTTAGCACTAAACACATGCATGTATATAAAAGCCAAACAGCTCTAAAGAATTTAATGTGCAAACATGCTAACACATTACTTAGCACTAAACACATGCATGTATATAAACGCCAAGGCTATTTAGTTATTAACCTACATTAAATAATACAACTCTGACACAGAAACAGTGTCAGAATATGGAGTGTGTGTGTGAACATGCTCATATTCCTGACTAATCAAGATCAGGACAACCTACAGCTATTAGCTACTGGAGGTTCTACCAAGCAATCAAGCTGGGGGCCAATATAAGAGACCCTAGCTCTGAATAAGAACAAGACCTGCAGCCTTATGACTGTACACTCGTCAACATCAACTGAAGAGCAAAGCAGCTATTCTGCTACAAAAGAACCCCGAGATATTTACAGCTTATTTTGTATGAACTGCTAAAACCCCAGATGCTTCTGTGTGAATGTTACAGCAACAAGCTGAATTATGTTATATGGTTGATCCTATTATACCACAGAAGCTTGTTATTAACAACGCAGATCCAGTTTTATATTGATGACATGTATCAGCCATGAAATTAAAACCACAGATAAAGTGAGAAACAATTTAATTTAACCCTATAAAGCCAAATGTACCATATTTGATACATACAGTCTCTGTACATTTTGCATCACTTTATGGTGGAAACGTTATTCAAAACCCAGTTGTACACCATATGATTCTGGTCTCCTGCACCCTTGTGAACAAAAGAAAGCAGAAGATCCTAATACTTGGTAATAAATAGCAAAAACAACAAAAACTAAATTGTTAATTCTTTTTATATTTTTTAAACGGTCAAATAAAGACTTTTGAAAGTATAAAAGATTATAAAAGTATTTTCTGCGAAGTGGTTCTTGGATTGAGATTTAAAGGGTTATTTTATCGCTACGAGTAAATTTGCATCCTGGCATTTACATTAATGATGCTTAAACACTTGCCAATTACATAAACATTTCTGCAAACCAGTCTGTTTCATCTGACAGACTATCCACTAAACTCCCCAGATAGTGATCAGAGTGAATCTGGGGTCCCACCTCATCCCAGAACCCATATTACAAATATCCCAGTACAACATCCCCAGTGGTCAGAGAAAGTCTGCTTTGTTTGGATGGATATGATGTGCAAATGGACTCTGATGGGGTTCAAATGACTCTGGCTCTTCCTACAAATGTGCGGTAGGTCTTGGTTTGCTCCAAGTGAACTAAATACAGGAAGCACATTACAAACAAAGAAAATGGCATTATGAGTAAAAATACCAACATCACACACAACAGTGTGTACGATAAATGGTTCTTACTGGGAGAAAAGGCCAGATGTGGTCTGATGTGAAACTAGGACACAGTAAAAGATGTGAAATATAGTCGACTTTAGACTTTTAGGGTTTGATGCTGCTTTATGTCTTTCTTCATGTTGTAGCAACAGGTGAGCAACTTTTCTCGTTGTACAAGAAACCACGTTACATATTTCCACTCAATTTTCAAATCGCCATACACATCACATAATGCCCCATCAGAATTATCCATCTGTCATCTGTACCGCTTATTGAAATGAAGGGTAGCTGGAGCCTATCCCAGCAATCCCATCTGAGTTATGAAGAAGCTACAGTCCCACCCTGAGGCATGCTCATTGTCACATAGACTCCTATAATGTTATAGCTAATGACTATAGATTACTCATAAAAGGTTCTCAAACTGTAGCATGTAGACCAAGCTTAACCCAATCTGGACTTCTTGGCTTTGTGTCCAGGCTTTAGATGTTTCCCAGCTGCAACACATCTAATTGATTCTCCAACAGCTTGTTGTGAAGTGCTGCACCAGCCCAGTAATCACCCATTCATGTGACCCTGGTGCGTTGCAGTAGGGACACATCCAAAACCGACAAGACTCCCAAGAGAGCCATAGTTGGTAATATTTGATACAGACCAATTAAAATACTTGTATTACATATAAATAATAATAATGCACAGACCTTTCTAGCTGGTAGAAAACAGGGCAAAATAAAAGCTGAAATAGCAGCTCGTGCTCACTGGTTTGCCCTTCTGGACATCATCAAGTTACATCCCTGTCTTGCAGTTAACAGACGATCCCTTTCCAATAAATTCATCCACTTAATACTTGCTGACATAGTTCAGTTTAGCTCTCAGTGGTAAACAGAATGGCCGGCTTGCCTATCCCTACAGATGTGTTATGAGCATGGCTAAAAAGACACATCAAGAGGATATGGTTTAAGGTGTTGCATTTGAATACAAGAAGCGAGTAAATGAGAGACTTTGGGTCAATGCCCCCCTGGGGAGAGATAATAATGACCAATACTGAGCAAGGGAGCAGATCAAGGTGAAACTGACGTAATCCCACGGGACATGGCACATGGAGCCGCGTGAGAGACGGTACATGGCACAACATTAAACCTAGATCAAAGGGCCTGCTGTCTCCATCATGCAGCAGGTGCCTTCTGGGTGCCCCCCCCCAATCCCTCTCTCTCCATCAACAGGCAACAGAACCACTGTTACAGGGCCTCTTGACAAAATTCAAAAGCAGCAGCCTCTATGCTCACACCTCAAAGTCACTGCAAAGTCAAAGTCAAGAGACAAACGGAGAGAAGAAAACAAATCTTTTCTGAATGTCTTTGTAGTTCAAAAGACAGGAGTTGTCATTTTCTTTGAGCTCGCTCTTTCAAACGCTTCATGCAGCGAATGACCTAAACCTCGAGGAAAGTGTGTCTACTGAAAATGTATCTATAATGACGTGATGGGAGAGAGTGCGGACGTGCTGAAGGTAAGATGAAGGCACTGGTAGACGTGCAGAAAGGGAGGGCTGTGAAAAGTAGTAATGAGTGCACCTGGACTAGATTTCAGTGCTGGGAGATGTGTTAAAGGGAAAGAAGGTAAGGGCTAATTATAAAAATAAAGTGCCCCCATTATCCTGGCGCTGCATTGCCCTAGTGAACAAAGCTCCAACAGATGGGGTGTCATGGGTAACTGTGCCAATGTGAGCCAAAGCCCTGGAGTGAACGGACCCTGGCAGAGTGCTGGTGGAAGACTTCTGGCAAAGGGGGAGGCGCAGCTGCACATCTCGCCCTCAGACACATGTTGACAGTGTTTCTCCAGCCTTGCCTACACCAGTCAAGGTGAGACAGCATGACACGAAGGCAGAGAGAGCGAGTGAAAAGAGGCAGGGAGAGCGCTCCACTATGATGGATAGCGCTCTTCATCCACCCCTCTTCTCTCTCCCTCTTAGAAGGCTGGTGACTTTCCAGTGAGGCAATTATCATTGCGGAATGCATAATAGCCTAATTAATTACAGGTGTCAGCGCTGCCTTTGTTTCAGCATGGAGGAACATCATGCCAAAGCCGCATCCGCTAAAAAGAACAGCACTGATGAACGAGCCTTGCACAACGGCTAGATGTGCGTGGCTGACGGAGGAAAGAACGCCGCGGAGATGACGTGAAGTCTGCCAAACAATCCTGTTGCTGACAGAAGATGGATTGGAAACACATGGTGGAGAAATTAGGTCTATTATTTGTGTGATAAATCTGCCAGTGTCAATGGCTGTGCTTGGAGTGAGATCTCAGGTAGGGCCTTGTATGAGACGTCTAATTTGGTTCCAAGCTTTAGAGAACAGCGCAGTGCTGATGGCAGCGCTATCAACCATCAAACAACCCCTTTACCCAATGCTCCTGACAAACACGGTGTATCATTTGTCCTGTCACATTTGCCGATTTCATTTATTGTTGCGAGAAAGCCAGAAAGCAGGCAATTGTTGTGTGGAGAGGAACAGGACCCATGAAGGAGAGAATGACGGGGAGACCGTTGAACGTCACATTAAGGAATGTGTGTACGGTATAGTGCAGCATGTGTGTCTTCCTATGGGGGGTCGTGGCGGTAGGCTGCTAATCCCTCCACGCCCCCAGGCAGTGGGGGCTCATTGTAGAGTACATTGAGTCTAATAGGAGCGGGCGATGCAGTTGCATGCAGCTCTTTCTGCTCCCACTGTGAGAGGGGTTTTACATAATTAATGACTGTTGATGTTTCCCAGGTAGTCGCCCGGCAAATTCACTCCAGACTCGCCTGCCACCGTCGTTGGTTCCACTGAGGATGAGCGACACTAGAACAGACAGCTTACATTACAGGCATAAATAAGGCAATTTTGTACAGTGTCTTCTGACATTACTGTGAGAGAGGTTCAGGGCCAATGATTTGACTCGCTTCAAGAGAAATGCTCAGAAAGAGCTTTTTTGTGTCTCGCAGCCTACAGAGAATTTGAGCTTGATGCGAGTAAAACTGCCTCTCTTAGTGTTTTTATAATTCTGTGTGCTGTTAGAGAAGAAGAGGCGCCTTTTCAAGATAACAGGCAGCATCTCCAGGCGGATGATCACTCACATCTGCATGAATCAGTCTAATCTGAATGTCGATCTTAATAAACGGGAGCCTGGTGGTCGGGGTTTGGATGTTCCAGACCACTGGCAGTCTGTGGGGGCCTCGGGGGCCCTTGCACATAGTGCTGGGAGGCAGTCCACATTTATTCCAGAGCATGTTAAATTAAACATTTAAACACGACACCGAGGGAGGGCTATTTTTTACTACCCTCAGCCCACTACTCATTATTAATTTGTAATAACCTTTAAGGCTTTTTGATGTCATACATATTTTACAGAAAGATATCACTCCCAGCCAGACTGGAATGGGGCTGTCGATGACAGATCACCAGAGTGCGACTGAAATGTGCTATAATTAGGACCAGGTGAGGGTTAAGAGGGATCTCTGGATTCAGGGTGTATGCATTTGTCTGTACACCGAGTCACACTAATGCATCAGTGTGACGACATGTCAACACCCGCGGATTAAAGAAACTGCAAGGGCCAAAAAGAGAAAAGAGCGAGTCCTGACGATCATTTTAAAACCCATTTAGGTATTTATGAAGGCCTGGTGTAAAGGAGTTTATTTTAGCCACATAAATCACCAGATAGCTTGAACAGTTGGGGAAAAGGACACATGTACACCCCCTCTCTGTCTCCTTCACATTCCTCTGTTAGAGGGCTGGCCAAGACCCATCCTGCTCCGCTGGGAGGCTGTCCATGCCCGCTGGATGCCAGCCTAAAGCTCTTGTACGCGGGTGCCAACACGCCACTAAAAGCTGTAAAACAAATGAGCTCTGTTTGGTTAATGTACGCTGATTGACCTCTGCTGCCAGCCATTTGATGTCATGATTGTAATGACCAGCTTTCTGCCTGATCACTCATACGCAACGTGACAGACGCAAGGTGGCATTTCAATTTGACTGAATGAGGGCTAATTAGATGAGATATGTACAACAGCAGCACTCATGTTTTCAAATGCACATCCTCAACACAATTGATGAAATTAGGGCATTTCAGTGTTAGAGAAAACTGTTTTTTTTCCTCATATTTTTACCAGATGAGTGTCCCTTTATATCCTGTTTATTGTAGAGAAAGGGAGTTTTCACATGTATTAAGTAAAATCTTCCTGTTTCCTTTTATTTGTTTCATTTCTGTGAGTATCATCCACAAAACTAGATGAAAGGCAGAAATCTAAGACAATAAAATTAGTTTAGATTTAAATGTAGTTTAGTTGTTTTATTATGCTTTTAAACTTAAAAATAGGTGGTTTTGTTCTAAATAAACTCATTTAACCATTTTTTTTAGGCTGTTGTGGAAATTTCATATATTAGCTTAATTACTTTACTCTTAATTAATGTCTAGCTGAAAGGTCTGATCATAAGGCTCCTAAACTGATGTCATTCTGACCTTAATAAACCCTCTGCAAGGCCAGCGTTCTTCCATTAGGAAAATGTTTAGACCTTTGGTTTTGTTTGTCATAGCATAAGAACAGGCTCCAGACTGACGCACGCAACCAAAGTCTTTAAAAGAAGGTGTCTCTAAGTGACTGGGGCAGAATAGCTTCGGACTTCTGTGTGACGACAGATCTCTGGAGGGATTATCCTCGGGTTATAACCTCGTACTTTGTCTGTATGTCTTAATGAACTTTATTCAAAACCCAGTTAAGCACCACATGATAATGGTCCCCTGCCCCCAGGTGAACTCCAGAAAGCCGAAGATTTCACGACAGTAATTTGACCTATCACATGGTAATCAATGATAAATATACCAAAAAATTAATTGTTGATTTTTTTCAGATTTTGTTAAAAGGTGAAATAAACATTTCTGATATTAAAAATCTGACTTTTCTGACCAGTTGTTCTTAGGTCAAACTTTAACGGGTTAAAGAGCACAGGACAAAAGAAATAACTCGGCATGTCTTGTTTTTGCCAATAAAACAGCCCCAGATCTCTGCCATTTTTCCAGGCGTCTGACAGGTAAGTTATTTCAAGTGTCTTAGAAGAGTCGCTGCTCTTCTGTCGATTTAGGCTGTCAGAAAATCCCCAGCTTCTTCATGTGACTCCAGACTAACTCTGTCATGTTTTCAATTGGGGTTTTGTAGAGGCCAGATAATTTACTGCAAGAGACCTCAGTCCTCAGCAAAGATGGTTCCTCATAACTTCAACTGCTTGTTTGGGGCCACAGTCCTGCTGCAAAATGAATCTGGCACCAGAGTGATGCTCTGCCGATGGCAGTGCATGGCGGATAACTACACACTGGACGCTGCTTACAACAATGCAAAGCATTGCAGGTAGATTTCAATACCTGTTCAACTAAACAAAACAATTAAAAACCAATAATGACTTTATCCATTCATGATTAATTCTGTTTTCCTTAAACCAATGTGTTAGGAGTTTTAAATAAAGTTAATCTCTTCTCATCCTAGTAAAGGTGATTTTCAGCAGAGCTACCTCTTTAAAAGCCTCAGAAACAAGTCCTCAGCAAGCTTTATTTATATATATTTATATAGGACCTGACTCTAGTGGTTACCTATTGGATGCTGAGCGTTACATAACCCTCCATATGCTCAGAGTGTAGGACAATTCCATGTGGGTTATAAATAAAGAAACCTGACGCACGGCTGCAGCCACTGTGATTTGGGCAAGTTCTCACATGGGATGTCATAGTTCTGCAGTGCTAGCCCCACAGCTATTTCAGGCTCTGCCTCATTAGAACATCCACCGTGAGTGAACAAAAAAAAGGGAGTTTTTATACATTATATATATAAAACAGACTGTACAAAAGATATTTCATTAGGGAAGAAAAGGCATAAAGAAAATGTTCAGCCTCCCAGCAAATATGCAGTGTAAGCTAAAACTCCCTGCATTTGCTACATTAGGGGTAGATCCATCATGAAGGTGCGCATGTGATAGGTATGCAACAGGACTGTCTGTGTCACATGGTCCCAAAAGGAGATCTGCAGCTCTTGCTGACAGGGGCACACACATGCATGTAAAACCTCTCACAATGACTCCAATTACCCCACGTTCATTGCCTTTAAGAAAGGAGTGCGCAAGAGCAGCAACGTCAGCGACAGGACATGTGCATTTTCAGCTTTTGGACGAGACAAGAAAGATAAAAGGCGGAAAACTGGTTATTGCATGGCTGCCTTTGCTTGCCTCTGTGTTTGTGTGTGTTTGTGTCATATAGCATGGTTATGCGTGCCTCATGGAGGTCCTCTCACACCATCACACCACAGCGGCTGGCTAATTTAGTTAGGGAATAGCTGGCTGTCCTTCAGGTGAATGGACAGAGATTGGTCTCAATATGAGATGTAATAAAACAAGCCCATCACTGGATCCTGCTGAACCTTCGGCTGTCCTTCACACGTCTCCGCAAAAGATGCACGTCCACAAACATGCACATACACGCACAGTTCAAGTGTCTTCTTATATTGGAGAAGGCTTGTTTTCATGTTCTAAAATGATAAAACAATTATTTTTTTTATTTACCTGGAAAATGTTTTATTTAATACCAATAAGCATTTCTAAAAGGGATGATTATTATCATCTAAAATGACTAAAAAGTAAATGCTGCATGTTCATCCTGTTAAATCTGGTACAAGTTCCTTCTTAATCTGTCTCTGATGTACATATTAAAAGTCTTAAACTGTCAACTAAACTCATCAGAGGATTTTTTGTGACAGAAATGATTGTTGCTGCTGGTCAGTGCTGCAGAACCATCTGGGGAGTTCTTCCAGCTCCACATCTCCCGACTGGTTGCTGAGTACTGAAAACATGGCTCAGTTCCACCTGTCCTCCAGTTTGACCACATTCCCCCCACACACACCCCTCACCTCTCCCTTTATCACCATCCCCCTCACCCCCTCTTCAAGCTGGGCTTTCCACTCCGAAAGAAAAGCCGGAGCTCTCCTACTAAATCCACAGAGACCCAATTACAAGGACTGCAGGAGAAATCACGAGGAGATGCAACGTTACTTTGCTTTAATTGAGGATGTGTTTAACACTCTCCACAGGCCACTGAGACCACTTTATGTGTGTGATGAAACGGAGAGCTCTGCAGCGGGCCTTTAAAACATATATCTGTTTATGACAAAAGGCGAGCATACTCTGATCTGTGGGCTTAGACATTTGGAGGGGAGGGGGGTGGGGTTGGCGAGGTTAGCGAGAGAGATTTTTACATTTTTTTTTTAAATGTAAAAACACATTTGATTTGAAGCAACACTTAAATCAGAGTTGCTCCTTTCCCTGTGAGGAGTTCCTTCACTTGCTTTAACAGAGCCACATGTTAATTAGTATTGTAGTTAATCCCATATTAAAGAGACCCAAACTGTCAGGTCATATTATAAACAATCGGTCCTAATGTTCGTGCATGTGACATTTCGAGCTGCTATCTCTTCTAGCAAAATGTTCCCTAGGTACTAATTGGCCTACTTTACGCTGTCTTTCTTTGAATTGCCAGTTCCTTTATCATTTAGGATATTAGCGTTGACAAGCATCATCCCATATACCATAGGCACAGTAAAGATTAGCTGCATCTTTCCTTTTTTCTGCAGAGGGACAGCAGAAATGGGGATAAATGTTTTATGCTAGCATGTAATACTGCAAGACCTACCTTCATGGGATATTAAAAACAATTTGAAAGAAGAATAAAAGTTCAAACACTTAGCCAGCAGCAAAGTGAGTGTAACTTTTCTCCGCTTGCATTATTTAAGATAGGCTCCATCATTTTATCAATCTATCGATCACTCACCAGAAAGATGAAAATGGAAAAATAATGAGGCCGATGAATGCTGTGTAAAGAACATCAATGTGCAAAATTTAATTATCTGTGCTGGAAAGAGAAGGAAAATGTGTCGGCTGTTTTCTAAAACAAAAAGAAAGTGAAAAAAGCAGCGGTTAATATTTTTCCCTCTCTGCATATTTTAATTACCAGATCAATCATAACTGCGTACTGCAGTACTGCGGAGAAAAGAAAATTGCAAGTCTAAATGAAAAACAATAGATTTGCTTTAAAGTCTTCGCTCTTTTGAAGTCTAAATTAAAATTTCAGGTACCTTTACCAGAGCCCTCTTCAGAAAGTTATGATATTTAATTAGCGTGTTTAGATTTTGCTGAAATTAAACTTCACAGCCAAGCATCATGTGAAATGAAGACCAGTATTCCCAAGCTGCAGAAAGAGGAGCGGGTGGGGGGTTGTGTGTGTGGGAGGGGGCAGATGAACAGAGGGAATTAAATCAGTTCAGCATGTGAGGGCTGTGTATCCTCTGACAGAAGCTCGTGTTCTTTCGACTTGTGCTGCCACTGGCTTGATCGGAGGCTGGCTCTCGCTGTTCACTGGAATGAAGCAACAACTTTCCTCTCCGACTGCGGCTCCCATTCTGAGCCTGAAATCAGAGAATGGTGCCGTAGAATCGGCGAGGCAGCTCGCACGTTCTGCCTTTTCCTCCCCACATAAGCTTTTCCTGCTTGTGCGAGTGCTGATGTTTATTTCTCCTGGCATGTCCTCGCCGGCGCTGAGCCACCGATTTCACACATTTTTATTGGCTAATTTGACTGTGTTCTTGCCAGCAGCTGAGAGTGAGCCAGGAGTTGGAGAATCTCAGACGGTGCTACTGCCACCGCTGGTGTTGCTGCTCTATGACTAAAAGGCACCTGCAGGGCCAAACAAAAGTTGGGGGGGGGGGGGGGGGTGTTTCTCTCCCCTGTCTCCTAACAAGTAGTGTTTAGGTTTTTTACAAACTGATTCTTAGATTAGTAACAGTGTTGAGCTTCCGTCTGGTCAGGGGTCGGGAGGAGGCGACTGCTTGTCTCTTAAGGTGACAGGGGTTTAAAGGAGGGGACGTACATCCAGTCAGACATCCAATACGAGCTATGCATGTGTCCATCCTCAAACATGGCTAACATTTGCACAGCAGCGGCAGTCAGGCGTGACGTCTCTGGGCTCTGAGGTTTGTGCTGTCAGGAAGGTAGAAATTAAACCTGGCACTGCAGAGCAGAATGTGCTGAAACTCATCAATTCCACATGGCTAGAGAGCCAAGTGCCTATTTATAACATCCCCCCCCCCCCCCCCTCTTCTTTACCTGGTGTGCATCCCTGGCTCTAAACACGCATCCATAATGATGAATACACCCAACTGGGACGTTCCGACAGGGCATCAGTCAGGACAGGAAAACAAACACTCCAACACACACACGTACTGTCAGATCACAGCACAGCAGAGGAGGGATACGACTGACACTGGGAAAGCTGATGGAAAGGTTCAGGCGTCTCAGCATAAAAACACCCAGCAGAATCACAACAATCAGTCACCGCGCGGGAAATAAAAACAAGGGCAGTCAGATGTATTAAACTTCTACAAAAGGCTGAATATGGAGCTGAAATTGTGCCCCACAGGTGAAACACTGCCACCCATCGACTCTGTTTGTTTATCCTGTCACTTACACAACTAATAATAATCCATTTTCAAGGCAATCTGAATAACAGAAATGTTTTAAGTAAAAGAGAAAATTATTCTCAGTTTAAGTTTGGATGAAAACTTACAAGCAGAATTAGCCCTGAGCTCTGTGATTGGTTGATGAGTTCCATCCTCAGAAAATGTAGACAGGCTGTATGTTCACATCAGATCAGACACCCAGTACAGACCACTTACTGGGACAAGCTTTGCAGCTTTTTTTCATCCACTGAGAGGAACCGATGATATAAGTGACTAGAGGAGACATGGAGAGGTGGACCAGCTGCTTGTACAACAAACAACCATGTCCTCGTATTGTTAAGACTTTCCTCATTAATGTCTCTCTGTCCTGCGCTGGTTTGCAGTCGCTTCATTCGAGCAGTCAGTCTGCGGCGGAACAGCTGCCTTTATTTCTTATATTACTGAAAGGCACAGAAAGCGAATGCATTACTATTCTGATACTTTTCACTCATATCTCTCTTTGCTTCAAATGCAAGACTGAATTACTTCAATTCTCAGCATCCCTCAGTCATCACTGCCCACAGACTGGGCCGGTATCGTCTGCTGGAGGAGGCGAGAAGGACTCGAACCCTGCCATTTCAAGTCAACAGCTGGAGTTCAACTTTTATATTTGTTCTTACTGTATAAGAAAAACCATCGACTGGCATGTTTGTAAACATTCTCGTTTGCTGTAACTTGTCCATCAGCGTGTTGGGAAGACCAAACAGTTCATTTACATTTGGCTCATTATTAATCTAAATTCAAACACATATTTGGTTAGCGTGTCCCCAGTAGTTTAAACAAACATTAGGTCCTAGATGAACAACAGAGTGCCAAACGGTGTTATTACTGTAAAGCAGGTGTGTGAATTAAATTAAACTGCCTCGTAAAAACATGTCAGAGTTACACGATGTTTGTCTGTCCATGCATCCAATGAGAGGACGCTGCAGTGGTTCAAACGACAATATGTGAGTCAATATTCATACAGAAGCGGGTTCAACTATAATCAATAAAAGAAAACTTTACAGTAATAAAAAGAAGCAGTAAGTGAAGAGAAGTATATTACGTTTGGGTCAAAGCGGCCATTCTGTGCTAATGTGGAGAACAAGCAAGGCTGGAAATACAGAAGACATAAAAGACTCACTGAAAGTAATTCCTAATGTCCAATTACACTCCCACGCCCCCACCCCCTTAACGTCTCTCCCCCCTTTGTCTCTCACCTGCCTCCCACCTTCATTCCCTCTGCTTAGTGTGAAGAGGACACAAGTGATAAACCTGGGGAAGAAAGCCAGTGGTTTACATGGCCCTGGAGCCCATTATGTTCCCCACAACAGGCAGGAGGCCTGAACGTGCTGTGAATAGGTAATGGCCTGGAGATCCTGGGCCGGGCCTGCTACTCAATGAGCCTGACAGCAGAGCGGGGGACACACATTAGAGATACCTCGTCGGCCCAGTGTGGAGCAGCCTGGTCGTAGACAGGGGGGAGGTAAGGGAGGATGGGAGAGTGGGAGTAAGAAAGAAGATTAGGATGGAGTCGTAAAGGCCCCTTACATAAGGTAGGGCATGAATAATAACACAAAGGGAATATTCAGAGGTAACTGGGAGGCAGAAATCTATTTTATTGGCACAGGAAGATGAGTCTATAATGTATGAAAGAAAGAAATCAACGCTAGCTTGCGTTTAAAGCCGTCTGCATCAGACTGCTTCTTCATTTCAGCACCACCTTCCCAAGTTAGCCTTCCACTCAAGCAATCTCGACCTAATAAGCTCAAGGTTTAGCCTGTGATGAAGATCTGTCTTCATCGAGCTGGAAAAACTGTAGCATCGCCAAGCATTTTTCCTAACAGCGCAGTCCCTCATCTATGAAAGTGCTATAGAGCCCCTCAGACAATTAGGCAGGGAAAAGCTTTATGACCGTTAGACTCACTCAGTGAGCGGCACTCTCACCGCCAGCGCCGCCAGGAGCGCTGGCTCGTGCAGAAAGGTAATTACGGAGCCTCTCATAATGACACGGAGGAAGCTTGCGTCATAACACCCACAGCCTTTTATCATAGCGCTGTAATTAATTATCATCCTTTACTCTTTGATTCATTCCACTATTCATAACATATTCATACATTCAAGAGAAATTATCATTTCCTTCAGGAATTAATCACAAGGAGGAAGAGCTGGTCGTCGCTCGATGGATGATCAAAGACGGTGTTTGTCTACCTCTCTGTGTGGCTCAGGGCAGGGCACCGTGGGCAAAGTCTCCAACAACACGGCTCTCTGACTCCCCCAGTCGGACCGAATCCTCTGGAAGACGCTTGCAAACACTGACTTTTCTGATCAATCCATGTGACAGCACAAACAACGGTAATGGCCTTAGTTGCTTCTTTTCCCAGATTCCTCTACCATGTCTGACAACTCCGATTAGGAAAAACCATCAAGCTCATCCAACTCATACAAGCAGAGGCTACTTCTTTTGTTAAGTTTGCCTTTCAATGAGATTGTAGTTCTATAGATCAGCCATTTGGAGCTTTCTGAATTGAGCTTCATGGAGACAAAAGCAGCTATATCCTCTAAATACCTGCCAGAGAAGATACAACGGGAACAACAACATACATACATAAAAACAGCGTCTTCCTTCACATCATCACTTCCCAACCTCAGGGGAAGAAATGACACAGTTAGACTCATAAACAGGTGTCCACCGGCCCCCAGATCGCAGTGCTCTAATAGCTGTTTGATGTTTTTGATGTCTAGTCAGCTCGATCGTACCTTGCTGCTTGATAATGAGGGGCAATAATGACTCCTGAGCTTGAGGGGTTAATGGTATGTAACCGGCAGAGCTGCTAATTACACGTTACAAACTATTTATCAGAATCTCCATCTGCGCAAGCACCACAACTCTCATTGTGCACGCTAAATTACTCCACGGATTATCACTGTAAAGCAAGTTTCAGTAATTAGAGACCCATGCTGCTGTTTTCTTTTTCTGAGAGCACCAAACGACATCAAGAGGAGAGGAGAAAAATAGACTGACTGCTTAATTTGGGCCTAATATTCAAATTGGTGCCGGCTGAATGTGAGGAGGAATTGTCCTCTCTGGGAGTAACACGGAAGAAACCAGCCACTGTTTTGTTTTTCTGTGTGGTTTCTCTTCCCTCACAAAGGTTCCTCGTGAAGGGAGTTTGCACACTTGAGTGAGAGGGAGTTGTAAATTGCATTGAGGAGCGGTGAAATTGCTGGAGTCTGTTTTGTGTATGTTCAGAGGGCCGAGAGAAGCCTGTGTGAAAGTTGTATGAAGAGTGCGCTCCGATGGGCCCGACTCTCCAGCGATTGGTAATTTGAGAAATAACTGTCACATCCCCCAGCCCCAAAGGTGTGCCTGAAACCACGGAGGCGTGTACCATCTCCTCTTCTTCGCCGTAAATTTTTATTAAAATTACCTTCATTATAAGACAGTGTTCATTATAAAACCAAAAACGCTGGTCTCTCAGGGCCCCGTGGATTAATAAGGACAGCAGTGTATTTTAAGCCGTAAACTCAGCTCCTCACTGTCCTTAATCTCCTTCCTACTTCACAAGGCCAAATTAACACCTCTCCTCAGCTCTGACGGGACCTCATTAGCAAACTTCCAGGGAAAGAAAAGAGGAGAGCTGAACGAAAAAGAGGAAAAGAAGGAGGGAAGCGACCAATGACAGCCACCAGCTCTGGGATTAACCCTTTCTCCTCCTCCAGCTCCGCAGAAAAACTAGGTCGGCAACGTGTTTCTAATCAGTCGCCTGGTTAGTGATAATTAGAAGGCAAGATTGGACGGGAGAAGAGAGAGAAAGTGGGTGGGGAACGCTGAAATGAAAAAAGAAAAGAAAGAGAACCTGTCATGTCGCTAACACTTCAAAGGAGCCGACTTCTCCTTTAGAAGTGGCATGATGAGGGTCCAAATACCATGAGGGCCTCCTCTAGGCCCCAGAACTGCAGTTGTGGGGGTGGGAGTGGGGGCAAGGACCCAGTTATTTCTCCTATACATGCATCTGTGCACATGGCAGAACTTCTCTGTTGTTCGCCACCTGTGCAAGGCAGCTGCGGGGGAGCGTTAGCCGATCCCAAAACACACAGCCAAACAAGCGCATCAAACTCCACCTTTACTTCGCGCTCTACTCCCCCCCACAACCGCCTTACCCCCGCAGCAGCAGGTTGAGGTCCCTCAGCTCGCTTCGAGGTCGCGTAGACTACTGCTGGGTAAAGTTCACAAGCCTCTGCAAGCTGTTTGACATTACCAATAAGGTCAAAGTGTATCAGAAAACACTAGAGGATTATTTTATTATGGTGTGCTGAGTTGCACGCTTCAGCTCACAAAAAGAAGAAAAAGAAGGAAAAATCTAAGTTTATTTCCTCAACAAGGCGACATTCTTGTCGATGAGCAAAATACAAGCCTGCGGAAGTTACACAAGAGAGACCGAGAGGTACCCAGAGAGGCCCGCAGCCACAGAAGAAGAAGAAAATCATCGCTCATTATCAGCCATCTATTTTATCTACTTTGAGACATCTCTAGACTCCCAGTTGTCAGACATCAGTGGTGCTCAAATTAATCCTTTGGGTTCCCGTTTGCACAATAAAGATGTGGAAGGGTGCTTCTGGTATTTCTGCAACTTTACAGTCAGAGTAATTGAATTAGCATAGAAATCAACCGCAGAGTACGCTGGAGTGTGGCATCAAGTCTGATAGCTCCTGCTAGCGAACACGCTTGCTTGGGCATAGTCAATTAGAAAGCATTAAAAAGAAACTGCCAATAATCACTTCCACAAGATCTGAACAATCTGTGCTGAGTGTTCTCATGTTTACAGATGATAGGGCTTTCAGGTTAGCGCTGAGGGGGAGAACGAGACTGGAAACATATTTGTGGTATCATTTCCATAAGCCTCTGCTTTGCGGACCATAACGCTGCTCACAAATGTGATTTATGACCTTGGTTTAATGGCTGGAGCTCAGTCTTGGTAGGTATCAGATGACTTTTTCAATATGGCGACGTCAGAGGGGGCATGGTGAATGCACATCACAACAGGAAATGAGGGCTTGTCTCTGCCAAGAAAATATGAGAAGCCAGATATCTGATCATCTAATGGCAGATAGATGCTACTTCACTTTGACAGAAAAGGCATCAGTCAATAAGCACCAGATGAGCAGAAACATGAAAAGAACGGCATGGATTCCACCCCCCCATCTATCAAATCATTCATTCCAGGAGCGCACTCCTTTGCTCTGTCCGATGTTTGTACAATATCAGACAGGAGAGCCTCCTTTAAGTAATTTGGTGAAACAGGAGTGTAGGAAATCATCAATAAAATGCTGCTTTACTCTGCAGAGTCTGTGATCTTTAAAATGCAGAGGCATGTGACTCACCTGGGCTTGGAAACTCTTGAGAACAGGTGCCACCATCTCCCGGACCTCCTATGTACAGACAAAAAAAGTAAACTCTGTCTCAGCATTTTGTGTTGTGCAGATGCTCCAGTTGCTCAGGAACCAGGTTGTCTCCAGTGAGACACACACGGCAAAGACAGAGGACTGAAAAATCTTTGTTAATGGATCCTGTCTTACATTGCACGTGTGTGTTAGAGAGATTGCAAGATGTGGGTATTAGTGTTTAAACCTAAAGGGGTTTGAGTGGGCATGTTTGAAAAGTGGGGCTTTCCAATGGGGCTTGTGTTAGAGCTCAGAAATCCAGACTTGTGCAAGCCTCAGGTAAAGGGATTGTTCTGGCAGTGGTGACAGCCTGATCCCGTCTTAAACGCCTGTATTATACTGACAAGATTACAGCTGCATACTCGCACTGAGGTAGCTCGGCAGCACAGCAAACAGCCTGAGGGTTCATTTATAAAACATAAAAAATATTCTCTTTGACTTCAACCAAATGTCAATAAATGATCATTTCAAAGACGATGATGAAAAAGGACAAAATTATATCTGTATCGTTCAGTTCAATTGACCTTAATAACCACTTTGCCTTAGAAAAGCAGTGAAGACTGAGTTGTGCGAGAGAAAAAGCAGCAAAGGGATGCACTGATGGCATCTACACCAACTCATCTCATTTTATAGATTTTGTGCTGTTATTAGAGGAATAAAAGAGAGATTATAATTTTATAAGCTTGACCAACACAATCCAAGATGTTAGAGTTTACATGTCTCTTTGTCTTCAACAGGAACTCCAGCTGCTTTAACATTGGAAGCTAAAATAAATTGCTTCTTTTTAAAAGTTCCTATTAACTTAATTTCTTAACACAAGCCTTTTTTTTATTATCTGCTTCTGACCTGAATGAGCTTTTATTTTGATAAAAGATCAGACATATCTACATGTATGTTTAGACTTGCCAGTCAAGGGAAAAAACTGAACCTAATCATGCTATAACGTGAGTTTTGTTGTAGAAATATGAAATATTTTATTGTCAGAACCTGGAAAAAACCGCGAATGCAGCATATGTTACAATCATTTGGTGGCAAAAATACAATTTGTGGAGCTTCGACAGATATCTGTGTCAAACAAAAATATTTCAGCTATTTATGTGAAAGATATTTGTAGCGGTGTTCATCTTGTTTATAGAGCAGCTTTGGTGGAGCTCAGGTTTGTTATCGCAGTGACATGATGGGTGAGAGAAACTCACAGGAAAGCAGGTACTTTGTTTCAGAGTGATGAAGATGACAGACTTATCCACATTTAGTGTTCTGTTCCGTTTATACTGGTCAGCTAAAATACAACCATTCCTTATATGAGAAGTTTTTGTTGTTAATTTCAAACATTTAAGTTATTTACTAAAATAATTTGTTATACTCTGATTAATCACTGTACACACAGTAGGAAGGTGTATTCCTGCTGTAGGTAGCGTTCCAGTCGCACCAGCCCATTTATGAGCATTTACAAATGAAGAAAACCCATTTTAAAATTCTGCATCGTGTGAACACCAGCTGATTTTGGTAAATCTGATTAACAAACCACACATTAACTCAATTTTTCTACAAATAAGCACATAATTATCGCTAATATCTTGTCGCTGTTTCCACTGGAAGCTTAAAGGAAATTGAATTTAATGAAGACAATAAACTACAAGTAGTGCAGGGCGCGACTATCTTGAAATCTGGAATCAGGCTGTCGTCTGATACTGACATGACTTCATTTCGACGGCCGCTGGACCATCATGCACCATGATTTCCATCATGTACATCATCAGCCTGCATGTCTGTCTGGTTAACGTGCTTTAGAAAGCTAAAATAAAAACCATATACACGGGGACCAAATCCACTGCTGGTCTGGTTTAAAGGAGTCACAGTGTCATCCATCATGAACCAGAGGAATCTGGCTGTGTCTCACACAAATTCCTCATTATTAAGATATGTTAATGTGATGTTTTAGTTTTAAGATGTAACATCAGGATGTAACGTAATATGTTTTTTCCTCTCCAATGTGCTTCTGTACATTTCTGTACAAGACTTTAACTCATAAGAGCCCAGCATGACATATATAGTACATAATATTTGGGTTATTTAATATCATTTTATAGTATGACTTTGCTAAAAATCCTATAAAACACAATCAGATGTTTCTCTTTTGTCCCAAATAGACATCAGAAAGCAGAAAATTACACTAAAAGAATTTTGATGTATCACATGGTGATAAATGGTAAATAATAATGTCACACAAAAAAATACCTTTCTTTTTTAGAAAAAGTGGGCTTCTCTTACAATTTTTGATTGGTTGGACCTTTAGGAACGAATAAAACTTTTGAAGAATGTGCTGAATACATATGTGTCTCCTTTAAAATAGTTTTCACGCAGGAATATTTACATTTAAATAGCAACCAGTCGCAACTTTCCATCCTCACTGGTCACAAAGGGATTCATTTCTAAAATAATTCAAGTGTAAGCCATGTGGAAAATAAAATGCACAACCATTATTTTATTTAAAAGACAAGAGCATTTTAAACATCCAAAACCATAAAAAACATACATTCTGTACTGTACTGGGACTATAATATGTGTTTGCCTTTAATGAAACATTTTAAGTTGCAGAACAAAAGAGTGTTTTTTTATAATCGGGCTTGTAGGATGGCACGATTGCACTCATCAGCATTCGTTCTGTTAAAGTCTCCACACGGGCTCAGAGACACTAGTTCCTTTTACATCACACAAATTTGGAGCAATATCACCTGACAGTTCTGGCAGCAAGAGAACTTTTTCATAAAGTGTTTTAGCTTCAACGCTAAGCTAACCTTTTGAAAATGAGACCCCTGGCCTCCCATCTCCCCCAGCCAGAGGCTAATACTGCAAGGCCTCCACATTTAAATATTAACTGAGCTACTGGAAGCGGGCTAAACCTGACCTGTGCGCGTTTAACAAACTGTTCAATGATGCAGATATTTTACAAAAGAAGGCATTTTTAAAATTCCCCCACTCCAAAGGTTTACACCGGGGGCTTTAGTGAAGTAGACAGCCAGAACCTGCTGAGGTGAAGATGAGGAAAATGACACATACAGCTGAGATAATGGGGGCTACGGTGCTAGACTCACCTCAGGGACATTTCTCTTGAACTCCCTGCTCAGCTCTACCAGGTGCTTGTGGGAGTGTTCGCTCTCCTCTTGTCGACCCGCCAGCTCAGACGCTACAGAGTTTAGCTCCCTCTGCAAACACACAAGCCAGACAGAAAGGGTGAGAGGATGAAGAGGGGAGAGACACTGCCCTTTAGGGAGCCTGCCAGCGCTCATCCAGCAATGCTTGAAGTGCACATAAATAAAAATACGCTGCTGAATATTAACAATGTAATCCTTCATGATCTCACAGCAGTAATACTTACAGCTAGCCCTGGCACATAAATAATTAAGCCAAAATAAATCCAATGCCTACAGTAGCAGAAGGCCTTTTAGATAATCAGTATTTGAAATAATCAATACGTTTGCAACGGCTATAGAGCGCCAGAGAGCAAGTGGGGCAAGAGGGAGGAGGTAGAGAGTCAGAGAGCGGAGAGGAGGTGGGGGTGAGTCACGTGTAGGGACCCAATAACCTGACAAACACCCTGACAAATAAACAGAGCTTCCTTCTGAAATGAAGAGCTGTTTTATAAGCCCGGCAGAGACCTGATTCTAGCATACAATGGCCTCGCCTGCTGCCGTAATTACCACAGGTCAGATCTATTCTCAGCCTCTTTTCAATCTCTCTCCCTTCACCTGCACCAATCCTTATATGGATCCTGCATGGATTTCCAATACGCGACAGCAGCCTGCATAGTTTTAACCAAATTACCCTTTTGCTGCAACAGCCCTGATCGCTATTCCATTAATGTCTCCGCACACTGGCTGTTTACATCCTTATGTTATGCTAAATGAGAGCTCCACCCTGGCAACATGTCTGATCCACTATTCAGAGCTGTCTGTGTGCTAGGCCCTTCATCAGAACCTTGCATTCATGCTGGACTCAGCTGCACCACATGCCATCCGCAAATCCAATATTATCGATCGCTCATCCAATTCCCGGCCCTTTCAGCAAACAGAGAAAAAAAAAAAGTTAAAACAGATTCCAGATCTGCTTCTCTGTACTGAGCAGGGATAGAAGTGTATCCGTCCCATCTTCCTTTTGACTGCAATTATCAGTAACTGATGAGGACTTCTCCTGTAACGACTGGATTACAATAAAAAAGTGGAGTAGGGGATTTAATTATCACCGAAAATTTATATATGAAGCCGGGAAATTGAATTGACTGTGTTTTAATTAATCTGCAGTCTTACTTAAAGGCAATTTAATAAATCATCACACATGGAGGGAAAAAAAGACAGAACATGGAAGGCTGAAACTTTAACAGCCGGGGCCTCGTGGGACGGGGACAGACAGGCGGTCAGAGAACCAGGCTGTTAATTGAAGGGCTGCTGGTTCAAGTCCCTGGACGGGCGAGTCAGAGAGTGGGCAAAGTAGAAAAGAGTCTAATGCGGGGGTGGGGGGAGTGGCAAGTGTAGTCCTGAAAAGTCCTGCAAGTTTTAGATGTTTCTGGTTTGGACTCAACGTATATCCCAAGTGGAAGTTAAACAGACTGGAGAACAGCTGCAGCTGCATTACTGGTCTGGATGTGACGGTTTAGAGGTCACTTAGGAGAAAACAGAACACTCCTGATCCAGAGGAGCCATTCATGATCCAATTAACTCAGACCAAGATGCGCCTTATCGCTTAAAGAATCAGCAACCCTACCATATATAGCAGGGTCCTGCATACCTGCCTGGGAAACTCACTTTCCCAGCTGTACATCAGTGTCTTCTGGCATTTCAGTCTTCTTATTCTGTTTTGTTGACAGTGACAGTTGCCAGACTCTGCTTTCCTCTTATCTCCTGCCCAAAACCTGTCAGCACAATTTCATGGATTTTATATGTGGGTAAAAACTCAGAAAAACTCAGGTTTTTAGTATTTTTATAAACTTGAACTAATTGTAATCTTTAGAATTGAGTTTATATATATATATATATTATACATATAATACATATAATATATATATATATTA